>CM024244.1:57165080-57816507 GCA_013421045.1 Propylea japonica
ATTTCAATTTAATTTTCTATGGTTGCTTGTGGCTTGTGGCTGCGAATGAGGCTATGAGGAACAAAAAATTTTGATGGGCCATATTTATGGATGTATGATTTGTGAGCCAAGCTCACCCTGAAAATCTCAAGTCCCTAGGACAATTCTTCGAAAGTTATCGTGCTAATGGCCGGACGGACGGCTTCACAGACAGAATTTGAACATGAATTCGTCACAGGGTGTCGAACCCTATTAGTGAGAGTTTTTTCGGCTAAAATTCGAAAATTACAGACATTTGATATAACGATAGCACTCGCTTACGTAGAACGAGCGGTCAAAGAGAGTAATTATTATTTAATATGCAGTATTGAGCGTTTGCTGCTTAGCATTCGTGCGTGCATGAATTCACTCGTCTACATAGACATTCCAATTTAATTGAATTATTATTTTCTGCAGGTTATTCATCAATTCCTCGGTAACAGTCACAATACGTTCTTGTAAATTCGTGCGTGGATTATTTCGAGAAACGGCTCTGGGGACATAATACCATATGCTTTATGTGATTAATATCAGGGGACATCGCGGACGCAGGACATTGTAATCTGGTAAAGTTTTGTTTTTCCAGGCTTCTTGAACACTTCTAGTGCGATGTGCCTGGCATCATCATGTTTGGGTTTGAAAGAATGAAGATCACTTTTAAAATAAACTTAACTTTGCTTTTCATTTGATTGGAAACTTCCTTCAATCTAATATTTTCATCTTAATGTCAAATTCAAATGCAGAAAATACAAAACTATTACAGATTATAAAGTGAAAGCAGAGAATAATATCAATCGATTGATATTATTCTCTGCTTTCACTTTAGTGTTTTCAATATTCATGGCGATGTACGCGTTTAACCTCTGTTTCTATTATTACAGATTATCTAATCTCCAACATTTTCTTCACCCCGGGAAGAACATTTTTCTTCGCTCATTTCTAAATATTTAACTCACAAAGCTTATGTAGATACAGGTCTCGATTACATACCATTCTTTAATTCAATATACACTACTTCTCTCCATAACGGTAACAAATCCTACCTTCTACCACCTTCAGTTCATTCCATCTCTGATCATTTACTGAAGGTTTTCTGGAATCTCTTTCACCGGATGAGCAAACGACGTTTTGAAATTTATAGTCTCCATCCGTATCCAATATGAATCTATTTTCAGTCACTCCAGAATACTGTCTTTCGAATTTTCAATCGTTGTAATAGATTATCTCAGTCTTGACGATGCTGAATCCTGTTGTTCTAATCTCCTAATTGATAGACTTACTGTGTTTGTGGACATGACCTAACCAACATGACTTTTTCTGTAAATTAAATCTTAAGTAACCTGCAGTTCTAGTGCCCGTTCGCTAGTGTCACAAAATACAGTAATGCTATCTGGAATACTGAATTTTTTTTTATCATGCAAAATCATCTTACCTCGTACAGCATTGTAACCCCAATGGATCATATTTGATATTATTACTTCAAGAATTTCTCGTTAAGTGGTTCAGGAGTTAAAATTTTTGAATCCACTTAGGAAAATTTGTTGGAAAGCATAATAAGGGTGTCCCGAAAACAATGGATAAGCCTGCAACTATAGATAGACCCTGTCGAGGTCTAACTTATTTCAAATTTTTACCTCAATGAAAATTCCACGGTTTCCGAGATATTCATGGTTTTCGTATTTTTAGAAAATTTCCAGGTGCGATGCGATTAGTTTTTCTAGTGCCATTTATACAAATGAAGATGTATTTCGATATAGTTTTTTTTAATTTCACATGAGATGGTTCAGCTATCGGAAAGAAAGAATTAAATTCATCAAACTAGTGTAAAAAGTTAAAAACTCGTGATTTACAAAGAAAATTGAAAACTAAATGAAATTTCCTTCAAGTTTGATGAGCTAGAGTGTAAAAAAAATGTAGGACGCCCCTGGTACACATCATCTTAAAAACTTGCTCAGTTATTGTAGATTCCAAAAAGGTATCATAAGCCTAGGCATTCTGTAGTTTTTCATTCTCGTAACTACTTGATTACCAAATAGTCGAAATTTTTCGAAAAACTGTTTTTGTTGTAATCGTTATTCTGAGCTCATGTGTTAAAGTCCGGAGGCCATTTTTGTTGGAATCTAGTGGAAAATCATGAAAATTATTTTTATTTTGAAAAAAGCAGTAGCGTATCGTTTCTCTGGTTGAATAGAAATATGGCATTATTTGCATTCAACACCCTGTATCTCCAAAACCTTACCGGACCTAATTGTATTTGACATAATTTCTTATTTATTACATTCTGTACAGTGTTAAAAGGATAATATCAACTTAAAAATACCCTGTATTGCTACAAAAGATGTATGTGGAATATTCATTACAAATAAAATAAAACGAATTATTACCAAAATACTATCCGATGGAAAAAATAAAACGAATTAGTGCCAATTACTTATTCATTGGAAATGAATGAAGAATTCGAAATCAAACAATGAGTTCAGTCATTCATAGCTTAAATTTATTCATAAAAATGAAACCCTGCTTGCATAGAACAATAATAACACTTTTGTGGACACTCATTCACAGTTAGTAAACAATTTATTATTACAATATCCAAATCATAAAGCTAGTCAATTCAAATTTAACAGTAAAAAATTTTGAAAAAGTACCAGTAGAACACTAGAACAATAACAACACTTTTATGAAAATTCGTTCACAGTCAGTTTCAAAACTATTGTCATTAGAAGTTAAATAAAATTAAAATTACCTAGGTTACCGACTGTGAACGAGTGTCCACAAAAGTGTTATTATTATTATGAATAAATTTACGCTATGGATGACTGAACTCATTGTTTCATTTCGAATTCTTTATGACTAAATAATTGGTACTAATTCGTTTTATTTTTTCCATGGAGTAGTAATTGGTAATAATCCGTTTTATTTTATTTGTAATGAATATTAAACATACCTACCTCTATCGTAGCAACACAGGGTATTTTTTAATTGATACTTTCCTTTTAACACTGTACAGAATGTAAGAAATTTTGTCAAATACTATTAGGTCCGGTAAGGTTTTCGAAATACAGGGTGTTGAATGCAAATAATTCCATATTTCTATTCAACCGGAGAAACGATACGCTACTGCTTTTTCAAAATAAAAATAATTTTCGTAATTTTCCACTAGATTCCAACAAAAATGGCCTCCGGACTTTAACACATGAGCTCAGAATAACGATTACAACCAAAACAGTTTTTCGAAAATTTTCGACTATTTGGTAATCAAGTAGTTGCGAGAATGAAAAACTACAGAATGCCTAGGCTTATGATACCTTTTTGGAATCTACAATAACTGAGCAAGTTTTTAAGATGATGTGTACCAGGGGCGTCCTACATTTTTTTTACACTCTAGCTCATCAAACTTGAAGGAAATTTCATTTAGTTTTCAATTTTTCTTTGTAAATCACGAGTTTTTAACTTTTTACACTAGTTTGATGAATTTAATTCTTTCTTTCCGATAGCTGAACCATCTCATGTGAAATTAAAAAAAACCATATCGAAATACATCTTCATTTGTATAAATGGCACTAGAAAAACTAATCGCACCTGGAAATTTTCTAAAAATACGAAAACCATGAATATCTCGGAAACCGTGGAATTTTCATTGAGGTAAAAATTTGAAATAAGTTAGACCTCGACAGGGTCTATCTATAGTTGCAGGCTTATCCATTGTTTTCGGGACACCCTGTATATATAATATACCTATTCTTATAAGGATTCCATTCCTAGGCGAACTTTTTTTCCTAAAGTTCGTCAGTATTTCTATCAAGGAGTTATTCAAATCGGGACCTTTGTAGATCATTTATGCCCGATTGCACCGTTCGTCTAAGCAACGTTTAAAGTCCTGAAATGACGTTTCATCAATGGAATAAACGTCACTTAAAGGCTTAATCTCTGCTTAGACGAACGGTGCAATCGGGCATTAAACTTGTATTATTGACTTTGGCAGTATAATCAGGTACGAATCATAATTTTCCGGGTTTTTCCACGGTAATAACTCCTCTTTATTCTTCAATCCCTGCCTTATCCAATTCTACGAATAATCTTTTTCGAGATATTCCTTCATCTTTTTTTCATAGACTGCTGGAAAACTTTTATTCTCATGCGGTGGTTTGTATAACTGAAGAGTTGTGAAGCGAATGATTTTAAATTAGGGCAATACGTTTCAGCAGTTTTCCAAATTCCTACTCTAGGTGAGATTCTTTCAATTGAAATTTGTGCTGCTTCTTCTAAATTCAAGTTACATTACTCATTTCCTTAATGCCTAAAAATTGTGAAGTTTTTCTAAGGGACCCAATTCTTGATGTCTGATATGCAAAATTGTAATATCTACTCTACCTCTGAATTCTCTCAAATTCTCATGTGAAATCCATCCAAGTTTGGTTCTATAAAAGTAGAATTTTTGGACCCCTGTATAATTTCCCTTGTCACAATCAAATCTCAGTTATCTTATCCTATAAAAAGTTGAGGTTTCACATTCGAATAACTAAATAATTCAATATTTTCAAGATGTTTTCACTTTTCTTTCAATTTCTTTACATTCTTAGCTTGCATGGGAGGTTCATATCAGAAAGGGTGTATTACACATCATTTAATTTATGTACCATTCAATCTGCACCAATAAGGGCGAATGACATCTTCTTCTTCATTTAATTTTCTTTTCCGGATTTTCATCCGTCTTTTTTAATCCTGAAACGGTATTTCCTCCACTGAGATCTGAAGAGTCTACAAGAGATTCATCTATAAGAGTTATGGTAGACGCTTCATCAAAAAGTGTGTATATCTTTGCAGACTTATTGCCATGTTTGATTGTAACAGTGTGTATATCTTTGCAGACTTATTGCCATGTTTGATTGTAACAGGCATCACTTTCGATAAAATTTCGTTATCAGACCGCAAATTATGAGCAACTTCCTGATCTTGTGCTACATTATCATCTACAAATTCAAGTCCTTGATTATATTTCTAAATTTTGGATTTACTAATATCATGATGTCTTCTTTTCGTACATTTATTTATTCTATGAGCTGATTTTATACATGCAAAACGATCTTCTAACTCAACAAATTTCCATCATTCTTCTGGAGCTAAATCTCCGAATTTTTCAGAGCTATCTAAAAATGACTATGCTCATCTTTGCATAATCTACGCAGTCTTTTATTTTTGTCTATAGGTCTATATATGTTCAACTTCTTCTGCTTGGAAAATCCAACTTTGAAAATCTTCGAGAAAATTCGATAATGATTACTTATCAATCTTTTTCCCCCAAGATACTTGCTTTAAGTGTGGCAATTCCAAGAGGTGTGGACATAATGAATAATTATTAATAGTTCAAAGTTTATCAGAAAATAATGCTGAATAATTGAAATCATGAGTCTCCATGAATGGTAAAACCTAATCAACATTTTCCCAAACGACACAGAGTTTCGGAATCTGAGATTCCTAATATGTCGGTGGTGTTACAAGTATGCGTATGAAAATTTATCCAGTCTATGATACCTACAAAAAAATTCAGGCAACTCCGTATGAATACGTTGTCTAGATAACATCATTAAGATGATCAATTTTCTTATATTCTTTGCATTCCTTAGATTTTTTTTACCTGAGTTCTTACTGGATACTACAGAATAACCAGAAAAAAAAGATTTAGCTTTGATAGGAATATTTTCTTCTAACCATTGTTCTACTTCTTTTTCCACATATGGACTTTCGCGAGGTATTTTGATGAATAATACGTGATTCACAGTCACTTCTTCCCTTGTTTCTCAGATTTTGTAGAGCACATTTGTTTTCGAATAGTTTCTTTTTTATATCAATCTTCCTTTTAGCCATTTCTTGCTCTTCTATATCAAGTTTTGAAATTTCATTGTCAAATTCTTTTGATCCTCAAGCTCTCTCGGTAAGGCTTTTTCGACTATTCAGTGTAGGACTTACCAGTTAAAACTGCTTCTCGATATAACAGACTTGTTCTCCGTCATATTCCTAAAATAAAAACTCTTAGACAGAAGTAGAACCATCGCCCTTCAACTAACTTCGGACCTGTTTTCTGAAGAGTTCTCCACCACCCTGGAATCTACAACTTCTCTTCTTCCTTCCTCACTAGAAGCTTGGACATGAAGATCATGCATGGCCTTACTTTTACTTCGTCCATGTCTGATTCTTGAATACTCGAAGGACCAACAAATGTTTGGGTTTGAGAGAAAAAACACCGTTTTTTCAAAAGAAACTTCATTTTGATTTTTATTTGATTAACTCGTTTTAATCTAATATTTTCTACAACTCAATTTCAAATTTCGAATGCGAAAACTTGATTCAGAAACTATAGCTGATTAATACTCCATGAAGATAAATTTAATAACTCATAGGTATAATTACAGGATTTATGCATATTTTTAGGTAATATGCACCAGTCATCAGGAGAGTGTGTGAATTAGTGGCGTTCTTCCTCCAAACATTATGCTTCCCCACAAAATTTCAGTGCCACCGCGAAAAGGAGCAACTCGAATAGCTCTCTCAGGTCTATTTCGATATGCCGGTTACCTCCAAACTCTTAAGCGGTAGTCATCACTTACTAACCCAATCCACGACTCTTCTGTAAATAGCACATTCCTCTATTCTTCTAAATTCCAGTTATGATGAGTTCGCGTCCGCTATAGAAGAGCTATTCGGTGACGAACAGTTTATGAAGGAACTCGTAGAAGCTTTCTGGAAAGCAATCTTGTTGCTAAAACTCTTCTATGAATTTTAGCACATGAAATTACAAGGTTGGGGGCTTTTTGGAATTCCGAACGAGTGTCGATACGGTCACTGACCTATTTCTACGGACTGATTGGGTAATATATCGATCTTCTAGAATCGTTGTAACACGAGAACGATCACTTCGAGGTATACTTTGCACTACACCAGTTTCCTCAGAGCGCCTAATCGTTCTGCTAACCGTGCTTCGATTAATGTTCAGTTTATTGGCTGATGGCGTGAAAGCCTTTCTTGCAAGAGAGCAACAATTCTAGTTCTGTCAAAAGCGGACAACTCGTTTCTAGGAATATTGCACAGTTTTTGAACTAATCGGTACCTAAAACGAAAAAGTACTGATCCGCAAAAAGGACAGATTCGACGAAATCGATATTTCAAGCACATGAACAATTTTTGTTTCGTAATGTTATCTTTTTATGTGGTTGTCAACAAGTTCATTTTGGTGTCAGTACCAATATGTTGTGAATCTTGATTATATTATCTCCACTAAAGGGGGTGCAAAAGTTTTGAGAGTGTGTGTATTAATCTGCCGCGCTGCCAAGTTCCCCCGTTGACCACCTCCACTTGTATAAATATTCAGCAAGCGAATTTTTTGACAATTCTTTCAATTTTCTATTCTTGTGATCTTCACGAAATATTTTATAATTATTAAGTAGCTAAAGAATAAATTCCGTAGGATAACATAAAGGGGAAAGGTGAAGCAAAATTCAACGCACTTAAACTAGAAAAGTGATGTTAATTATATAATAATGCACTGATTAAACACTCGCAGAGTTCATAAACCTTTAATCGATAGGGAGAGGAAAAAGCACGACGACTAACGTACAAATGAGGAACATAGATATTTCGAAATTGGAATAGCATTGCGCATGGCACACAGAGAATGCAAAAAGAGAGCTTTCGGTGTACATTCATAACAAATATCACTTGATTTGACTCATTTACGAACTAGATCGAGGTATTTCGACCACACATGTGTCCTGTCCTGTCTCATTGGTCAGTTTTATATTTATTCTATTCAAAATATCTACAGAAGTGTCGATATTATCATAGAACATCTAAATATATGATCCGATAGGATTTCTAGTTTTGAGTAAGTCCGAAACTGAATTTAAAATCATAACTCTAAATCTATTCGATCGATTTGGTCTGTTAACCGAGCTTTTCTGAACATGCACCCTGCGGCCAGTAGGGCAGAAAGTTTATGATCTCAGAATATTCATCAATGAGTCGAACGCTTTTAAGACCATTTCCGGCCAGAAATCAAAGTGCTCAAAACATTTGGAATTAACAGTCTTCTGGTCGAAACTATGATACACTGTTTGCCTAGGAATAAGCGCGCTGAAAATTATTTAGTGTTATAAAAACATAAATTATTCTGTGGAATCGTACGTTCCATGTTGTACAGATTCGAAAAAAAATCGATGAAGTTCAAATCAGATCGATTGTTGCTGAGATGTGAAAATCCTTTCAGTGGTAATAATTTTCGGAGAAATATACGTTTTCGAAAGAAATAAACACAGCAGAAACAAAATACATCATACGAAATGAGTAAAAATATAACGTTAACTCATATGAAAATATTGCATGAAGTGCTTAACATTTCTTAATCACTTAATTCATTAATAATGGTACATATGAGGATATCAGAACAGTTCCAATTACTCTGAATCTAATGAAAAATTAATTTCTCTACCCCACTTCATCCTTATTCTCAAGCTGAAGACATGTAAAACTAGTTTGCATGGGATGTACTTTTTGCGTATTATACACAGTTAACTTTTTACGCTCAATGTATTAGTGCGAGCTCACAGACAGTTTTATTCTTCAAAGAGTACTCATATATCTAACTACTTGGCACAAGTATTCCACCTTCTCATAAACCTAGAAACTATGACTGCAGGTGCTTAACGCTGGTTATAGATCCTTTCCTATTATCTGTGTATGATAGGTGATATGAGTGTAAGTGTGCTGCCCACTTGTTGGATTATGAGTATTTTTTGAACACAAATTTCTGCCTGTTATTGTTTTATCACCGTGCTTTACATTTCTGATGTTGGTTCGTACATCCAGTATTCAATCGAAAAAAATAACTGTTGAGTTATGATGTTTCATATTCGAACTAAATTTAGAAAAACTAGTTAATCACGTCATGAGGTTAACCGAGTAGTTGGTTATTTGACGAAAAAACGCAATAAAATTTGAAAGAACAAATCCGAAAAACCTCACAAGTTTTCCAAAAATACCTATAAGCGACGTGCTTTGTGACGTAGATTATTTTGCGAAATGAAAATAATTCTGATTTGTCTGCTGAATTTTCTAACAGTAATCAATTATGTCAGAGGTCCTCTATCTTTGGTATCGGACAGATTCTTCAAAAAATCAATGAACTAACGCAGTTTTCTGGCAACAGGTTATCGTGCAAATTTAGCGGTAATTTTGACGCTCTGATATGTTCAAAAGTAATGATGGATTCACTCTACCGCTTTTGAATCAGAAATTATGGTGCGGTGCCAGAATATCTTAAAGCAGAAATTAATTTTTATTAAATTTTTGTTTCACCTAAATACATTTGACATTACTTCAATGTGAGTGACATACGAAATGTAGCGGCGAAAAATGAAAATTTCCTAATCGCTGCGATCAAGAGATATTATCTCAGTTGGCTTATTGCCGCCACTCACATCTTACATTTTTTCATGTGTAAGTGATTCCACCAGTACTTTTCAACTTGTTATATTTCTGTTTTTTGGCGCGCTGGTAACTCGTCAGAGAACTCGCTAAATGACTTTAATTTGTGGAATGTTGAAAAGGAAATGGTCACAAAAGGATAGACTCTACTTTAAGAGACCTGGAGTGCAAGAAAGGGGTGAGTTTTTCCGGGTGAATTAATCTCGGACGAGTTGGTGAACAGGCCAGATCGACTCCAATGTTACACAATTCCTTCTTGGAATTTTATTTTTCTGTTATTTTCGAAGCTACATCTATTAATGAACAGATAAAATCAAAACTGCGCAGGCGGCTCCTCATGTAATTGTATTAAAACAAGTCTATTACATACATAATTATTTTGACACTTATAGACGTCGGCAATTATGATTCAACGAAATAAAGTACCTCATAAATATTTTCAGGGGAGCGTATTTTATCGCTTCTTAAAAACCTAGACATTTTTGTATTGAGTAAATGAGGATAAATTGGAAATGGAAATTGTCGGAAAATGTTCGAAGTTGTCGTGTTTCGTTTTCAATGACCTAGTCAAGTTTTTATACTGGTGTACTTCTCAGGTTTTCACATTTAGAAGTGTATTACAATGCAGTGAATGTACAGTGGCGGAAAGCGAAATGTAAACGATTTTTTCCCTATTTTTAATCCGGCTCCATCTATGGATATATAGCACATCGACATCAAATCCTCAGAATTTATTGTGTAATTTTGAATGACCAGTATTTTAAAATAAAAATACTTCTCCATTTGAACGACGGTGAAAAAAATGAAGCAAAGTATTCAGACTCCACATCAATTAACTTGCTGACCCCTCTTTGGAATGAACCTGTGAAAGGTGGTTCACTTTCTGCTTTTCGACACTGTACATGTTACTCATGCAAGGCTGTTTTATTTGACTTGCATGTACCCATGCATCAATAAATATACATTTTCAATCCTTTCAATTAAAGTTTTTGCTATAACTCAATTTAACTTAAAATATAATAATAATAATATTAATAATGTGTTTATTCAAGAATTAAATACAGTTTCGAATGCTATCCGTTACGTGCGGTTCTGTTGCGATCTAAAAAGTTTTTATTTGCTTTAATTCCATAGATAAAAGAACGTTATCAATTCGAAATGAGGTGACATTTATCATACAGCAGGAAATACTTCACCAGTTTCTGTATATTTTCGTCTTCTCTCTGTTATTCATTTTGCTAATTTATCCAGAATAACATCTAATAAAAAACTTTCTGAAAAAATAAAGAGGAAGCTATGCTATGGTTGCCTTCTAAAATTAACTTAATAATGATTCAACTCTGGAAGAAAGAAAAAAACTATTGTAGAAATTCCATAGCTTACATGCAGATTGAAAATCTACTAGTGCTTATGTCTTAAACATTGGGTAGAAAAAGGCTTTATTCGGTATCAGAATATGTAGATAGAGGAGAATGATGTAGAAAATAAATACACAACTTCACGTTTTCTGTTGGATATTCTTCAAATTTGGTCACAGAAATCTATTGATATAAATGAAAATTCATGCGTTTAACAGTAACGCAGGCATAATATGAACATTGAAAGCGGAGAATAATAATGATCGATTTAAAATCAACCAATATTAAACCCACACTTCGGAACTAATCCCGTCAACGAACAAAGAACATGCATAGTGGAACCACTAGGCTTGTTCTTTGTTAAAACATCCTAAAGACGTTGTCCGATTCCCAATTGTCAATGCCTTCTTTTGTTGCAGTCTATAATAATAACCATTAATACAATCATTATAAAAAATCAGAACTTCGAATTATATACATATATGCTCATAAAAGTCTGTCATGATTCTTAAAATTTTTCAATTGAAGGAAATACCAAAATGGAATTTTCATTTGAGATCATAAAATATCTACTTATTCGATATAAAACAAGTGTTAAATTATTTCATTGCTAGAAAAGTCACAATAACAAGATTCCAGCTTGAGATCGAGAAATTATTCTTTTCTGTTATTTTCACATTGGTCTCCCATCCAGTCAAGAGGTTTAAGGAGTGAAGCTGAATCATGATCATCTGGAAGGTATAAATGAACATTTCTTCATCGATATTTCAATGTTCACACAATTAACGAATTATTTCCTTTGGAATTCATATCTTTTTCGAGGTCCGACACTGAGTGTTGAGGTTGGTTATGTTCCAAATTTCTTATGTGTCAACCTCACAAAATTCTTAGAACATAGAAAACGGTTCACCACCACTCTTTCCCCACAAGCTTTCATTATAATAACCCACTCGAGTGGACTATCCACGAGCTAATACCTAGGTGAACTAAAGCTTCAAGATAATAAAGACACTAAGAATAAGAAGTAAATGGCATTCGCCATTTTGCAACGAGAATAAAACTTACCTCTAACATCTGATTCAGACAATGTTTCAAGACAATGAAGACACTAAGAATGAAACGGTAGGGTACAATAGAGGTCGCGAGTACACGAGTATCCCTTCAATAAACCGTGAAGAATAAAACGGAACCAGATGCATTCGCCATTTTGAAAAAATGGCGAAAATATCCCCCCAGCTTTATTTCAGACAATTTTTCAAGAGAATGGAGACACTTAAAATGAACTATCCACGAGCTTATACCTAAAAGATCTTCTCAATTGACTGTCGTACTAAATTATTTCCCGTTTTTGTCATTTTATTCTCAGTGGGGAAGAAACTCGATAAATAGCAGCGGCCAATATAAAGAAAATCAAATGAGTAATAATAATAATAATAATTCATTGATCCTCTGAGTTTACACGACGGTATATAGGACAGGTCATATTTTAGGAAAAAAAACAGACTTATTTCAACTCAAAACGTTTGGGGGATCAGAAAAATATTCTTCAACCGAATAGAAACATTTCATCAACAGCATAGCATGTTTTTGAATTCTCTCTTCAACTTACACAAAGAATGGTTAGTGATTGAATAAATTAATACTCTGGTGAAGTGGAGAACATTCAAATTATTAAGGATGATGTTTAGGCACCAGTAGTGTTTTTGAATTTCTGGTTTTATATTCGTGAAAACTTAGAAGAGTTTCCATTCGGTCTTATTTTCCTTAGCGCATACATAAGACATCTTAAAATACTCAAACAAGGTAACGACAATATTTTATTTTCTACAAAAACCGGTTTACAGGATGAACGTAGGCATAAATTGAAAATCGAACAAATCATTTTTTTCTGTGCAACGAAAACTCTTGCAGCAGTTACCACAAAGTATTATAGGCCAGATGGCTGTGAACAAGGCCGTGATATACATCAATGATAAATTGCGAGGCAACAAGTTCACCAACATGAGATGACCAGCTTTGATTTCTACCTTTAGGAATACCGAAAAATTAGGTACATTCAGTTGGTTTTATAGTTTCTTTTAGGACACCTATTTTCAAATCTCCTTTCTCGTAGTTTTTTTAACCGACTTAAAGACACATTGTCTTTTTGATGTTGACCACCAGGTTGTTCACACGTCACCAACTAACGAATGTCCCGACAAGAATTTCGCAGATCTCTTAGAGTTTTGCTGAAACTAACACCGAAGTATCATCAGCAAACAATATCAGCAGAAGGCACGTAAGATGTTCTGGTAAATCATTCATGAACAATAGAAGCACTTGTGGTTCCAACACAGAGGCCTGAGGAACTTAACGAACATTTTCCAACTCTAATTGACATAGTTCTATCGCTGAGAAAACTACGCAACCAATCAATAAATATGTCTCCAAATCCTTGACTGTAGCATTTATCGATAATAAGATTTATGGAAAGAGTATCGAAGGCACAAGAAAGGTAGAAAAATATTCCAGCCACGTGTATCTAGACCCTCATCCAAACATCTGTAAACGGTTGCTACAAAACTGAGACCGCTTCTAAAACCATGTTGAGATGGCTTAAGTATATTGAATTTCCTGAGATATTCTGATATTTTGGGAGTACAATGGCCTTTTACAATTTAAAAATTTTCGGGAACCTACCGAGGATATAGACATATTGAAGGGGTGCCATTTTTTTTAAATTCTTACTGCCATTACCGCCAACACTTTTCTAATTTTTGAAATTTTTGATAACTGCTTCAATTTCTAATTCTGAAACAAGATAGAAAAAGAAATTGCTATTAAACGATGGTCTTACTGAGCAATAGCAATATTGCGGTGTTTTTCTGATTTCACCATCTATTGTACGATTTAAAATATTCTATACTGCTTTATTTTCTGTCCGCATTTACTGTAGCTGAACAATGAAACCTGCGTTCTGTGGATTTTACTGGAAAATTATGGTGATATTTAGCCATTTTACAGTTTTCACAAGTAGATGGGAAGCCAAAGTGAAGTAAATGTAGGCTAATAAGGTTTCGTTTGCTCTCAACGATTTCAGCAGTGATCCATGTTTTCCTATTAGGTACAGAATTAAACTCTCTCAAAGGGCAACATAACTCTAGACAGTGTTGAAAAATTGTCAAGGATATCGGGCTCAAATCTATTACTGTATGAACTGGAGGTGTTTTTCACTTTGAAGTTGATCGAAATTCAATTTGAGCCTTAAAGCGTGTTCACTAATATGAGGCTTAAAACAATAGCCTATAATGTATTTTTGTAAAATGATACACGTGGTTTTAACTTTTAACCTAAGTTTATTAACAACAACTAACAAGTACAAGGTGAGAGTCAGCAGTACAGAAGAGAGGTTATGTTCCCATGTACAGTTCTTACATCGAAATATATAGAACCATAGAAGACGTGTTCTTTTTCTTCAGACATTACATTTCCTCCATCCTAAGCTGAAAAATTAGTGTTACAAATTCAACCGAATTGGAGGTTTTATATTTCTCTTAGGTCTAGAATTTGCAAGTGACACACTTTTATCATCTTCTACCTTATTATCTACATTACAGTTTTCAATATTTTCAGAACACTCATTTTCGACCAACTTATCGGTTAACTCGGAAATACAGTCCGGTTTCTCTAGTATTAGATCTAACCCAGAATCTTTATTTTCGATTCTTGGTTTGACAATTTCAAATTTATCAGATATATCTATTTCGACATCATAAAAAAATTCTCCTAATTTTATCATTTGATCGACATGTCTTTTCCACTTCAAAAACTTATTATCTACTGGTGTACACATATATGTCTTATCGCCTAATTTATTACAAACAATTGCTTTGACCCATTTAATTCTTGTAATATCCCTGTAATCTTTTGTATATACCATTTCCCCTTCTTCGAAAGTGACAAACCTATTTCCATGATGAAATTTAATTTGTCTCTCCCTATTTGCATCCGCTTCAGATTTTGCCAGAAAATCTAATCTAGTTTTTACATTTCTTCCTAATAAAAGTTTCGTTGGTGTTTCCAACGTTGTGCAATGAGGTGTGTTACGATAGGAGAACAAATATTTATCAATCAAAGTTTTTAGAGATGAACCTCGTTCTCTAGTATCCATGAGCAATTTCTTTAAGGCGTTTTTAAATGTTTTAACACTATTTTCCGCAGCGCCGTTAGTTTCAGGATGATACGGTGGAGAAGTGGAATGTTTTATACCATTAAACCTACTGAACTCTTGGAATTCCATACTTGTGAATTGCGTCCCGTTGTCCGAAAAAATTTTATTTGGTAATCCGAATCGAGCGAAGCAGTCCCTCAACTTATTAATGGTCGATGTTGAATCCATCTGACTCATCTCGCATACTTCGGGCCATTTGGAATACGCATCAGTTATAATCAAAAAATTCTTTCCTCGAATTGGACCGAGAAAATCCAAATGGATTTTGTCAAAAGCATGCTTTGCCTCTACAAATTTACTCAGAATGGCTTTATTTGGATTTTAAGCTAAAGTCATACAAGGATTACAATTCTTTACGTGTTTCTCTATATCGGAATCCAAATTTGGCCACCATAGATACTGCCTGGCCAAAGCCTTCATTTTTACCATTCCGTTATGAGCACTATGTAGTTCTTCCAACATTTGCTTTCTAAATTTACTTGGAATTATCACCCTAAATCCCCAGAGCAAAATTCCACCTTCGATGTTAAGTTCTAGTTTTCTACGTTTAAAAGGTAACAAATCGTCCGAAACCTCAGAGGGCCAACCATCTCTGACAAACAGATAAACTTTACTAAGTATACTATCTCCGGAAATCTCTTTGCGTATTTCTTTAGAAGTTACTGGAATTTTGTTTTCTATCAAAAAATGAAATAGTCCACAGAAGCTTCACCGATTTCTTTCGAATCTATCGGAAATCTTGAAAGACCATCGGCTCCACCATTTTCTGAACCCTTAATATATTAGAACTTGTAATCGAATCCACTAAGGAAAAGCGCCCATCGTTGTAATCTCCCCGCAGCCATTTGAGGGATGCCTTTCTTTTCTCCGAATAGGGCTAACAGTGGTTTATGGTCTGAACATAAGGTGAAAGGATTACCCAATAAATATTGATAATGTTTTTGTACTCCCCAATAAATTGCCAAAGCTTCTTTATGGATAACAGAATAATTCAACTCTGCTTTCGACAATTTTTTGGAAGCAAAACTAATAGGTCTTTCACTACCATCGGGGTATACATGTACAAGTACACAACCAATACCAACCTGCGATGAATCACAAATCAATTTTAAAGGAATGTCTCTATCAAAGAAAACTAAAGTTTGCTCTGACGTTAATGATTCTTTTACATTTTTGAACGAATTTTCGCATTCTTTTGACCATTTGAATATACTATCTTTTTGTAATAATTTGTACAGAGGATTCAAGAGGGTTGCTAAATTTGGAATAAACCGTCCATAATAATTAATCATTCCCACCAAGGCTTTGACTTGCGTTTTATCTGTTGGTGTAGGCATTTCTGTGATGGCTTTGACCTTATCAAAATCTTTATGCAGACCATTTTTATTTATATAATGTCCTAAATATTTAACTTCGGGTTCGAAAAATCTACACTTTTTAATATTTAGCCTGAAACCAGCTCTACGTTATCTGCTGAAAACTTCTTCCAAATTTCTCAAATGTTCCTCTCTATTCTTCCCGGTAACCACAATATCGTCTAAAAAGATAACTGTACCTTTAACATCTTGTAACACCTTTTCAACTATTTTTTGAAAAATTGAGCAAGCGGGTTTTGTACCATAAGGTAATCTGTTCACCTTGTATATTCCTCTATGTGTACTCCAAGCTAACAAAAGTTGAGTTTTTTCTTCTAAAACCAATTGATTATATGCGCAAGAAAAATCTAATTTAGTAAAAAATTCCCCATGGAGCTCAGAGAAAAGTTCATCAATTCTTGGCAATGGGTGTTTGACGTCTATTAAATATTTGTTCACCGTCACCTTATAGTCTGCGCATAATCTTATTTCACCTCCTTTCATTACTGGCACTAGAGGTGTACCCCACTCAGAGGTCTCAACCTCTGAAATTACCCCCTTTTCTTCTAATTTATCCAATTCATTATTTATTTTTTCCTTGAAGAGGAACGGAACAGGTCTTGGTTTACAAAATATAGGTTTGACATTCGGTTCTATATTCAGCTCTATTTTTTCATATTTATAGGTGCCTAATTAATCAACAAATAATTCCTGAAATTTATCTAACAGAATTCTTAAATCATCCCCTGACTTCTCCACTAAACAGTTTGCCAAGTCAATTTTAATCTGAAGACGCTTTATCAATTCTCTACCGAGCAGTGGTACTGAACCTTCTTTAACTACTAAAAATCTGCAGTTTTCAAATATTTGCCCCTTATATTCAATTGAAGCATGAAATTCGCCTTCAGGTACAATTTCGGTTCCATTGTAACATTTCAATCTTATGTTAGTGTCTTTCAATTCGACTTGATTGAATTTGTTCTTAAAAAAATTTTCAGGAATTACCGAAATGCTAGCACCTGAATCGAGTTCCATGTTAACACAAATTCCATTGACCATCAATGAAATTTGTGGTGATTTTACATAATCGTCACCCTTTAAATGGTACATTTCCACATAGTCTAATTTGGGCTCCAATGTCTCTAATTGATTCACTGGACGTTTAAAACATATCTTAGCTAAATGCCCTACTTTATTACAAATTTTACACTTGTATTTGGAATACTTACAATTAAGTTTTGTATGGTTTGGTAATCCACAACATTTACATTTCTGCTCTGTTGTCCCTTGAACATTCCTCTTCTCCCCTTGGGTTTGGTGAGAAACATTTTTGTTTTTGCTCTTCTCAGCTGGCTTCTGCTCCTGCTCTCTTCTTGTCGTCTTCAATTGGTGCATTACTTGATAACTGGACCCTAACGCTGCTTCCTTATTCACCGCTACTTCCAGGATTTGCTCTAAGCTTCTGGTGTGGTCCTCCTCACAGACTCTATCTAGGATTGGACTCCTTGTCATCCCAGATATGAATTTATCCTTCAGAATCTCGTTTAGGTTTCCTCCAAATTTGCATCCACTTGCCTTGTTCTTGATTCTTACGTACCACAGTCGGACTGTCTCCCGTTCGCTTTGTCTCAAGTTGTAAAATTCGATCCTCTCCTTGAAGACAGAAATTTTCTTCGAAAATTGGGCGGTCAACATGTCCCTCAGTTCCTGGTAAGTCTTATCTTTCGGCATTTTTGGATCACAAAGGTCTCTTAGAGTTTTATAGGCTTCCTCACCAATCAGGGTTAACAGTACTGACACTCTTTTATCTTCAACAATGTCGTTCGCTGCAAAATATTGTTCCAGCCGTTCAACCCAAAGGTTCCAGTCGTCTCCTGAATTATATTCCACGATCGACCCGATTGTAGCTCTATAAATTACCTGGGGTCCTTGTTGATTAGCCATCTTTTGGTTTTCTTGATAATGTACTGATTTACTTATGTGTTATTGCACTTGCGTTTACCAGTTTGTTCCTCGTCGCCAATATAATGTATTTTTGTAAAATGATACACGTGGTTTTAACTTTTAACCTAAGTTTATTAACAACAACTAACAAGTACAAGGTGAGAGTCAGCAGTACAGAAGAGAGGTTATGTTCCCATGTACATTTCTTACATTGAAAAATATATAGAACCATAGAAGACGTGTTCTTTTTCTTCAGACATTACATAGCCTCATAGTCGTCTATAGCGGCATTTGTAATTATGTAATCCACTTGTAAATGAAAGTACTATTGTTGATGTTATTGTTATAGTTATAGTTTGAAGAGGGGTTAAAGTTCACTGTGACCTCTCAAGGTCTATTGTGCCCCCTTACAGAGCTGTTCTGACCACACCCTTTACAGCTTGCCTTCCAGTTCCAAAGATATAGAAATGGATGAAATCCAATATCTGGGAAGGCTTCAACGAGGGTAGTTCCTCCCTCTTACAAGTTTCTCGACCAAGGTGTTCTTTCCTTAGGCTCGTATTGGCAAAGCATTCCGCGACTAGGTTAATGTGGATTTCTTCCTCCTCCCCACAGAACCTACACTCGGCGGTGTCTGATAATCCCATCCTCAACAGGTGCTTTCTGAGGCTACAGTGTCCTGAAAAAAGCCAGTGAGGAGGTGTACTTGTTTCTTACCAAGATCCAGATATCTTTTAGATCTTGCTGTTTCAAAGGTTCGTAGGAACTGTAAAGCCTGAACAACCTGTATATTAATTCCAAATTAAAGAGAACAATATTGTTTATTCATTCAGGCTTGGTATTAGTCAATACGCCAAGCTTGCAATATATTTTGTAGGACACCAATCCTAGTTCAATGAATTCTGAATAGGAGAGAATCAATCGAATAAAGACAACCAAATGATCAAGTAGTTATTTATTCATTACATGGCGATCCTGCCCAAAAATTTTTGGAAAGTTAACAACTACGTGGTACGTACCTATATTGCGATTCAAAAAAGTTGAAAAGTTGCCGACTACATAAATGGTGATCGTAAAAATTTTTTAAATTAAAAATGGGATCTTCCCACTCGAAGGACACGAAACAAGACGTGACGGAAAATGGTGCAGTAAATTCAAATTTCATTGTGCAGGAGAGCGAATACAATATCACGAAAGATGTTAAGATTGTAATGTTCCTTATACTGGCAATACTGGTGATGGATATGGTTTTCAAACTGTATAAGGCTCACAAGAAAAATATGGAGAGACGCATTAGAAGGAACCTCAACGTATCCCTGGGTTCTGTTGCACAAGTATAGACAAGAGTGCTACATGACTACATGGTGTGAGTGAACTATTCAGGAACAACAATAAGGTTTTGTACTCAACATTCACTATACCTTGTTAAAGAAATTAATTGCTGACTCTTATTTTACCTATGTTGAATATCCAATTAACAGTTCTATGTTTAAGGTCCGAGGATGGAAAAACCATCATAGATATTACAATTATTATGTATTGGTTTTAGTATAATATAGTAAGTAATATGCCCACCGATGTCACAGGCTCATGAACACTAAAAACAAAGAGCTGAATTTAAAGTTAGATCAGGTAACAGTTTCATTGAAAAATACTACCAAAAGAATTTTGAAGAAAGAAGTCCCTAAAACAGAAGCAACAAGGGCAGATATTAGAGATAACCTGGTAAGTTCATTCAATGACTTGACTCAGACTTTGAGAGACACTTGGGATACTTTAGATAACGTCGATAAACAAATTTGCAAAACTTCTTTCCTTAATAGTAGAGATAAAGTAGTACGCTCATTTCAAGTACTGGGAGTCAAGATTAAAGTTCCAACTTCATGCCTAGAAAAGATTGATCCACTAGTTTTAGACGAGGACTCAGAAGTAAAAAACTCATTTGAAATTATGGCCACTGCAGAAAGTGAATTTTTCAATTTGGCAAGTAAATTACTTCCTAATCAATTCGACGGCAAAATTGAAAATTTACGTTCATTTCTGGATGCATTAGAGCTCTTAAAAAGCATCTGTACCAACGGTCAAGGTAACGCAGTTGCATTTATCAAAACACGGTTAACAGGGAAAGCTCGCGATCTGATCACCGAGGAAAATAACATTGATGATATAATTTCAAAATTGAGGAACGGAATAAAAGGGGAAAGCTCTCGTTTATTATCAGCCAGACTTTCGAGCTGTAGACAAAATCACAAAGACCCTGCTAGTTTTGCCTCCGAAATAGAAGTTTTATCGGAAAAACTACAAAAGGCGTATATAAGCGAGGGAGTACCCAGAGAAGTTGCAGAAAATTACTCTGTGGAAGCCTCGGTACGCTCACTCATGCAAAATTCTAATAACGAACGAGCAAAATTAGTCGTTGAAGCTGGTTCATTTAAGTCGGTACAAGAAGTTTTATCGAAATTTGTGAGTGCTTCGAACAATCAACCCCAAAACAATGTACTTTATTTCGGGCAATATAGGCGTCCTAGGCGAGGTTTTTCAAATCGGCATGATATTGGAAACAGGTATAATCAGAATTACCGTCAAAATAATAACAATCCCTCAGAACAAAATACCCGTAATCAAAATTGTCGTGGACGCTCGAGAGGGTACAGACGATATGGAAATGCTACTAGACAGGTAAGGTATCTCGAAAATATCGACGATAATAATTCGGAAAACCAATCGGTCCCCCAACGGGTCCGATTGGGGGAAAATTGGAATGATCCATTCCTGGGAGATTCTGCCAGAGTTTCTATTTTTTGGCTTTCTCTCTCTTATAGGTACCGGGGTTTTCACTATAATTTGACCTCCCCCCTTTAACTTTGTTACTGAAGGAGATACAAAAAAATGTTTGGTATAAAAGTTTCACGAAATCAACTGAGGTTTTTTGATATAAGTCCAGAAACTGAAATATATACAGGGTGACCAACATATTGATGGCAACTTCATTTTTTCGAATGAAACACTCTGTATATTTTTCCATATTTGGTTAGCTCTTTTTCCCCTGATTTCGAATATATAACATAATAACATATGTTGGTCTATCTTTCTTATTCTGAGCACCACAGAGTTTCAAATTTCAATAACCATCTGGCATAGCGTTTTGAAAGTTCGTGAATATTTAAGTGGCCAATTTGATCTTTGGATTGGTAATGGCGCGCCCTTTTTATGGCCACCAAATAGTCCCGATTTAACACCGTTGGACACGTTTTTATAGCCGTTCCTGAAGGAAAAAATTTACTTCAGCAATAATGACACTCAATGAAAGCGGAGAATAATATTAATGATATAAAATCAACCAACATTAAACCCATAATTCGGAACTAATCCCGTCAACGCACAAAGAATAATGATAATATTGTAATGATTAGAAACAAAGGACCCCGCACACTTACTTAGGAAAAGCGGGTCCAGTGAGTTTTCCCCATTTCTACATATTATATTTATACCAACCTCAAGAACAATATATCAGATTTTCACGAAGGTCTTACATCTGGTTTGTTCTATAGGGCGTTCCAAAATTGCAGCTACGGAAAAATGAATCTTTAAATTTTGATGATAACTCTTCTAATTTTCAAAATTTTATCATGATGCTTTGGGTTCTGAATAACAAGATGTGACAAATCTCCAAACACCGCCCACCGTGTTAAGGTTCGTTATACAGGCTGTTCCATGAAGCTGTATAAGTAACTGAATGTAACTTTGTTAGTGACTTTGGGACCACCCTGAGTTTTTCAAAATATGATACCATGATGTATGTTTCATTAATGTATCGGGTGTCCCGAATTCGTTGTCTAGTGAGGGGATCTCAGAAACCCTTGGAGCTAGAAGGAAATGAATGGCACATTTTCGGGCTCGATTTTTGAGAGATTCAATTTGGTGAAAACCGTAACCTTGTAAGTTCAACCGTTTTCGAGATATTAGCGAAAATTGGAAAATGGCTTGAAATGAAAAGTTCTCATAACTTCTTTATTACTGGCGCTATGAACATGAAACGAAAACATTATAGAGGCACTTTTTTTCGTAGAATTCGTTGATGTAATCAAATTTTTTTTATTGCGTTTTTTTTCGAAGTTATAATACAAACTTGTGTTTTTTTAAATGTGAACCATAAGCATTTGAATGACAGATGGAACCGCCTTTTTTTTCCCTTTTCAAAAATTTATAACTCAATATATAAATTTCTTATTAAACTGTAAAAAACATCAAAAGTTTTATTTTCACACGAAAAATCAAATGGTTGTCTACATATGATAATCTGTGAACATCAAATGATTAATAGATAAGAACAGATAACAAATTTTTCATAAATATTGTGCGAAGTGAAGTCCATTTTGGTCAATGCAAAGCTCCCACCTCACAATGTCAGAAAGAAGGTGTGAGCTTTTGCATTGACCAAAATGGACTTCACTTCGCACAATATTTATGAAAAATTTGCTATCTGTTCTTATCTATTAATCATTTGATGTTCACAGATTATCATATTTAGACAACCATTTGATTTTTCGTGTGAAAATAAAACTTTTGATGTTTTTTACAGTTTAATAAGAAATTTATATATTGAGTTTTATATTTTTGAAAAGGAAAAAAAAAGGCGGTTCCATCTGTCATTCAAATGCTTATGGTTCACATTTAAAAAAACACAAGTTTGTATTATAACTTCGAAAAAAAACGCAATAAAAAAAATTTGATTACATCAACGAATTCTACGAAAAAAAGTGCCTCTATAATGTTTTCGTTTCATGTTCATAGCGCCAGTAATAAAGAAGTTATGAGAACTTTTCATTTCACGCCATTTTCCAATTTTCGCTAATATCTCGAAAACGGTTGAACTTACAAGGTTACGGTTTTCACCAAATTGAATCTCTCAAAAATCGAGCCCGAAAATGTGCCATTCATTTCCTTCTAGCTCCAAGGGTTTCTGAGATCCCCTCACTAGACAACGAATTCGGGACACCCGATACAAAGAACAGTTGCAAAATTATTCAGGTTTAAACTCGGATTTCATACAATTTTTCTTTAAAACTTATCTGTAGTTGAGATTGCTGTCAAGGAATATAGGTTTTCATTAGTATAATTATTATGATAGGTCGGTCCAAAGGTGTTTTTTCAGGAATGTACAGGATGGACATAATGTGGTGTGGTGTCACTAATCTCCTCATATACAGGGTGTTTCATCATAAACTGGACAAACATATATTTTCGTGTAGAGTAGAGGACATCGGGAGAATAATTTTTGCCTTATATATATAATATATAATATATCCCGTTTTCGAATCATAAGCGAGATACAGGGTGTCAAAAGTCATTTTTCAGCAAGATTACTATGAGTGTGGTCAGTTATGTTAACACTTAAAGTAACGGTTTTTGGTCAAATCTCAGTATTTTTGGGTCCTCTATTCAGAAAAGTTGACGAATATTCTAGATGAATACAATACAAATAAAATACAGAAAAAAAACAGTGTAACTTAGTTGGGACTCGAATTTGTGTTCGATTTTTGAAAGATTTTTTTCACAGAAATTCTTAGAAAATTGTGTTCATTCAGAAAACAAAAGTCAATTTTCTGAATAGAGGACCCAAAAATACTGAGATTTGACCAAAAACCGTCACTTTAAGTGTTATACATAACTGACCACACTCATAATAATATTGCTCAAAAATGACGTTTGACACCCTGTATCTCGCTTATGCTTCGAAAACGAGATATATTGTATAATGAGGAGATTAGTGACACCACACCACATTATGTCCATCCTGTGCATTCCTGAAAAAACACCTTTGAAACGACCTATCATAATAATTATACTAATGAAAACCTATATTCCTTGACAGCAATCTCAACTACAGATAAGTTTTAAAGAAAAATTGTATGAAATCCGAGTTTAAACCTGAATAATTTTGCAACTGTTCTTTGTACATTAAAGAAACTTCCTACAGAAGTGGACATACATCATGGTATCATATTTTGAAAAACTCAGGGTGGTCCCGAAGTCACTAACAAAGTTACATTCAGTTACTTATACAGCTTCATGGAACAGCCTGTATAACGAACCTTAACGTGGTGGGCGGTGTTTGGATATCTGTCACATATTGTTATTCAGAACCCAAAGCGTCATGATGAAATTTTGAAAATTAGAAGAATTATCATCAAAATTTAAAGATTCATTTTTCCGTAGCTGCAATTTTGGAACGCCCTATAGAACAAACCAGATGTAAGACCTTCGTGAAAATCTGATATATTGTTCTTAAGGTTGGTATAAATATAATATGTAAAAATTAGGAAAATTCACTGGACCCGCTTTTCCTAAGTAAGTGTGCGGGGTCCTTTGTCACCGAATGAAAGTCGACCATTACAGTTTTGTTCATGAACAACCTTCAACGCCGTCACATGAAAAATTAAAATGTGTCGCTTCAGTTATGATCTCAAGTGGGTATGTTATTAGTGAGATACAAATTCAGTAGAAGCGTACTCAATGTACTGAAAATTTGTCAAAAACTTTCAATAGTCAGTCACAAATGGTCTTGATAAAGAGCACATTTCCGCATTATGCGGTTGACACAGTGAATTATGTTAGAAAATATATCGAATTAAATTATAAAAGAACGGAACTCAATTTGAGACCTTCATATGAAAAATTTTGAAGTTCATTACAAAAATTTTGCGGGATATTTATTCAATTTGCTTGTAATGGGTATTATCTGATTTCACGTTCCATATTTATTTTTTTCATACAGGTTCTCATTGTTATTTTCTTCGGTCTATGAAAATTTTAAAATATTAATTCACTTTGCTTCAAAATTGAAATCCATTGCTTTTTCATTTGTAAAGGCATGAAAATATCAAATTTGCATTGTATTTTCAATATGACAGCTCCCATTCTCGGAACCAATAATGACTAAAATGTTCTAACAAAATCCAATATATTCGATATGATTCTTTTTCATCCATGAAATTATCGAGATGATGCTGATAAATAATAACAATTTCGGTGGATAAAACCTCGAAATAAATATGAATCCTACGAATTCAATTTCAATTTCAGCCTGTAGGAAAACTAATAGAACACCATTTGAGTGATAATCACTATTCCACAAAACTCCAAATCAACATTTTATACATTTTTCGAATGAATTTGGAGACGCGTCCTCAAACTTACCATTAAACCAATTTCTTAAAAAGTTTGGGGACTAGTCCCCAAACTAACCAATTCCTGTAAGAAAAGTTTGGGGGCCGTCCTCAAAGTTGACAAATGTCCTCAAACTGACCATTTAGCAACACAAAATGTCCCCGAACTTGACGATTCATATACATATATATATATATATATATATATATATATTTTTTTTTTTTTTTTTTTTTTTTTTTTTCACCGTAATCGGGTTAGGCTATCGATAGTGCCGGATCCTTGTTGGATCAAGGCATTTATCAGCAAGTGGTCAAGAAACTTCGGACTATTCGGGTGGTCCATAGAATGACCTCTTTTTGTGCTTCCTCGATCAGTTTTTCGTCCAGTTCAAGCTTTTCTGTGTTCTCCGCCAGATGCCTTTCAATAAGTCCGTTGGTGGTGATGATGAGAGGAAGGATTGTTGTTGAGGTAAGTTGGTATATCTCCTTCAATTCAAATGCCAGGTCATGATATCTGACAACTTTTTCAGTGTACGCCCTGGTAGCATTATCATCCGCTGGTATGGTGATGTCAAGTATCATCACTTTCCTCTGATGTTTTTCGAAGATGACGATGTCAGGCCGGTTGTGTGCGATGGATCGGTCTGTGTTGAAAAGATGATCCCAGTAGAGCTTCACCCTTTCATTCTCCATAAATTCTCGAGGTAAGTATTCATGTATTTTCTTTGATGTTTTCAGCAACCCGTATTTTATGGCGATGGCCTGATGGAATAGTTTTGCCATGGCATTGTGGCGGTCTGTATATGCCCTAGGAGCCAGTACAGGACATGAGGACGTGATATGTTGTATGGATTCAACGGATTGTGAGCACTTACGACATTTATCATTGGGTATGTTTATTCCTGCTATATTTTTCAGGTAGGACCGCGTTGGAATGACCTGATCCTGAATTGCTGTTAGTCTGCCTTCCGTTTCCGCATACAGGTACCCCTTTTTGAGGTAAGTGAGTGACCTTTCCCGATCTATATTATTTCTTTTCAGTGCTGTTGGATACCTGCCGTGAAGTGCTTTACCATGCCACTCTTCAGTTATTTGTGTGATATCAGGGGGTTGTGCTTGTTGGTTTGTAGATGCAAGGTTGAGGCCTGTAATGTTGTCGTCCTCCCGAATGAGTGCTTGAAAGAAAGGTGAGTCTTTTGTGTGGATGTATTGTCTGAGTTTGTGTGTTACTTCGTAGTGTGTTGCCTCTACACTTTGTAGTCCCCTTCCTCCTTCCTTCCTAGGTATGTATAATCTATTCACTGAGGCATGGGGGTGATGTATTCCATATTTGGTTAGAAGCTTTCGTATCTGGGTGTCAATGTCTCTCAGTTCTGTCGTGGACCATTTGATGATTCCGAACGAATAAGCCAAACAAGGTATTGCCCACGTGCTCATCGATATAAACATTGCCTTTGCGTTCAATTTACTCTGCAAAATCTTTCTTACTCTATTCATGAATTTTTGCTTGAAAGTTGTTTTAGCTTCTGATGTTTTTATGTCTAGACCTTGCTTTATGCCCAGATATTTGTAGCCTTCCTCTGGCCCTAGTCTCTGTATTTCCACTTCATCTTCTATTAGCATCGCTTCTCCTGATGTTAGTTTACCCCTTTTTACATGAAGCACGGCGCACTTATCCAATCCCATTTCCATCTTAATTGTTTTGCTGAAAGATGCCACTATTTTCAGCTGTCTTAGGAGTTGTTCTCGTTGGTGGCGTATAGCTTGAGATCGTCAATGTAAAATCGATGGTTGATTTTTATGTTGTTTCTTCTATCTAATATGTATCCGTAGTTCGTGTTATTTAGCAGCTTACTAAGAAAATTGATCGCGAGACAAAACCAAAGGGTGCTCAGTTTGTCTCCCTGAAAAAGCCCCCTTTTGATACACAACTCATCTGTAGTATAGACGCCTTCATTCGTGTTTACTCGCAATTTCGTTTTCCATGTCTTCATCAGATATTTCAGGAGATCGATTATGGTCTTCGATACACCGTATAGTTGTAGGGTTTTGAGGAGCCAAGAGTGTGGTATCGAGTCGAAGGCCTTCTTATAATCGATCCACGCTATGGATATATTTCGTTGCTTCCTTTTGGCCTGTTTTGTTATCAGGGAGTCAACAACGAGTAGCTCTTTGCATCCTTGTGCATCTTTGCGGCAACCTTTCTGTTCATATGCCATGATGTTGTATTTGTCTACGTGCTTCCATATGTGTTGTGTTAGTACTCCTGTTAATATTTTATATACCGTTGGTAGACACGTGATTGGTCGGTAGTTCTTTGGGTCGCTATTTTTGTTCCTTTAGGTAACATATGGGTAACGCCGAGTGTGATGCATTTAGGTATTGTCGAAGGGTCAGCAAGAGCTTTTTGAAATATTCTGGCGAGGGCTTTGTGTGTCGTGTTGTAGTTTTTCCACCAATAATTATGTATCCCATCAGGTCCAGGTGCAGACCAGTTGTTCGCCTTTTTGAGTGTATTTTCTATGTCTTGTTGGGTTATTACCACCTGCTCCATGATGTATTTATCCGAATCCTTTTCTGCTTCTTGAATCCAAAAAGCCTCGTCATCATGCCGCTCTTCCTGACTCCAGATTTGTTTCCAGGCCGCATACATATCCTCTTTCCTCGGAAATTCTTCCTCAGGTGTTACTTCTTCTTCCAGTGAACGAAAAAATTGTTTTGGGTTCTTGTAATAAAGTTTATTGTTCTGGTATCTTTTCACTTTTTCATTATATCTGCGAATGCGATTTCCTAAAGCCTTTGCTTTTTGTTTCAGGGTATCACATGCTGTCATTAGGTCCTGCTTCAGCTGTTCATTCCGAGTTCGAATGTGGAGTTCCGATGTTAGACGAGTGACCTTTTTTTGGAGCTTCCTGGTTGGTGATGGAGAGTTCAAGTAAGTATGCAATGTACCAATTTTATTTCTAATGATATTTATTTTCTTTTCCAGACGTATCTTCCATGGCGGTGGTCTATTTTCAGTTGTTGTTGTGCCTTTGATATTTTTTTCCAGTTTGATGTCATTTTCTTCACAGACAGTTAGTGCTCCAGCATATACCCAATCAATGATTTCTTCCAGTGTGGAGTTTTCTTTGATGTTCGTTCCTATTATCTCATTAGTTCTTCTCACACTCTCCAAAATCCTTTTTGTTCCCTTCAACCTAGGTACTTTAGGTCTCTCCTGGGGGTCTATTCTCTCAAATAGTTGGATATATTTTTTAAACGTCTTTATGGTGTTTTCTAGGTGGGGACTTGTCGGGGCTTCTGACTCTTCTACTGGGTTCTCTTCCATTTCCGTTGTGTCAAGTTGGACTGGTGCATATGGACTAAGGCTTTTTTTTATAGAATCCAGTTCAATACTGGAAAATTTCTCATTTTGGAGTATCCATCGTACTCTATTCGAGAGTAAGTTAGGATAGGATAATTTGTTGGGGTTGATGTTGTTCCAAGTCGCAGTAAGTATTTGCCTGTATGTTTGGTTGGTTGTCCGTTGAAGTTCCTGTGCTATATAATGAGTACGTATAAGGAGGATATTCTCCTCTTCCGTCCAACGTACTCTTCCATCTCGTGTTGGGACGTCAGCGGAACGGTTTTGGTCTCCGTCCAAGCTGATGCTCCTTCTTTTCCTTCTAGGTACCGAGTCCTGGCTTGCGGTGCCATCTCGGGGGGCTGCGCCGCTCGCCCCACAGCTCTCCCCAACAGGCTCTACCTCTGGACGGCTCCGAAGAGGGCCAGCCCGCTGCCCTCTGCCGCCCTGATTCATACTTCGTGTAATGGGAGCAATTAAAATTCTTCGGCTTCCAGGTTGCTAACCTTGGAAGCCGGGTGACTCAGGTATGCGGGGTCGTCAGTCCCCGAAGGCATATGCCCCCCTGCATATATATATATATAGACGTATTACGCGACCTTACCAAGCCAGAAACGCCATACGCGGTTACCCTTATCAAGCCAAAATCATTTTTACGAAGCCCGGGTCGGGCTTCGTAAAAATTCACGTGTATATTTTCTACAGGGGCTTTGTACTGCCTCACTGAGTCTATATACGAATTTTCGTATGGGCCGAAAATCGACAAATTTTTATCGCAATATATACACGTTTAGTTCATGCCCTCCACCTGCAGGTGGTGCTGCGGCGCTAAAGCGTGTAAATATATACATTGTGGCGGTATAACTCGGCTCATAAGAGTCCCACTATGATTTACATTCTATACAAAGCCCGTAAATTTGACAACGTCGCATTCAATCTGGTACTGGCTCTGACTTTTTCAATTTAATAATAATCCAGTCGAATTGTGCTTTTAGCAGGAAAGTTTTGGGGTTGTTTAGATTTCTTTCATTTTTTATGTTTTTTGGGGTGCTGAATCCGAATTTGAGGTTTGCTAACAAAATTTCTAGACGGAACATAGAAAAAAATACAAAAAAGAATGAAAATCTTATTATTGGTCAGTTTTTTGCATATAACTCTGACACTATCAACTTTTGCTAAAATACCTTTCCATACAAAATGAAAGTATGTACATAAAATTTCCTACAAATTGTACTACCACAGCTTGTTTTGCGACAACCCGTTCTGGTTCAAATAATAGTTGAAAATGAGGTATTTTCTATGACTATGATTCTATGAATTAATCGAATCGGACATTTTGTTATGGAAATATAAAGATTCTTCTTTTCAATATTCCAATTGAATTTTCTATGATTCTGTTCACACTATGGTCATACAATTTTGCATAAGGCTAATTATGAGCATCTTGCATTTGGCCGCAACATTTCATTTTGATTGGTTTCGTTTTTTCTGAGATATTGAGGAACAAAAATTTAGAATGGCCTTGTTTTATGAAACAAAATACGGCCATTCAAAATGTTTGTTTCTCAATATCTCAGACAAAATGAAACCAGTCGAAATGAAATGTTGCGGCAATATGCAAGATGGTCATAATAAGCTTCATGCAAAATTGTGTGACCATAGTGTGAGCAGAACCATAGAAAATTCAATTCTAATATTGAAAAGAAGAATCTTTATATTTCCAAAACAAGATATCTGATTCAAGTGAATTTTTTTTATGAATCGAGACTGATATGCTGAATGTTCATACAAAATTTCAAGAGAATCGCATCATCGGAACCATAGAATTTAAGTTTTTTTCATTTATTGGGTCATTGAAAATACCTCATTTAAAACTATAATTTGAGCCAGAACAGGTGGTCGCAGAACAAGCTGTGGTAGTACAATTTGTAGGAAATTTTATGTACTTTCATTCTGTATTGAGAGGTTTTTCACGAAAAGTTGATAGTTTCCCAGTTATAAGCAGAAAACTGCCAAAGAATGAGATTTTTTCTCTTTTTTTGTATTTTTTTCAATGTTCCCTCACGAAATTTTGTTAGCAAAACTCAGATTCGGATTCAGCACCCCAAAAAACATAAAAAATCGAAAAAATCAAAACTACCCCAGAACTTTCCTGCTAGGGGTTCTTTTGAGCACAAATTGACTGGACTATAATTGCAGATTAATTTTAAGTTACGGACGCAATGGATGGAGCTGAAGGGGGTGGAAAATTAACATTTCTTATTATCTTATTGTTCTTCGAATCGATTAGAATTTACTAAGAAATAATTAGATGGAATCAAAATTTATCCTTAACAATCTTCAATGTATAATTTGAAAATTTTCATTGTAAACGAAAAATGATATAATATTCGACTTTCATAATCAGATGTAATTTTTTTCACCTCGTCTGATTTATGCTTGTTTGTATTCTGGAGGAACTGAACACATTTGCATCATATAGGTGGTTAACAGATTCGATGATTACAAAGTAGAAATAGGTGATATAGCCAAACGTGTTACTATTTAGGTCCGGATGAATACTTCTGAGCTCATTGAGAAAATATTAATTGATGCAATATTCGATAATAAATGAATTTTCCTTATTTTCATGAGGACATAACCAATTAATATTGGAAATGAACGAGAAATCTCTTGATATTTTCTGAGCTAATCCTCAAGACAATGAAAACAATTTTCTTTGGCTTTCTCGTAGTATGAATTTGATTTCAAAAACTTCATTTAGGTTTATTCGTCAAATTAAGCTGATGCGATAAAATTGCTGGAGTTGGAATGAAAAATCATATTATTTGAAACCGTATGTTCAAAAACCGCCAAAATTTCGTTGCGTCTTCTTGTGAATTTTTACTTTGTTGACGTCAATTACATGTTTTTTCGTTGATTACATTATCAAACAGGGCATTAATTATCCAGACATTATTTCTATGCGGTTAACTTTCGAGTCTGGTGGATATCATTTATTTTGTTAATTTTTATACCTTCAACAGAATTCAACGAAATAAAAAATTAAGAGACATGTTTGACATTTTAGCTTTCCATTCGAGAAATTCTGAATTGAAATTGTCACCTGAAGTCATGAAATATTGCAAATGAAATAGGAAAAAATGTATTTTCACAATTTATTTCTTAATCATAATTCACACAATATATCGACCTTGTGAAGACATAATATTCATAACTATTATTATCTTTTCAGACGAAAACGCTAGCGATTAACATAATAATTAAATAATAATTTTTCAATCTGAATTTTTGTACCAAAAATATGTATACAGAGTTGGGATAAAGTTCGGCACCAAATTAATATCTTTAAAACGAAACGGGCGATATTTTTGAAATTTGGCAGCTGAGTGTAATGGACCACAATGCATCTGATGAGCATATTTTCATTAATGAGATACTTCCGGTATAACCGGAAATGACCTAAATTTTTTTTATTTAAATGGGACACCCTGTATATTTTTGCAGATTCTGGAAGAGTACTTTGTTTCGGATCTGCCCATTCCAGGTTCCATGTAAAAATTATCGTGTTTATGTTAATCGACCGGCATGCTTGCAGGAATTGAGACAACGGATTCTTGATAAATGTGCATTAATACATGGAGAAGTCTTGAGAAAAGTTACTCAAAAATTTGTTAATGGACTGGCATATTGTCAGGAGGTGAATGGCAAGCACTTCAAACATTCAAAATTATTTTTTTTTAAATTATTTTCAATAAATTTTTTCCACTAGTAAAAGCCATGTATTTCGTCTTTTCATAGATTTTCATAAAAAATACGTCATAAAAAGCAGAAAGAGTTATCTACTACAGAGTATTTCGGTTTATTTCTCACTATTGATCCAAATAACAACGATTTATTTATTTGAATGGATTTTTTCTCAAATGTACAAAAAAAACTGATTTTTTTCTTTTAACAAAAAATTTTTGCATGGAACCAGATATGGAAAGATCCGAAACAAGGTACACTTTCAGAATCCGCAGAAATATACAGGGTGTTCCATTTAAATAAAAAAATATTTGGTCATTTCCGGTTAAACCGGAAGTATCTCATTAATGAAAATATGCTCATCAGATGCATTGTGGTCCATTACACTCAGCTGTCAAATTTCAAAAATATCGCCCGTTTCGTTTTAAAGATATTAATTTGGTGCCGAACTTTATCCCAACCCAACCCTGTATATGTAACTAATGTTACGAAACGATTTGAAGATCATTGCTGAAAGTCTTAAAAAAGCAGAGTAAAGAAAAACATAAAAGAGGACAATCCATTCGAAAAGTATGAGAATATATCGAGTGGAATTTATTTTGTGAATAGAGATCGGTATACAGAATGTTCATCCGAAATTGCGTGGCTATAAACAGAACCATATAAAATTCAATTGGAATATTGAAAAGTAGAATCTTTTTATTTCCATAACAGAACTCCCGATTCAAATGGAATTTATTTTGTGAATGAAGGTTGATATACTGAATGTTCATGCAAAATTTTGTGGCCATAGTGTTAGCAGAACCATAGAAAATTCAATTTGAAAATTGAAAAGAAAAATATTTATATTTCTATAACAGACTATCCGATTCGAGTCGAATTTTTTTGTGCATGAAAACAGTTATACTGAAATTCTATGAAAAATTTTGTGGCCATAGTGTCAACAAAACCATAGAAAATCTAATTCGAATAATGAAAGAACAATCTTCATAGATCCATAACAGGATAACTGATTCGAATTAAATTCATTTTGTGAATGAAAACTGATATACTGAATGTTCATGCGGAATTTCGTCGCATCATCAGAACATTAATTTCTTAATTATTTACTTTTTACATATTTCATTATCTGATAATTTTCAGAATAAAATTCCGATTGTGCTGTGAGATTCTGAATTTATACAGGGTCTCTATAAACGATTGTAGCAGCGCAAATGGCTTTGGATCATTCTCTTTTTGTCTCTTTCTATGCAAACCACAGTGTTCTGTGATCATGCTATGCTCTGATTAGTTATAACCAATCTATAGATTGGTATTCTGTAGCGGCAAAGTAATCCAAAGCTAACTGCGCTGTTACAATAATTTATAGAGACCCTGTATATTCGGTATCAATATCAAATCTCATGTAAAATTTTGAGGTAATAGTCTCATTGCTCCACCAATAAACAAGCGCTCAAAAGCTCCTGCTCAGGGCTTTTCTTGAATTTTTTTATGGAGGGTACTTGTTTGTTTGTTATTCGAATTTCAAAGTCCCACAAGTGCATATACGAAAAAAAATAATTATCTGACCTCGATCTATTTCATTTTCATAAAAGTGAGAGGGTTGTTGAAAAAAATATGGATTCATACACATGAACAAAAAGTGCATCCATTTGTGGCAAACCAAATCAGGGTTATGGTTCGAAAAACAAAAACCGTGAAACACTAATAAATTGATCTGTACGAACAATCCATAGAAATATTTGGTTAACATCGCGTACTGGACATGAGAATCGAGAATATCTGAAAACTAGAATGTTTAAATGATCAATTTCCAGGCTGCAATGCAAATTAAATTTATGGAAATGTCAACCCAAAATTATAGTCCGTCCATAAACTTTTGAACAGAGAATATAATCGTTTAGTTTCGAATTTTATGATGGAAAAAACTCTTCATGAAATGATTGCATTGTTTCATTTATAAAAGAACAGAATGAACTAATTCCATGTGGGAAATAGTTCGAATTTCATTGCCAATTTCAAATTTTATTTATTGTGGGAATCTTTAGTTATTTATAGAAAAAAAATAACGCAAAGTGCCAATGTTCCATTTTTGGAAAAAAAATGCTCAAAACCTGTACATCCCTATTCATTTAGCTCTCCTTAGATGGAATTTACCGAAGCTAACAATAAACCGCGAAACGGAATAGATTTTATTGATGAATCATACTTTGGCTTCCGTTGGACTCATTTCGTGTCGCGTATATCTGTTACGATCGAAAGAAATAGAGAAATAAAGCATTCAAATGCAAAAGCTACTAGAATATTTTGGCAACACCGCCTGGGCTGGGGATGGATCTAAAATCATCTATTTTTATACAGATGGGCTTAATATGTCACTAGCAGTATGCAGGGACTCTTATTGGTAGTGATAAGTCTCCAGAAATGTATAAATTATATACTTTCCCCGCATACCCCCGCACACCAGGGCTTCACTTCACCTGGGGTGCGTACCGGGCTTGGTAAAGATAGCCTAATGCGTATATATATATATATATATATATATATATATATATATATATATATATACGCATTAGGCTATCTTTACCAAGCCCGGTACGCACCCCAGGTGAAGTGAAGCCCTGGTGTGCGGGGGTATGCGGGGAAAGTATATAATTTATACATTTCTGGAGACTTATCACTACCAATAAGAGTCCCAGCATACTGCTAGTGACATATTAAGCCCATCTGTATAAAAATAGATGATTTTAGATCCATCCCCAGCCCAGGCGGTGTTGCCAAAATATTCTAGTAGCTTTTGCATTTGAATGCTTTATTTCTCCATTTCTTTCGATCGTAACAGATATACGCGACACGAAATGCGTCCAACGGAAGCCAAAGTATGATTCATCAATAAAAACTATTCCGTTTCGCGGTTTATTGTTAGCTTCGGTAACTTCCATCTTAGGAGAGCTAAATGAAAAGGAATGTACAGGTTTTAAGCAATTTTTATCCAAAAATGGAACATTGGCACTTTGCGTTATTTTTTTCTATAAATAACTAAACATTCACACAATAAATGAAATTTGAAATTGGCAATGAAATTCGAACTAATTCTAACAAGGAATTAGTTCATTCTGTTCTTATATGAATGAAACAATGCAATCATTTCATGAAGAGTTTTTTCCATCATAAAATTCGAAACTAAACGATTATATTCTCTGTTCAAAACTTTATGGAATGACTCATAATTTTGGGTTGACATTTCCATAAATTTAATTTGCATTGCAGCTTGGAAATTGATCATTTAAACATTCTAGTTTTCAGATATTCTCGATTCTCATGTCCAGTACGCGATGATTAATCAAATATTTCTATGGATTGTTCGTACAGATCAATTTATTAGTGTTTCACGGATTGTTGTTTTTCGAACCGTAACCCTGATTTGATTTGCCACAAATGGATACACTTTTTGTTCATGTGTATGAATCCATATTTTTTTTAACAACCCTCTCACTTTTATGAAAATGAAATAGATCGAGGTCAGATAATTATTTTTTTCGTATATGCACTTGTGGGACTTTGAAATTCGAATAACAAACAAACAAGTACCCTCCATAAAAAAAAATTCAAGAAAAGCCCTGAGCAGGAGCTTTTGAGCGCTTGTTTATTGGTGGAGCAATGAGACTATTACCTCAAAATTTTACATGAGATTTGATATTGATACCGAATATACAGGGTCTCTATAAATTATTGTAACAGCGCAGTTGGCTTTGGATTACTTTGCCGCTACAGAATACCAATCTATAGATTGGTTATAACCAATCAGAGCATAGCATGATCACAGAACTCTGTGGTTTGCATAGAAAGCGACAAAATGAGAATGATCCAAAGCCAACTGCGCTGCTATAATCATTTATAGAGACCCTGTATACATGCAGAATCTCACAGCACAATCGGAATTTTATTCTGAAAATTATTCAGATAATGAAATATGTAAAAAATTAATAATTAAGAAATTAATGTTCGGATGATGCGACGAAATTCCGCATGAACATTCAGTATATCAGTCTTCATTCACAAAATGAATTTAATTCGAATCAGTTATCCTGTTATGAAACTATGAAGATTGTACTTTCATTATTCGAATTGGATTTTCTATGGTTTTGTCGACTATGGCCACAAAATTTTTCATAAAATTTCAGTATAACTGTTTTCATGCACAAAAAAATTTGATTCGAATCGGATAGTCTGTTATGGAAATATAAATATTTTTCTTTTCAATTTTCAAATTGAATTTTTTATGGTTCTGCTAACACTATGGCCACAAAATTTTGCATGAACATTCAGTATATCAGCCTTCATTCACAAAATAAATTCCATTTGAATCGGGAGTTCTGTTATGGAAATAAAAAGATTCTACTTTTCAATATTCCAATTGAATTTTATATGGTTCTGTTTATAGCCACGCAATTTCGGATGAACATTCTGTATACCGATCTCTATTCACAAAATAAATTTCACTCGATATATTCTCATACTTTTCGAATGGATTGTCCCCTTTTATGTTTTTCTTCACTCTGCTTTTTTGAGACTTTTAGCAATGATCTTCAAATCGTTTCGTAATATTAGTTACGAAACATATTTTTGTTACAAAAATTCAGAATGAAAAATTATTATTTAATTATTATGTTAATTGCTAGAGTTTTCGTCTGAAAAGATAATAATAGTTATGAATATTATGTCTTGACTAGGTCGATATACAGGGTGATTTTTTAAGTGTTTAATTAGACGTTTTCGAGGAAGGAATTGTAATACAGATTCAAGATTTTGGAGTTTCGTTTTAGAGTACGTGAACTTCAATTGTAAAATATTTTCAAGAGAAATCTACTTCCAGTTTCACCGGAAACGAATGTAACTTCGTTATTTCAAATGCAACACCCTGTATATTTATACATATTCGAATTTTTCGTTCAATTCTACACTGATTTGATGTATGATACGTGCAACCACTCAAGAGGTTCTTGAATTATTGCCTGATTATCAAATTTTTTAAAAAAAGGTTGTCACAAATTATGGTCCATATCTTCAAAATCCCTCATCACAAGAATTTCTTTTTGCGAAAGTGGAATAGAAGAATGTACGCTGATACTGTTTCTTGTATAACTTATGAGGAAATATTATACAGGATGTCTGAAAAAGGGCCCCAAAGTGAGCCTCAATAAAACTATAAAATCTCACTTTTTTCAAATGGCAACCCTATGATTTTGTAATTCCAATCGATGGCTCGTCAAAAACTAGTTAGGATTTCAGGTTTCTTAGTCTAACCATGCATTTATTAGGATAGAAATTTCCAAGAAGGCTGTGTCTGTTGATTTATAATGCATTTTAGAGAACTGTCATTTATACTTTTTTGATCCATCGGGCACTATGCAAAATATGAATTATGGTAACAGTGATGTATTGAATATCTCCTCCATTTATGGCGAATGTAACAAAATATTAGAAAGGGCATTCAGAACTTTTAACGGAAGAAATCCACATTTACCACCTTTAACAAAAACGAAGTTCAGGAAGTATCAAAACAATTTTCTCCGTAGTGGAAGCATCAACCTAAAACGGAATCGTGTGAATACAGTAAAGGTTGACGCTCACTTGGACGAGACGAGACGAGACGAAGCAACGCGTTAGTTCGCCTGGGACCTAACGCCTAACGATTCTGATCTTCGCTTCGCTTCGTGTGAGTGTCTACCCATTTGATTCAGTGCAAATCGTGCCTGCGGAAAACAACTCTTTGCTTCGTCTCGTCTCGTCTCGTCCAAGTGAGCATCAACCTTTACAGATCATTCATTATCTATTACTGTATTCACTCGTGTCCGTTTAGGGCTAAGGCTTCCAGTACGGAGAAAATTGTTTTGATACCTCCTGAACTTTGATTCCGTTAAAGTCAGTAAATGTGAATTTCGTTCGTTGAATTTCTTATTACCTGTTCTACGAATTTGTTACATTTGCCGCAAATAAAAAACATACCCTTGATATATCATTCCAGTGAAATTATTATTGCATGTTATGCTTAGTGCTTGATCTGTAAGAAAAAGTAAGAATGACAGTTCCTAACATAGCCTACTTCAAAAATGCAAGCTTACAAATGTGCGAAACCTGTCTTTAATCGTGAAATTCGAATTTTATTGAATAATAATATAAATAAATACTGATTTTAGAGGCATGAAACGTTCGAGACACTATAACTGGTTTTTGAAGAGCAATCGATTGGAATTACAAAATTATAGGGTTGCCATTTGAAAAAAGTTAGATTTCATAGTTTTATTGAGGCTCACTTTGAGGCCCTTTTTCAGACACCCTGTATAATATTTCCTCATAAGTTATACAAGAAACAGCATCAGCGTACTTTCTTTTGTTCCACTTTTGCAAAAAGAAATTCTTGTAATGAGGGATTTTGAAGATATGGACACCAATTTGTGACAACCTTTTTTTCAAAAAATTTGATAATCAGGCTATAATTCAAGAACCGCTTGAGTGGTTGCACATATCATACATCAAATCAGTGAAGAATCGAACGAAGAATTCGAATATGTATAAATATACAGGGTGTTGCATTTGAAATAACGAAGTTACATTCGTTTCCGGTGAAACCGAAAGTAGATTCCCCTTGAAAATATTTTACAATTGAAGTTCATGTACTCTAAAACGAAAATCCAAAATCTTGAATCTCTATTACAATTCCTTCCTCGGAAACGTCTAATGAAACACTTAAAAAAATCACCCTGTATTGTGTGAAATATGATTAAGAAGTCAATTGTGAAAATACATTATTTCCTTTTTTATTTGGGATATTTCATGACTTCAGGTGACAATTTCAATTCAGAAATTCCCGAAAGGAAGACTAAAATGTCAAACATGTCTCTTAATTTTTTATTTCGTTGAATTCTGTTGAAGGTATAAAATTAACAAAATAAATGATATCCACCAGACTCGAAAGTTAACGGCGTAGAAATAATGTCTGGGAAATTAATGCCTTGTTTGATAATGTAATCAACGAAAAAACATGTAATTGACGTCAACAAAGTAAAAATTCACAAGAAGACGCAACGAAATTTTGGCGGTTTTTGAACATAAGGTTTCAAATAATATGATTTTTCATTCCAACTCCAGCAATTTTATCGCATCAGCTTAATTTCACGAATAAACCTAAATGAAGTTTTGGAAGTCAAATTCATACTACGAGAAAGCCAAAGAAAATTGTTTACATTGTCACGACGATTAGTTCAGAAAATATCAAGAGATTTCTCGTTCATTTCCAATATTAATTGGTTATATCCTCATGAAAGAAAGGAAAATTCATTTATTATCGAATATTGCATCAATTAATATTTTCTCAATGAGCTCAGAAGTATTCATCCGGACCTAAATAGTAACACGTTTGGCTATATCACCTATTTCTACTTTGTGATCATCGAATCTGTTAACCACCTATATGATGCAAATGTGTTCAGTTCCTCCAGAATACAAACAAGCATAAATCAGAGGAGGTGAAAAAAATTACATCTGATTATGAAAGTCGAATATTAAATCATTTTTCGTTTACAATGAAAATTTTCAAATTGTACATTGAAGATTGTTAAGGATAAATTTTGATACCATCTAATTATTTCTTAGTGAATTCTAATCTATTCGAAGAACAATAAGATAATAAGAAATGTTAATTTTCCACCCCCTTCAACTCCATCCATTGCGTCCGTAAATTAAAATTAATCTGCAATTACTAAATTGAAAAAGTCAGAGCCAGTACCAGATTGAATGCGACGTTGTCAAATTTACGGGCTTTGTATAGAATGTAAATTATAGTGGGACTCTTATGAACCGAGTTATACCGCCAGAATGTATATATTTACACGCGTTAGCGCCGCAGCACCACCTACAGGTGGATGGCATGAACTAAACGTGTATATATTGCGATAAAAATTTGTCGATTTTCGGCCCATACGAAAATTCGTATATAGACTCAGTGAGGCAGTACAAAGCTCCTGTAGAAAATATACACGTGAATTTTTACGAAGCCCGACACGGGCTTCGTAAAAATGATTTTGGCTTGACAAGGGTAACGGCGTATGGCGTTTCTGGCTTGGTAAGGTCGCGTAATACGTCTATATATATATATATTATGTACCTACTTTATAGGACATACTAGGTAGATCAACTAACGAGGGAAAGAAGAAAGAACTTTTATCTTGCTTTCCTCATCAAAATGAGTGTAGCATTTTAGTATTCTTGACTCTATTTTCATTGAATAACTTTTATCATGAGATACACACTCCACAGTTTTGCTGCAATTTTCTTCAGGAGAAATGATATACCTACAAAAATCAAATTATTATTAGGATTTTGGAAAGAGAAGTTAGGAACATCCAATAAAGTTGTTGAATAGCAGAAATATTAGGTTTTTTAAATTTAAGTACCTACCTACCCTCCACATAATTACTGTCTTGATTTTCGTATTTGCAGCACGTACTCTCGCTGACATTTCCCTTGGTTCAATAAAAAATTGCTAAATATTGATAATAAATTCAGTTCCTCACTGACTTCCATTTGATTTTGAATGTTTCTCACAGATTTATCATCTCTGTCAAAAACACCCGCTTAATCGAGTGATTGCCGCGGCATCTAATAGTCAATAGTTTATTGTTTATATTGGTGCATAACCCCGATAGATGGCGGAAAATTTGGTAGTGATCTGGAATTTTCGAGTCTATGGTTTGACCCAGTCAGCCTGTCTGGCATACCTATCTTTATAGTGCTCTACTGGATCTAACGATAAAGCGGAACTAACACAACGATGTAACGATATTTACACTATTCTTAATTCTGCTAAATTTACACTCAGGAAATGGGTTTCCAATGTTCCTGATATAATTTCACAATTTCAAGAAATACAAATTTCAAATGCTGTGCTTGATTTGGGAGATCAATCAAGTTGCAAAACACTCGGTATTCAGTGGACACCGAAGTTCCTGAAAAACTTAAATCATTTTGGGTCAATTTCCAGAATAGCTTAGAAACTTTGAATTTCTTAACAATTCCAAGAAGTGCTATTCCTATTAATCAAAGGTTTATTGATATTCATTGTTTTTGCGATGCTTCAAAGGACGCATACGCAAGTTGCATTTATGTTCGGAGTTCAGATACATTTGAAAATTACCAAGTCAGATTATTATGCTCCAAAACGAAGGTGGCACCTTTAAAATCAGTCACTATTCCAAAATTGGAATTATGCTCCTGTTTGTTGGGTGCAGAATTAATGAAAAAAGTTTCGAATGCGATAGATCTAAGAACTCCTATTTTCATGTGGTCATATTCGAAAGTTGCTTTATCTTGGATTCATACTGAGCCAAGTTTATTACAAGTTTTCGTTTCCAATAGAGTTGCCAAAATTCAGTCACTAACCAAAAGTTTTATATGGAATTACGTAAATTCTATTAATAATCCTGCAGATATTGCATCGAGGGGTTCAATGCCTGAGAAATTGCTCAAAAATAAACTTTGGTGGAATGGGCCAGAGTTCTTAAAATCTTGTGAAAACGAGTGGCCTATCACAACTTTTCATGTACCAAAGCATGAATTACCGGAGCTCAAAAAAGTTGCTACTATTTACAATTGTAATGTTGATGAAAAGTCATCTCTATTCTATAATTTTTCTGATCTAAACAAATTACATCGCGTTATAACACAATGTATTCGGTTCAAAAACAACACCCAAGTTAATAGAATTAAAAAATTTGGACCACTTTCCATAGATGAATTGGAATATACCAAAATTTTGTTGTTGAAATTATGTCAACAGGAAAGTTTCCCTACAGAGTTGAAAATTTTGAAAGGTGGAAAATTTTTAGAACCAAAACATCGGTTGTCATCTTTAACCCCATTTCTAGATGAAAATGACATTATAAGGGTTGGAGGTAGGCTAAAAGCAACTGATTTACCTTTTCATGTCAAACACCCTATTTTGTTGTGTTCAAGGCATCAATACACAAAATTACTTTTTGAACACAAACACCGCCAGCTTTTACATCCTGGCCCCCAATTATTATTATTTTCAATAAGACAATTCTATTGGCCAATTGGTGGTTTGACTTTGGCAAAGAGAACTGTAAAAAGTTGTTTGAAATGTTTCAAATTTAATCCAGTTCCTTTATCATGCCCAATGTCTAGTCTTCCTAAGTTCCTAACGAAAGGGTAAGACCTAGTTTGCCATTCGAAATAGTTGGTATCGATTATGCAGGCCCATTCTTCATTTTGAACAAGGGTCGAGGATCTAAATTGGTGAAGTGTTACCTTTCAATTTTTGTATGTTTTGTACGAAGTCTATTCACATTGAATGTATTACTGATTTAACTACAGAAAGTTTTATAGCATGTTTAAAAAGGTTTACAGCAAGGCGCGGTATTCCTTCTATTATCTATTCTGATAACGGTAGCACTTTTGTCGGTGCAAGCAATCAATTACGCGAATTGGGTAATTTTTTATTCAGGGCACAAGATAATATCGTTGATTCAACGTCTATTTTAAATATAAAATGGAAATTAATTCCACCCTATACACCCAACCACGGTGGACTCTGGGAAAGTGCAGTAAAAAGCACTAAATTTCATCTTAAAAAAACACTTTTGAATAATAATGTTACTTTTGAAGAGTTTAACACCTTAGTCATACAAATAGAAGGTATTTTGAATTCACGTCCATTATTTGCAATGTCGAATGACCCAAATGATCTTGCACCTATTTCTCCTTCCCATTTCCTCATAGGACGCATAATTACCTCTATTCCTGACTATGACTGGACAGACACCAAGACTTACCAACTAACAAGATTCCAGCACGTTCAACAGTTGTATCAGCGATTCTGGCAGCAATTTTCCAAGAATTATATCGCCCAACTGCACCAACAATATAAATGGAAAAAAGAACCAATGCAATTGGATATTGGCACATTGGTCCTCATAAAAAATGATCATCAACCACCCTGTAAATGGCCTACCGGACGAGTGTCAAGATTATTCGATGGAAAAGATGGTGTATCCCGAATAGCAGAACTTTCTACTCCCAATGGTGTAGTGACAAGATCTGTGCGACATTTGTGCCCTTTACATCTACAAGATTTCATTGACAATAATTGATGTGGTTATATATCTGAATAATGTTATGTGCCATGAAATGATTTCATTTTCTACTAAACAATTAAGTTTAATTCATTTGTGTATATGCATATTCTCACTAATTTTCAGTTTTGAAGGAGTCCTTCAAAGGAGGGGCTATGTTAGGATTTTTCTGTATTATTGTTATTATTTTGATTGATTTGGCAACGTTTCGTCCTCCGGTGTCTGCGTACACCTTATCAGGGGATACATGTGTGCATTGTGCAGTTGATTTCTAGTGCATTCAATTTTCAATTCTCACGAGATAAACATCGCAATTTATTATAACGATTTAACAATTAAACAATTAAAACCAAGTCTATTTCTTATCATAAAATTATTACAGTCCACTAAATTTAAATATTAAAATAACAAAATCAGAACCAGCAAATTATCAAACATGTTGTATATTGAATAAATTCGATTACACCAATGAAGAATATAACTGACACGAGTTTATGAAGTAGTTTTGGTTTTTTCATTTCAATACTTTATAATTGTAACGTTGAACTCGACTTATTCATGTTGAACGTGAGAAAACGATTGTTATAGTCTAAGATCCCGCTGCGGGATTGGTGTGCTCATCGACTTTTTGTTTAAAACAAAATTTTTATGTTTATTTATAATTAAGAGAATATATATTTGCTAGGGTGCCTATCAAAATTTGGCCGCCATTATTTTTAATTAAATTATTTTTAATTAATTTTTGGTAAAAAATTCCGTTTATTATTTTTTTAAATAAAATAACGTCTACATCACGGTAATTAATATGAAGATTCTAAAAAATCACGGTTGTCGTTGCGCACCTGGCCGCACCTCTTTGCAGCCAGGTGTAAACAGGTATGATTTCGATAAATTTATACGTTTATAACCTATTTTCATTAATTATATGTCAAATTGAAGCAAATTTTTTTCTATTAATTATAAAGTTGCTTAATTAAATCTGGCCGCAAATAAGGGTTACTGGCTGTTAAAGATAATAAATATTTAAGGTAGAGTGAACGAGAGTTAGCGCGTAACATCATTTGTCAGACGAGGACAGCGATTGCCGGCTGTGCAACGCTTTTAAGCCATTGCGCATGCGTCGAACGTTAGTGTTCTCAACCACCGGGGAGTAATAGAGACGACTTATAATAAATACTCCAAAAAATATGTAATTTTTTTTAAAATGACAAATTTAAAAACTGCAACAAAAAATTAATATCGATTTGATATATCGACGGTCTAGTTAGCAATTTGTCTAACTCCTTATTTTTTAGAGGGTGATTTTTTCAACATTTTGATGAAGCAATAATCCAATTACAAATGATTTCAATGATTCAAACTTAAATACTATATCTCTATTAGATATTAATGATATTAAATGGTTTTTTAAAATGATAATAAATTTTGAAGTAATTGTTTTTTTCGTACAAATAAAAAATTTTCTGAAATGGAGTTAGATAATTTGCTAATTAGAACGTCGATATTTAATATTAATTGAAAAAATAAAAAAATTAAACCAAGGTGACTTAAGTAAAAGAAAATTTTATTGTGAAAGTATTATTTGAAAATTTTATTAGATTTTATTCAAGTATTTAACTGTCTGTTACATATTAATTTAACATTTAAGTCAATTAAAAAATTTAAAAATTCATCTTATCATTCTTATATTTCCGTAACTCTTATTTAAAAATCTGACTCATCGGAGCTTTCAGTTGTACTGTCATCGGATCTATCACTTTCATCGCTACAAATATCAGAATCGTCGTTATCGGAAGCTTTGTTCGTGGATTCACAAATAAAATAACAATGTAAATATAAAAAGTTGTTTATTACGAACTCTAAAACAGCGTGGTTTTTATGTTAGAATAAAAATGCTGCATATGTTCAGTTGAGAACACTAACGTTCGACGCTGCGCAATGGCTTAAAAGCGTTGCACAGCCGGCAATCGCTGTCCTCGTCTGACAAATGATGTTACGCGCTAACTCTCGTTCACTCTACCTTAAATATTTATTATCTTTAACAGCCAGTAACCCTTATTTGCGGCCAGATTTAATTAGACATTTTCATATGATAATCATTAGAAAAAAATTAGCTTCAATTTGACATATAATTAATGAAAATAGGTTATAAACGTATAAATTTATCGAAATCATACCTGTTTACACCTGGCTGCAAAGAGGTGCGGCCAGGTGCGCAACGACAACCGTGATTTTTTAGAATCTTCATATTAATTACCGTGATGTAGACGTTATTTTATTTAAAAAATAAATAAACGAAATTTTTTACCAAAAATTAATTAAAAATAATTTAATTAAAAATAATGGCGGCCAAATTTTGATAGGCACCCTAGCAAATATATTTTCTCTTAATTATAAATAAACATAAAAATTTGGTTTTAAACAAAAAGTCGATGAGCACACCAATCCCGCAGCGGGATCTCGTACTATTATGGGATCTGGAAAAAAAAAATTTCATTTTTTCCCTTGTCACTGACAACTGATAAATTAAATAATATATGAATTCCTTCATCTTATCATCTACAACTGAGGTAGGTATCTAACGAAGCTTATAAACAAAATCAATAATGTAGTTAAAATGGAAATAGTGGAAATGTTGAATTCTAAATGCATGTAAAGTTAGAAACAATATCGCCAACTATTCGGAAAAATTACTTTTTTAAGTCTCATTAAGAAGACTTTGAGTTCTAAAATATGAAACATGAAAGTAGGTACCTACTTGCAAGTACTTGCTTTATCCGATGTCTTCATTGCTGATTTTTCCTCATTACATTTTTCATATATTTTTATATTTTAGTACTCAAAGTCTTCATAAAGAGATTCAAAAAGGATAATTTTTGTTGAAGTGAAGAACAATGCCCACCTTTAAACATTATTCTGTGTTTCTTAAATAGAGTCATAGATAAGTTAGGTCAAGTTGAGTTTTGAGTTAGCCGTTATAGAAGAATGACATGTAACAGTTTGGTTGAGAATAAAAAGGAAGAAAGAAGTACTATTGAGTTTTAATCAACTCAATAACGGATCCACAAATCTCAACAGTGGTAGCAGAGCGTGTTTCTCAAAAATTATTTACGATGACAAATTCAAGAGAGAGATTTCCAATTGTACCATTCGCCAGCGTGGATTTCAGCACGTGGTCTTTCAGAATAAAAAGTATACTCAAGGAAAATGGGATTCAGAAGGCAATCGAAGACGAAGATTATGGTAAAAATGAACAAAATTTCAAGACAGAAGCGAAGGCTCAAGCAATATTGATTGCAGGTGTAGCAGATAGTCATATTGAATACTTCAAAAACCTAGAAGAAAATTTCAAGAAAAAGGGAGTACGATCAAAATTATTTCTTCGTAGAAAATTATCAGGAATCAAATATTCAGAGAACTCATCGTTGATCGAGCACTTCGTGGAAATGGAAAAAATCTTCACAGATTTGAGCTGATTCAGAACTTACCGAAGAAGAAAAAGTTAATTATTCATTACTGTCAATGCCCCATTCATATGATGGTATAATAACAGCTTTAGAAACTATGGAAAACCTAAAATTAGATTTTGTGAAGAATAGATTGCTTGGAGAAGAAAAAAAGAAAAAAAAATCCCGTGGACATCAATCACATAATACAGCATTTTCATGTTTCATATGTGGAAAACCAGGCCATAAGAAGTTCCAATGTAACATGAGAGATAGAAGTCAGTCACCCACGAGGAAGAGGCCAAGGTTATCAACGAGGAAGAGGCCAAGGTTATCAACGAGGAAGAGGTCAAGATTGTCAAAGAGGAAGAGGTTATGGATATGAACGAGGAAGAGGCCTAGGATATGGAAGAGGACATGAGTCATATACAGCAGAAGACGGTAAGACAGATGTTTTTTTAGGTGAAAACAGTTCAGCGGAAGCTTATAATTGTAATAATATTTCAAATGATAAAATTTTAACATGGTGTATAGATTCTGGATGTTCAGATCACTTGGTAAATAATCAGGATGTTTTTGTCAATTATAGAGAACTTAAGTTTCCTAGGAATATTGCTAAAGAAGGTGTTATGTTGAAGGCATTAGGAATTCGAAATATTAAAATAATTTAATTAATATTAGGCGAAATGGTCGCTACCTGCACAATTAAAAATGTTTACCATGTCCCAGAACTTAAAAAGTTTTTATTATCAGTACTTAAAATAGAATTCAATGGATTCAAAGTCACTTTCTATGAAGGTAGAGTGGAAATTCACAAAAATGATCAATTGGTAATGTAAGGTAGGGCAAAAAGAAATTTATACAGTATTGAAATGGAGGTAGAACAACAAAGCTGTTACAATTCAACAGAAGATAATGATTCGAAATCACAGTTATGGCATAGAGGCTTTGGTCACTTGGGGATGAAAAATATTAATATTTTATTAAGAGATAATCTTGTCAACGGTATACGTGATTTTAAATTTAATGAATTTGACTACAACTTGTGTGAACCATGTTTATTAGGAAAGATGACTAGACAACCCTTCAATAAGTCAGGATATAGAACGCAAAAACCCTTAGAATTAGTTCATACAGATGTATGTGGGCCAATTACACATACACACGGTCATAAATACTTCTTAACATTTATCAACGATTATACCCATTTCGTGATAGTATTCTTGATATTGGAGAAATCAGAAGTTTTTGAAAAATTTAAAGAATATTACTTTTATGCTACGAAACATTTCAATATCAATTTGCTGAAACTGCGGTCAGATAATGGCAGGGAATATGTAACAAGGGAATTTCAATTTTTTGTGCTAGACATGGTATATCATTGCAATATACAGTTCCATATAATCCGGAAATAAACGGAGTGGCTGAACGTATGAATCGTACAATAATTGAAAAGACTAAAACAATAATATTAGAGTCAGAACCGAGAAAATAATTTTGGGGGGACGCTGTTTTATATTCAGCTTATACTGCTTATAGTACTAACAGAAGCCCATCAGTAGGACGAGAAGCTACGGCTGAGTTATGGACTGAAAGAAAACCAGATGTGTCGAATTTAAGAGTTTTTGCTTGTATCGCATATAATCATGTACCTAAAGAACGAAGACAAAAACTAGATAACACAGAAAAGAAAATGGTAATAATAGGGTATAGTACTTCATGATATAGACTTTTTGATCCAGAAACCAACAGAGTAGTAAATGCAAGAAATGTAGTATTTCATGAAATACTAAAAAGGAAAATTGAATAATTTCCAAGTAATAAAAAAACAATCTAGGAAGTAACGAATGAACAAAAAGAAATAAAACAGAACTCTGAGAAAGAAGAAAAAGAAAATCAAGTTTTGGAAGAGCAGCCTGAAGGGAGAGGTAAAAGAAAAGCCTGTAAGCCAAAGTGGCATAAAGATTACCAAATAGATTTCAATGAGGAGAGTGATGAAGCCTTGTTTGCATCGTTCACAAACCAAGGTGATATACCATTGAACTATCAAGAAATGGAAGAAAGAGAAGACAAGAAGGAATGGAAAAAGGCGGTCAATAAAGAACCTGAAGTTCTAGATGAAAGTAATTAAGTAATTAAGTGAATTTGTGGATTCAATTAAGATTGTTTCATTGAATTCTTGTTTGGAATTCAGATAATATATAATTATATACTATATCCAAAACAATATGTTGTCGGCTTACTACCAAACCAGAAAAGTAACATTTTTTGTTCATTTTGTGCACTTAACTCATGTCAGCTGTTCAGTTTTCAGCAAAAAGAATTATTTTTAAAACAAGTCTTCAAGATTTAGCACTTTACATTGTATAACAGTTATCTGGTTCATGCAGTACATTTATATATCGAATATGGTTGGAAAAATGTACACAAAAATGGTAAAAATGTACTTAGCTTGTATCGGCAGTAAACTGACAATGTACGAGTTCAAATATATGCTTTGATTTGAAACGAGAAAAACCATCTTGCTACAGAGAAATAGTAATTGATAATTAACACCTAAAAAACTATCATCATAAATTGCATATTCAATAACGCATGCACAGCAGATTTTTCTTCTTCAGTCAGATCAGAAATTTCTACCCTATTTTTTCTACAGTTTCCTCATCACTTTCATGGAATTTGATAGATTCAGTTGTTGATTGAGAGATTAAATGTTTATCTCTGAGGGTATTCCTCAATTTTTGTTCAGCCTCGGTTTCTTTTGAATATTTACTTAGTGGTAAATTTTGTGATGGAACAGCATTAGCTTTTAGCTTAGGAGCTTTCATTTGTTCAAGTGTTTAACCTGAAAAGATGGATTAATCATTATAAAGTCTTCACAAAATCAATTTACAACCGACCTGTGGCAAAATAATCACTCTCTTGAAAATGAAGGGAGCAAACAAACATGCTTTTTGTAACAGCTTTTCCTATCCTCATTCATATTACCCGAGCTTCCTCTGGTCTGTAAATTTTCTATTACTCCAAGGGTATTAGTTATATGAATAATCCTCTCACCTTTATAAGAAAAGTTGTGAAAGTGTATAGTCCTGTTTCTACCTTTTTTGACGTGGAATTTAAAATACAACAGCTAGTGTTACATTTTGTTCATCTTTTAATATTGCTACTTTGTTCTTGTTCACTCACAATGAAGATATAATTTCACTAGCCATGATTATTGAGAAAAATCTGCCCAGATTCAAGTCGGATTATAACCTAAAAATAAATACATAAATTCGTAAATAATATGTTAACTGAAAAGCACTCGTATAAATACCTTTTGATTATTTTCTCAACACCAAGTCTACTAATCAAAAAGTCTAGTAATTCAACAAATTAAAGTGAATTAAACGAAAAATCACTCAATCAAAAATCATCCCAATGTATTTCTTATGGGATAAAGGTAAGGTCAGATGCATCCGTTTGTCCGACGGCACGATGATACGACAGCTCTCCTATTGGTCAACATTTTTGGCATCAATGATCATCCGATAACGTCTGTCACATGCGTCCGTGAGCGTTCGTACGAAATGACATGATAAAAGGCGGGAAATTGAGGTTATGTTCCATCCGATATCGGACAAAAGTTAAAATATTTTAACTTTATACGACGTCGTACGAACGGGTCCATCCATTGGATGATTATTTGCGCCAAAATTGTGGACCAATAGGAGAGCCGTCGTATCATCGTGCCGTCGGACAAACGGATGCATCTGACCTTACCTTTATTCGTTTATTATACTTGTTTTCTTAGTGCGATATTTAGCCACCAGAGGGAGTTTAGTTAACTGGAATCGCCAATAGAGGTGAGCTTATTCATTGTAACCCCATTTGTAAAGAATATCCGCTTGTTCTCTTACCATTCATCATTCCAGATAAAAATCTCCGAATTATTCTTGAAATTTGTCAAAGTCACCACAGGGAAAATTGAATTCTGTGAATATATTCGACAGAGTTGCATTCAGCCAAAGTACCCAATTTTTCGAATTTCTAAGATTTTTTTTTTTTCAATATCGAATTACTCGAAATTTCGTAGTCGGGAAAGATTAATCATATTCATGAAAAACTATGTTTCAAAAATCATTTCATTTGAAGAAATCGTTTGCGAGATATTACTGAAAATTTAGGTTTTTCATGGATTTTTAACAACCTGCATCTTTTTAACCAGGCCGAATGGGAAAAAATGGTAGAGGAAAAAGTGTTTCTTTCGACCCTAGTGCATCTCCACAGAGAATTTGTCCGTGTTCAAATGCTGCACAATATGATCAGACTTCACGTATAGTCCATAGACAAACTAAAAAATTAGATGAGCCACTCGTTTATTCCGCGCCATCTGCCGGAGGAGGAGACTAATACACGAAAAAATGATTTTCAATTTGATAGTTAGATGTCGTTGCATTCATGGAAATCCTATCAAGAAAATAGTAAGTATGTAAAATCATTATTATCAAAAAACCTTTGAATTGTCACCTGACACAAGGAGTGGTTTGACACGTTCTTTTTGAAATATAATAAATTTCGATATGCCTGCAAGACGTGCTGTGTTATTGGATGTGAAAATCGAGATGCAAGAAGGTAATTATCACATTCATATGTATATTCTGTTACCTATAAGAATTAAGATACTCGTAGTTTTCAAAAAAGTTTTTCATGTATTGAATAAGTTTAGTCGGTAAATACTCATATTTTGTATTATTGAATTCATTATTGTTAGTTTTTGAAAATTGTTTTCAATGCAATTATTAGTTTATTGATTAGATATTTATGAAATAAATCTGTATTTTCAATTGGTGATACCTATTTCAGTTAATAAATTTTTATTCTATCCAGAATTTGATTATTGATCCTCATTTCTCGATTCCAAAAGATAATCAGATGAAAGTTCGTTGCAGGTATTATTTTCATGAGAATAAATTTCCTCACTCATCGATAACTTGCACGAATCCATTTCTGATATCCTTTTGGAAATTGAATTTCAAAAAACTTTTTGCCTATATGGGAGTACCTACCTATTCAAAATGTGCACTACAGAATTCTTTTTGCGGCAGCTTTACGACACAGATTCCTTTTTCAATTGAGGTTTTTTCACGAATTAGTATATTTCTACAAAAAAAGATGGCGTTGAAGCTTGTTCTACTAGCAAGGGCGTAGCCAGGGGGGGGGGTTTTGGGGGTTCAAACCCCCCCGAAATGTTTCAGAGTTATTTTTTCGTTTAAAAGTTGCTACAGGAAGCGACCCTCACAATTCCCGGCACCTACAAAGTCAATTGCCAAAATGGAACATAGAAATTTATATTATGTCAAATGTATGTCTTGTGCAAAATAATAATATATAGTAGGGGCGTTCGGCATTGACCTCAGCGAGCGGACGGATTTTTTTGTCACGTGATCATAGATCGTACAGATAAATCTGAAATATCTGGGAATAAACGAACGGTACAGAGCATCTGCCACAGAACATACTGCTCTGTTCTACTTTTATAGATTATGAGATTTCAAAGATCACTATTTTGTGAAATATGCTCATTTTTTAACGATACTTTCACCCTTTTAGTAGCTCTTCCATAAAATCTCAATTAAATAATTAAGTGCAAAGGCACTGAATGCAAAAGAAACGAGTAATGCAATATCCCCTTCTGGTCGTTCAATACGGCGATAGTTGTACCGAAAGATCCTGATCAATTAATTGATTAATTACACGAAAAAGAAACGGGAAAGCAATATCTCCTCCTGCCCATTTATAACTACGATAGCTATATTGAAAAATTTTAATGAATTAATTAAGTTTTTAATGAATAAATGAAAACAGAAGAATAAAACTGTTAGAATTTTTCAATCTATCGGTTGTCGGATCAGGAAACTCAACATAAAACAAAAAAAAAATAAAAAACATAAAACTCTATGTGTTAGAGTAAATCATTTAAATTTTACTTTCCCAGCATACCAGTGCCAACTCTGGTACATATTTCCATTTTTCGTAATGTTAGCAAAGAGATCTGTAACATCTTTTATATTTTATTCAACACATGTATAAAGAGTAAAGAGGATAAATGTAACATATTGTAATACAGTCTACTGCGGAATAAACGTATCATTATTGCTTTATTTAGTTATTTGCAAAAGTTCATATTTTCTTTCGATAAACCAGCCCATAATTAAACAAGTGGTCCTTCGAGCCGGATTTTCGAAAGTTTATTAGTTTCAAAAGCTGAAATTTGCGTTGAATTTGCAATCAAGATCAGGCCCCTGTGCAAAGGTGGGTGATTCGACGAAGTCCTTTTCTGTCCATTCTGGTTCATTGAAGGAATTCTCCAAGGTACAAAAGGAATTCTTGGTCAGATCAAGCTATCCAGAGGTAAATTTGAATTGGTTCACTGGTCGAATTTCTTTCATCATTTCAAGAACAAAAAACGAACGTAAACTCGAAGTGAGTATCTACAATACATAATTATGCTACACATCTCAAGTGGAATCTGGTGATAATTTTCCGAAGGGAAATTAAATAATTACTTAAACTTGTAAAGTGAACATTTTATGTGTTATATCATTTGAAATCTTACTTGCAGTATACATCTAAGTTCTAACAGCAGATTCATTGTTTATCATTGATAAGATTTTTGCTTACTCTGATGAACTTTTTTTTGAATATTGTTTATATTAAATTGGTATAATCATATGCACATCAAGTCTCTGGGTTCAAATTGGCTAGATTTGATGTTGGAATATTGCTTTTCGTTTGTATCTTTTTCTGGGTTATATTTGCTGGATATAAACTTGTATTTAATTTGCTTTTTATAACAATTCGTGAAATTGAAACATTTCATTATATTATATTGCTCATTATTTTTCCAAGCTTCAATTGGGTGAATTACTGAATAATTTTTTGTATATTGTATTTTTCACAATCAAACTGCATTCTCAACTCTGACTCTTTATATAAGCTTTCAATTTTCGAACAAGATGTCAGACTTATTGATTGCACAAGAAACTTTACTGGCTCGAATTTCGAGGTCATATACCAATTTCAAAAAAGATGGTAGTGCTAAGATGACATTAAGTAACTGCAAAATTAGAATGGAGAATTTAGAAAAAATTTGGAACAATTACGAGATAAATCATTCTAATCATCTGGTAGATGATTCCGATGTTGTTAAACTATCTGATTATTTCAAGACTGACCAATTTGCTATAACTGAAGAACTCTACTTAGACAGACGTATCGCATTTCAAACCTTTCTTGATTCAAAAAGCACTACCCCCTCTTCACCAACTATAAATCAAAAGTTCAACAATTTTGAAGACACGGAAAGATTGCTCGTCATAGCACTACCCAAATTCAAGGGAGAATTTTGTGAGTGGGAATCCTTCAGAAACCTCTTCACAACATTGGTTATAAATAAGTCGAATATATCGAATGTCACAAAGCTGCATCACTTGAAGCTGGGTTTGGAAGGAGATGCTGCTCGACTGGTTAGTAGCTACTCTATAACCGAAGAAAATTTTGCTATTGCTTGGCAAAAGTTGAAAGATCGGTATGAGAACACGCGTCGCCTTGTATCTGCTCATTTATGTGCAATATTTTCCATAAAACCAATGAGAAAAGAATCTTCTCACGAAATTAAGAGAATAATCGCAGGTATATGCAGCCCACTGGCTGCACTCGAAACACTTAAACGTCCAGTTTCTTATTGGGATGATATATTGGTTTTTCACATAGTTTCTCTTTTAGCACAAGACTCACGCAGGCAATGGGAAAAACATTTGGGAAATGACCTTGTTTCACTTGAACCTCCTTCTTACAAATTCTTGATGAGTTTCTTGGAGAATCAAATAACTGTATTAGAGGCTCTGGAAGATGGTAATATCAAAACTTCTATCAGAACTACCCCTACTGGTACGTTAAAGCCCAATAATTTTTCTACTGTCAAATCGCATAATGTTGTTCCATGTCATTCTAACAAGTGCCTACTTTGCAACGATTTTCACTTTTTTTTGCATTGCGATTCATATAAAAATAAAAGCCCAGCTCAGAGAAAAGAATTTATAATTAGTCAAAAGCGTTGCTTTAACTGTCTTGGATTACATAACGTGAAAAATTGCACTTCTAAAAAAAGGTGTCATACATGCCATAGTAAACATCATTCATCAATACATACAAATATTGCCGAAGTAAAGAATCTTCAATCGTCTGCTTTCCCGCTAGATAAAAAATTACCTGTCGAAGAAGTTTCTTCTAATTTGTGCAAATTACCTAATGAAGTTCTTCTTTCTACCGCAATAGTTAAGGTTTGTGCCGAAGATAGAAACGTGACCTTTGCTCGTGCTCTGATAGATCAGGGTTCTCAGTCTTCCTTCATATCAGAATCTCTGTTTCAGAGACTTAAATTGAAATTCCAATCAGTGGATATTTCTGTTTCGGGAGTTGGAGGACATAAAACCTTCACATGTAGAAAATCGGTCATGTTCACTTTGAAAGCTAGGTTCAATTCAGATTTTTCCTGTACTGTAGACGCCTTTGTTATACCCAAAATTACTTCTTATGCACCTGAATTGGGAAACAATAGTAAACGTTACGATTACCTAGAATCTCTAGTATTGGCTGATCCCAATTTTGCAGAAAGAGGTCAAATAGAGGTACTTTTGGGTTCTTCTATTCATGCTTCGATCATTGAGGGTCAAATCATTAGGGGAGGAACTTATGAACCTATAGCAATGAAAAGTGCACTCGGTTGGATAGTTTCTGGAAATACTTCCTCACCTCATGATAGAAACTATCCTACAGTATTACATATTGCTAACGACCATTTATCTTTGAGCGAATTGCTAGGTAAATTCTTTGCACAAGAAGAGTTCTCAAATGAAATTAAGAACTTTTCTCCTGAAGAAACAGAAAATGAAAATATATTTTTGAATAATTTCTCACGAGATGAAACAGGTCGATACACGGTGCGTTTGCCTTTTAAATCAAAGGCTCAGAATTTATGTTTCCCTAATATGTATGACATAGCTATGAAAATGCCCATTAGAATGGAAACCAAATTCGAACGTGATGATGAATTTGGCCTTTTATATAAAGAATTCATGACAGATTATATTGACCTTGGTCACATGGTTGAAGTAAATCAAGAAAATTCAGCAAACAATCAATATTTCTTGCCACATTATGGTATATTGAAACGAAACTCTGCTGGTGCCAAACTTAGAACAGTTTTTAACGGGTCTGCTAAGGCTGCTAATGGTCTTTCAGTCAATGACACGCTTCACGTTGGAAGGAATTTGCTACCCGATTTATCGGAGTTAATTCTTCGTTGGAGAAAATAAGTATGTGTTTGTTTCCGATATGAAACAGATGTTTCGACAAATACGAATTCATTCTCATGATCAACCCTTCCAGGCAATTCTTTGGAGGTCCAATCCTGATGAACCTGTCAAAATATGGTATCTTCAGACTGTAACTTATGGTATGGTATCCAGCCCTTATTTGGCTATAAGAGTTACACATCAGCTAGCATCGGATGAACAGGAACGATATCCCCTGGGAGCTGACATCTTGAGGAATGAAACTTACATGGATGACAACCTCTCAGGAGGTCATTCCCTGGAGACAACACGGGATAAAATGTTTCAGTTGATAAGTATTTGTCGAAAGGGTGGTTTCTCTTTACATAAGTGGCTCTCCAATAACCATGAATTATTACAGCTCATACCAGCAGCTGATCGCGCCATTCCTCAAAACTATGAATTCGACACAGATGCTACTTTTAGTATATTGGGTTTAAGTTGGAACCCAGAAACTGATTCCTTCTTGTTCAAATTGGAGAGTGACACTGACAATTGCAGTACATCTCTCACTAAAAGAAAAATTCTTTCTAAGATAGCAAAACTATTTGATCCGCTAGGATGGCTTGCGCCAGCTCTAATTACAGCCAAAGTATTCATGCAGCAACTTTGGATAAAGAGGCTTGGTTGGGATGAAGAGCTGGATTCAGAATTGACCGCACAATGGTTAAAGTGGTATAGTCAACTAGGTAGTTTGAATAACATTGAGATAAGTCGGTGGTTAGGCTACGACCCTCATGCTAAAAAATTTGAACTGCATGGATTTGCAGATGCCTCTAAGTTGGCTTACGGAGCTGTTGTTTATCTCCGAATAATTTTTGATGACAAAGTAGTCATTACAGTTCTACAGGCGAAAACAAAAGTTTCACCGATAAAACCTTTGTTAACCATACCTCGACTAGAGCTAAGTGCTGCTCTGCTGTTATCTAAGCTTGCTAACAAATTGTCAAATGCTATTGATATAAAAGATATCAATTTACACTTATGGTCTGACTCGACAGACGTGCTATTTTGGCTGAAAGATCATCCTTCTCGTTGGCCAGTATTTATCGCAAATAGATGCTCTAAGATACACACCTTGGTGCCAAATGCTAGCTGGAGGCAAGTCCGCGGTGTTGAAAACCCTGCAGATTGCCTTTCGAGAGGTATAAGTGACTTATGCGACTTTCGATTATGGTGGAAAGGACCTAAGTGGTTGAGTGATGAAACGAAAACATTTGAAGTCATCTCAGATGATAATTCAAAATTTGTTGGGCTAAGTACAAATCGCTTAACAGTCCCTATAGGTCCAAACCCCAATTCGGACTCCAATGTTTGGGACCTACAAATGAGGTATTCTACCCTTCATAAATTAACAAGGGTAACTGCGTTCATTTTGAAATTTTTGAATAACTTAATTAAACGGTGTAATTTTCAACAAAAAATTAAATTGTTCTCTTGCAACTGGTAAGCAAATGTTATTGATATTGATGGCAAATCGTTAAGCACCCTGGAATTATCTAGAGCTCGTCTGGTTTGGGTGTATATAATTCAACACCATTTTTACACGAATGAGTTGCTATGCGAAAAAATCGCCCAATTCATAAATCGAGCATCCTGTTAAAATTAGACCCTTTTTTACACGACAATTTGCTCAGAGTGGGTGGTCGGTTGCAGCACTCTTTCCTCGAATTTGAAGAGATGCACACTTTGATCTTGCCTCATAATTGCAATTTTTCCATTCTGCTTGCTAAATTTTTCCACTTGAAAACTTTGCATGATGGTATTAAGTTGACTCTTACAACTCTGCGAGCGGAATATTGGATTGTACGAGCAAGACAATTGGTCAAGAGTACTATAAATAATTGTAACTCGTGTATACGTTATCGTGGAAGTACTATATATCAAAAACTGGCGAATTTGCCTCCATTTAGAGCAAGACCAAGTCGACCGTTTTTGAAAACCGGTGTCGACTATGCTGGTCCGATCAATTTGAGAGCTTCGGCTGGTCGAGGTCAGAAATCGTACAAAGGTTACATATCTGTTTTTATCTGTCTGAGTACCCGTGCTGTACACCTAGAACTCGTATCGAGCTATGCCGCTAAGGAATTCATTGCGGCGTTTAGAAGATTTACCTCCAGACGAGGTTTTTGTTCCGATTTATACAGTGACCGTGGAACAACATTTGTCGGTGCTGACAAGGAACTCAAGCAATTATTTGAAAAGTCCACCCCCTTTGTATTTGAAATTTCCAAAACTCTAGCTAATGAAGGCACAAATTGGCACTTCAACCCACCTGCAGCCCCACATTTTGGTGGTATATGGGAGGCTGCAGTGAAATCGGCCAAATACCATTTAAAGAGAGTTATATCTTCGCACACCCCTACGTTTGAGGAATTATACACACTACAGACAAAAAATGACAAAAAATGACATACACACTACAGACAAAAATGACAAAAATGGTAAGATAATTCCAGACACCAAAGGGAAACTAGAAAGATGGAAAGAGTACATAGAAGAGCTGTTTGAAGATGAGAGACAACAAGAAACAACAGATGGAGACACAGATAAGGAACAAGGCCCAAACATAACAAAAGAAGAAGTTATGTACGCAGTTAAAACAGCTAAAAACAATAAAGCTCCGGGACCTGATGAAACACCAACAGAAATTATCAAATTAATTGCAGAAGATCAAATTGGAGTACTGGTAGATCTGTACAACACTGTATATAACACCGGAATCATCCCTAGAGAATGGCTCAAATCAACATTTATTACACTGCCAAAAAAATCGAACGCTAAGGAATGCAAGGATCATCGGACGATCAGCCTAATGAGCCATACCCTTAAGATATTTCTCAAAATTATACACCGAAGAATTTTTAGAAAGATGGAGCAGGATATTAGTGAAACACAATTTGGTTTCAGAAATGCAATGGGTACTAGAGAGGCGCTGTTTGCCTTTAATGTGCTGTCTCAAAGACTCATGGACGTCAATCAGCCAATATACGTAGCCTTCCTCGATTATAACAAAGCTTTCGACAAAGTCCGCCATAATCATCTCATAAAACTCATGAGAGATAAAAACATAGACAGGAATGATATCAGGATAATAAAATATCTCTATTTTAACCAGACTGCCAAAGTTTCTGTGCAAGATGAACTTTCAGAAGAGATAAAAATAAAACGCGGAGTAAGACAAGGATGCGTGCTCTCACCTTTACTCTTCAATTTGTATTCAGAAGATATAGTACAAGAAGCACTGGAAAATCAAAAAACAACGGGAGTGAAAGTTAATGGGAAGGTTATAAATAACATCAGATACGCAGATGACACAGTACTAATAGCAGAAACCCTGGAAGAACTACAAAGGCTAATAGATCTTGTAGTACAGATCAGTGAAGAGAGGGGGCTCACACTTAACACCAAGAAGACTAAATTCATGACGATCACAAAACACCAACAACAGGGAGAAACATTATGGATCAAAGGAGAGCCAGTGGAGAAAGTCTGCAAATACAAGTACTTGGGGACAATTGTAAATGACAATAATGATTATTCGCAGGAAATAAGATCAAGGATCGGAATGGCTAGAACAGTGTTTAATAAAATGAGGAATGCACTAACCAGAACAGATCTTAGTCTACATCTTAAAATCAGAATGCTTAAATGCTACGTATTTCCAGTACTACTATATGGAATGGAAGCCTGGACGCTCAAGAAATGCGACATCGACAAGCTGGAAGCATTCGAGATGTGGACATATCGAAGAATCCTCAGAATAAGTTGGGTGAGCAAAATAACGAACAAGGAGGTATTGAGAAGAATGGGAAAGGAGAAAGAAATAGTCAACACAGTCAAAATCAGAAAATTGCAGTATCTGGGCCACGTGATGAGAGGGGAGAGGTATACGCTGTTGCAAACTATAATACAAGGAAAAATACAGGGTAAAAGAAGTATAGGAAGAAGACGCATCTCCTGGTTGAACAACCTAAGGCAGTGGTACAACAGCAGCTCTGTTGAGTTGTTCAGATCCGCAACTTCAAAGATAAAAATCGCCATGATGATAGCCAACCTTCTTAAAGGAGACGGCACATAAAGAAGAAGAAGACACACTACTAACTCAAGTTGAGGCATGCCTAAATTCTAGACCGCTTATAGCTTTGGGTGATGACGTTAGTGATATTCAACCTCTGACACCAGCACATTTTCTGATCAATTCGCCATCTTATATTGTACCTGACAATGATTGTACAGAAGTAAAAATTTCTCCTATTGAAAGATGGCGATTGATGCAGCAAATGTTAGGACACTGGTGGAAGAGGTGGTCAAGGGAGTACTTACAATCCCTCCAAATTAGAAATAAATGGCAAACTACCCAACCTTGTCTTCAACTCAACGACATAGTTCTTATAACTGATGAAAATAATCCTCCTGCTAAATGGCCGTTAGCCAGAGTCATTAAAATATTTACTGCTAATGACGGTCAAGTAAGGGTTGTAAGATTACGTACATCTACTAATGAAATTGATAGACCTGTAGCCAAGCTCGTATTACTAACTAAAAACTCTATTGATAGTTCAGTTTGATTGGTAATTTATAATGATATGTATTTGATTTACTTATAGTTGTTGTAGCTACTGTTATGCTTGTTGCTTTCACTTTCAATATTGTTTTGTAAAAGTTCATTCACGGTGTTTTTTTTGCATGATTTCAAATCATTTTCTGAATGAAAATGAAGTGGGTGGAATGTTAGAGTAAATCATTTAAATTTTACTTTCCCAGCATACCAGTGCCATCTCTGGTACATATTTCCATTTTTCGTAATGTTAACAAAGAGATCTGTAACATCTTTTATATTTTATTCAACACATGTATAAAGAGTAAAGAGGATAAATGTAATATATTGTAATACAGTCTACTGCGGAATAAACGTATCATTATTGCTTTATTTAGTTATTTGCAAAAGTTCATATTTTCTTTCGATAAACCAGCCCATAATTAAACACTATGGATAAAATCGCTTTGCTCCGTCGAAATAGACCGAGCGAAAAGATCGACGTCCGATTGCTCAGATTTTTATGACGAACGGTGCAGATTTGTATTCCCCTCAATCCGGATGTAATAAACGAACGGTTTAGATCGATCCGATACGTCCGATGTCGATGCCGAACGCCCCTACTGATGGACAAAATTAGCGCACCACCTAAAATTTCGTTGAATTTTAACAATTGATATCTTCCCAATATTCAGTCGGATTTCAACGTTTTTTTCTTTCAATAGTAGCTCTGTTATTGTCGAATTCCCTCCATCAAGCAGAAGTCCAAAAAATAAAATCTACATGTTGTACAGGGCGTTTAAATGATGTCATGTTTTATAGTCAAATTTTAACGTCTTTTGTGGACAAGGCCATATTGCTGAGGTATATGAAAACAATAAAGCGTTGTAGCCTAGTATCTCTTGAGTATTTTGTTTTTTCAAAAACCAATTTATCTTGAAGTCGTCCAGAGATATTCAACTTTTTATCAACTGTTGTATTTTATGCATTAGCCATGAATATCTTCGCAACCATTTGTCCGATTTGAATGTTTTTTTGTAGTTGTAGCTCTTTTATTGGCGAAAATCATACGACAATGAGATGTTCAAAAAAAGAAATGCATCATGCTGTACAGGGCGTTTAAATTTTCGGGTTTTTTTATTACAGTTCAACGCCTTCTGTGGGCAATACCAGATATATGAGGCTTTTAAAAACTATACAGTGATGTAGCCTGATGTTTCCTGAGTATTTTGCTTTTTTAAAAAGCAATTCAACTTGTACCATTCCAGAGATATTCACATTTTTATAACATCTCGCATTTCATACAATATATTGACAATGAATATTTTCAGTCAAGTGATACTGGGGTTTACAGTTGTCATAATTTTTTCTGATGAATAAAATTCATTTGAAATTAATAATTGTGTTGATTTCTAAAGTTTTCTTTACTTTAATATTCTTTTCATTCGACGTTGAATACGTAATTTAAGCTGATCCCAAACGTTTTCGATTACGTTCAGGTCAGGACTAAAAGCCGGCCACTGTAGATGTTGAATCCCAACCTCTTCAAGGTATTCACGATATGGAATTATCGTCTATCAGCAAAAAATTGTCGCCTATGTATCTCGCAAAATTTATTGTCCCTTCCCGAATCACTACAAGATCCATACGAGTAATGAAGGAAATGCTTTGTCTTCTCCAGATAAATACCCATCCATGAGATGATTTTAAGCTTACTCTGAAGTCTTCAATCCATATTCATTGAGTCTTCTTCTTTCAGTTTTTGATGAAATTGTAACATTTCGGACAACTCGAAGGCGGTTTTTTTACTTTGATCAGGTCTTTTAACGTGAGAGCCCGTTTCCATAAGTCTACGGAGACAACGACCAAAGAAAAATAAATAAGAGCTAACTTTCAACACAAAAACAAACGAAAACAAATTAAGAAAAACAGAAAAATGCAAGATGTTATAAAAATGTGAATATCTCTGGAATAGTACAAGTTAAATTGCTTTTTAAAAAAGCAAAATACCCATTAAACATCAGGCTACATCACTGTATAGTTTTTAGAAGCCTCATATATCTGGTATTGCCCACAGAAGGCGTTAAACTGTAATGAATTAAACCCGAAAATTTAAACGCCCTGTACAGCATGATGTATTTCTTTTTTGAACATCTCATTGTAGTATGATTTTTGCCAATAAAAGAGCCACAACTAAAAAAAAACATTCAAATCGGACAAATGGTTGCGAAGATATTCATGGCTAATGCATAAAATACAAGAGTCGATAAAAAGTTGAATATCTCTGGACGACTTCAAGATAAATTGGTTTTTGAAAAAACAAAATACACAAGAGATACTAGGCTACAACGTTTTATTGTTTTCATATACCTCAGCATCATGGCATTGCCCACAGAAGACGTTAAAATTTGACTTTAAAACATGACATCATTTAAACGCCCTGTACAACATGAAGATTTTATTTTTTGGACTTCTGCTTAATGAGGGGAATTCGACAATGACAGAGCTACTATTGAAAGAAAAAAACGTTGAAACCCGACTGAATATTGGGAAGATATCAATTGTTAAAATTCAACGAAATTTTAGGTGGTGCGCTAATTTTGTCCATCAGTATATTTCAATCAAGAACATTTACTCATTTCAAAAAGAGGTCGGCGGAAAAATCAACAACTTGCACCTAATGCTCTCGAACTATTGAACATCTTGACCATTAATTGCTGTCATTAAGAAACTTGTTGATAAAGAGGTATTCAATCAACAAGATTGTTGAAGACAGCGACTAATGGTCAAGATATTTTCGCTCCTCACACGCGTTAATAGTTCAAGTCCATTAGTCGCTAGATTAATGAGCGAGTTGATTACAAGATTTTTCACTAAACAACATTATTATTTGGCACCAGAAATATATAAAATAATGAATTTCTATGTTTCTATGTTCCAGTAGAGTGTTGACATTTCTCATATTGCTTCTAAAAGCTTTGTATTCGGTTGCCAAGGACAATTGCATATTAAAATAGCTTACAATGAACATTAAAATGGGTCATTATTGTTCAATTTCGTTCACATTGAACTCACCTTTTATTTTGAGGTCGACGGAAAAAGTATTTTGAAGAATTCTCACCTCAGTCGGCTCCACGTCATCGCCTGAATATTGCGAGTTTGCTCCCACTTCCTCATAAAATTCCTTTATAAAAAAATTTTATAGGACATTATTCACGGGATACTAGTAATTCATAGATTGAAACAAGTTTTACACATATAATAATAATAATAATAAGTTTTATTCATCTCTTTAGACATTTACATGTATGAGACAAGTCAAAGAAAAAAAAAACAAAACAATTTTATTCAGTATTACCTATACCATATTATAAAGAGTCATTAAAGTATTCAATCAAACTATAATAACCCTTTTCACACAACATAGATTTAGTTTTCCTCTTAAAACTGACATAAACTTGGGGAGTGACAAAATTTCCGCATTTATTGTTACATAAGAGGGATGACTAGATAATTTTTCCATTCTTTCCAAATTCTGTCTGACCATGAGAAGTGACTTTGTAACGTTATAATCGCCCTATTGAATGAAACGCCACTGCTCGGCATCCGAAAACTTCGTGCGCGGCCGCATCAGAGTCCACCTGAGAATATTGTTCGATTGAAATCGGGTGAACGCGAAGTTTTTTTGAAAAATATGTTAGTTGAGAGGAATGAATATCGGAAGTTTTGAACTGGGTTTTCTAGTGAGCAGATATAGTGTCGATTTTCCTGGCAAATTTTCTTAATTTTCTTGTGCTTCCTTTGGATGAGTATTGAAATTTTTCTTTTTCAATTGTATAGTTGAATTCGGAATAATACTTTTCTTGAATTCATTTTCGAGATTCTCAATTTCAATTTCTTTGTTCTTGTCAGGAGTTTTTTTTTTGCTCCGTGCAAAAAAAAACTTATATTCCTTTTTTTAATTACCAGGAAGGTTGAATATAACTGTGTCTGGTCGATTGAGAAAACTTATTATTTGATTTATATTTTAAGTTTCCACTTTGTGAGTCAATTTATATAAGTACATATTTCTGAATTCATGATTTCCAGATATCTGAAATTTTGTTGTAATAATTTCTTAAATTGATAATTTTTTTTCTCTGAATTTCGGAACGGCATTTTTGTATGCGATCTTTTTCTGAACTATTGTTCATCAAAATTTTTTTTGCATTTCTGCAAGTTTTTTTTTGTAATTTTTTTTTGCATGAATAGTTTTTTTTGGACAGAACGTGCTGGAATTTTTTTATTGAAATTGTATCTGTTGTAAATGTACATCGAAAGCTCATCTATTCTATGTGTGACATGCGCAGCATGCTACTTTTTTTATGTATCTGTTCTTCTCATTCTGGAAGCTCTCAGTTCAGTTTAACTCGTCGTCGTCGTTGTGTTCACAGTTTACTTTTTCTCTTTTCCTTTCGAATAAACCGTTATAAACTCTGCAAGTGTTTTATTAAATATAAAAAACAACAGGTTATGGACACCAGACCGCTTACACCGCGTGTGAACCTAGTTTAAAGTTTTTCAGTTCGGGATAGTTAACAAAAAGTCGTTTTAAACAGTGATACACGTGTTTTCTCGCAAAAGCAAAATGGCCGCCAATTACTTGATGAGCGTCCCCAAGCTTTTAGGACGTGAGAATTACGACGAGTGGGCTTTCGCAGTCGAGAATGTGTTTGTGCTTGAAGGACTAAGTAAATGCATCGACGGTAGCGAAACGGATCTTCCCACAATTGCTAAAGCCAAAGCAAAGTTGGTATTAACAATTGACCCTTCTTTGTTCCCACACGTGAAGGACGCCAACAGTGCTCAAGAATTATGGACCAGTCTCAGAAACTTATATGATGACAGTGGTTTCATGCGAAAAATTGGGCTTTTACGGACATTAATATCGGCCAGGCTTGAAAACCACAATATCATGGAATCTTACATAAATCAGATCATCGAGACTTCTCAAAAACTACGACGAACAGGTTTTAAAATCGATGAAGAGTGGATTGGTTCCTTGTTGCTAGCAGGTCTTCCTGAAAAGTATAGTCCGATGATAATGGCCGTGGAACATTCGGGATTAGCAATCACCACAGATTCAATCAAAACCAGATTACTAGACATGCAGATAGATGGAGGTAACAGTGGCAACAATGGTGCGTTCGCAGCGAACAGGAACACGAGATCAGGTTACAGAAAACCTTGGAGAGATGGCGCTAGCAAAGCAAGAGAGAATTCTGCAACCAGTGCGGCCGGTAAAACGTCAAATTCAAACCGACAGGCATGTCAAAACAAAAAGGACCTTAATAATATTATTTGTTTCAAGTGCAAGAAAAGCGGACATTATATGTCTAAATGTCCAAACAAATCTGGATCTGAAGGAGGTTTTAGTGCTGTATTCACAACCGGTAATTTCAAAGAGACAGATTGGTATGTGGATAGTGGAGCCAGTGTTCACTTAACAGCATCTAAACAATGTTTAATGAACACAAGAAATCCTGATTTATCAGAGATAGTTGTTGCGAACAAATCCACAATTAAGGTTGACTGTGCAGGTGATGTCGAGATCAGAACAGTAACTGACAAAAACCATCGCATAATTTTAGAAAATGTTCAATATGTTCCAGGATTGACAACAAATTTACTTTCTGTTTGTCAGCTAATCAAAAATGGAAATAAGGTATCATTCAGTGAAAATGGTTGTGACATTTACAATCGCTATAATATTTTAGTGGCAACTGCTAGCTTGTGCAACAATGTGTACAAATTGAACGTGCATGAAGAGAAGCCAGTGTGCTATCAAGCAGTTAGCAAGAATACTTGGCATCAACGTTTGGGCCACATCAACGATTTATATTTGAAGAAAACATCGAAGTTGGTAGATGGCCTTGTGTACCAAGAGAAAAACATTGGAAATTGCGAGGTATGCTGCAGGGGTAAACAAGCTCGTTTACCATTTCCAAAAGAAGGCAGTCGAGCAGAAAAACTTCTGGAAATAATCCACAGTGACATATGCGGTCCAATGGAAAGCACATCATTAGGTGGAGCTAAATACTTCATCACTTTCACTGACGATTACAGCCGTATGTGTTTCGTATTCTTCTTGAAAACCAAAGATGAAGCATATGATAAATTCTTAGAATATAAAAACCTAGCTGAGAATCAACTTGACACAAAAATCAAAGTTCTGAGGAGTGATAATGGAGGAGAGTTTTGCAATCGAGAATTCAGCATGTTTTTAAAGAAAGCTGGAATTGTACACCAGACATCAAACAGCCACACACCTCAGCAAAACGGAATGGCTGAACGAATAAATCGAACACTGGTAGAGAAGGCAAGGTGCTTACTGTTTGAGGAAGGACTGAGTAAGACTTTATGGGCCGAAGCTTGCAAAACAGCGTGCTATTTGAGGAATCGTTCAGCATGCTCGAAGATAGAGAAGACACCATACGAAATGTGGACTGGTAGAAAACCCGATGTCTGTCACCTTCGTGTATATGGAAGTACAGTCATGGTGCATGTGCCAAAGGCCAACAGAAAGAAGTGGGATCAAAAATCAACAAAGCATATTCTAGTGGGCTATGATGAAACTACAAAGGGCTATAGGTGCTTCAACCCTAGTACGAAGAGTGTCATCACAAGTCGTGATGTGACGGTATTTGAAAAACCACCCGTAGTATCTCTTACTGAAGATCCAGAGGAAGATCTGGATTCAGTGGGGGATGAAAGTGAACCATTGTCTTTAAGTCCTGATGAATTAATCAATAATGAGTTTTCAGATAGTGACTACGTTCCAGATATTCAAATTAGTCCACCAGACACGACACAGGTTCCAAGGAGGTCGCAAAGGAATGCTAAGAATAAGGCATTTGATGATTATGTCACCTACTTCAATGGTGCCCCTTCACCGAACATGCAACAAGTCCCAAAGTCTGTAGCAGAGGCGCTCTCCAGTGCAGACCGGCAGGAGTGGCAGCGTGCCATGGAGGAGGAGATTGAGTCCTTCTACGAGAATGAAACATGGGAACTTGTAGATCCACCTGAAGCGGCCACCATAGTTCAGTGTAAGTGGGTTTTCAAAGTGAAGTGCGGGAGTGAAAATGAAAACAAGTATAGAGCGCGTCTTGTAGCTAAAGGTTACACTCAGAGAGAAGGTATTGACTATAGTGAAACCTTTGCTCCGGTAGTGAGACATTCCACTCTGAGACTATTGATAGGATTAGCTGTAAAATTAGATTTAAGGATTCTGCATTTAGATGTAAAAACAGCATTTCTAAATGGCATCTTGAGGGAAAATGTTTTTATGCATCAACCCGAAGGCTTTATTTCTGATGAAAGCAAAAACAAAGTTTTCAAGTTAAAAAAGGCTGTGTACGGCTTGAAGCGGTCAAGTCGTGCATGGAATGAAAGAGTTGATGAAGTGTTATCAGATATAGGCTATAGAAAATCTAAATTTGAGCCGTGTTTGTACGTTAAAAATAATCAAGGCAAATTATCGATTGTTGCTCTTTATGTTGATGATTTTTTTGTTTTTTCGGCAGACACGAAAGAGACAAAATTTTGGAAAGTCATTTAAGCTCTAAATTTAAAATGAAAAATCTTGGAAAAGCCAAACACTGCTTGGGCTTGAGAATCAATCGAGATAAAAGTAGCATAACTATTGATCAGGAGCAGTATATAAATGATCTATTGATTAAGTTTAATATGATTGACTGTAAAACTGTGTGTACCCCTTTAGAAATCAATGTTAAACTCAATGTTATTGAAGGGGAAGAAACTTGTAGTCTAGAAATTCCCTATCAGGAACTTATAGGAAGCCTAATGTATTTGGCATTGATGACACGACCTGATATTGCACATGCAGTGAGCTCATTAAGTCAATACAATAATTGTTACACGAGACTGCACTGGCAGTGTGCAAAACGTGTCTTGCGATATTTAAAGGGAACAAAGAATTATTCCATGAAATTTTGTAATGATAACTATAGTATAGTTGGCTTTGCTGATGCTGATTGGGGATCAGACAGGCTAGATAGGAAATCTTTTTCGGGATATGTTTTTAAGTTTTGTGGTGGATCTATATCGTGGAAAAGTTGTAAACAGCGGACAGTTGCTTTGTCAACAACCGAAGCTGAGTATATGGCTTTAAGTGATGCCACAAAGGAAGCTATTTATCTGAGAAATCTTTTATTTGAGCTCACTGGAAGATTGGATTGTATTGAAATTTATAATGATAATCAGAGTGCCCAAAAGTTGGCAAACAATCCAGTTTTCCATGACAGATCGAAGCACATCGATATCAGGTACCATTTTTTGAGAGATGCAGTTTTGGAAAATAAAATCAATTTGAAGTATTTGTCCACTGAAGAAATGGTGGCTGATATACTAACTAAGCCATTGCAAAATGTAAAAAACAAGAAGTTCCTGGGTTATTTAGGTTTAAGTATTTAAGTTGGTAGCGAAGATGTGAACTTTCGTTGAGTGGGGGTGTTGTAAATGTACACCGAAAGCTCATCTATTCTATGTGTGACATGCGCAGCATGCTACTTCTTTTATGTATCTGTGCTTCTCATTCTGGAAGCTCTCAGTTCAGTTTAACTCGTCGTCGTCGTTGTGTTCACAGTTTACTTTTTCTCTTTTCCTTTCGAATAAACCGTTATAAACTCTGCAAGTGTTTTATTAAATATAAAAAACAACAGTATCTACGATACTGATCTCGATTTTCTCTATCAATTAGGAGTGAAGAATTGCCTGTGTCATTGATACCTATTTGTGACCAAGATTTCAAGGAAATCGCTCATCTAAGGCCGTACGACGGTTCCAACCAACATATGGGAAGTTGTCAGTTGACAGAAAATTTGGCAACCATCTTCCTGCCAGTGTCATCCACCATCTTATAGTTCCCAGGCACATACTCCAGAACTTGAATATCGGAAGAGGAAGTTGTCAGTTGACAGAAAATTTGGCAACCATCTTCGTGCCAGTGTCATCCACCATCTTATCGTTCCCAGGCACCTACTCCAGAACTTGAATATCGGAAGATTGACTTCAGGAAGAGGATGAATAAAGAGATCAATCGTAAATATTTAAAAATTTGTCAACGTTCTGTTTTTTTTTGGAATTATAAAGTTCAGCCTTCAGCAATGTTTCCTCTCTACTCAAATTTTTGTGAATTTTGGCTAATATATCGATTAATTTTATTGTTTCTTGTTATTTCTTCCCTCAGGCGAGCTTTTTTCTCATTAACTGTGTTTTATATCTTGGCTTAGTTTAAGCCTGGCAACCAACAAAATAATCATTTTCGTCAGTTCTTTTATAAGCTCACCCCTCACGATATATTACTGAGCAGCCGACAGGCCAAAGTGCTAACTCTTGCCAAGGTGAGGTTACACAATTGGCGCCCAACGTGGGGCCTGACTGACGAGATTGATACTATCGAACCTTGCCTGATGGATGATTTAACTATATTGAAGTTTTCGATAATCTTTTGAAATTATTATTATCGTTTTTCATTCTTCTCAATTGATTTATCGAATTCATGGTAATTTTGATTATCGTTCATATTGGTTCTCTTAAAGTTTTTGATATTTTCTCGTATTTTCTCATATTAATATCTATTTCCTTCACAATTATCTTTCGGTATACAGGTGTATATATTTTAACCTTATATCTGCGTACCTATTTAATATTCTCTAATTTTCTCTGCTTAAACTTTGACTCCAATACGACCATATTTATCTTTGAACTGATCACTTAAAATGAATCCCAACCATCTGAAAGTCAATGAATTGACTTATGAGTTGAAAATTCGTGGTGTTGAACCTTCCGGTGACGTAGATGCGAAAAGGAAAATTTTGAGAGGTCTTTTAAGTCAGGAAAATGCTAACCGCAGTTTCTATGGTACGATTTCCAATCCCTATTCCCATTCCCAAGACATATTAGAAATGGACGAGACCATTGCTGATTTGAGGGCGCTTATATCAGATTTTGGTGGTTCCAGAAACGATCCTGTCTTTAATAGAATTTCTAGTCGCTTGTCTCATCTTTCCAATCGTCTATCAAGATTAGCTGTCGGGGACGATGACGAGATTGCTGCCAGGAAGAGAATCCAATATGCGATTCTGGAGTTGGAGGCAGATCTGGATTTCAAGGTCACACCTGCAATGATACCAATAACTTCTACCCCCACAGCGAGTCCCTCACAAGCTGTCCCACCGTCCGCATCGCCATCGTCTGTCAAATATGTTGCCCCTTACAAGTGGAATATTTCCTTTTCAGGTTCAGGTCAGGCGGAATCAGTTAATTCTTTTTTGGAAAAAGTGGAACTTTTGAGGGAAGCCCGAGGTGTATCGAAGGACGAGCTTTTCAAGTCTGCCTGTGATTTGTTCAAGGGTTCGGCATGGACTTGGTTTGTCAATAATCATAATAAATTTCAGAGTTGGGATGAGTTGGTGGATCAGCTGAGGAAAGATTTTCTCCCCTATTTTCATGAAGAGGATTTGGAGCAGGAAATAGGTTCCAGAACCCAGGGTAGAAATGAAAGAGTTGCCTTGTTTATTTCTTCTATGGAGGGTCTATTCAGTCGGTTATCGATGAAACCAGATGAGGAAACTCGTGTAAGGAAGATCCGAAGAAATCTTTTGCCTTTCTTTATTTCAGGTCTTGCTTTGCAAAATCCAAGAACTGTTTCGGAACTTTCTGAGCTCTGCAAGAAATTGGAGGAATCACGGATGTGGGCTGACAGATATAAATCACCTGCCAATGCGGATACTGGACTGTTGGAACCTGATCTTAGTGTACCCTCCTGCGTGACTTCTCATTCTCGGCCATCAACCTCTCGACAATTTTTTGGTAATAAATCTTCTTCCGTTGACGTTTCTGCAATTTCTGATGTTCGATGTTGGAATTGTGATTCGGGTGGTCATACATATTCTAACTGTCATATGCCTCGGGCTATTTTTTGTTATGGTTGTGGTATTAAAAATGTTATTAAATCTAAATGTCAGAACTGTAAGCAAAAAAAACGGAAATCGGGGTGGCGAGCAACTGAACCTTGCCACCAACCAAAGAACCGGAAGTTCAGTAAACCCTCGTTCGAAAAATCAAATACCCCCAAAGTCCAACCCCAAGCAAAACCAGTAGAAGCTATCGACAGGTCTTCTTCCGACTGGCAGAATTGGCTTGCCGTCATTCGATCTTTCTTTTCGACCAGAGTGAATACATGCCCGGTTTTTGTTAAAAAAATTAACGATAATCGTCCCTATTTAAATATTAAGATTTTTGATCAAAATGTATTAGCTCTTGCGGCCACCGGTAGTAACTCTTCAATATTGGGTTCTTCGGGTTTTGATCTCTTGAAAAACCATAACATTCCGAATAAATATGAATCTCCTTTAAATGTAACAACTGCAGACGGTAAACCTCAAGATTTCTTGGGTTATATAGAAGTCCCTATTTCTCTCCATGATGTTACTAAACAAATGAAAATATTAATAATTCCTTCTGTTAAGCAAAATCTCATTTTAGGAATGGATTTTTTTGATTTATTTCAAATTCAAGCTAATTTACATGATTAATCTTTTTCCTTATTTTCTTCCCTATGTACCATTAATACAATTGAACCCTTTTCAAAGTTAACTTCTCAACAAAAGGAACAATTGCAAGACATTATATGTTGTTTTGAAAATATAGCTCCTAAAGACCGAATTGGTCGTACTCATCTTATTACCCACCACATTGACACTGGTGATGCTAAACCTATTGTTCAACGCCAATATCCCTTATCTCCTACCATGCAGGGTCACCTGAACAAAGAAATAGATGAAATGCTTAAACTTAAAGTCATACAACCATCAACCTCGTCCTGGTGTAGCCCTCTTTGGTTAGTTCCTAAACGTTCCGGTGAATATCGCGTTTGTTTTGACGGAAGAAAATTGAATGAGGTCACAGCAGATGATACTTATCCCATGCCCCTTATTGACTCTATCTTGAATAAATTGAGAGATTCTCGATATCTCAGTTCCATTGATTTAACCAAGGCTTTCTTTCAAATTCCTCTAGATGAGTCTTCGCGTGCTAAAACTGCTTTTGCTGTTCATGGAAGAGGACTTTTCGAGTTTGTTGTCACTCCGTTCGGTTTGAAGAATAGTCCGAAGGCGATGGCACGATTAATGGACAAAGTAATTGGACCTGATCTTGCACCATATTGTTTTGTATATTTGGATGATATTATCATAGCAACCCCCACTTTCGAATTACACCTTAATGTTCTAAGACAGGTATTTCTTAGGCTGAAAAATGCCAATCTAACTGTTAACTTGGACAAATGCCAATTTTGTAGATCGTCTCTTGTCTTCCTTGGTTTTGTGGTAGATGAACAAGGTCTGAGAACAGATCCGGAAAAGGTCTCAGCTATAATAAATTATCCCTCTCCTAAGAACACTACCGAGATAAAGCGTCTTATTGGTCTTGTGAGCTGGTATAGACGGTTCATTAAAGATTTTTCATCCATTTGCTCCTCTATATCCGATCTCCTCCACGGTCGTAAAAAAGGTCAATCCATTACTTGGACCCCTGAAGCTGAAGCGGCATTTTCGGAGATAAAATCCCGTCTTGTTGCTGCCCCTGTATTGGCAAGCCCTGACTTTACCAAACCTTTTACCATTCAATGTGACGCCTCGGATACCGGTATAGGTGCCATCTTATACCAAGAATGTAATGGTATAGAACATCCAGTTGCTTATGCTAGCAAAACTTTGACGACATGTCAACGAAAATATACAGTAACCGAGAAGGAACTTTTGGCGGTCATTTTTGGTATCGAAAAATTCCGAAGTTATGTCGAGGGTACAAAATTCACAGTCGAAACCGATCATGCCTCTTTAATTTATCTTCACAATTTATCTAACCCTTCAGGTCGCTTAACAAGATGGGCTGTAAAGCTTGCCCAATATGATTTCGTTATCAAACATCGCAAAGGTTCTCTTAATGTGGTGGCTGATGCTTTGTCGCGGTCAGTAGCTGAGATTTCCGTCATAGATGTTTGCACTTTTAAACCACATTCATGGTATAAGTCTATGTTAGAGAAAGTTGTGGATAATCCTGAAGCATATCCGTCTTTTCGAGTAGAAAATGACGTATTGTACAAGCACATTTTATCTAGGAGTCGAATTGTATCTAACTTAACAGATTGGAAAATTGTAGTGCCTTCAGCAAATCGTTTAGAAGTTTTAAAATTCTATCATGATAATGAGACTGCTGCTCATTTTGGAGTTTCCAAAACCCTCTCCCGTATATCGGAATTATATTATTGGCCAAAGATCAGGAAAGATGTATATATAGTTCATTTCAAAATGATTGGCATCTCGGGCGGCTGTTAGAAATCGAAAATATGTTGGTATCGGTCCGTTCGGTGAATTTCGATTTGCCGATTTTAGGTTGGTGTTGAAAATATCACTGACTTTGACTTTTCCAAATTTGTAAATAATCTAAGAGTTAACCTATTGAAAATATTTCGAATTTATTTGTTAATATCAGTTTATATTCTTGATATAATCGACAAGTGGATTTAAAGATCTCTTAAATCTACTTTGATTTGATTACTGAATTGAAAACGGCCGGAATACAACCAGATTCCTCTCATCTTACTGCAAGGGAACGCCAGGCAGTGTATCGGTGTTACTGCGAGTTCTTAAGGGATTCAGCAGATATTTCTGCTAGTATTAATGGCATTGCGCTCGTTTTTCAGGTAAACGATCATGTACAATGTGTTTTCTGATTAAGTAAGTTTTAAAATTTCAGATTTCTCCCTGAACTGTCCGAAGAATTTGGGAGAAAAAAGTAGAAGGCAAGTTGCTAGAGCCAGAGTTAGCACTGGAAGGAAACCTATTCCACATGATAATACCTTCAAAGAGACATTAAACGACTTTATTCTTTCTAAAATCAAAATCAATGAGTGTATTTGATGGATTTTTACCTGGATGTGATCTAATTCTTGACAGTGGTATCAATGATACGGATTAGCATAAAACAATGAATGGGGAACTATTTCATTAATGGATTACTGAACAATTAATACCTTCTCTGCAGTTATTTGATACAAAGTGTGTCATTATCATGGGTAATCCACCATATCATTCAATCAGAGTTGATTATATACCTACGACTGCTTCTCATAAAAAAGTAATTCGGCAAGGGCTACAAGAACATAAGTTTCCTATAAATGATAAACTTAAAAATACTTGAATCCTTTGTTGAATTTTATAGAAAGTTGAATTGTTAATACAATTTTGATGTTTACTCTAACAGTTATTTTACATGTTATGTTCGCTTCGGAGCACTGCATTCAGAAGATAATTCTAATATGTAAATAAATAGTAAAATGTATAAGTCTATAAGTATTCCACTGTACTTTTAATAATTATTTTCAATGAATCTATGATTGCATATAATATTTCTGTCTCCAATTAACAATAAAATTTTTGAATAATGTTCTGAATTAATTTTCTCAATTTTGTACCGAAGCTTATTTTAGTTTTTCACTGTAAATTGTCAGTTTTAAGCAATGTTAAGTGTGTACCTTACCCATACGATAAGGATTGAAACAAAATTTTTACTTTTGCTTCCTCTGAATTCCAAACACTCAAAGGAACTTTTATCTAAAATGACACCGACAAGACCTACAAAAGCTAAATTGACAATCGTTTCCAATAAAAGCCAAAATATTCACCATTTCTCTATTCTAGACTTAGGTAAAACTGTGTGTCATCTTTTGGGGATCTGAAGAAATAGTACTTAATTAATATAATGGATATGTTAAATCAACAAATACTCAATTATTCATATCAAACGTAACCAAGGCATATGAATGAATGAAATCATTATTTAATCTGTGCAATAGTATAATAATAATAATATATATTTCGAATTACATAGTAATTACGTCAAAACAAATTTAATAATTATTTTGCATCAAAAACAGCAAACTCCATTATACTTATATTATATTCTAAAACAAGTATGATTTTCATACAAAAATGATAACATCTTGTGGTCCACATGTTTCACTTTAATTTTAACACCTTTGCCACACACACTCGGTTCATATTTTGGCTATTCAATGAAATATTCCTCTTACTAAAACAGACAGAATCGGTGATAAGTTTATTGAAGTTATACAATGTGGTACAATTAATGTACATACTGAATAAATTCTTTAATTTGTGTTTTTGTCTTATTATGTATGACAAATTGGTCCACACCTTTCAAAGTATCAACAAGTTCTTTTTGTTTCGTTTCACCAGTTTGGCTATCTCAGTTGAATTCGAGTTGAACACACTCATTTTAAGTTATAATTACAAATAAATTTGTCAGAGAAAATAAAATATATCTTAATTATCTTCAATATAGTCTCAATCTTCATCCGTGAATTATATGAATGACATCTCATTAGAGTACTTTGATAGTTTATAGTTTTGTTTATTGAGGCAGCGACATAGTAATAAAACCTGAATCCCATTGATTAAACTGGACTGAAATATAAATGACTGTGTTTATTTTTCATGATATTCACAAGCTTAGGGGCTATACCTATGCTTTCTTCGCTCTTTAGCTGCAAATGATGGTAAATACGAAAATTTGTCAATACAGTGTCAGAAATTATATACTGCTGGTAGGTTTAGAGATTTACACAATCCTAATGGTATTTAAAAATCAGGAACATTCTCAAGCTCCGAAATTTGCTTTGGAAAATAAAAATATTGTATTATTAAATATATTTCTAGGTTATGTTTATTTATTTCCCTTCTCTGACTGATGAACCCACAGAAAGTTTTAGTGACTTTTTAGTAACTAGAAATAAAGCCCCGACTGGACTTTCATGGCTTGCTCTGATGACAATCATTTTGAAACGAACTATAAATATGTAAGAAAATGTTCTGTCTGTGCCGCTAGTAAAAGCTCCAATCTTCCTCGAGCTGGTCATATGGGTACCTATAAGAATATTAACTTCCCATTTCAGTGTGTTTCAGCTGATCTACTCGGTCCTTATCCAAGGTCCAAAGAAGGAAATCGTTACGTCTTGGTAGTTGTAGATTGGTTCACCAAGTTTGTGTTGGTTCAACCTATTGGCGATTCCAGTTAACTAAACTCCCTCTGGTGGCTAAATATCGCACTAAGAAAACAAGTATACTTGACGAATAATCCCATAAGAAATACATGGGGATGGTTTTGATTGTGTGATTTTTCGTTTAATTCACGCTAATTTGTTGAATTACTAGACTTTTTGATTAGTAGACTTGGTGTTGAGAAAATAATCAAAAGGTATTTATACGAGTGCTTTTCAGTTAACATATTATTTACGAATTTATGTATTTATTTTTAGGTTATAATCTGACTTGAATCTGGGCAGATTTATCTCAATAATCATGGCTAGTGAAATTATTTCTTCATTGTGAGTGAACAGGAACAAAGTAGCAATATTAAAGGATGAACAAAATGTAACACTAGCTCTTGTATTTTCCATTCCACGTCAAAAAAAAGGTAGAAACAGGACTATACACTTTCACAAGTTTTCTTATAAAGGTGAAAGGATTATTCATATAACTAATACCCTTGGAGTAATAGAAAATTTACAGGCAAGAAGGTTGGGTGAGATGACTGAGGATAGGAAAAGCTGTTACAAAAAGCATGTTCGTTTGCTCCCTTCATTTTCAAGAGAGTGATTATTTTGCCACAGGTCGGTTGTAAATTGATTTTGTGAAGACTATAATGATTATTCCATCTTTTCAGGTTCAACAATTGAGCAAATGAAAGCTCCTGGGCTAAAAGCTACTGCTGTTCCATCACAAAATTCACCGCTGAGTAAATATACAAAAGAAACCGAGGCTGAACAAAAATTGAGGAATACCCTCAGAGATAAACATTTAATCCCTCAATCAACAACTGAATCTATCAAATTTCATGAAAGTGATGAGGAAACTGTAGAAAAATAGTAGAAATTTCTGATCTGACTGAAGAAGAACAATCTGCTGTGCATGCGTTATTGAATATGCAATTTATGATGATAGTTTTTTAGGTGTTAATTATCAATCACTATTTCTCTGTAGCAAGATGTTTTTTCTCGTTTCAAATCACAGCATATATTTGTAATCGTACATTGCCAGTTTACTGCCGAAACAAGCTAAGTTCATTTTTACCATTTTTGTGTGCATTTTCCCAACCATATTCGATATATAAATATACTGCATAAATCAGATGAACTGTTGTACAACGTGAAAGTGCTAAATCTTGAAGACTTGTTTCAAAAATAATAATTATTTTTTTGTGAAAACTGAACAGCTGACATGAGTAAAGTGCACAAAATGAACAAAAAATGTTACTTATCTGGTTTGGTAGTAAGCCGACAACATATTGTAACCTAAAATTATTCGGGAAAGTATATGATAAATTTGTCTGATTTGTTTTCATTTTCAGTGATGAAAAAATCTCCCAGTTGAATTCTACAATCCTTTATTCATTACCACAAATTACAAGTAACATATTATAATTAAATGTTATTCTCTCGATCAAGTCCTTAGCAAAAGTTGACCACGTCTAGAAATAATGCTGAGTCGTTGCATTCTTCATTGGCAACCACAGTTAGTGCTTTCCTATTTTATATTAAAAATATCAGCAGTCAGTTTTTGTGTTTTGTAACTATCGATAAGATACCTACTTATGTTTACTAAGTACTCTGCTTCAGATACCCGAGAATTATTTCGGAATTTAGATTTGAAACATTTCATATATCTTATCGGGCATGCCTTGTAATCTTTCTGAATTTGTTTCTTCTGAAATTTCTAATAGCACTCAGCATCTGTTCCTGACTACTTATCCAATTTCTGAAGATCTACCCTGAAATCAAAAAAGAGGCATCAGAAAAAAGAAGACGTTGGTCAAACTCAAATAGTTTTCATATCGGCTAATTTTCGAATTAATTGAGTAAATTTAAAAAACTGATTTGTTTACCCTGATGGATTAAGCTGGACACGGCACAATTAATGGTTCAATACCTCACTCGAAGTCCTTCAATTCACCACTTTAATATACAATAATTCACTCCAAACGAAATATTAATTTATAAATATCAAAAACAAACCATTTAAAAATCCCCTAGCGGCAAAACAGCGAACTAAGAAAACAAGTATCTGTTTACATTCATCAGCGCCCTCAACGTTAGCTGGAATCGCCAATGCCTAATGCTTCATCGAAAAGAATATTGAAGTTTATTGAAAATAACGTATTTCTTATCTATGGTGTACCTCAAATTTTCATGGTTGACAATGGAAGTCAATTTGTCAGCAGAGAATTTAAAAAATTGATGGAAACCTATAAGGTTAAAAAAATTTGGTATAATGCCAAATATCATCCCCAAGTAAATTTCTCTGAGAGAGTAAATGAAGTAATTGTTACCGCTATACGTTGTTATATACTTGACAATCACAAAACTTGGGACTCCTCCATTTTTAAGGTGGCCCAAGCAATAAGAATTTCTAAACACGATGTGACGGGGTACTCCTCTGCTTTTCTGAATTTCGGAAGAAATGTCCCGGTAACCGGTGATTTCTACGGTAAAATTTCTGAAAATGATATTAATTTTCCCTCTATTTCAGATAAATGTGAACGGCTTGATGATATTCAAGAACTTCCAAATTTATATGTCGATGTTAGGAAACATCTACGTCAAGCTTATGAACGGAATGCTTGCCAGTACAATTTGAGAAAGCGTGACGTTGGGTTTCATGTTGGTGATAAGGTTTGGAAGAGGAATATCACTTTGTCCTCTGCAGTGGGTAACTATTCTGCAAAATTAGCTCCTAAATATATTCTTTGTAGAGTTAGGAAAGTTATTTCAAAATTGGTTTATGAGCTTGAAGACATGGAAGGTCGAGATTTAGGTCGTTGGCATGTGAAAGATCTTAAATCTGCATTCATCGATGAAAATTCTTCATCTGATGAAGAGTATATCAGTGCAGGTTCCGATATTTCTTAACTTTTTTCCTCACTAAGAATTTAATCTTTTTCATAATAAATATGATGTCTTCCCTCGAAGTTGACGTAGATGGTGTCCGAAATAATTTTCTAGCATAGAATCAATTATGCTCAATTTTTTAAAAGCGTTTGTCAATAGACAATGCCTTAATGGAACTTTTGCTTTCAATATGAAAATTTAGCATATGAACGTGTATGATGATTTTAGCTTCCGGTTAGTTAAACGTCTTTTGAAAATCATTCATACATTATTTCATCTCATTTTGTGCTATTCCTTTTCCTGTATTCATTGTCAATGAATTGTACCTACAGTTTTTTATTTCCTCTATCTGAGGGTTGATTGAATACCTACCTTATTCAACTAAGTTCCAAGTATTGAGACTGATATCTCAAGGTTTTCCTTTTCAAATAAAAAAAAATTTGTAAGCTCCTTGAGTTTACAAATTTTTTCCACCCAGTTGGGGTGGTGTGTAACGTTATGATAGCCCTATTGAATGAAACGCCACTGCTCGGCATCCGAAAACTTCGTGCGCGGCCGCATCAGAGTCCACCTGAGAATATTGTTCGATTGAAATCGGGTGAACGCGAAGTTTTTTTAAAAAATATGTTAGTTGAGAGGAATGAATATCGGAAGTTTTGAACTGGTTTTTCTAGTGAGCAGATATAGTGTCGATTTTCCTGGCAAATTTTCTTAATTTTCTTGTGCTTCCTTTGGATGAGTATTGAAATTTTTCTTTTTCAATTGTATACCGTAAAACGGGGATACTTTGTGACAGTTTTTGAGGTTTTCACACATTTTTAAACTCTTCTTGAGCAGATAAAAGGTGAAAAAAATACACAGTAAATATCTGTCCTTTCGGTACACAATGAGAATATAATATTGTTGAAAAAATTATTTTGATATAGTCTTTTTCGAATTTGAAATTGTCACAATTTTACCCCGTGCTTCGGGGTAACATTATGACAAAGTATTATTCGAATCAGAGCACAATAATACCCGTGCCTTTTGAGTATAAAATTACTAAAAATTAAAAAAAAAGTATGTGCTCATATTTTTTGGATAAAAAAAACATGAGCACAAACAAAAATTAATATTCTGAACAAGAACGAAAACATGTAATGGGCTGAAATAAGAGTTAATATTAAGATTGAATGAGAGTAGGCATAAAACTACACACTCACAAATTTTACAAACTGCAAAATTTTCCTGGGATTACAAAATTTCTAAGTAATCAGGTAAGCCTTGTAATGAAAGTCTTTCCCTTTTTTTCTCCTTTCCTTCCAAATTTGTTTTAGTTATTGCCAGTAGTCAATCACGCAAAAATCCTCAACTTGTGGCAAAATGGAATTCTTTATTATTCGTTGCTCTTAAAAAGCTTATACTGCTTTTAAATTTTCTGCAGCCTTTTTTTGAATATCTTGTACCAGCTTTTTCAGCAACATGGGATTTCTGTAAGCTTTTGCTCCCAAGCGTCTCTTATTTGTTTGAGGCATTCTGGCAAGATTTTGGTCGCAGTCTACATGCAAAAAATTTTAAAAATGACATGTCACAATGTTACCCCATGCTGCGAACTTTTTTTTTGTTTTCTTCGAAAAAAAGATATTAAAATCAATGATTCTTGACTATAATTTCGAATATAATATGATAACTACAGGAGCAAATGAACCTATTTACGATTTTAACTGACAATATTTCAGATTTGGCTGTGCAGATGAAAGTTTCCGGCTTTTGAAAAAATCGACAGAATCGGTATGCTCTTCTCATGGCAGTCTACAAGTTACTAGCGAGGCCTACCACACTTATGAAGATATATTCGATTGGGCTGAGATATGTGCTGTCGCCCGGCGACAGAAAAAATTCTCTATGCGCGCGAAACTTGGAAAATATTGGGCAGTTTGTTTCGATTTGCGTACTGTCACAAAGTTACCCACTAGTCACAAAGTATCCCCAATTTACGGTAGTTGAATTCGGAATAATACTTTTCTTGAATTCATTTTCGAGATTCTCAATTTCAATTTCTTTGTTCTTGTCAGGAGTTTTTTTTTGCTCCGTGCAAAAAAAAACTTATATTCCTTTTTTTAATTACCAGGAAGGTTGAATATAACTGTGTCTGGTCGATTGAGAAAACTTATTATTTGATTTATATTTTAAGTTTCCACTTTGTGAGTCAATTTATATAAGTACATATTTCTGAATTCATGATTTCCAGATTTCTGAAATTTTTTTGTAATAATTTCTTAAATTAATAATTTTTTTTCTCATCAGGAAATAGGGATCTTGGCTTCAGGACTACTAGTAGGGTGAATAATACACTCCTTTTAAACTGTCAACGTTTCGATCCTATTTGGGATCTTCTTCAGGACTGAAAATATTTATTGAGAATCTTTTAGACAAATGGACAATCTGGTTAAACTAACACAAAAAACAATACATAAAATCACCAAAACACGGTCTTATACACTTATACTCTACTTGTATATAAAATCATCAACAGCAAATAAAAACAGAAATGACTAGAATTCAGGTGGAATTTTGTTGTTTTCTTCATTATTTTATTTTATAGCATTATTGTTATTTTATTTAATTTTTTTTCCCATTCCTATTTCATTTATGAACTGAATTATATAAATATATATTTTTTTTTTTTCCTCCCAGGGTACCAATCAATATAAACACTCACCAATTTAGTCTTGTGTATTACAATGTGGTTGTTGAAGCTGCTGAATTCCATTAAACCTATGCTAAGATATTCGATTTTTGCCAATATCTTAGCATAGGTTTAATGGAATTCAGCAGCTTCAACAACCACATTGTAATACACAAGACTAAATTGGTGAGTGTTTATATTGATTGGTACCCTGGGAGGAAAAAAAAATATATATATATATATTTATATAATTCAGTTCATAAATGAAATAGGAATGGGAAAAAAAATTAAATAAAATAACAATAATGCTATAAAATAAAATAATGAAGAAAACAACAAAATTCCACCTGAATTCTAGTCATTTCTGTTTTTATTTGCTGTTGATGATTTTATATACAAGTAGAGTATAAGTGTATAAGACCGTGTTTTGGTGATTTTATGTATTGTTTTTTGTGTTAGTTTAACCAGATTGTCCATTTGTCTAAAAGATTCTCATTAAATATTTTCAGTCCTGAAGAAGATCCCAAATAGGATCGAAACGTTGACAGTTTAAAAGGAGTGTATTATTCACCCTACTAGTAGTCCTGAAGCCAAGATCCCTATTTCCTGATTTGAAAGCAAGGACGAGATTTTTTGGATATGGAAATTTTTTTTCTCTCTGAATTTCGGAAAGGCATTTTTGTTTGCGATCTTTTTCTGAAATATTGTTCATCAAAATTTTTTTTGCATTTCTGCAAGTTTTTTTTGTAATTTTTTTTTTGCATGAATAGTTTTTTTTGGACAGAACGTGCTGGAATTTTTTTATTGAAATTGTATCTACGATACTGATCTCGATTTTCTCTATCAATTAGGAGTGAAGAATTGCCTGTGTCATTGATACCTATTTGTGACCAAGATTCCAAAGAAATCGCTCATCTAAGGCCGTACGACGGTTCCAACCAACATATGGGAAGTTGTCAGTTGACAAAAAATTTGGCAACCATCTTCGTGCCAGTGTCATCCACCATCTTATAGTTCCCAGGCACATACTCCAGAACTTGAATATCGGAAGAGGAAGTTGTCAGTTGACAGAAAATTTGGCAACCATCTTCGTGCCAGTGTCATCCACCATCTTATCGTTCCCAGGCACCTACTCCAGAACTTGAATATCGGAAGATTGACTTCAGGAAGAGGATGAATAAAGAGATCAATCGTAAATATTTAAAAATTTGTTAACGTTCTGTTTTTTTTTTGGAATTATAAAGTTCAGCCTTCAGCAATTTTTCCTCTCTACACAAAGTTTTGTGAATTTTGGCTAATATATCGATTAATTTTATTGTTTCTTGTTATTTCTTCCCTCAGGCAAGCTTTTTTCTCATTAACTGTGTTTTATATCTTGGCTTAGTTTAAGCCTGGCGCCCAACAAAATAATCATTTTCGTCAGTTCTTTTATTAGCTCACCCCTCACGATATATTACTGAGCAGCCGACAGGCCAAAGTGCTAACTTTTGCCAAGGTGAGGTTACAACCAACTCCTGAAAATATGTAGCAGCTCAGTGCTGCTCTAAAATTTAATGTTTCACTGAAAACCTTGTATCTTCAACAACAATTGAGCTTTTGTAATAAATGAAGAATAAAATGGTCAAGCATTTAAAGCCAAAGGGTCCCAAAACTTCTCCAAAAATTATTCCCATTCTGAATATTCTGTTTCCTGAAATATTGAGTTGTTGGGATGCTTTATGAATACTGAGTTTTTTATTTTCTTCGAAGGTCTGTAAAATCCTATTTCTCTGTAGATGATTTCTTCTTTGTATGCTTCGTGCGGGCCTTTGATAACCAATAACATTTTCCTGTATTTGTTGATAAGCTATTAACTTAGTTAACTATACTTATTTTTTCAACTTTAACACCCTGTATCTCGGAAACGAAGCATTTTCGGACACATGTTCATAAGAATTTTTTTGCTTGAAATCACCCTCTTCAGTTTGTCGGAAACAAATCAGAACACCCTGTATATCTAATATTGTTAATACCTATAACTATATTCATAGGATTTTTCAATTTTATTAACACTGTAGAAGAGATTAATAAATCACGAAAGTTCAGTTAAAACAATAAATAGTCCACTGATTAGAAGAAATTTTTCTAAATATCCCAATTAATATCAATAAATATTTTATTCGTAAATATATATAAATAAATAGGTTAGAAAATATAAAAGTTGCATAAAAGTAAAATTAAGGTATATACCTTAAACAGTTAATTGGGTTTTGTGCACAGAAGTTCATGTACTACTTTTGAACAACTATTTTGGTCCATTTTTTCAGCCATAATTTTATAGCACCGATTAAGAGTTATGTCAGGTTTTGAAATTACAATGAATTATTATGAGAAAAGGTGGCTCTCAACATCATAATATAAAGAGTAAGGAAGCATAAAAGGCATCTCCTTCATCAATGAAAACCTTTGAAAATATATACACTTAGTTGATGTATCATAATTCAATTTGAACATCTCTTTTTTTACATAACGTGATGCAATCTCAATCGATTTCCAGTACAGTGTTATTTTCCGAATTCATTATTTCCTGCCAGTTTGACTGAAGATTCCTTGAAATAAAGAAAATCAGTTATTGGAGTTATCTCATTCCTCTGTCATATAATTGTTCACCTGCATTCTGCATTAAGCTCAATTGTGTTTGGAAGCAATATGCTTAAAATTTCTGTCGCTGGAGACACGATCACAGCAATAAAATGTATCTGATCTTCTGCGATTAGATGTTGTTTATCTCTATCCATCATAGATAAAGGAATAATTCCAAGCAGTTTTTCTCTGTCACCCTGACCATAAAATTCACCTTAAAATGTCATTTTAAACGATATATGATATCTTACTGTGACTTGTGACGTGAGGGACAACGGCTAACTAGAGATAGAGGACCTCAAACTGAATCAGGATTATGGGTTTAAATGTCCCATAAGGCAATTAGTTTCAGAGATACAGGGTTTTTTTTGCAAAAGTGCTTAAAATATAAGCTCCTATATTTTCAATATGGAAAATTCTTCTCTGATATTTGACAAGCTTGCTAGTATACATATTCTTCATCAGATCTAAAAGAAAAAACTTCAAAGATTGCAGGTCCGTATTCAAAAATTCCAATTTCCGTGTCAGGTGAGAAATATCACTCGGTATATGAGATAAAAGAAATTGAAATGAAAAATTGGAATCTGCTAAAAACGCTGAGTATAAATCTATTTTTAGTTTGAATGGCACAAATTTTTTATAGTTTTTATGATATATTGATGGTCGAATATTACAATTTATTCATTTTCACTTGAAGAAACATACTATTCTCGATAGAAAAAACAATGAATTCGAAATGCTCAAATAATCCTGACGTATTTCAAATATTCCTTCATATCTTTAAATCCTTTTCTATTAATTTATCTATCAATATTATGAAAAAAATTTTAAATACAATACAAACACAAAAAGAGGAACAGTAGCACATATTATTCATGAGAAAATCAAATAAACAAATGCTCGATATGAAAGTCATTCCCCTCATACAGTTATTGGCTCTTTAGAACAATTGAAGTACTTCTTATATCCACAAGATGAAAAATTATACTCTTGATAGAACAGAAACACTGGATTTCAGCTCGAGAAAAGTTTGACTTTCCTCTCATAACCCCTGAACAAAAATGCATCTGTTACTTATGTTTTCAACAAAATTTATACTTCAATGTAATGCAATGATTCTTAAAAAAACAACTAAGCAAATGCTCGAAATGAGAGCAATTTGCTCCAACACATTTATTGGCTCTCTTGAACTTTGATGATTTCTTTCTCTTTTGAGATGAGGATTATTCTGAGACCAAATATGATCGTTATTTATGCCGTCGCGGATGTATAAAGCCTGCGATCTCTTTCAGCAGCTATTCCATTCATTCTGCGAAATCGATAAACAAGTATCATCTACTTATTCTTCATTTGTGAATACTGAAGGCATTTCTCAGTAGATAAATAAACGACACATATCCCAACAATTCACAACCAATGAATGTATGAATATAAACGTCATTTTTTGAAATATTCCTACTCTGTGTAGTTGGATTTATTTTATTTATAATGAATAATAAACCCCTTTTTCTAGAAAATCACATGTTTCTCTAATATTTTGTTTGCATTAAGGAAATTCATATGCCTCTCAAAAGAAGGTTAACTTGATACACCTAAGTACATATTAGAGGATAATAAGTCCTCAAAATTTCTACATTATTTCATTGAAGAATGAATTTCGTTGAAAACATAACTACCAGATGGATTATTGTTCAGTTCAGGGGTTATGAGAAGAAAGTAAAACTTTTCGCGAGCTGAAATCCAGTGTTTCTATTCTATCAAGAGTATAATTTTTCATCTTGTGGATATGAAAAGTACTTCAATTGTTCGAAAGAGCCTATAAATGTGTGAGGCGAATGCCTCTGATATAGAGCATTTTTATTTGATTTTTTTATGATTCATATGTGCTACTGTTCCTCTTTTTGTGTTTGTATTGTATTTTAATTTTTCTCATAATATTGATTAAAAAATTAATAAAAAAGGATTTCAAGATGTGTAGGAATATTCACAATGACGTCAGGATTAATTAGGCATCCCGAATTAATTGTTTTTTCTATCAGGAATAGTATGTTTCTTCAAGTGAAAATGAATAAATTGTTATATTCGACTTTCAATATAATAAAAACTATAAAAAATTTGTGCCATTCAAACTAAAAACAGATTTTTACTCAGTGTTCTTTGCCGATTCTAATTTTCCATTTCAATGTTTTGTTATCTCATATACCGCTTGATATTTCTCACCTGACATGGAAATTGAAAATTTTGAATACGGACCTGCAATTGTTGAAATTTTTTTTTCTCGATCTGATGGAGAATATGTATAGTAACAAGCTTGCCAAATATCAGCTAAGAATTTTTTATATTGACGAAGATATGGGAGTTCATACTATTAGCACTTTTGCAGAAATCTAATAGCCTTATGGGACATTTAAACCCACAATCCTGGTTCAGTTTGACGTCCTCTATCTTCAGTTAGCCGTTGTCCCTTACGTATGTATAATGAAAATTCCTGAAGAGCTTACCATAAACATTCATTGTAATCCTTTTCGCAATATGGAATGGTTTACATTGGGCTGATAAGTCGCACACGGTCATCATTAGCCCTTTCAATAAACCCATATGAGAAGTATTCTTGTAGTCAAATGATTGTTTCTTGATCAATGAATATAACATTTTTCTACTGCGAAGGTGCTGCTGTAAATCTGTAGCAAGGATGGCGTCCCTTACTTCCCTCATAAATATATTCATGTTTTTGTCATTGAACTTGAATATGTCGTATTTCTGAAAAAGATTGATATTAAAATATATAAGCTTCAATTTGAACCGGAATCGATAACATACAGGATTTTCCTTTTAAGTTGGCCTATAAGACGTTTTAGGAGAACTAGTGAATATTTCGTTCTGAAATTTTAGGTGCAGCCTTGAGGGTGATGGAACTCTTCGCCTAAAATATTTTCAAGTCGACAGTGTTGCCACGTCTATATCAAAAACATATCCAATTCCTTATTTCAAATGGAACTACCTATATTTTCATTTATGTATCGATTCAATACCAAATTTGCAGTATAACCCACTTAAAAAAATTTCTCTGCCATGCACTGTTGCCAAGTTATTCACAAATTCCTGGAAATTTCGACATTTGCATTGCCAGTTTGGAAATGCAATATCTCGATTATTTTTTATTTGAACGGAACCAAACTTAGAGGTCTCATAGTAAAGACTCCATGCATTCATGTGGTATATTCAGTATTTTGATACATCGCAAGGTTTTTCGGAGATATTGCTGCAAAAATGCGAAACTCAAAATTGAAATATTTCGAGATTTTCAAATGGCAACCCCATATTTATTTTACAGCATTCGATTCGAAATGAAAAATGAATGGCAGTCTCCTTGTACACTACCTAATTATTTATTTTGGATAGTTTTCGAATGAGATGAAAAATGCTGAAATTTTTCAGTATTTATAGTTGCATGATCTATGGTTCTGTTTACGATGAAATGGTTCTATGATTATGGCGTTAATCTTTGAAGTGGATTCTATGGTTGAAATCATAAAAAGTATTCGATGATCGTGAATGTCATAGAAAAAAGTTTACCCATATAATTCGAACACGATTCGGGTTGTTCCCCAATTCACGGGAAATGCCAAAAAATTATCGAAAGGACCTGTAGGACCTCTTTCACAATAGTTATTCACATTTAGCAAGAATGACTTGAAAGAAATTCCGAAAATTGTTTAGGCTTTCTGTAATCCTGGCCTTATGTTCACTAATTATTCATTTTGGACAGTTTTCAAATGAGATGAAAAATACTGAAATTTTTCAGCATTTATAGTCATGTTCAATGGACATAATGCTGTGTGATTATAAAGTGAATTATCGGATTGAATCCTATTGTTGAGGTCATGAACATAGGGCCAGAATTACAGAAAGCCTAAAGAATTTTTGGAATTTATTTCCGATCATTCATGCTAAATGTGAATAACAATTGTTAAAGGTCCTACAACAGGTCCTTTCAATAATTTTTTGGCATTTCCCGTGAATTGTGGAACAACCCGAATCGTGTTCGAATAATATGGGTAAACTTTTTTCTATGACATTCACGATCATCGAATACTTTTTATGATTTCAACCATAGAATCTACTTCAAAGATTCACGCCATAATCATAAAACCATTTCATCGTAAACAGAACCATAGATCATGCAACTATAAATACTGAAAAATTTCAGTATTTTTCATCTCATTCGAAAACTATCCAAAATAAATAATTAGTGTAAAAAGAGACTGCCATTCATTTTTCATTTTGAATCGCATGCTGTAAAATAAATATGGGGTTGCCATTTGAAAATCTCGAAATATTTCAATGTTGAGTTCTGCATTTTTGCAGCAATATCTCTGAAAAACCTTACAATGTATCAAAATACTGAATATACCACATGAATGCATGGAGTCTTTACTATGAGACCTCTTAGTTTGGTTCCGTTCGCATAAAAAATAATCGGGATATTGCATTTCCAAACTGGCAATGCAAATGTCGAAATTTCCAGGAATTTGTGAATAACTTGGCAACAGTGCATAGCAGAGAAATTTTTTTAACTGGGTTATACTGAAAATTTGGTATTGAATCAATACATAAATGAAAATATGGGTAGTTCCATTCGAAATAAGAAAGTAGATATGCGTTTGAGATAGACGTGGCAACACTGTCGACTTGAAAATATTTTAGGCAAAGAGTTCCTTCACCCTCAAGGCTGCACCTAAAATTTCAGAACGAAATATTTACTAGTTCTTCAAAAACGTCTAATAGGCCAACTTAAAAGGAAAACCCTGTATATTGATTGGTGTATCATGAAGTGAAATCAAGAGTAGTTTTTCAATATCAATTTGAAAATTTAAAGAAAACCCCTGAGCAGGTGCTTTCTAGCGCTGGTTCATTGGTGGAGCCATAATGCAATTACCTCAAAATTTTTTGAACGACTTGAGATTGATACTGAATGTGGTCAGTTATGTATAACACCTAAAGTAATGGTTTTTGGTCAAATCTCAGTATTTTTGGGTCCTCTATTGAAAGAACTCTAGAAAAAATTATAAAATGGCGAAAAACCTGCAATGTTCCCATTTTTTCGGTTGTCAAATTGAATTTTATTTTCAAAAATCGAACACAACTTTTTTTTACACATCTACTGTGATGAAAAAAATTCACCCGAAATGGATGAAATTTTGTATAACTGTACTTCAATTATCAATCATGAATATGAAAACATTATTGCAAAATATTAAACGGTTTCGTTACTACAGTGATTCAAATGTTTGTTTTGAGTTCTAGAGTCAAAATAATTGAAGAAATTTTCGACCGAAGTTTTTAGAAAATTTTTTTCATTCAGAAAATGAAATTCAATTTGAGTTCGTCAACTTTTCTGAATAGAGGACTCAAAAATACTGAGATTTGACCAAATGGTTACTTTGAGTGTTATACATAACTGACCACACTCATAAGAATCTTGCTCAAGAATGACGTTTACCACCCTGTATCTCGCTTATGCTTCGAAAACGGAATATATTGTATAAGGCAAAAATGATTCTCCCGATGTCCTCTATACGAATATTATATGTTGGTCCAGTTTATGATGAAACGCCCTGTATACAGGGTGTCCCGGAAAGAATGCGACAAACGGATACCATGAACCAAGGACATTAAGGAGGACTCGCAACAAGAGGTTTTAATACTTTGAGGGCCTTCGTTTGTGATGTACAGGATGATATTCATCTCATGACTGAAATTTCATAACTATTAGCTATTCAACCAAATGATTTTAAATTTGGAAATTTTGTCACCCTTTACGATTGCTATCTTTCAATATTTCAGAAATTGAATTATTCAGATCCGGACTAGAAAAATTTCGGGCTTTTTCCATTTTCAGTAATATTGGAACATATTATTTTTTTTCATTTTCGTAACCACAAAGAATCAATTAGTGAGAAAAATTTAAAATCTCTGCTTGGCAAGGTCATACAGGGTGATCAAGAAGTGATCAAGAAACATTACCTCATGAGTGAAATTTCAAAGTTCAATAACTCTTAAACTGTTCGATCGAATGATTTCAAATTTGGAAGTTTTATCACCTTTTACGATTGCCATGTTTTAATATTTCTGAAATTGCATTAATCAGATCCGGATTAGAGAAATTTCAGACGTTCTCTATTTCAGTGAATATTGAAACACACTGTACGTGAACATTATGTTTTTTTTCGTTTTCGTGACCACAAAGAATCAATTCATAAAGAAAATTTCAAATATTTGCTTGAGACTTTCATACACTGCGATCAATAAACATTACCTTCAATGAATCTGTACTTTACAGGAAATATTATTTCAAATTCTATTGTTTCATCACCCTCCCTGGCTATCTTTCTCAATTTTTCTTAATTTGAAAAAACAGAACCGGACTAGCAAAATTCAAGACTTTTTCCGGTGATATCGAATCAGCCTGTGCGTAACATTGCGATTTTTATCACTAAAAAAGTATACCAATGTTTAAGTAAAGAGTTCAGATTAAGAAATCAAATCATAAAGCTTAGTTTTCACTAATGAAACTAACTTATTCGAAGAAAACTTTCAACCAACAAACTGAATAATGACAAAAAACAACAAATAAATTGGTGTTATTCTATCTTAAAAACAACTTGAATGGAAAAAGTTTCAATTCATGAAATGCTCAAAATGATATCCTTCCATTTCAATACATTTATGAGCACGTTGATGAGTTATCCGTCAATTTGAGGGAAATTTCAAGGAAGGCAGTATAAAAAGTGACACAACTGAAAATTTCGAAATAATTTCACCGACAAGATCAATGTTTATCGAACTATGAAATTTCACTCATGAGGTAATGTTTCTTGAGCACTTCTTGATTACCATGTATGACAGTAGCAGATATTTCAAATTTTTTTCATTAATTACGATTTTTTGTCATTACGAAAATAAAAAACAACACTTATGTTCACGTACAGGGTACAATATTACCGAAAAATGAGAACGCCTGAAATTTTCTAGTCCGGATCTGGTGTATTCAATTTCAGAAATATTGGAAGATGGCAATCGTAACAGATGACAAAACTTTCAGATTTAAAATCATTCGGTCGAATAGTTTAAGAATTATTGAACTTTTAAATTTCACTCATGAGGTAATGTTTTTTTATCACTTCTTGATCACTCAGTATGACCGTACCAAGCAGAGATTTAAAATTTTTCTCATCAATTGATTCTTTGTGGTTACGAAAACAAACAAAACCTTAATGTAAACCTATAAGGTGTTCCAATATTCATGAAAATAGAAACAGCCGAATTTTTTTAATTCCTGATCTGATTTATTCAATTTCTGAAACATTGAAAGATGGCAATCGTAAAGGGTGACAAAACTTCTAAATTTGAAATCATTCGATTGAATAGTTTAAGAGATATTAAACTTTGAAATTTCAGTCATAAGATGAATATCATCCTGTATATTCCAAACGAAGTCCCTCAAACGATTTGAACCTCTTGATGTACTTGATTCATGGTATCCGTTTGTCGCATTTTTCCCGGGACCCCCTGTATAAATGCAAAATCTCAGCACATTCGGAATTATATTCTGGAAATTTTTCGAAAATGAAATATGTAAGAAATCAATAATTAAAAATTCAGTTTATCAATCTTCATTCACAAAATGAATTCCAGTCGAATCGGGTATCTTGTTAGGGAAATATAAAGATTCTTTTTTCAATATTCCAATTGAATACTCAATGGTTCTGTTAACACTAAAAAAAAATTTTGAATGACCATATTTACTTGGCTGGTTAATTTGGGAACCGAACTCACCCTGACAATCTTACGGCCGGCTCCACGAACAGAATTGAATTTGACTGTGGATTCATCATCAAGGAGTCGAACCCTATCGTTTCAGACCGTTTTCATTTAAAAATTAGAAAATTACAGACATTTAGGCCAAACGATATAGCACTCGTTTGGGTAAAACGAGCGATCAAGAACGACGAATTATTAGCTTTGATTATTTTTCAAAGTTGATATGCTGACCTGCCATTATTTCAGCGAAAACAAAATTTGTATGATTTTCCAATTGTTCATCACTCATATGAGCAGATTATTTCAAACGAATTTAATCTTATCTTCATAATATTCATATTAATGAAAATGATAAATCGTTATCTTGAGGTCTTGTCAGATTGTTTCTAGTACATAAAGTTGATTCTACATTTCAAACCCCCCCCTCCCCTCCCGAAATGTTTCAGAGTTATTTTTTGTTTCAAAAATAATCTTTCATTTTGCACTTAAACCAACTTATCTCCGAAAATTTAGTTGAAATTATTCATATTACTATGAATTCTTGAAAACAACAAATACTTGGTACAGAAAGCGACCCTCACAATTCCTGGCACCTACAAAGTCAATTGCCAAAATGTCAAAACGTCTAAATGTGAAAAACGATTGTTGAAGGTCCTACAGGTCCTTTCAATAATTTTTCACATCCCCGTGAATTGTGAAACATCCTGAACATAGACTAACTAAACGGAGAATAGATGAGACACTAGTAGAACAAGCTGCAACGACATCTTTTTTTGGTCAACATTACAAATTCGTGAAAAGAGCTCAATTGAAAAAGGAATCTGTATCGTAAAGCTGCCTCAAAAAGAATTCTGTAGTGCACCTTTTGAATAGGTAGGTACACCCATATACAAGGTGCAAAAAGTTTTTTGAAATTCAATTTCCAAAAGGAAATCAGAAATGGATTCGTGCAAGTTATCGATGAGTGAGGAAATTTAATTTCATGAAAATAATACCTGCAACGAACTTTCATCTGATTTTCTTTTGGAATCGAGAAGTGAGGATCAATAATCAAATTCTGGGTAGAATAAAATTTATTAATTGAAATAGATATCACCAATTGAAAATACAGATTCATTTCATAAATATCTAATCAATAAACTAATAATTGCATTGAAAACATTCTCAAAAACTAACAATAATGAATTCAATAATACAAAATATGAGTATTTACCTACTAAACTTATTCAATACATGAAAATTTTTTTGAAAACTATCTTAATTCTTATAGGTAACAGAATATATATAATATACATTTTGAAATTACACCTTTTTGCATCTTGATTTTCACATCCAATAACACAACATATCTTCACTCTTGCAGGCATATCGAAATTCATGATATTTTAAAAAGAACGTGTCAAACCACTCCTTGTGTCAGTTGACAATTCAAAGGTTTTTTGATAATAACGATTTACATACTTACTATTTTCTCGATAGGATTTCCATGAATGCATCAACGACATCTAACTATCAAATTGAGAATAATTTTTTCGTGTATTAGCACCCTCCTCCGACAGGTGGCGCGACATATACGAGTGGCTCAGCTATTATTTTAGTTTGTCTATGATCCTGAATCGTGTTTGAAAAACATGGGTAACAAGGTAACATCCATGATCATCGAACACTTTTTTTGATTTCAGTCATAGAATCTACTTCAAAAATCATAGAGCCATTTCATCGTAAACACGACTATAGATCATCACTCTAAACACTGAAGAATTTCAGTATTTTTCATCTCATTCGAAAACTATACAAAATAAATAATTAGTGTAAAAGGAGACTACCATTAATTTTTATTTCGAGTGGACTGCTCTAAAATTAATATGCGGTTGCCATTTGAGAATCACGAAATACACTGATCAACAATTGCTAGGGATCACTTACGAATTTCTCTTCATTTGTATTTTTTTGAAGTTATCTCGTGAATATCTGTACATTATATTATATTCTCTAAGGAAAAAGTAAGATGTTTTGAGTTGATTATATCAAAGTCTTCCTCACTTCATCGGCTCTTGTTCACAAAATCGATTATTATCTGTAGGCTGTTACAGTTGGAGTGAAAAGCAATGTGGTATTTGTTATTAAATCTGTTTTTTTCTCTCGTTCAAACACATAAGGTGACAATAATTGAAGAAATGAGAACAATATCAGCTTATCAGTCATGCCGAGAAGACGTTTGGCTCCTGTGCAACTGGACCAAATCATACGGTGGATACAGGAAGGTTTGTCCCAGCGAGAAGTGTTTCGCAAAGTGTCGTGAGTCGGGCTTGGAATAGGTTCATCCAAAATGACTCAGTAGCTTATGTTCATGAGGGAGGTCGGCAGCGCAGTACAACAGCTGCCCAAGATCGTCTTTTGATCCTCAATGCTAGGATAAATCCCACTTACCGGGCGTCGCGGCTCAATAGATCACTGAGAGTTGCAACAGGAGTTCTAATTTCGAACCAGACTGTAAGACCACAGTATAGACACCAACCAGTAGTTGCACTCCGTGGATTTTCTTAATCCTATTTCGCCTCGCGCACCATCTCCGTAACTATAACCTCAAATTTTGTTGAACTCTTAGATTTTATGGATTTTAATGGTTTTTTTGTATAAATATTATAGAAATCCTCGATTCTCTGCTGTATTGTATTGATATTAGACTTAGATTGGGAAAAGTAGCAATATTAAAGTAAAACTATCTTTTCTTTATTCAAGCTTTCGAGATTTTATTTTCTCTTCGCCACAAGAACTGTAATCAGTAATGGAAACATAAACTCTTTTTTCTTTATACATTTCTATAGTTCATTTATATTTTCATTACTATTTTCACAGTTTCAATGACGAAGGGATAATCTCAAAAGCTTGAGCAAAGAAAAGAGAGTTTCACTTTAAAATATTGTTGCTATTCCCAATATCTAATACCTATTGAATAATGGTCATACTGTAACTGTTTTATATGATATTTTCTATTTTGCATTATTATTTGATCAGTAGGTATTGAATGCTTACCTCATAACATAAATAGACAAAGAAAAATTATTAGGGCAGTCAAAGTATAGTGTTTCCATTAGTTCTCACTTTGATTATAATGGAAAACTAACATTGATTGTGTTTCACGAAAATTAGAGACAACACCTGCTATACTTCCCTTAATTTCTAAGCTGTATATCAACAATAATTTTTCACAAATTTCCCATTCTTAATGGTTATTTGTTCATTATGAAGCTAAAAAAAAATATTTTTTCTAATGCACTAAAAAGTAACACAACATTTTTGACTCCCGTTGATATCTATTTGTTGGGAAATGCTCTTGAGGGTCGATTTTGAATTTAAGTACATCTAAAAGATTAAATGTTCATTACCTCAATAAATTCATTCAATTAAGAAAGTTTTACAGTTCATGTTCCTTTTTTATATCTACGGTCATCGCCTAGAGCGAATCTCTGAAGATTTCATTCCTATACACTCACAATTTGTTATTGTTCATTCAATATTCTGAGTGTATTGCCTAAAAATTATTTTTATGGCAAAACGACAAACATTCCTCCGAAGAGTGCCAGCAAGATTCTTATAAAACTATAAATATTGTCAATATATTCATTGAACTTGGTAAGAAAAAATATATGACTTCCTATCTTTGTCTCCTATTTATTATATTCGAAAAATTGATATTTTGAAAATAATAATAATGATATCCGAATTCAATATTTACCTTCACAAATGAAAATTCAAATAAACCCAAAAATTTCCTCTCAAATAACTTCATTTCCGCCTGCGCACGGAGATGGTGCGCGAGTTCTCGATAGAGTAAAGAATTCAGTTCAATTTTTCAAGAGTGCAACTACTGGTTGGTGTCTATACTGTGGTAAGACGACGACTACATGCTCGTGGTTTGAGAGCACGTAGGAGGGTACAACACCCCCGTTTGAATAGGGAACACCGGGTTCATCGACGGCAATGGGCTGAGGAGCACCGCAATTGGACACTTGAAGATTGGAGCCGATGTTTATTTACGGATGAGTCTAGATTTCGTTTAGTCAACTCCGTGATGAAGAAGAATATGTCACTCAATGATTACTTCATTTATTTTGTTCTATGGTTATCATTATGTGTTTTAGGTTAACCCTTAGAACATATATAGATGGAATGGCAAATAAACAAATTGTTGTTGTACGAACACTGGAGAGAGATAGAGGCCTAGTGTCGCCAATCACAATCGAGCTAGCTGAATTCAAAACGTTGCCAGATCAACTTTTCAAGACGAATGAGTGAGATACTTAAAAAATCAAATGTGATTATACAGTATTGATTTCTTGATATTTGAAGAGCTTGAATTCCACTATTTGAATTTTAGTTGAGAAAATTTCATCTTAGTTTTTGATTTATAAAAAAAAATTAAAATCACGATAATAATTTTCCTCCCAATTCAGATAAATTGTCGACTTGGCAATGTGAATAAGGTTTACAAGCAGTAAACATCTGTCAATACTGTCTTTCTTTTCTCGCTTGTTGACCACGTTATTTCGCTAAATCTTGATTATTCGAGGGTTTTAGTATTTTATTCAGTTTAAGTTTTAAGTTTAAAAAGTGATAAAACATGCCTAACAAGTGCTTTTCCTGCGGTTTCACTTATATTGTGGGAGGAGAGGTTAGTCTTCACAGGTGAGTACCATTCATGGGCGTGCAGAATCTTTTTTGTTGATACCACGAGTAACAATTTCGATTTCTATACTGAATGTGAATACTGAAAATAAAATGTATTTTTAGACTGCCTACTGATAAAGATGAACAGGAAAAATGGTTGAAGAGAATTGGTTTCAAGGGTACGCTTTTGGAAAATAAAATATTTTATCTTTGTTCGAACCATTTTTCTGAAGATTGCTTTAGGAAAATAAACCTAAGAAGGCATCTTATCCCAGGAAGTTTGCCTTTGGAAACATCTCCGTAAGTTCAACAGAAACTTTCTCTCACAATTTCCATATTTAATACCCCCTTGCAACAAAATGATGTCCCAGAATATAACCATATACCTATATAACGTAAAGTAATTTGTAGGTCCTTATTAGGAAAAGATGAAGTAGAAAAACAGGTTACTCCTGAACCCGAATCGGATTTTGAGTTTCAATCTCCACCAAAAAAACTACCACGAGTTGACGACACATCACCAACCACTGATTCAGAAGAAACATTAACTTTAACCTCTCCTTCAAAATGTGCATCAGCCAGTTCGAGTGCCACTTCATTCTCAGGAAAACGAAGAATAGTCAAACTAAAGTAAGATATTGAAAAAAAATAGTGCTTCTTCTAATTTTATCTTCACAGGAAGAGGCGGTTTCTCGCAAATCCTCGCTACATTGGGGATTACTCAGAACAACATTTGAAGAACCCTTTGCTGCGAAAAAAATTTCTGAAGTTAGCTCAAACAACAACAGCCAATTTGAAGAAAAGAAATATGTTGTTAGAAAGACAGGTCAATCGACTCAAATCATCAATAAGAAGTTTACAAGAACTAACCAGAAATATCCGTCAAAATTTTTCGGTCGAAGGAGATATGGAGAGTGCATTGAATGTAAGAAAACTAGTAATAGTACCTTGTGGTGATAAATTCAATTGAACTTTTTTTAATTTTGTATGTGTCATGTAAATATTTCACATAAATCAATTTGAATAACTGGTAATAACTGCTTCAATACAGGTTGATTATAATAATAATAACAATCTTTATTTCAGAAAGTTCTAAGTTACAACTAAGAGCAAATGAAATAGTTAAAATTTGATAATTCATTCACAGATAAATATGTAGTTGTAATACTTCCTCGGTCAGTTTTTTCTAACCTTCTTTACTTCTTGGATTTCTTCTCCTAACTGCTTGTATGCAGTTGGTTAGTACCAATGATGACCTGTTTATTCGCTTGGAATCTATTATAATCAGTAGTCAAATTGGATGGTTAAAACTACAATATATATGTAAAAATCATTCTATTTATTTGTAGGTATCTACTTCTGGATCAGCAAGGCAGATCTTGGAAAAATTACTCAGGGGGCCCAAGCGACAGAAATATTCAGAAGAGCTGCGGGCATTTGCTCTCACACTTCACTATTACTCTCCTCGAGCATATTCATATGTGAGAAGCACATTTAATTATACTTTGCCTGCACCTCGTACCATGCGAACATGGTATAGTAAATTGGATGGCGGGCCAGGTTTCAATGAATCAGCTTTAAAAGGCATAAAAGATAAAGTCACTAAAGCGAAAAGTGATAAAAAAGAATTAGTTGGTGCTCTCCTAATGGATGAAATTTCTATCAGAAAATTGATAGAATGGAATGAAGGAAAATTCAAAGGAATTTCTGACTTTAAGGGTTACATCGGAAAGCAAGACCATGAAATGCAAGAAGCGAGGGAAGTGTTGGTATTTATGATAGTTTTTTTAAATGAAAACTATAAAGTCCCTGTAGCCTATTTTTTCACCAACGGTGTGGTTGCTGATGATAAAGCTTCTATTTTGCTGAAGTTACTTGGACATCTAGAAAATACAGGACTTAGAGTGGCAACCATAACATTTGATGGTTTATCATCAAATTTAAAAATGGCCGAAATTCTAGGAGCAGACTTCTCCAATCCAAGTTCTCTGAAAACTTGTTTTTCATACCCACCTGAAAATCAGAACCGCCATATTTATTTTATATTGGATCCAAGTCATATGATTAAATTGGTCAGAAACACTTTCGGATCAAAAAAAACCTTAATTCATGACCAAATAAACAACATAGAATGGAGGCATATAGATAATCTTGTGAAATTTCAAAATACCCATGGTCTTAATGCAGCTACTAAGATTGGACTTAGACACATTAATTACGGAAAAGAGAAAATGAAGGTGAAGTTGGCCACACAGATTTTGAGTAAAAGTGTATCAGATGCTTTACTTTATCTTGAAAAAGATTTGAAAGTTCCTGACTTTTTTAATGCACAAAATACAGCTAAATTCTGCGAAATGTTCAATAATTTATTTGACGTATTTAATTGCAGAAATTTATATTCAAAATCAATTTATGGTAAAGCTCTTTCTAAAAATACAAACACTTTCATTTTTTCTTTTTTAAATGAATCCTACAATTATATTACCAATCTGAATTTGACTAATGGTAGAAAATTGATATTCTCAGATGTTAAAACTGGATTTTTAGGATTTCTGATCAATATCGTCAGCCTGAATGGTATTTACGAAGAGTTTATCAATTGCCAGAATCCACCTTTAGATTTCCTATTGACATATAAGATATCCCAGGATCACTTGGAGATCTTTTTCAGCTCAATAAGAAGTAGAGGTGGATTCAATAATAATCCGAGTGCTAGACAGTTCGAGGCCGCTTTCAAGAGGCTGCTATTACACAATCACGTGAAAGCTTCCGGCTCTGCCAATATTTCCAGCATTGATGATACTATTTTACTGCCCCTTGACAATAGTACTGTTGATTCTGATAATACACCTCAGATTTTTGAAGCGCCTGCTGTAGGGGACCATACATATGTTGTGAATTCTAAAAATTGGCATCTAAGTGAATATACAGAGGATGTAGTGGTATACATAGCAGGATTTGTGGTAATAAAGGTAGTACCAAAAATCAATTGCCAGATATGTGTTTCAATACTGAGGTCTAACAGCGTACCATCAAAACTGCAGTTGAGAAAAACCTTGGGAGGTCTATCTGATGCCTCACAATTTGTGGTCAACATATGTACAGAAGCTGAAAAAACGTTCAGGTGGGCAGAAAAAGTTTTCAAGATATTTGACAAAAAATACTGTAATTTGTTGCCCCGCTTGGTTCTCACCACAATGAACAGCATTGATTCAAAATTGTTTGATGTATTTAATACGCATCTGTTTGATGATGAACCAGAAAGGAATCATGGTCTTGCATTATCAAAGCTTATATTAGAGACATATTTCAATTTAAGGATTCACCACGAATTGAAAAATCGAGGAAGCGAACGGTTAGACACAAATAGATTGAGGAGTAGATTAACCAAAACAATTACATTTATTAATCAATAGATACATATGATGTGTTTCCTATGTATGTACACTATGTTAAGTTATTACTAATAAATTATGTTATTTTTCTCATGTAGTTTTGGTATTGCACCTTTTTCATATACTCTCTTTTCAAAAATAAAAACGATCTGGTAAAGAATCACCTTACTCTCCATACACTTATACTTATTCCACTTTTAATCGAGAAATCACATGCAGGTGGGAAATGGAAGGCATGCAATGCAACTAGGTAAGTTTTATAATTTAGAGAAGATTTTAAAGATTGCATTGTTTACCTTCAATTTCGAATACTATTAAATACCGTAATTTATTTAATGGGAATAACACAAAATGCGAATCAACCAATCGTATTAGTGGTAGGATTTCTTGTTGAACCTCAGAACATAAATCTATTTATGTTCTAAGTCTTAAACAATCACGATAGTGCTAAGAAATGTGAAATTTATAATGTTAATTTAAGTGCAATAAATGAAAAAAATGGTATTTATATAGTATTGGATTCAACGCCCCTTAGATTGTTTATTGGTAATCCTTTCTGGCCTTGAAACATAAATAACTCTAAACTTCTGAAAATTTTCACAAGAGCCAAATCATCAAAGTGAAAAATAAACATTTTTCTTAAAATACTTAAAAACACGAAGTAATTTTATTAAATGAAACACAATGCAGACTTTTTTTAAATATAAAATAAATAAATAAATAAACATATCAATTTATAATTTATATTCCTAGAACATAAACAAACAATAATACAATAATCTTTATTGTTAAATGTGATTTGGGCATATACATAAAGAAAGTATAGAAGAAAGTATAGTATATTTATGTCTGTTCTGTGGGCATATATTCGAAGTTACAAACTAATATATGAAATTATGTTACGCCACTGTCTTAGTGTCCGTTGAGAGAGAGAGGCTTCGAGTGTTCGTACATAAACAAATGTATCCGTAGCACTAGAGTTGCCATTCCATCTATATATGTTCTAAGGGTTAACCAATGTTCTATAAGTGAGTTCTACATGATTTCTGGTATTGTAAAGTTGTACGAGGAGAAATAAAGATTGTAATTAAGTAAAAGTGCCATTTTATTCAAATAATATTATCAGTGGTAGCAGAGCGTGGTTCCTAAAAATAAGGACAGGATTTAAAAGAAGACCAGGTACCGTAGAGGAAATTCGATTAAAAAGTCAAAAGGGAATTCAGTCCATGAGGATTAAAGAAGATTTAGAAAATCCAACATGTCGCTGAAAGAGAAATACAATCTAGTTCAGTTTGCTGGAGAAGATTTCAGCAATTGGTGTTTCCGGATGAAAAGTATATTGAAAGACGCCGAGGTACTGAAGGCAATAGAAGATCAGGATTATGCAAGTTCAAATGAGAAAGGGGAAGCCAAGGCACAGGCACTGCTCATAGCTGGCGTGAGTAATAGCCATCTAGAATATATTAAGAATGAATCTAACGCTTATAGAATGTTTAAGAATCTAGAAGAAAACTTCAAGAAGAAGGGGGTCAGAAGCCGACTATTCTTAAGAAGAGTTTTAAATGATATGAAGTACAAAGAGGGAGAAATGATGGCGAACCATTTTAACGCTATGGAAACCATTTTTACCCAACTAAAGGATGCAGACAGTCCTTTGAGCGAAGAAGAAAAAATTAACTATATACTATTGTCTATGCCGAATAGTTATGAAAGTATTGTTACAGCTCTGGAGACAATGGATAATCTGAATTTGAACTTCATAAAAAATCGCCTGCTGGGAGAAGAAGAAAAAAGGAAGAAGTCTATTCAACAGAGTACAAGCTCAGGGGTTGCATTCGCTTGCTATAATTGTGGACGGCCTGGTCACAAGAAGTTCGAATGCAGGGCACTTAAGAAAGGAAGGCAGATTCAGGTTCAGAATGGTCGACAGTTTCATGGATCAAGAGGTAGCTACCATCGACAGTATGAGAGAAGACAGGAACAAAGAGGAGCTTATTTGATGGAAGATAATGAGGAACAAGAACAAGTCTCATTCTACCTAGGTGAGTCAAGTCAAAGTGACGATTCTGAGATGATTGAATTTTGTGTAGACTCAGGTTGTTCAGATCACATTGTCAATGACTGTAGTTTATTTTCTGAATATTTAACATTGAGAACCCCTCGTAAAATAGGTAGTGCCAAGAACGGTGTATGTTTAGAAGCAATAGGGATAGGGAAAGTTAAGGTTATTTGTCAAGGAAGTAAAAAAGAAATTCATTGTACCATAACTAACGTTTATTATGTACCTGATGCTCGAAAGAATTTATTATCTGTTTCTAAAATGGAAGGTAATGGAATGTGTATTACTTTTGTCAATAATCATGTTAGAGTACATTCAGGGGATAAACTAATTTTCACAGGGGATAAGATGGGCTCTATATACTTGGTTAATATGTATGTTGAGAAGTCCCTATGTAATTATTCTGCTAAAAATTCAACAAGTAAATCAGATATTGCAAAATTGTGGCACAAGCGTTTGGCACATTTAGGTTATGCAAATTTGAAGTTATTATTAAAAGATAATATGGTGACAGGTATATCTGATTTAAATGATATGAATTTTGATAATGACCTATGCGAACCTTGTATATTAGGGAAAATGTCGAAACAACCATTCAATAAAAAGGGATATCGAGCTAAGAAACCATTAGAATTGGTACATACTGACGTTTGTGGGCCTATTACTCCCACTTCATGGGATGGAAATAAATATTTCGTTACATTCATAGATGATTATACACATTTTGTTGCCGTATACTTAATGAAGAATAAATCAGAAGTGTTGGATAGATTCAAGAAATATTATAATTATGCCACTAGACATTTCAATTCTAATATTCTGAAAATTAGGGCTGATAATGGCGGTGAATATACGTCAAATGAATTTCAAAAGTTTTGTAGTGATAAAGGAATCAGAATTCAGTATACAGTTCCATATAACCCACAGCTAAATGGTACTGCTGAGGTGTATAATAGGATATTAGTAGATAAAGCTAGAACAATATTGTTAGATTCAAAATTATCGAAAGAAATGTGGAGTGAGGCTGTTTACTTTTCAACTTATGTCACTAATAGAAGTCCTTCATCTTCATTGAATAAAACACCATTTGAAATGTGGGAAGGTAGAAAACCAAATTTAGGCAATTTGAGAGTTTTTGGAAGTACTGCTTATAACCATGTTCCTACCGAACTTCGTAAAAAATTAGATAATAAAGCTACAAAATTAATAATGGTAGGATATGGTCCTAGTGGATATCGGCTTTGGGATGAGGATGACAGAAGAATAATAATGGGTAGAAGTGTAATTTTTGATGAAAAATTAAGTAAAAGTGAAGATACGGTAACTTTGGAAATTGCTAATAATGATACTCCTAATAGTAATCAAATAGAAAATCGTGAAATACTATCGGATCGTGACTTACCTAAGGTTGATGAAATTAATGTTGAAATAAATGAAGGAGATGAGGATTCAAGAGTTTCTAAACATAAAAGAAAAATCAATAAACCAAAACGATTCAATGATTATGTTGAATTTGCCGATTCAGATTCTGAAATCTTACTAGCATTATATAGTAGTAGTTTAGTAGATATACCACTCACATATGATGAAATAGAATTTACAAAAAATAAAAACAATTGGTATGAAGCTATTGATGAAGAATTAAATTCAATTGATGAAAATAATTGTTGGGAAATACATAAGGTGAATGATGATATGAAATTGATCGATACTAAGTGGGTTTTTTCGAAAAAATTAATTAATGGCTCAGAAATTTTTAAAGCCAGGTTGGTAGCGAGAGGTTTTCAACAAACTGGAGATTTCGATAATATTTATGCACCAGTAGCAAGATTACACACCTTAAGAATTCTTCTGTCGTTGTCTGTCCAAAGAAACTATCATATTCATCAGATGGACGTTAGGTGTGCATTTCTATATGGAAAATAGATGAGATAGTTTATTTGAAGCCACCTGATGGTATGAAGTGCAAACCGGGTCATGTTTTAAAGCTTAACAAATCTTTGTATGGTTTGAAGAAATCACCTAAAGTTTGGTACCTTCATTTTCACAATGTAATGATGAAATCTGGTTTTAAAAGATCCGTTAATGATTATTGCCTCTATGTTAAAAATAACCTATATGTGTTGCTGTATGTTGATGATGTTTTAATCTTTGGTTCTGATATGTCAAAAATCAATTCTCTAAAACAATTTCTACACTCTAATTTTAAAATGAAAGATTTAGGATCAGAAAATATGAGGTATTTGGGTATCACAATTAATAGAGAGAATGACTGTATATTGATTGATCAAAAAGATTATCTTAAAAATGTATTGCGTAAATTTGGAATGCTTGATTGTAGAGAGGTCAGTACTCCTATGGATGTTAATTTCAAAATCCCTCAAGACTGTAATGTAGATTCTAGACTTGAAGCAAAATGTAGATCATGTATTGGTTCACTCATGTATGCTACTGTCGCAACTAGGCCTGATTTGGCTAATTCTGTTTATTACTTAAGTAGGTTTCAAGACAAGGCTTCGGAATACTTGTGGCAAGGTTTAAAAAGAATTCTCAGATATATCAAGGGTACTCTGGATTTAAGGTTGAAATTTGTTAAGTCTAGTCATCCAGATTCCAGTATTTTGATTGGTTATGCAGATGCTAATTTTGCTAGGGATTTTGACGCAAAATCTACCAGTGGTTATGTCTTTAAATTTTTTGGTAACACTGTAATATGGCGATCTAAAAAACAATCTGTTGTTGCTCAAAGTACTACTGAAGCTGAGTTTTATGCTCTCTATGATGCTATAATTGAAACAATGTGGATTAAGAAACTTTTGTTAGATTTAGATGTAATTTGTGATATTGTAACATTGTACGAAGATAATCAAAGTACGATAAAATCTGCTAATAATCCAGAACAAAAGCGTTTAAGACACATGGAAGTAAAGTATAATCTTGTTAGAGAAGAAGTTGAAAAAGGTCATATAGAAATTAAGTATATTTGTTCACAAGATCAGGTTGCTGATATTTTCACCAAACCACTTTGTAAAAATTCATTTATTAAGGTTTGGGGTATTTAGGATTGGTGTATTGATGATAATAAGTTGTTTATTTGGTATGAGTTAACTGAAAGTCTGAATTTATTTTTAAGTAATCATTGGGCGAGGGTGATGAAGAAGAATATGTCACTCAATGATTACTTCATTTATTTTGTTCTATGGTTATCATTATGTGTTTTAGGTTAACCAATGTTCTATAAGTGAGTTCTACATGATTTCTGGTATTGTAAAGTTGTACGAGGAGAAATAAAGATTGTAATTAAGTAAAAGTGCCATTTTATTCAAATAATATTATCACTCCGATGGACGTATGTATTCTTGCTTGGAGGGAAAGAGGTCGAAGGTATGCAGAACAGTTTATGGTACCCACAACAGCTTTTGGCGGAGGTTCTATATATGTATGGGGAGGCATTTGTTTGAACCAACGCACAGAGTTGGTTGTTCTACAGAACACCACCATGACCAGCCAGAGATATCACGATATGATTATTGAACCCATAATTGTTCCGTTTGCGGCTGCCGTGGGCGAGAATTTCATTTTAATTGACGATAATGCCCGTCCACACCGTAATCGTCTGGTTAATGAAGATTGATCGAAAGTATGCCTCGTAGGGTAGAATGCTTGAGACGAGCTCGTGGGGCACAAACTAGGTACTAGCTTAACCGAAACTTCAGCCTTCTTATGGTTTCATCATAAAATTTTTATGTTATTCAAACACAGAATTTAGAGTGTTCCTAATAAAGTCTTTTTTTCTCCCCAACTTTCCATTTTTTCATTCTTTTCTCAAGTGAACCATATTATCAACAGAAAATACTCTGATATCTGACTAAATTTATAATTTTCTAGAAGCTTTATTAGGATATCCTGGTCTTAGGAAATGGAGGACACTTTTATTTTAATCCAAGCTTTCGGTAAATTTTATTACCTTTTTCAAGGATCTATAAAAATAATTTACATCATTATTATATAAGGCTAAATTACAATTTACTTACAAATATTGTGATTAAACTCCTTAATATTGTTATAATTTTAAAGGACATGCCATTAAATAACTCCAGAAGTGATTTTTCTAAAAATATTCAACATACATCAAATTTGACAATAAACTCCAGTTCACAAATTTTTAAATTTCTATTCTTCATCAATAGAGAAATCGCAAAAAGATGAATATGAATTTTTGATATTTCAATTAATTAAGAATATATATTATTAAGAATGCTCTTATCTTGTTTGGTGTTCATGGTGTTATCAGAGATGGATATTGCCAACATTTCAAGGAACAGTCTTTTGTTGTAATGAGCTTCTTTAAACAGCAATTTCGTATATGAATAATTCATGTTATGATCGTAACTGTTTGAATGTATGGCCAAAGTACAAGTATTCAAATTTCTTCTTACAGAACTTTTATGGGAAGTTATTCTTGTTTTTATCCAATTTGAAGTCTGTCGTACATAAATTTTTTCACAATCTCCACATGGTATGCTATAAACTACTCCTGATTCCAACTCTACTTTTTCTCTGTCTTTTAGCTTACTGAAAACTTGTGAGTATAAGGTGTGTTTCATAGTGTTAATTATCTTTACATTTCTTACATCCTTAAAAATTGCAGAGATTTTATTTGAAATGTTTGGTTGTTGTGTCAGCAACACACAATGCAGATCTTCATATTGTGAGTTGCTGAATTATAAATGTCCAAGTTTATTTGGAAATACGCGCATTATGTAATTAACTTTTTTGTGTATGACAAGAACAATCGTCTTGAGAAATTGATGAAATATACATGAAGTTTCACCGCTTTTCCGCATTTTGTTGAATATCAATCGTAAATTTGTTTAAATAACGATTAGTGATATTTTCGCTGGTTCATCTCGCAATTTTTTGGGACCAATCATTTGAAAGTGCATTAACTGTTAGAGACAGTGGTTTAGAATAAGTTGACTTCGATTGAATTCGGAAAGAACAGTTTTCCAGTATATGGAAAGTGACCTGTTTACTTTGAGGGATCCCTCCAGGCCTGCCACTTCAAGGAAGCCCCCAGCATCCATAGTCAGTGGTAAGACATTTTACATTCAGTTTCTTACTGTTCTGAAATCTGTAATTGTGTCTGCTTTCGCAACATCAACGTAAAATACAGTCCACACTAGCTCTACGTATTAAATACGGTAAAACGCCAACATTTTTTGGTCCTAACGGGCCTCCTTCAGCGGTTTTCTCGTTATATGGTTGCAGGCTTCATTTTTAAGCATTCATATTCCTCGTCAATTGATTTGGTTATTTTTTTTTCGCGCCCGGAGGGTTATTGAATTGTTTCTTGATTAGTTTGTCAAATAATCGCTTCGCTAAAGGAAACTAATTGGTTTTCTTAGTATATTTAGTCTTATACGCATTTCATTTCATAAATCTCCATTTTGAAATAATTTTTTTATCGTCGATTGTAATAGTCAGCTAGTTCATTTGAATCTCTTAGAAACACGCAATTAGAAACACGCAGTTAGAAAACACGCAATTATATTAATTTCCAGAGAGTTAACACGTATGTGAAAGTGGTTCCTCAAATTGCAAGATTATTCAGTGCGAATATTTGTGTTTTCTCTGCCATTTTGCTTCTGTGCTATTATTGTGCATTCAAGGTAGGAAATTTTTTTGGAAAGCCCTTTTACTGTGGTTTCGGTTTTGTTTTTGGTTTTTTATTTGCTTTGGAATTCCATCTTTGTTGATACTAGTGCGCACATCATTTGCATCGATCACCCCACCATTCCCACCTGTGCGTTGAACGTTGTTCGCCGTTGAGTTTATATCGCTTAATCGCTTCTCTGTTCTCTCAGTAATTCATATGACTCTGAGTGGGACGTGCGGCGTTTAATTGAGGGATACTTTCCGTGTTGCTACGTGATTTTTACGCTTCTAATCACTACACTGCAGATTGCCTCCTTTCACCATTTCTTGTTCCTTACCTTTGTTGCTTACCTTTTTCTTCCGTGGCCCACCCTATCTGTGTTGGAGCCTCTCTTATCGGCCAAGAGAGTGAAATACTGTGATCTCCTATTCCCCTCCTGCAAAAAAACATCTGCTGTGTACACTTTATACTTTGGGCAGTTTAAATGGCCAAGTGTCATATATGCTCGAAACAAATTTCCTCTACTCGCTATTTGGGCTGCTCTAAGTGTGGAAACTCCTTCCACTTGGACTGTCTCAGCTTATCGCCTGAAGAATTAAACTTGGTTGACGCAGGTTGGGTGTGCAGTTATTGTAGAAGGGAGGGACGATCCCTTCGTAGTAAATCATCCTCATCTTCGACACAGATCGATTACCAACAATCTACGTCCGCTTCTCTGAGCTCTGATCAATTTACTTTGCTTATGAGAAAACTAGATGAGATATCTACCGATACTTCTGTCATTAAGACTAATCAACAGATGATTCAGTCTGATCTTTCTGAGTGTAAGTCTATACTGGAGCAACACTCGTCTGAAATACTTCGCCACGGCGACACATTGGCCACCCATTCTCGGGCCATCGATCAACATGATTTGGACATTGCCTCTTGTTCCTCCAAGATTGATCTCTTGACTGAGAGCCACGGTTCTCTCAAAGACTTTGTGGATTCTACTAATCTGAGACTGGCTAGATTCGAAGAGTCTGAGCTCTCCACTGCGGCCCGTCCTAATCCAACGCTGCAACCTTCGGAACTACTTGATCGTCTTCGGAGGTCCCACAATGTTTTGATCCGTGGTGTACCCGAGGCGAATTCCAGCGAGGATTCGTCCATAGTTTCGAGGATTCTTGATTGTGTGGCTCCTGATGCGAACTCGCACCGAATCTCAGTTGCAAGAATTGGCGCCCCCTCTACCGATCGTCCTAGAATTTTAAAGGTTTCATTCAATAACCCAATGATTGTAATCAGAATTCTGAAGAATAAAACAATTATTAAGAATAATCCTGACTGGCGAAATTTCAGCATCTCCGACGATAAGACACCTATACAAATTGAGGAACTCAGCAGGTTACGTGAGGAGCTCAAACGCAGGATGGATGCGGGGGAATCCAATATCGACATAAAATATATATCTGGTACTCCTACTATAACTAAAAAAACTGATTCTAAACAGCCAAAAAATTAAATGAGCCTTGTGAGTGGTCTATCGTATATACAAACACACAATCTTTGCAGTCCAAGTATCTTGAGCTGATAGCCTATGTTGCATCTTATCGTCCGACTTTTATTCTCGTAGCTGAATCCTGGCTTCATCCTGGAATTCCGGACAGCTTGGTAGCATTTCCAGGCTATTCCACCTTTAGGTATGACAGCAAAACTACAATTGGCCATGGTGGTGTTTGTGTTTATGTGGCTGATATTATATTAAATACCTTCTCGCTGAAGCCTTCAACACCAGATTTACCTGGAATAGATTGTTTGTTGATTGATCTCTACAAGGGAAATTCCTGCTGTTTCACCATCGGTTGCGTCTATCGACCCCGTCCTTGCCTATCCGATGGCCAATTCGCTGATATACTAGCCAGTTTGTCTACGAACAGACGAAATCTATACATAGCTGGCGATTTCAACATGCCCGATGTCGTCTGGCCTTTAACCTCTAAAGTCTACAACACTGCCTCTACCGTTCTTGTCGACACGATCCGCGATAGCAACCTCACACAATTAGTCGATTTTCCGACCCGATTTCGCAATCTACAAACTCCTTCACTCCTTGACTTAGTACTGGTCAACGATCCCGACACTGTTTCAAGCATTGAGCAGCATCCACCTCTGGGTAAATCAGATCATATTGTCCTACATTCTACGTTGCAGCTCATATTCCCCTCTAATAATAATAAACTCATGAAGACCCTGAAGATCACAAACTACCGTCAGCTTGATGGTTTGGCAGAGGCGGTCGACTGGGTGTCTCTGCTGCGGCCGGCTGCCGATGTGGAGGTTATGTGGAACATTTTCACTGAAATTCTGCAGGGGCTGGTTGACAAATGCACATCAGATAGAAGAATCCCCTACATTCCGTCAAAACCATGGATCGACACAAATATCCTCAAGCTTATTCGTCATAAAAATCATTGTGGCAGCGCTATACACGTCGAAAAGAGCAGAGAGACTACGATGCACACAGAAGCTTTTCGAATTCTTTATCATCTACAATCGCTAAAGCCAAAAGAGACTATGAGCTAAAGCTGACTAGATCTGGTGATCGTAAGGGTTTTTACAAATACGTCAGGTCTACATTGAACACAAAGGTTGAAGCTCCTTTGGTCAATGATCAAGCAGTAGGCCGTGCTCGAACCCGGAAGAGTCTGCAAACCTTTTGGCTGACTCTTTTTCGTCATCTTTTACTCGAGAAACTGGTTCACCTCCCGCATTGATCACCCCTCGCGCGTCCGCTGAGCTCAAGGACATAACTTTTTCTCCGTCCATCGTAAGGGCCAAACTTTCCTCCCTAGATGTCCAGTCTGCACCTGGAGCTGACGGATTTTCGGCAAGACTGCTCAAGGAATGTGCCAATTCTCTAGCGCTCCCGCTTTCTTTAATATTCACTCGGTCATTTGAGACTTCCTCCCTTCCTTCATCTTGGCAGAATGCACGTGTTACGCCAATTTTCAAAAAGGGAGATAAGCATTGCGCTGACAACTACCGCCCTATCAGCCTGGTCCCAGTCATAGCAAAAATTTGTGAGAGAGTTATATTGGATGAAGTTCTGCAATTCTCACTTGAACACGGCATTATACCCAACTGTCAACATGCCTTCCTCCCGGGGCGCTCGGTCATCACAAACCTTCTTGAATGCGTCAATTTCTGGTCAAAGTCCCTTGACAAGGGTGACCCGGTTGATGTCATTTACCTCGATTTTGCTCGAGCCTTCGATCGCGTGCCTCATAGACGTCTCCTGAGCAAGCTCGATCATATCGGAGTTCGTGGCCGCCTCCTCTCTTGGATCAAGGCTTTTCTTTCTGACCGCACTTTCCAAGTTCGTGTTGGCGAATCTGTTTCTTCACCCAGAGCTGTCATGAGTGGAGTGCCGCAGGGCTCCGTCTTGGGCCCAGTTCTTTTTCTACTTTATGTTTCTGACTTGCCACGCCATGTCACCTCTCATTGTTCTCAGTTCGCCGATGACACCAAATTATTTGGCCCCTCCAGTAGCGCCTCTACTATTCAAGATGACCTCGACTCCATCTCACGGTGGTGCGAAGACTGGCAGCTACCACTCAACGTTGGCAAATGCGTCGTTCTCCATATGGGTGCCCGCAATCCTCGTCGGATGTACCATCTCAATGGAGCTGTTATTCCTGTTTCCAGCAGCCATTGTGATCTGGGTGTAATTGTGACAGATAACCTGAGTTGGTCGGATCACATCCTCCATGCTGTCAGCAAAGCCAAAAGATCCTTATTTCTGATCCAAAAAGCATTTGGCAGGTGTGATCCCTTAACATGCGCGGCTATATACCGTACTTATGTGCGACCTATTATAGAGTTCGCCGGGCCTGTTTGGAGTCCGACGTTGTGCCGCGATTCATCATTGCTCGAGGGTCTCCAGCGTCGTGCAACTCGTCTCCCATACGGAATCTCGCGCCCGTCATATAGTGAAAGACTCTCAATAATGAACCTACCAACTTTTATGGAGCGGAGGACTCGTGGTGACCTCATCACTACTTATCGAGCGGTAAACGATCTTTTTGGTGTTACTCTGCGCAACCTCTTCACGTTGAACACGGATGGCCGTTTGCGGGGCCATGCTTTCAAGCTCCGCAATGAAAACTTCAAGACAGTGCAAAGGCAACACTTTTTGTCAAACCGGATATTCAGTGTGTGGAACGCGTTACCTCCTGTTGTGGTTGAGTCAGTGTCAGTGAATTTATTTAAAAACAATTTTGACAGTTGGCATTTAAGTGATAGGAACCCTAATTTGTAATTTTTTTTTCTCGCTCTTCAAGCATGTTCATATTCAAGTTTTGATTTCTTCTGGATTTTTATGTTTCTTTTTTTTTCTGTGAGTTTATAGGCATTGCCTAAACTCTTACCATTGTTAATAATAATAATAATAATAATAAAAACGCAAGCGCTACTTCCGCGCTCACGCAAATTCAATTCTCAGTCAGGTGACTTTGTCGCAGCCTTTGATTCGTCCGCATTTCGCTTCTACGAATTAGTTTTCATCGGTCGCTGTGTGAATATAAACAAATGCCAAACATTGTTCAATTTCCAATAATTTTACGTTTGGAATCGCACTGTTAATTGAAATTTATCGAGTAATTCTCTCGTTGAAATATTCTCCGCATTATATTTGTCGCATTCATTCTCCTTCACTCTTTGTTGGAATATTATTGTTTTATTCTCATTCTCCTTCTGATAATTTATTATTATGGCTGATTCACGTATGAAGAAGGCCAAACTAACAAGAGGCATTTCTATTTCTGAAATGGAAACATTGAAAGCCTTAGCCATTGCAGCTAAATTAGATAAATCCAAACATACGCTCTTCAAAATTCGTTTCGGTGAAATCGATATTCTCAGGGAAGATTTCTACAAACAGCATAACAATATAATAACTGGATTATTAGCTGACGATAATTCAGACATGACAGCTGAGGAAATGATACAATCGCAGTTTCAAAACGATTTCTTTCTTGTAAAAACTATTTTTTCCGAACTTTTTGACTCTGATGAAATAGGGTTCAATACTAGTTCTAGAAAGCCAAGCCTATTTCCTCAGACGCATTCACCAATATGAGATTACCTGAAATTAAGATTGGAAAATTTAATGGTGATTTCACAAAGTTTCCTACATTTTTGGATTTGTTACGCTCTTGTTCATAATAATCAGAGTTTGTCTGAAATTGAAAAATTTAATTATTTAATTTCATCTCTTGAGGGTCAACCCCTATCTTTAGTACGTACATTACCAATGGTTCGTGATAACTACACGATTGCTTATGATTCGCTCGTACAACGTTATTCTAATAAACGTTTGAGGGCTCAAGCTCACTGGGAGGCGTTAGAAAGTTTGGCCAAAATTAATGCTATTAATGCAAGCTCTTTACGTCATTTACTCGATACCTTCACTGAACATTTGGCTGCTTTGAAACACATGAAATTTCCGGTGAAAGAATGGGATTTCATCTTGGTTCAGATGTTGTTTAAACGTATGGATAATTCGTTAATAACGCGGTTTGAACTTGAGCATGGTTCTTCTGATATCCCACAATATTCAGTATTAATGGAATTTTTAAATAAATATTGTTGCGCCATAGAGTCTCTGAAATTTTCTACACCTTCCGATAGCAGTAGAGGGCTAACTTCTCAAAAGTTTACCACGCATAATAAAAAGATAAATTCTCATTTTTCAAACGTAAGGAATGATGCAGTTATAGCTTGTTGTCTGTGTAAGGAGTCGCACCAGCTTTTCGCTTGCCCAAATTTTTTGAAAAAATCCCCGAAAGAGCGCCACACTTTCTGTAGAAACTCTCGACTCTGTTTTAATTGCTTAAGTTCGGTTCATAGTTTGCGCAAATGTAAATCACTTAATACTTGCCGCGAGTGCAAATTAAGGCATCATACGCTTTTACATCTGGGGTCGAACAATTCATTAAATCAGCCTTCTACAAGTTCAGAAAATATTACGCCTAATACGGTAATTTCTGCCACAGGTGTTATCAGAGAAACCGCCGTTGTCTTGTTGGCTACAGCATTAGTTGAGGTATGTGATAGTCACGGGAATTTTCATGTGATGCGTGCGTTAATTGATAGCGGCTCCATGATGTCATTTATTTCAAAAAGGGCTTCAAATATATTAGATCTACCGAAACAACAGATAGAGGTAAAGATTCAGAGTTTGAATTCTTTGGAAACAAGTTCAAATTATGGTTATATTACTTTTTCTTTGCGACCTGTTAATCAATGTGAGCCTGTTTTGATTTCTGACGCCGTCGTTTTAGATAAAATTTGCGACGAATTGCCTCAAACTAAAGTTTGTTCGAAAGCTTTTCGCCATTTACTACATTTGAAATTGGCTGATTCGCATTTTTACGAACCTGGAAATATTGATCTATTGCTGGGCGCTGATGTTTTCACTAAGATTGCTCTAGGGAAAGTAATTCACGGGGAACCTGGCACACTCGACGCGATAAATACCAAATTTGGTTATATTGTTATGGGTAAAATCGCTCCTCAAATAAACTCATCACAATTTTCATTTTTTGTGTCTAGTTCTGAACAAACTTTAAATCAGGATCTTCGAAAGCTTTGGGAACTTGAAGGTTTAACATCAGACCCTGAGAGTTCGTGCCACGACGACGAAGTGTGCGAAAATATATACAGGATGACTCAAAAACGCGATGATACTGGGAGGTATATTGTATCTCTGCTTTTTCGAGACACCTTGCCAACATTTCCGGGAAATCGGGATCTTGCTCTTTCTCGTTTTTTGAGTCTTGAAAAGCGCTTATTGAGGCAACCTCAACTTTATGCTCTCTATCGAGATTTCATGCGTGACTATTTGGAAGCAGGTCATATGGAACCCATTGAGAGCTCTACAGTTCCTCCTCATTCCTACTACTTGCCACACCATGGGGTCCTTAAGGGCGAGGGAACTTCCACAAAAATAAGGGTTGTTTTTAATGCTTCTAGCAAGTGTCCTTCGCAGTTGTCGTTGAATGATCACTTGCTAACAGGGCGAAAACTTCAAAGTGACATCTTTTCCATACTTTTACGCTTCAGAGTACATGAATTCGTTATCTGTGCGGATATCAAACAGATGTATAGGATGATCGAGGTGAGCCCTGAACACAGATTATCAGCGCATTATATGGAGGTTTTCCCCTGACGATATCATTCGCGATTTCAGACTGCGCACTGTTACTTATGGTATATCAAGTGCTCCTTTTTTGGCCCTTCGTACATTAAAACAGTTAGTAATGGATGAAGGAGCTAATTTCCCTCTCGCCGTTCAAGCTCTTGATAGAGATACGTATATTGATTTGAGTTGATTAATTTGTTGTTACTGGGTGGATTCGAGTTGGAAAGTTTTCTTCGAATAATCTTTCTATTTTGGATGATCTTCCAAAATCGCATCTTTCTTTCAATGAAAAATTTTGAATCCGCTGAAGAGGATGCTTCACTACGCATTTTAGGAATGCAATGGCACCCCTCTGCGGACGCATTTCGGTTTTCTGTTCGTTTTATCGATCGAAGATGCACAAAACGTCATTTGCTGTCGGAATTGGCTAGAATATATGATCCCATTGGGTTTTTGGGGCCTGTTACATTTTTTCTTAAAGTATTGATTCAACGCATTTGGGCCGCAGGAATAGGCTGGGATGATGACCCCCCTGTCGAAATATTTCGTCTATGGGACAGATATAAGACAGAAGTCTCGCAGTTGTCAGACCTTCAGATTTCAAGAAAGCTGTTCGTGGGAGAGTGTGATGCTAAATATGAGTTGCATGGCTTTAGTGATGCGTCAGAGAAGGGTTACTGTGCAATCGTTTATATTCGTGTTGTTTGTGATCGCCAAATATATTGCAAATTCTTGTGTTCCAAAACAAAAGTTGCTCCATTAAAGAAAATTACTATACCCCGATTAGAATTGTGCGCCGCCGCTCTATTGTCAAATCTTTTATCATTTGTTGAAAATACTTTACAGTGTCAGATTTCATTCACCAATACAGTTGCATGGTCAGATTCGAGAATAGTTTTGAGTTGGATTCATGGTCAACAGCATAAATGGCCCATTTTTGTGGCCAATCGAGTTTCCCTAATCAAGTCGAAAATCCCTTACGCAAAGTGGTGTTACATTCCCACAAAAAATAATCCTGCCGATGCAGGATCCAGAGGGCTGTTGCCATCTGAGTTTATGCGCAATGAATTATGGTTCCGTGGACCTTCAGTTCTATGGGAACAGTGTGAGTTGCCTAACTTTAGTGATGATCACGAAGGGGAAGTGCTACTCGAACCTGTATCCTTTCTCGTCACGCAACCGCCGAAAGACGAATTTTATATTCTCACTGAGAAATTCTCTTCGTTTTTCAAACTTGTTCGCGCAACTGGTTTCATTTTGCGTTTCAAACACAATTTGAGCCATCCCAAGTCTCAACGAAGAATTGGTTGGTTATTCTCATCAGAACTGTTGACGCTAGTGAAAAGCACCCAAAGCTTCGAGTTTTTCAAGGAGTTTCGATCAAAGATTTTTTCGAAACCTCTTCGCCGCCTCAATACTTTCGTTGATGATTTCGGAGGTTGAAGGGTTGGAGGTAGGCTAACGCATTCTTCACTAAATTATGAGGCAAAACATCCATTACTTCTACCCTGTAAAAGTCCTCTAACTACATTGATAGTCCGCTATCACCATGGGAAATATCTTCATGCTGGTCGACGAACATTAAATTTTATATTGGCTCAACGTTTTTGGATAATATCTGCAAAGAGAGCTATTTTTTCTTGTATCTCAAAGTGTACGCGTTGCTTTAGGTCTAATCCTCGGACGTTTCAGCCGCCGATGGCAGATCTGCCTCGATTCAGAATCACTCAGTTGAAAGCGTTTTCCCATGTAGGTGTCGACTACGCTGGTCCTTACCCCGTCTCCATGAGTAGACATCGTGGAATAAAAACGACCAAAGCGTATATCTGTGTGTTCGTATGTTTTAGCACCAAAGCAGTGCACTTGGAGCTCGCCTCAGATTTGTCTTCTGAAATATTTTTGGCTGCTCTACAGCGTTTCATCTCCAGACGTGGTCGATGCAACCACATATATAGTGATTGCGGTACAAATTTTGTCGGTGCCTACCGTGAAATTAATAGTTTTATGCGTGATGCCGCATCTCGCGAACAAATACAGTGGCACTTCAATCAACCCGCTGCGCCTCATATGGGTGGACTTTGGGAAGCCGGTGTTGTAAATCCGTTAAAACCCATCAAAAACGTGTATAAGGAGAACAATTTCTCTCCTATGAGGAGTTTTCCACACTTTTATGTTTAGTAGAATCCATTTTAAACTCTCGTCCTCTAAATTCGCTCTCCTCTGATCCTGAAGACGTGCACGCGTTAACGCCAGGACATTTCCTCACGTTGGAGCCTCTCTCCAGTCTGCCTGTACCTGATCTAACCGATTTACCAATGAATCGTTTAAGTCGTTGGCAGTTGTTACAAAAGCTACATCAGAGCTTTTGGACTCGGTGGTCCAAGGAGTACCTTCACACACTGCAACAACGCTCCAAGTGGTTGAACTCTACTGATCCCTCAAAGGTGGGAACACTAGTACTGATTAAGGACGATAATAACCCTCCCTGTCGCTGGTCTATAGGGCGAATTGTGGTCTTATATCCCGGTACGGATAATATACCACGAGTTGCGTCTGTTAAGACTGCTAAAGGCGTACTCGATAGACCTTCAGTTGAATTATGTCCTTTGCCATCCTAAAGGGATATATCAGTGTTTATTTGTGAAGTTTGCAACCATTTCAATTTTGTTTTTCAATTTATATATTGTTTTCCTCCAAACCAATTTTTTTTTGTCATTTTCTCGCGCGCGGAGGATGTTGTGTCAGCAACACACAATGCAGATCTTCATAATGTGAGTTGCTGAATTATAAATGTCCAAGTTTATTTGGAAATACGCGCATATGTAATTAACTTTTTTGTGTATGACAAGAACAATCGTCTTGAGAAATTGATGAAATATACATCAAGTTTCGCCGCTTTTCCGCATTTTTCCGCATTTTGTTGAATATCAATCGTAAATTTGTTTAAATAATGATTAGTGATATTTTCGCTGGTTCATCTCGCAATTTTTTGGAACCAATCATTTGAAAGTGCATTAACTGTTAGAGACAGTGGTTTAGAATAAGTTGACTTCGATTGAAGTCGGAAAGAACAGTTTTCCAGTATATGGAAAGTGACCTGTTTACTTTGAGGGATCCCTCCAGGCCTGCCAGTTCAAGGAGGAGCCCCCAGCATCCATAGTCAGTGGTAAGACATTTTACATTCAGTTTCTTACTGTTCTGAAATCTGTAATTGTGTCTGCTTTCGCAACATCAACGTAAAATACAGTCCACACTAGCTCTACGTATTGAATACGGTAAAACGCCAACATTGGTATATATTGTAGAGTGGCGTGAAATCTATTAGTGGGTTGTTCCATTTCACGTGAAGTACCATCATTATTAATAATTTGAGGAGAGGCAACGTTGAAAAGTATTTGATTTAAAAGTTTATTGGGGTATCCACTTATAAGGAATAGTTTTTTGAGTTCCAGAATGCATTCCTTATGGTATGTTCTGTGTGTCAGCTTTGAAACTCTATTTTTCATACATCTGACTAGATTCATTTTCATGTTGAAAGGGTGGCAAGATTTATAATGGAGGTATCTACCAGAGCTAGTGGGTTTGGTGTACCATTTCGTTTTTAATGTTTCTCCTGATCTTATAATTCTCATGTCTAAGATGGGTAAGCTGCTGTTATTTTCTTCTTCAGATGTAAATTGTAGATGGGAGTTGAAACTATTGAAACAATTGAGGACTAAATCAATAGAACCTTCAGGAATCATACAAATTATATCATCAACAAATTTTTTTAAGAATGGTATGTTAAATGGTAATTTAGGTAGAACTGCATTGATCAAATCATCCATTATATATTGAGCTAAGATGGGAGATATCTTTCCTCCCATTGGGGTACCAAAGACTTGTTTGTAGTATCGTTATTCAAATGAAAAATGAGTGTTATTAAAAAAAAAGGTTATTAATTCTGTTAATTCGTTAAGTGTCATTAGAGTGTGTGGGGAAATTTCATTCCAATGGTTGGTAGTACTTTGTATTACCAATTCAAGAGGTATGTTAGTAAAAAGAGAAGTTACGTCTAAGCTGACTAGTACGTAGCCTGATGGATATTGGTAATTGTGGAGACCTGCAACAGGCGACAGCAATTCTACCGAAGATCCAGGTGTTGATGACGCGTGTATGAATCCGGATAAGAAATGAGTAAAGTGAATCATGCCAGGTTGCATGTTGGATAACCAGAGAAGTGGCAGTTAAGATTTGCGTATCGGGCGATACAGAAGTCGGGATTCGATATGTTAATATAATCTAAGTGAATTCAATACGTTATAAATAAATAAGTATATATTGGAATAGTGTTGTTTCATTTAGTGGAGTACCACAAGTGGCGACGAGGATTGTGAACCTACATATCAAACTCAGGTATTTAAGCAATATGATATTTTCAATGAAGAATATTAAAAAAAAATGAAATGAAAATGAAATTTTCAATATTACACGAAATCTGTGGTCGATGCAACATGAGGCTGTGAGCCATTAAAAAAAAACTGAATGATGGGCTGTGAGCACCAAATATGAGAGGGCTGTGAGCACCAAATATGAGAGGGCTGTGAGCACCACATATGAGAGGGCTGTGAGCACCACATATGAGAGGGCTGTGAGCACCAAATATGAGAGGGCTGTGAGCACCAATATGAAAGTGCTGTGAGCACAAAATAGAAGGGCTGTGAGTACCTAGAGTATGTGAATACAGTCACTTGAAAGTTGCGTTATGAAAACCACATTTAGGATTTAGTCCTGTATTGAAAATTTCATTCATTGTCAACCATTATACATTATGCATGTATGCACATTGTATGTTGGTTTATATATAATTTCGAGTGATTATATGTGATTAAATGAGATTTCTATTGGGATAGATTGAAGTTTTGAAAGCTCAAGATTTCCTTTGTATAAAAAAAACAGAAAAACTCATTTTCCTTTCAGATATAATTAATTGAAATTGAAATAGTCCTTCAATCAAGAAAAGAAAAAGAAGGTTCTTTGTATTTCAGCATATTACAATGGAATCGGGAATTAGACCGTTTCTATGTGAAACCCTCGATAAGGCCGTTCTCAGAACAGAATGGGAGAAATGGCTCAGAGCATTGGAGTTATATCTTGCTTCAGAGGATATAGACAATCCGGAAAAAAAGAGAAATAAACTTTTGCATTTAGGTGGTCCTCAATTACAGGAAGTGGCCTATAATGTACCAGATGCTATTGAACCATATGATGCTCGGGAAAATAATAATGTTTTCAAAACTTTAGTAGATAAATTATCAGGATATTTTTCACCTAAGCAAAATTCCACATTTGAACGTCATGTATTCAGAAGTATAAAAAAAGAAGAAGGAGAAAACTTCAATAAGTTTTTGCTGAAAATCAGACAGCAATCGAAGAGATGTTATTTCGGTAGTAGCTTATCGGAAGCTACCGAAATTAATATGAAGGACAAAATAATTGACAGTTGGGCTACACCAGATGTGAAGAAAAAGCTTCTGGAGAAAGAGCGATCACTTGAAGAAATCATTGAAATATGTCAAGTGCACGAACAAATAGCAAATCAATCTACAGTGATGAATGCAACGTCGGACATGCCGAGCACTTCATCTATGCACGTGAATAAAATTGGGGCGAAGAATATCAAGCCAACCAATTCCTGTTCTAGATGTGGCAAACTGAATCATAATGGAAATATGAAATTATGCCCTGCCAAAGATGCAAAATGTCGAAAGTGTGGATTCCAAGGACATTATGCGGTATGCTGCAGAACACGGGAAACAACAAAGAGGACATTTATGTCTTCATCCAATCGAAGTGGCAAACGTTTTAAATCTGGTGTGAATTTTATCGATTCCGAAAAATCTGAAAATGAATCACAAAGAAATAACACCAATGATTTCGACTGCTTCAAATTGAACCTCAAGGCTGAGGCTTCAGACGATTCGACTGATGACTTAATAAAATGTATGGTTGGAGGAGTGAAACTAACATTGCTTATTGATTCTGGGTCCAAGGCGAATGTAATGAAGGATACAGACTGGAAAATTATATGTGAAAATAACGCAATAATTTGGGATGTTATAACAAACCCAACTGAATCACTAAAATCTTATGGGTCTGAGAAGCCACTCAATATAAAGTATAAATTTACCACCACTATTAGCTTATTATCAGGCGAGGAAGAAGCTATTACTGATTTTTTTGTGGTATCTAATGGAGATATTTCCATTTTGGGAAAAGAAACTGCCAAGAAACTAGGAATACTTAAGCTGGGAATAGGTATAAATATGGTAGACAAACTTATTCCGTTCCCGAAAATAAAGAATGTCTTGGTAAAACTGAGTATCGACCCATCCATAAGAGCAGTACAACAGCCAGTAAGAAAAGTACCTATAGCTCTTGAAACCCAAGTTACAGATAAACTGAACGAAGCTTTGCAAAGAAATATAATAGAGGAAGTAGATGGTCCTAGCGAATGGATATCACCAATCGTCATAATTTTCAAACCGAACGGAGACATTCGAATCTGTGTTGACATGCGCAGAGCGAACGAGGCTATCCAGAGAGAAAACTACCCGTTACCAACATTCGATTCCTTCTTGACCAAACTGAAAAAGGCGACATATTTCTCAGGGTTAGATTTAGTGAGTGCCTATCACCAACTCGAATTACATCCGGAGAGTCGTCCTATCACAACTTTTATTACGCATAGAGGTATGTTTCGTTATAAGCGTTTGATGTTTGGTGTTAATTCAGCGCCAGAAATATTCCAAAAAAACCTTTGAAAGAATCTTAGCTGCTTGTATGAACTGCTTCAATTATCTAGACGATATAATAGTATTTGGTTCATCTGAAGCAGAACATGATAAATGCCTTCAAGAAGTTCTGAAAACCTTAGAACTACATAACGTCTCACTCAATGAAACAAAGTGCGTATTCAAAGTAAAAGAACTTGAATTCTTGGGCCATAAAATATCTCACAAAGGAATTGATGCTGATGAAAAGAAAATAAAAGCTATCATGAACTTCCGAGCACCAGAAAATAAAGAAGAAGTCCGTAGTTTTCTAGGTCTTGTAACATATCTAGGTAAGTTCCTACCGGATTTGGGATTGACAACAGATCCACTGCGGCAGTTGACGAAAATGAATGAAAAATTTGTATGGACAGAAACACATCAACAGCACTTCAATAAACTAAAAAGCTACCTAGCAAAACTTCCCACATTAGCATTTTTCGATCCCCAGAAACGTACTCGACTGATAGCGGATGCAAGCCCAGTAGCTCTAGGAGCTGTTTTGTTACAATTCGACGAGAAAAATGATCCCAGATTTATTTCTTTCGCTTGCAAAAGTCTGTCGGAAGTGGAAAGACGTTACTCCCAAACAGAAAAAGAAAGTTTAGCTCTAGTATGGGGAGTTGAACGGTTCTACATTTACCTAGCTGGATTGGAGTTTGAGCTGGTTACCGACCACAAACCTCTCGAAACTATATTCAAGCCAACGTCGAAACCTCCAGCTCGTATCGAAAGATGGTTACTGCGGTTACAAACATTCAAGTTCAAAGTAATATATCAGCCAGGCAAGAGCAATATTGCAGATTCGTTTTCAAGATTATGTAAAATCGAGAAAGAACCGTCGTTCGATAATGGAACAGAACCGCACATATTCTCTATTGTGGAAAGAACTGCACCTAAAGCGCTTCAAATATCGAAAGTTATTTCAGCTAGTAGAGAAGACACAGAAATAGTAGAAGCCATAGAAAAACTCAGTAACAATTCGTGGTCTTCAACTGACAAAAATATATATGCACCTTTTAGGTCGGAGTTGACTAGAATGGATACTGTACTACTAAGAGGAAATCGTCTTGTAATTCCTAAATCATTGAGAAACTTAGTACTTGAGCTGGCACACGAGGGTCATCCTGGAGAAACGGTTATGAAGAGACGTTTACGTTCGAAAGTTTGGTGGCCTTTGATGGATCGAGAAACAGAGAAATTCGTCAAACACTGTCGTGACTGCCTTCTAGTATCTCAACCCAACAAACCACCACCAATGTCAAGACACAAATTCCCTGAGCAGCCCTGGGAATGCATCGCTGTAGATTTAATGGGGCCTTTACCAAATGGATTTATGGTGCTGGTTATCATTGACTATTACTCCAGGTATCAAGAAATAATATTTCTGAAATCCACTACATCCGGTGTTATAATAGAGCAGCTGACTGAAATATTTTCCAGACTAGGAATTCCGAAAAGTATCAGAGCTGATAATGGCCGTCAATTCATTAGTCAAGAATTCGTCGAATTTTGTAACATCCATAATATTCAGCTGATTCGTACACCCCCTTATTGGCCTCAAGCAAATGGAGAAGTAGAGAATGCTAATAGAGCTATACTGAAAAGGTTGAAGATTGCCTATGCTAATAAAAGTGATTATCAAAAAGAAATCAGGAAGTATTTACTAATGTATAACGTAACACCCCATGGCACCACGGGAAAATCTCCATCACAGCTACTTTTCAACAGAGAGATTCGAGACAAAATCCCATCTATTACGGATTTGACCAATCAGGAAGGAGATCCAGAGGCAAGAGACAATGATCTAATAAGAAAACAAAAAGGAAAAGAAAGAGAGGATGAGGCGAGGGGATCAAAGCCATGTGATATTCAGCCAGGTGATGAAGTATTGGTAAAAAAAATGACAGTTACAAACAAATTAGAAAACAGCTATCACAATGAAGATTTCATCGTGCAACAGAGAAAAGGAAACGAAGTTACGGTGATGAACAAAGACGGTGTTATATACAAGAGACACACTACACATCTGAAAAAAATACCCGTACCAGATATGGACTATGGTTCTATTAACAACGACTCAACCAGTAAGTGTGACCAAGAAACTATGCCAAAGAAGATACCTCCTCTGAAGCTGGAAAAAAAGGAAGGGATGTGGAGACCTGCAACAGGCGACAGCAATTCTACCGAAGATCCAGGTGTTGATGACGCGTCGATGAATCCGGATAAGAAATGAGTAAAGTGAATCATGCCAGGTTGCATGTTGGATAACCAGAGAAGTGGCAGTTAAGATTTGCGTATCGGGCGATACAGAAGTCGGGATTCGATATGTTAATATAATCTAAGTGAATTCAATACGTTATAAATAAATAAGTATATATTGGAATAGTGTTGTTTCATTTAGTGGAGTACCACAGTAATCATTGATTAATTCAGAAAAAGAAAATGAGTCAGATACATAAAATTCGTTGTCATGATTGTATGCAATTGTTAGTACATCAGTTACGTATTTAGAGATATTGCTAGTAGGGGCGTCTATTGAAGAGATGATAGGTCTTAAAGATAGCTGTCGTTTATGTATTTTTGGTAAACCATAGAATTTAGGTACTTTTGAGTTATAGATTGTATGTTTCTTGATCAAACCAGAGTCATCGTTTATCCTATTTTTTAACTTCATCATCAATTTATTTGCTTTTTGTTGAATTGTGATGGTGGGGTCTCTAGTCAGTTGTAGGTAATAGACATCGTCTGTTAGTAGGTTACGGGCTAAGTTGATATAGTCAACTTTTTTCATCAGGACTGAGATATTACCTTTGTCAGATCTAGTGACGAGTAATTCTTGATGGGATTTCAAGAAACTTTTGGTCTTATTCAGCATTATCTTAAAAGGGTCATAGAAGGTGTCAATGGAATGCATATAGTTAGTCACAATGTTCACTGATTTAGATGTAAGGATATTTCTGATGTTAGAGGTACTCAATGAAACTATGTTTTAAACATCTGCTAGCAAGCTTGGAAGATCAATATCACTTTTTGTAGGTGTAATATTGAATTTGGGACCTAATGATAGTAATGTTTTTACTTCTTTTGCTACAGTTACGCCTGAGATATTCTTAAACCATTTGTCATGTACTGTAACTTGTTCCGTTTGTGTTCTTTCTAATTTAGTGAATTTTAGGATGTTCTTTTCCTTGATTTGGTGGAACTTCCTATTAAAGGTAATCTTCATTCTATTTTGAAAGTTCAAGATCACGAGTTCATTAATTATTTGAGTGAGTTGTTCTTTGATAGTAACAATTTCTCTTTCAGTTCTGTTGATGTTGTCAATAGTAATGGTTATTTCGAAATTTAATAATTTGTTCACCAGATTATTGTTGTATCTATTAACTTTGTTTCTTAAGGTTCCATGGCTGTTAGCTAATAGTAAGTTGATTCCTTTGATGTTGTTTGTTAGGTGTTTTGGTTGTATACCTTCTGATCGGCATCTGAGTAGAAAAATTCTTTTGTTGTGTAAAGAGGCAAGTCGTGAGTTTGCTTTAGCCCAGCGTTTAAAGTTCTTCATGGCTGCAACTCCATGAGTATTTTTGATGTCTTCAAAAAATTCTATTAATTATACAAGTGAGGTATTTATTGACCGTGAATGAATATTTTCTAGAAGCTTTATTAGGATATCCTGGTCTTAGGAAATGTAGGACACTTTTATTTCAATCCAAGCTTTCGGTAAATTTTGTTACCTTTTTCAAGGATCTATAAAAATAATTCACATCATTATTGTATAAGGCTGAATTACAATTTACTTACAAATATTGTGATTAAACTCCTTAATATTGTTATAATTTTTAAGGACATGCAATTAAATAGTTATTATTTTCAAACGTACAATTATAACGTCATTTTTCGACTGACAGGATCATCGAAAATTTCTATTTCTCCGCCAAGGAGGAAAAGTGTTGCTATGCAACACTTTTCCGTCCGGCGGCAGGAAAAGTGTTACTATGCAAAAGATTAATTAGAATCGGTAATAATAGACTGAGAGCTGGCTACGGAGGGGTAAGGGTCACTAGGTGCAAGGGTAATTTTATCGTTCACAGGTTCGATTGTTACCGACAAAGCGTAAGGCGGGCAGCCAGAAGGCACACTGGAAGAATAACGGAAGGGTAGGGGGTTAAACATGCAATTTTTTTACGAAAAAAAAGTCATAAGGTGCAAAGATGGCAATTTGTAGAATAAGAGAAGGTGGTATGAGTAAGCAGGAAAAAACATTGCCAGAAGACTGAGTGGAAGAATAACGCGAAGGGAGGGGGTTAAACATGCATATTTTTTTCGAAAAAAAAGTCATAAGGTGCAAAGATGGCAATTTGTAGAATAATAGAAGGTAGTATGAGTAAGTAGAAAAAAACATTGCCAGAAGGCTAAGTGGAAGAGTAACGCGAAGGGAGGGGGTTGAACATGCAACTTGTACGAAAAAAAATCATGAGGTGCAAAGATGGCAATTTGTAGAATAATAGGGGGTGGTATGGGTAAGTCGGAAAAAATATTGCCAGAAGACCAAGTGGAAGAATAACGCGAGGGGAGGGGGTTAAACATGCAATTTTTTTACGAAAAAAAAGTCATAAGGTGCAAAGATGGCAATTTGTAGAATAATCGAAGGTAGTGTGAGTAAGCAGGAAAAAACATTGCCAGAAGGCTGAGTGGAAGAATAACGCGAAGGGAGGGGGTTAAACATGCATATTTTTTTCGAAAAAAAAGTCATAAGGTGCAAGGATGGCAATTTGTAGAATAATCGAAGGTAGTATGAGTAAACAGGAAAAAACATTGCCAGAAGGCTAAGTGGAAGAGTAACGACAAGGGAGGGGGTTGAACATGCAATTTGTACGAAAAAAAATCATGAGGTGCAAAGATGGCAATTTGTAGAATAATAGGGGGTAGTATGAGAAATCAGGAAAAAAAATTGCCAGGAGGCTAAGTGGAAGAATAACGCGAAGGGAGGGGGTTAAACAAGCAACTTTTTAACGAAAAAAAGGCATAAGATGCAAAGCTGACAATTTGTAGAATGATCGAAGGTAGTATGAGTAAGTTGGAAAAAAAATTCAAAAAGGCTAAATGGAAGTATAACAAGAGGCATTTATCCAAAGGACCAAAGGTGACATGAAATATCTCAAATTATGTAAACGAAGTGCCAGATTCTTTCAATAAAATGAAATATCGAGAAGGCTACCGATGCTCTTTGTATCGCTGATATCTTTGTCATTCTTCCACTTAGCCTTCTGACAATTTTCTTCCTTCTTACTTGTACTATCTCCGTTTATTCCACAAATCGTCCATTTTGCACTTTATGACTATTTTTTTCAGAGGAAAGATGCTGGTTTAACTCCTTTCTACTTACTTATACTATCTCCGATTAAAATAATCGGAGATAATTTTGTAGATTCAAAATGCCATCTTTCTAACTTATGACTTTTTTTTCGAAAAAATAGATGCATGTTCAACCCCCTTCCTTCACGTTATTCTTCCACTTAGCCTTCTGACAATGTTTTTCCTACTTACTCATACTACCCCCTTTTATTTTACAAATAGCCAGCTTTGCACCACACGCCTTTTTTCCTTAAAAAGTTGCTTGTTTCCCTCCCTTCGCGTTATTCTTCCACTTAGCCTCCTGGCAATTTTTTTCCTGCTTTCTCATACTACCCCCTATTATTCTACAAATTGCCATCTTTGCACCTTATGACTTTTTTTTCGAAAAAAATATGCATGTTTAACCCCCTTCCTTCGCGTTATTCTTCCACTCAGCCTTCTGGCAATGTTTTTTCCTGCTTACTCATACTACCTTCGATTATTCTACAAATTGCCGTCTTTGCACCTTATGACTTTTTTTCCGAAAAAAAATATGCATGTTTAACCCCCTCCCTTCGCGTTATTCTTCCACTCAGCCTTCTGGCAATGTTTTTTCCTGCTTACTCATACTACCTTCGATTATTCTACAAATTGCCGTCTTTGCACCTTATGACTTTTTTTTCGAAAAAAATATGCATGTTTAACCCCCTCCCTTCGCGTTATTCTTCCACTTAGCCTTCTGGCAATGTTTTCCTGCTTACTCATACCACCTTCTCTTATGCTACAAATTGCCATCTTTGCACCTTATGACTTTTTTTTCGTAAAAAAATTGCATGTTTAACCCCCTCCCCTCGCGTTATTCTTCCACTTGGTCTTCTGGCAATGTTTTTTCTGACTTACCCATACTACCCCCTATTATTCTACAAATTGCCATCTTTGCACCTCATGATTTTTTTTCGTACAAATTGCATGTTCAACCCCCTCCCTTCGCGTTACTCTTCCACTTAGCCTTCTGGCAATGTTTTTTTCTACTTACTCATACTACCTCCTATTATTCTACAAATTGCCATCTTTGCACCTTATGACTTTTTTTTCGAAAAAAATATGCATGTTTAACCCCCTCCCTTCGCGTTATTCTTCCACTCAGCCTTCTGGCAATGTTTTTTCCTGCTTACTCATACCACCTTCTCTTATTCTACAAATTGCCATCTTTGCACCTTATGACTTTTTTTTCGTAAAAAAATTGCATGTTTAACCCCCTACCCCTCCGTTATTCTTCCAGTGTGCCTTCTGGCTGCCCGCCTTACGCTATGTCGGTAACAATCGAACCTGTGAACGATAAAATTACCCTTGCACCTAGTGACCATTACCCCTCCGTAGCCAGCTCTTAGACTATAACCATGATCTAACTTTTTAAACAGATCAATAAATGCAAATTTCAACTACCTACTGTTATTCATATCGGTAACATTCCAGTTCCTTCAATCACCACTGACAGGACATGTCAATATCAATCGTCACTTCAAAACTATTTAAACAGTTATGAAAATCGTGAAAGGATCTATATAAAGCACCAATACATACTGACTTTATAATAAAATTCAATTGTAACAATAAATACATTATTTATTTTCATCAAATTCCTCTGTGGTAGGTCTTCAGTTATCCACAAATGAACTTCGTTCTTTCTCGTAATTTCAATATTCCTTAAACGAATATTTTTATCAATGAACGTAATAGAACTATTCAAAAAGGATATTCGTACCTTGTTTTATTCGTATCTATTTATTTTCCTTCAAAAATGAGCATTTTCCCGATAGACTTCCTCCCCTTAAACACACATGACAGTTGTCAGAATTTTCCGATGTCATAAATAAATCAATTTTAAGAAGTGTCAAAAAATCAAAATTATAACGATCGTAAATGGATAGAATCATGTGCGTAAAGATAAATCAATCCGAAGATGGATATTCAGATTTTCATGAATTTCAAAACGTTTGAAAATAAAATAACATATTTCATTCGGATGAGAAGTGACTTTTCATGGCTCGTTTCAATTGCCAGCCTCACTGCGTTCGGCTGTCAAACTCAAGCTCGCCATGAAAAGTGACACTTCTCCTCCTTATAAAATAATATACTATTACACTCCAGGGGCCCGATTCTTGAAAAATCTCTCATGCGAGAATTGCATTTCTCTCTCAGTAACCGAGATAATCTGTATTCTCGAATTTTCTCTCGACCGAGAACGAGTTCTCTACTACTAAATGGTAAGAGAGATGACTATTTCCATAGGAGAGAATCACAGATTGGAGCAACTATTCTGTGTCTAGTGCGAAGTGTGACTGAAATTATTCGAATTATGCGTGAGAGAAGTGAGATGACATCTCGTATAGGAATAGTCGAACGAGAGTTGTCATCTCTACGAAGTTCAAGAATCGGGCCCCAGAAGTGATTTTTCTAAAAATATTCAACATACATCAAATTTGACAATAAACTTCAGTTCACAAATTTTTAAATTTCTATTCTTTATCAATAGAGAAATCGCGAAAAGATGAATATGACTTTTTTGATATTTCAATTAAATAAGAATATACAGGGTGTTTCCTAAACATGCGGCAAAAATTCAAGGGGTTGTTCCTTGGACTATTTTAAGCATGTTTTGTTCTTTGATGATTTTTGAAAAACCTCTTTGTTTCGAAGATACAGGGCGAACAACATTTTTCATATTTTTAAAATTAATAATAGTTTTAATAAAAATGCGTACCGCACTGTGTTTACTAGGTAGGTACAATTTATTTTCAAATTTGGATAACAACAATCTAATTACTAAAAACGGCCAGTTTTTTGACTTAAAATTGATAAGTTCAGATGGTAAAGGAATACAGATTAAACACGGTTTTCATTTGAATTCGTTTTTTTTGGCTAGAGGTGGTCATTTTCAACAGTTTTTGTAGGTTAAGTTAAATTTTCATATAATTTTTCATAATAAAATGTTATTATCTAAAATATTTTGTTTCCCCTGTATCTTAGAAACAAAGAGGTTATTAGGAATAGTTTTTTGAGTTCCAGAATGCATTCCTCATGATATGTTCTGTGTGTCAGCTTTAAAACTCTATTTTTCATACATCTGAGTAGATTCATTTTCATGTTGAAAGGGTGGTAAGATTTATAATGGAGGTATCTACCAGAGCTAGTGGGTTTGGTGTACCATTTCGTTTTTAATGTTTCTCCTGATCTTATAATTCTCATGTCTAAGAAGGGTAAGCTGCTGTTATTTTCTTCTTCAGATGTAAATTGTAGATGGGAGTTGAAACTATTGAAACAATTGAGGACTAAATCAATAGAACCTTCAGGAATCATACAAATTATATCATCAACAATTTTTTTAAGAATGTTATGTTAAATGGTAATTTAGGTAGAACTGCATTGATCAAAGGAACAAGTTACAGTACATGACAAATGGTTTAAGAATATCTCAGGCGTAACTGTACCAAAAGAGGTAAAAACATTACTATCATTAGGTCCCAAATTCAATATTACACCTACAAAAAGTGATATTAATCTTCCCAGCTTGCTAGCAGATGTTTCAACATAGTTTCATTGAGTACCTCTAACATCAGAAATATCCTTACATCTAAATCAGTGAACATTGTGACTAACTATATGCATATCATTGACACCTTCTATGACCCTTTTAAGATAATGCTGAATAAGACCAAAAGTTTCTTGAAATCCCATCAAGAATTACTCGTCACTAGATCTGACAAAGGTAATGTCTCAGTCCTGATGAAAAAAGATGACTATATCAACTTAGCCCGTAACCTACTAACAGACGATGTCTATTACCTACAACTGACTAGAGACCCCACTTTCACAATTCAACAAAAAGCGAACAAATTGATGATGAAGTTAAAAAATAGGATAAACGATGACTCTGGTTTGATCAAGAAACATACAATCTATAACTCGAAAGTACCTAAATTCTATGGTTTACCAAAAATACATAAACCACAGCAATCTTTAAGACCTATCATTTCTTCAATAGACGCCCCTACTAGCAATTTCTCTAAATACGTAACTGATGTACTAACAATTGCATACAATCATGACAACGAATAACTTTCCATTACAGAGGAGGCTCTAATCTAAAGGGGGAGGTGTTGGGTCTATTCAAAGGACCCGCCTTAATGTACCGGAAGCTACTACAGCGACACCTGGTTGCAAGTATCCAGGAAGCCGTCCTACAAGAGGAAGCCAGTCTGAGCGTACCTCCCGAGCGACACACAGTACAGTACACACACGTCTTTGTAACTTTGTATCAATTAGCGCACCTACCAATCTGTACCAAGTGAATAAACTAGTGAATCTTCAGTTCGCTTTCATTTCTCAGTTACCCCTAAAAGAACTCACGAACATAACAACTGGCGACGAGGTAAACCGGATAAATTGAGAAGACGCGAGTGAAGTGTCCACGTGTCAAAATGGCAGCATCACGTTTCGAAGAACTGAAAGTTGGCGAAGACGACTTTACTATCTACGCTGAACGTCTTGACCAATATTTCGAAGCAAACAAAATTACGGACAATAAACTTAAAGTGGCTAATTTGTTAAACTGTATCGGAATTGAAGCATATAAGTTGATACGGGACTTGTACTTTCCTGTTAATCCAAAGGATAAGACATATGAACAGTTGCGCCAGATCTTGGTGAAACATTGTGCTCCAACATTAAACGTTTGGCGCGAGAGGATAAAATTTTTCCAGTGTCGGCAAAACCCGAGAGAAAGCATCGCCGAGTATTTTGCGAGGTTGTGTGCATTAACGGTAAACTGCAGGTTCGGGAATCATTTGGAAGAAATCCTCCGGCTAAAATTTGTGTGCTGCCTTCATTCAAAAGAAATTATGGAAAAAGTGTGCATGGAAAAAGAAGATGCAACATTGGAAACCCTAAAAAACACGGCGACAGCCATTGAGTCGGATCACGGTCATGCGTACAATGGTCGCAGTGAAGATAACGAAGTAAACTACGTTTCAAATTCTGTGGGCCGCGGTCACAGAAGTTCTGTCAGCGCAGGCAAAATAAAATCACACCACGCATCTGAAGTGCGCAACCATGGCGGCGGCGGCCATAGTCGAAAAATAAACAATGGAAATGGTTTTAAAAGAAGGACATCACAAGTAAAAGTGTGTAACTGTTGTGGTGGAAAGCATGATGGAATCTTCAAATAAAGGAGTTACGAATGCAATTCTTGTGGAACCAAGGTTCATTTGGCTAAAGTGTGTAGAAAGGTTAAAAGCAAACAAGTAAGCTTTATGGAACAATCGGGGTACGTATCAAATCATTTTTATGTGTCTGGTGTCAGTCCACCCACGGAGAAAAACATAAACTATGATAATTCTGAAAATGGAGAATCTCCACTGTTCAAAAATGTGAGTTTATATAACATAGACAGGGAAAACGAAAAACTCGTGGAAAATAATTTCACAGTACTTGTTCAGATAGAAAAAATGAGCTGTAGAATGACTTTTGACAGTGGAAGTGCTGTTAGTTGTGTGAATGAGGACACCTATCGAAAAAGCTTTAGTAAATACAGACTGAAGTCAGATAATCTGGTTTTAAGGGGATACGATGGTACCATGTTTTCTCCGTTGGGGTATATCATTGTAGATGTTTGTTTTAATGATGTTACGAAGTCCATTAAGTTATATATTGTGAAGAATGGGGGTCCATGCATTCTGGGAAGAGACTGGTTCGAAAAGTTCAAATTAAAGTTCAGTTTCATAAATTCAATAGGAAAGGATCAGGTTTTTCAAAAAATTGAAAAATAAAATCCAAATACTCTAAGGTTTTTTCAAATAAGACTGGAAAGTTTAAACATGCAAAAATTTCACTGTCATTAAAAGAAAATGCTAATCCCATTTTTTTGAAGCCTAGAACGGTGCCTTTGGCCTATAAACATATGATGGATGAACAGCTGAACTTACTGGAGGAGGAAGGCATCATTACAAAAGTGGACTCTGCTGACTGGGCTACGCCACTGGTGCCTGTCATTAAACCAGATGTATCCATGAGAGTGGTTGGAGACTATAAGAGTACGGTAAACAGGTTCTTGAAGGAAGAACACTACCCACTCCCGAGGATAGAAGAAATCTTTTCAAGACTGCATGGAGGTGAGTACTTCAACAGTTAGACATGTTGCAGGCTTATCACCAGTTTGAGCTTGATGAAGAAGCCAGGAAACTGCTGACTTGGAGCACGCAGAGGGGGCTGTACCGAGTAAATCGTATGCCCTTTGGAATTGCTCCGGCGACGAGCAAATTTCAGATGTACATCGAATCCCTCTTTTATGGCATAGATAATGTAATTGTATATTTGGACGACATCCTCATCACAGGCAAAGATACCCAAGAACACCTAGGAACGTTGGAGAGAGTTTTGCTCATATTGGAAAAGGCTGGGCTAACGGTGAAGAGTTCAAAATGTGAGTTTTTACAGGGCAGCTTGAAATATTTGGGCCACGTGATCAGCAAGGAAGGCCTTAGTAAGTCCGATAACAAGGTCAAAAGCATTACTGAATCACCCAGGCCCAAAAACGTGTCAGAAGTGAGAACACTCATAGCGACAGACGCAGCAGAAGGAGGCGTGGGCGATGTGCTGTACCATGTAGATACAAAAGGTGGGGAACGACCTGTAGGCTTTGCATCAAGGACTTTGACTCCAGCGGAGAGGAAATACTCCACTATACACAGAGAAGCATTGGCTATATACTTCGGTCTGAAGCGGTTTGAGCAGTATTTGCTGGGCAGAAAGTTCACCATAAGAACAGACCATAAGCCACTGTTGGCTATTCTAGGAGAAGAAAAAGGTATACCGAAACTGTATGAGAGCCGACTTCAAAGGTGGGCTGCCTGTCTGGCAAGTTTCAACTACAAGATTGAATATATCAGAAGAGAGGAAAATATAATGGCTGATTTCCTGTCAAGATTTCCTGTGGTGGAGGACGAAGGTAAAAAAACTATGAGTTTCATTAATTTCATTGATAACTCCAAATCATGGCCTATAGATAATAAAATCTTAAGAGATCAAATAAAAAAGGATACTGATTTACAAGACATTGTGAATTATGTGGAAACAAATAAATGGACCAAAGAGGTAGCAAGTGAACTAAAACCTTTTTTGTTTAGGAAAAATGAGGACGGCATACTTTTGTGGGGCTTGAGAGTGGTGATCCCTAGAAGCCTCAGAAAACAGGTCTTGGATGGGCTCCATGAGGGACATTTTGGGATAGTGAAGATGAAGGCATTGGCTCGCTCAGGAAAAATGTAAAAAATGTAAAAAGTGTGCACCATGCCTCATAAACAAAGCAAATCCACCACGTACAGAGCTAACACCATGGCCACTGGCTGTAAAACCATGGGAGAGGATCCACATCGATTATTTGGGACCGATCAAGGGTTTTCAGTTCCTAATTATTTCAGATGCACATACCAAGTGGATTGAAGCCTTCCCTGTAAATAATATAACTTCAGTCAATACCATAAGTCACTTAAGGGAGAGTTTTGCCAGGTACGGAATCCCAGAATTAGTAGTGTCTGACAACGGAACACAGCTGGTGTCCGAAGGAATGGAAGAATTTCTCAAGAGAAATGGAATAAAGCATATGACGTCTCCCCCTGTTCATCAGAGATCTAACGGTCAAGCAGAAAGTGCGGTGAAGATTTTTAAAAATAAGTTGAAAACTTACTTATCTGACTGTGAATATGCTAGAGAGGACATTTCACTCTGACTTCTAGGTTCTTGTTTCATTACAGAAATTCTGTACACTCATCAACGTCAGAGACACCTGCCAAACTGATGTTCAACAGAGAAATAAGAACCAGGTGGCCCCTGTTAAAAAACAAGGACTATGGCACGAAAAATTCTGTAGACAATGAAGCTTTCAAAAGCTTGGAAAGGAGCAGAGATAAACAAATCCGCCAATATAAGGGTGTTCTTCTTCTTCTTCTCTGTGCGGTGCCTTACCGGCCGAACTGAGGCCTAGTGGCCCATTGTTCACCCGCATCATCCTACAGAGACTCAGCTACTCAGACACGAAGACAGAAATGTCGCGAGCCTGCCAGGAGTGGTCCCTCTCACCATAGGAATAGAAGGTGTTGGATTTCCTAGGTGTGTTGACCTTAACTCAGTAAGGTTTTCACAGTTGAACAAAATATGCTCAACCGTTTCATCAGTACTCCTGCACCACCGGCATAGGGAGCAGCTCGTCAATCCCATTCTCTTCAATATATAACATTTTAACACCCTTTTAATATAAGGGTGTTAAAAGGCATTTCAAGTTAAATCAAAAAGTAATGGTGGCAGACTATAGTAGACCAAACATTAGAAGTTGGACACCAGCCACCATCGAGAAACAGGTGGGGAGTTCAGTGTTTTTGTACAGAACTGAGTCAGGGAAACTTTGGAAACGACACAAAAACCAAATTCATGGTAGGATGGAGTTTGACGAAGTGGGATCAACCCACAACGAAATGAGAGACAGGGATTTCATACCCTATGCTCCTGTTCAGATTGAAATGGACGATACCATAAATAATGACAGAGGGCATGACAGTGGAGTTGGCAAAAACCAGAATGCATTGGACACCCCAGTAAGCAACGCAAGGGAAATGGACGCTTTGGTCAAAACGTCAGAGGTTGCCAGAAGGAATGGTATGCCCGATAGTAACATCGTAAGTGGAAGAAAATCAGAAACGAAGAAAGAGGCGAAAACGCCAAGTGTCACCAAGGGAATGGTATGCCCGGAGGTAGCGTCGAAGTAGGAGAAATGCCAGATAAGGCTGTGATAAGACCGAAGAGGAACATTACAAAACCTGCTAGATTCAGAGAGTAGGGAATTTTCTTGGTACAGCGACTTTCAAAGTTCTCTCTGGTGAGATACAATGATCTCACCGTGTTCTTGTTTACTGTTTACATAAAGCATGATATTTTACAGATAACTATTAATTTGTATTTCTGTAGGGTAACTGGAACCATGTAACTTTCCATTACAGAGGAGGCTCTAATCTAAAGGGGGAGGTGTTGGGTCTATTCAAAGGACCCGCCTTAATGTACCGGAAGCTACTGCAGCGACACCTCGTTGCAAGTATCCAGGAAGCCGTCCTACAAGAGGAAGCCAGTCTGAGCGTACCTCCCGAGCGACACACAGTACAGTACATACACGTCTTTGTAACTTTGTATCAATTAGCGCACCTACCAATCGGTACCAAGAGAATAAACTAGTGAATATTCAGTTCGCTTTCATTTCTCAGTTACCCGTAAAAGAACTCACGAACATAAGAATGTATCTGACTCATTTTTTTTTCTGTATTCATCAATGATAACCAATATCCCTCAGGCTACGTACTAGTCAGCTTAGACGTAACTTCTCTTTTTACTAACATACCTCTTGAATTGGTAATACAAAGTACTACCAACCACTGGAATGAAATTTCCCCACACACTCTAATGACACTTAACGAATTAACAGAATTAATAACCTTTTTTTTTAACACTTATTTTTCATTTGAACAACGATACTACAAACAAGTCTTTGGTACCCCAATGGGAGGAAAGATATCTCCCATCTTAGCTCAATATACAGGGTGACTGGTGACGTAAGGGACAACGGCTAACTGGAGATAGAGGACCTCAAACTGAATGAGAATTGGGGGTTTAAATGTCCTATTAGGCTATTAGTTTCAGAGATACAGGGTGTTTTTTGCAAAAGTACTAAAACTATAAACTCCCATATCTTCGTCAATATGGCAAATTTTTCGCTGATATTTGGCAAGCTTGTTACTATACATATTCTCCATCAGATCGAGAAGAAAAATTCCAAAAAATTGCAGGTCCGTATTCAAAAATTTCAATTTCTGTGTCAGGTTAGAAATATTACTCGGTATATGAGATAAAAAAAATTGAATTGGAATCTTCAAGAAACACTGAGTAAAAATCTGTTTTTAGTTTAAATGGCACAAAATTTTTATAGTTTTTATGATATGTTGAAAGTCGAATATTACAATTTATTCATATTGAATTCAAAAAACATACTATTTTTGATAGAAAAAACACTGAATTTGAGATGCTTAAATAATCCTGACGCATTTTGAATATTCCTTCACATCTTGAACCCTTTTTTTATTAATTTTTTATCAATATTATGAGAAAAATTAAAAAAACAATAGAAATACAAAGAGAGGAACAGCAGCACATATGATTCATAAAAAAATCAAATAAACAAATGCTCGATATGCGAGAGCCATTGCCCTCACACACTTAATGATTCTTTTGAACAATTGAAGTACTTTTCATATCCACAAGATGAAAAATTATACTCTTGATAGAACAGAAACACTGGATTTCAGCTCGAGAAAAGTTTGACTTTCTTCTCAGAACACCTGAACAATAATCCATCTGGTACTTATGTTTTCAACAAAATTTATTCTTCAATGAAATAATGTATGAATTTTGAGGACTTATTTTCCTCTAATATGTACTTAGGTGTAGCAACTTCATCTTCTTTTGAGAAGCATATGAATTTCTTTAATGCAAACAGAATATTGGGAAAACAAGTGATTTTTTAAAATAAGAGGTTTATTATTCATTATAAATAAAATACATCCTACTACACAGAGTAGGCTTATTTCAAAAAATGACGTTTATATTCATACATTCATTGATTGTGAATTATTGGGAATTGTGTCGTTTATCTACTGAAAAATGACTTCAATATTCACGAATGGAGAATATGTAGATGATACTTGTTTTTGGATTGCGCAAAATGAACGGATATAATATTTGGTTTCAGAATAATCCTCATCTCAAAAGAGAAAGAAATCATTAGAGTTCAAGAGAGCCAATATACATTGAAGCAAATTGCTCTGATTTCGAGCATTTGCTTAGTTGTTTTCTTATGAATCATTGCATTTTTTAATAGAAGAATAAATTTTGTTGAAAGAATAAGTATCAGATGGATTATTGTTCAGGCATTCTGAGAAGAAAGTCCAACTTTTCTCGAGCTGAAATCTAGTGTAACTGTTCTATCAAGAGTAATTTTTCATCTTGTGGATATGAAACGTACTTCAATTGTTCAAAAGAGCCAATAAGTGTGTGAGGGGAATGGCTCTCGCATATCAAGTATTTGTTTATTTGATTTTTTTATTAACCATATGTGCTACTGTTAATATTTTTGTGTTTATATTGTTTTTGAGTTTTTCTTATAATATTGATAGAAAATTTAATGAAAAAGTATTTCAAGATGTGAAGGAACATTTAAAATGCGTCAGGATTATTTAAGCATCTCAAATTCAGTGTTTTTTCTTTCAGGAATAGTGTGTTTCTTGAATTCAATATGAAAAGATTGTAAAATTCGACTTTCAACATATAATAAAAACTTTAAAGAATTTGTGCCATTAAATCTGTGATGTATCGACTCGTTAGGTAACTTATGACTGGTCGAGATGAGTAAGCGACGGCGCGGTATTGGGCAGCCAGAGAAAGCAGTAGAAGACGAACAGTGATTGTGAACAGAGCGAATTATACAAAATCTGAGAGTGAACAAATAAAAGTATAAATATTCAAAACAGTGTTTTATTTATACACAGAGTAGAAAAGGAGAACTCCACAATTGGCGACGAGGATAAACTAACGGAAAAAAACGGTAAGCAAAATGAGATAATAATAGAATCTAGTTCAGAAAAATTACAAAGCGGTAATAACGGAAAATTCACTATGTTCATAAGTTCTACCGATGCCTGTACACTTGTATCTATTTTATTGAAAAAATAGTATCTGAAACCGAAACGGCAACAGAGAACTAACATAACTATATTACAAAAAAAAAAAAAAAGATAGGTGTTAAGAGACACCTTCGAAAGAAAGAATTATATTCAGAAATACAATATAAAAGAAAGTGAGGTATAAAGAAATACCTAGGTGTTAAGAGACACCTTTGAAAGAAATAATTGTATATAGAAATACAATATAAAAGAAAGTGAGGTATAAAGAAATTTCTCCCAAAAAAATGAGACTGTACCAATAGAAAAAAAAATTAATTAAAGATTTTAATTGAGGAAACAACTTAATTGAAAATACAGTGTACACAACGGTAGAAGAGGTCATAAAATACGAAGTTATAAAGAAGGATTTAATCCTATAATATACCTGTGCATTGTTTGGTTGTTTCAGGAAATGGCTAATATTCCTTCTCTTGAGGGTTTTGATTGCGACGGAGACCCAAGCTCTGTGGGACTTAAATGGAAAAGATGGAAGAGAGCATTAGGTATATACCTAGATGCCGCAAGTATTTCCGAGCCAAAGAAGATGAAAGCAACTCTCCTGCATTTTGGAGGACTTGGCATCCAGGAAATATTTTATAACCTACCCGGAGCAGACGTAGCAGAAGATCCTAGTAAAAAAGAGCTAAACATTTTCAACGTCGCTTTAGAGAAATTGGATGAGTACTTTTCACCCAAACAGAGCAAGGTGTATGAAAGACATCTGTTTAGACTGATCAGACAAGAAAACGAAGAGAAATTTGAAAAATTTCTTGTGAGGTTGAGGAAGCAAGCTGACAATTGTCAATTTCCGAATCTCGAAGAGCAGCATATAGACCAGATCACAGAAAAATGTGCATCTATGGAACTTAGGAAAAAAATACTATCTATGGGTGACTCTATAACACTAGCACAAATAGTTATGGAAGCAAATTCATTAGAGACTATTGAGAGACAATTATCCGAGTTCGGAGAAAAGCAACCAAGTTGTTCTTCATCGCTATCAACAGTAAACCTGGTGTCATACAAGCAGCACCCAAAAAGAACCAGAAAAGAGTCCAATTCAAAGTTCTGCTCCAGATGTGGATCCGGAGAAGTAAACCACAAAACCTGCCCAGCACTAGATGTCATCTGTCGTAAATGCAAATTCAAAGGCCATTTCGAGAGGTACTGCAGATCAACCAGAACATTTCGTCCCAGTAATAAACCAGACACTGCAAAACCGCTAAAGAAGAAATTCAAGTTAGGACAAAAGGACGATGTGCAGAATGTTTCCGAGGAAGTCGACGAAGCCGAATACGTATTTCATCTAGATGGTGACGAGGACACGGTTACCTGTGAAATAGGTGGCGTCAATATTGACATGCTTATCGATTCTGGAAGTAAGTCCAATATAATATCTGAAAAATCTTGGGAAATTTTAAAGAAATCTGGAATTAGAGTCTCTAATCAAACAAAAAAGTCTAACAAGATTCTTTTTGCATATGGGGCAAAAGAACCTTTAAATATCTTTGGTTCTTTTGACTCTAATATCAGAATAGGCATGAGCCAAGAAAACTCAACCTTTTATGTAATAAAAAATGGCAAGAGAAATTTGTTAGGTAAGACCACAGCGATTTCACTAGGAGTTCTCAAGATAGGTTTAAATATAAGTAGCATAACGAGTGTAGAACCCTTTCCAAAGTTTAAAGACGTTTTAGTACATATTCCTATAGATAAAAACATTAAACCAGTTACCCAACCTTATAGACGGGTGCCTATTCCATTGGAGGCCAAGATCAATTCGAAATTAGATGAGTTACTCAAACTAGAGATAATTGAAGAAGTAAGTGGTCCATCGGAGTGGGTATCCCCCATGGTACCAGTCTTAAAGGAAAATGGGGACGTCAGAATATGTATTGACATGCGCAAAGCTAACACAGCAAGTCAAAGGGAAAACTACCCTCTACCGACAATTGATTCGCTTTTAACAAATTTTCGAAAAGCAAAGTTTTTCTCGAGATTAGACATAAAAAATGCTTTTCATCAAATTGAAATTGCCCCTGAGTCAAGATATATAACAACTTTCATATCTAGTAGAGGTTTGTATAGATACAAGCGACTTTTATTTGGAATAAATGCTGCTCCAGAAATATTTCAAAAAACTTTGGAAAGGATGCTGCTTCCATGTGATGGAACAGTGAACTTCATAGATGACATTTTGATATACGGTACATCTGAAAAAGAATATGACAGCCGAGTTTCTTTCACTTTGAAAGTTTTAGAAAAAAAATAATGTCCTTCTACATAAAGAAAAATGTCTATTCAAGATGTCTGAGGTTAAATTTCTGGGACACATTTTATCCCCTCTAGACAGCTATGTAGGAGTAGTAAAATCGTTCAGAGCTCCTAAAACCTTAGCCGAGTTACATAGTTTCCTGGGATTAGTAAATTATATTGGCAAGTGGCTACCAAATTTAGCTACTTTGACAGAACCTCTAAGAGCTATATTAAAACTTAAGCTGTCCAAGCATGCGGATATATCATCATTTTGGACCGATAAACAAACTCTAGCTTTCAGTAAGCTCAAAGTTTGTCTGTCTCAAGTGGGTACACTAGGCTATTATGATCCAAACGATCGAACCCAGGTTGTCGCAGATGCAAGCCCAGTAGGACTAGGTTCAGTGCTTATTCAGTTTGACAATAATGGACCCAGAATTATTGCTTATGGAAACAAAAGTCTTACCGACGTAGAGAAGCGTTATTGTCAAACTGAGAAAGAGGCTCTCGCATTAGTTTGGGCTGTCGAACATTTTAAGATGTATTTGTACGGCAAAGATCAATTCGAGCTAATAACAGACCATAAGCCACTTGAAACCATTTTTGGTCCTAAGTCCCGTCCCTGTGCGCGCATAGAGCGTTGGGTTTTGAGGCTCTAGTCGTTTAACTTTAAGATAATATATCGGCCAGGGAAAACTAATATTGCAGACCCACTATCTCGGCTTTGCAAATGGCAGATTCCAGCACCATTTGAGAGTCACGACTAGGTGCACCAAATTGCTGCACATTCTTGTCCCGTCGCAGCCACGATGAGAGAAATCAAAGAGAATACAGAGTCTGATCAAGAAATTTTACAAATAAAATCAGGCATCGAACAAGATACTTGGAGCGATCCGATCAAACACTGTAAAACATTCAAAGAAGAATTTTGTTTTAGTGATGGTATTTTATTAAGAGGAACAAGAATTGTTATTCCAGAAAAACTAAGACAACGGGTCTTAGAGTCTGCACATGAGGGTCATCCCGGGATTGTTGCCATGAAAAGTAGGTTACGAACAAAAGTTTGGTGGCCTAAGATAGTTGAACAAGCTGAAAAGATAGTCAAAGCCTGTAAGGGTTGCACACTAGTGTCAGCTCCCACTCCTCCTTATCCCATGAAAAGAAGACAAATGCCGGTGGCCCCTTGGGTAGACGTGGCCATAGATTTTATGGGTCCATTACCTAAAGGTGAATATCTTTTTGTGATTGTCGACTATTTCAGTAGGTATAAAGAAGTAAAAATCATGAAAACCATAACATCTACCACCACTATTAACGTGCTCAAAGAAATATTCTCAAGACTAGGTTTCCCAGTGTCGGTTACTTGCGACAATGGCAAACAATTCACAAGCGAAGAAATAAGATCATTCTTCAAAGAAAAGGGCATAAAAATTTATCACACAATTCCATACTGGCCTCAAATGAATGGAGAGGTAGAAAGACAGAATAGGGATATTCTGAAACGGTTAAAAATAAGCCAAGGACTTAAGACTAATTGGCATGAAGAGCTTATTGATTATCTGATGATGTATAATAGCACACCCCACGCAACTACTGGGAAAACTCCCAGCGAACTATTTTATCGACGCCAATTTAGAGATAAACTACCTAGTATCACAGATAACCAACACAGCATTTTCTACGATGAAGACATCGATAGGGATCGAATACAGAAAGAAAAAGGACGAGAAAGCGAGAACAGAAAACGAAATGCAACGGATGATATCGACATAAATATAGGCGACAAGGTTTATCGAAAGAATTTAATAAGAACTAACAAAATAACCCCAGACTATAACCCTACTCCACACAAAGTAATCGAGAAACAAGGAGGGGATGTAACTATTCAGGATACTGAAACAGGGCAAGAATTAAGGCGAAATATAGTCCACCTAAAAAAGGTAGAGGGTCAGTGGCAAGTAGCTAAGTAGTAACCAATGAAAAAAATAATAATAAATATTAAAAATAAATATCTCTTACAGATACCAGGAAACAAGACACTAAGTACCTGTTTTAACAGATAAGTAGTAGTTGGAGTATTAGGATAGCGTTAGGTTAGGGCAGTTCGGTAGGCATGTTAGGTGAAGGTATTTATTGTAATGTTAGCATAGTTTTGTTGGAATACTGTTATTGATATTCAGTTATATCTAAATTCTAACCATTGATTCTCAAATATTTTGTTGAATAGATTTTCGTTAAGAATCTGTTTAAAATTATAAGCCCGAATTGATAATTCTAGGTTAGGTCTTTTAGGCACTAATTTTAATCACAGCTAGAGATTATAAATTAAATGATTATGTTTGCTTTTAACAGAACCGTTCAAAATTGTTAAATGAAAATTGTATATTGTTATATACATGGTTGGTCTATTATTTTATACATATATACAAAGAAAAAAAACAAGGGGAGAGATGTGATGTATCGACTCGTTAGGTAACTTATGACTGGTCGAGATGAGTAAGCGACGGCGCGGTATTGGGCAGCCAGAGAAAGCAGTAGAAGACGAACAGTGATTGTGAACAGAGCGATTTATACAAAATCTGAGAGTGAACAAATAAAAGTATAAATATTCAAAACAGTGTTTTATTTATACACAGAGTAGAAAAGGAGAACTCCACAAAAACTAAAACCAGATTTTTACTCAGTGTTTTTTGCAGATTCCAATTTCCTAATTTAATCTTTTTTATTTCATATACCGAGTGATATTTCTCACCTGACACGGAAATTGAAATTTTTGAATACGGACCTGCAATTTTTGGGAATTTTTCTTGTCCATCTGATGGGGAATATGTATATTAACAAGCTTGCCAAATATCAGCGAAAAATTTGCCATATTGACGAAGATATGGGAGTTTATAGTTTTAGCACTTTTGCAAAAAACACCCTGTATCTCTGAAACTAATAGCCTTAGGACATTTAAACCCCCAATCCTCATTCAGTTTGAGGTCCTCTATCTCCAGTTAGCCGTTGTCCCTTACGTCACCAGTCACCCTGTATAATGGATATTGTCATATATTATGTTTTTTAGTGGTAACACTGCTAGAGGTTAGGATGATGCTCTATGGTTGTAATTCTAGGTTAGATGACGGCTAGCTAGTTAAGTCGTAAGCCACGCTTGTTTTGGCTCTAGAACATAAATCTGATAAATTGTATACTCTTGACCAAGAAACAATCAAATACTTAAAAGGAAACTCTTGATTAATTGATCAACAACAAAACATGGTGTCAGGTGTTGAAATCAATTAAGGATTACTCGAATATTGTTGGGTGAGAGGAATACACGTGTTTGTTTATTTCGACTGGAAGTTCTAATTTCCTGTGCAAGATGGAATTCAAATTACCATCATCACTTGATACTGAGGATCCTGGACAATGGCAGAAATGGAAACAGAAGTTGCAAATTTTCCTGGTAGCAACAGGTAAATCCAAAGCGTCAGAAGAGGTTAAGATAGCGATTCTCCTTAACAGTATTGGTGATAACGGCCTTGATGTGTATAATACATTCGAAGATAACCAAAAGAAGACGTTAGAAAATGTATTGTCTGCGTTTGATGATTATTTTCTTCCAAAGAAGAACACGACAATGGAAACTTTCAAGTTCAACAACATATCTCAAGCTGCAGACCAAGGAATTGATTCCTTTTTGACTGATTTGAAAACTCAGGCATCTTTATGTGGTTTTGTCTGTTCAAATCCTGACTGTCAAAAATCTTACAGTACACGGATGATTCGAGACAGACTTATTCTTGGCATTTATGACAGGAACACACAGCAGAGACTTATACGAGAAGATAATATACCAGTCGATAAGATAGTTGATTACTGCAAATCAATCGAGGTTAGTAAAGAACACCTCAAATTACTGAATAATAATCAAACCGAGACAGAAATTAATTCTGTTTATTCACGACGAATTTGTGTTAACTGTGGATATACCCATAAGTATAAAGAATGCCCAGCATTCAATAAAACGTGTGCCAAGTGTCAGCATTAAAATCATTTTGCTAGGATGTGCAAAAATTTCTCAGAAGATAATTCTGAAAGTGATTCAAAAGCAGGCTATAATGAGAAATGGAAAAGTGAAAAGAAACAGATAGAAAATTGGAGGCAGAAGGAGTCGACAGCTAAAGAGGATGGTGAAGAAACAACCAAAACAATATCTGAACTCAGAAAGGTAGATGAAGAAATCCTATTTGTCAACTGCTTGTCTAAGAAAAGTCCAAACAGACATAGTTGGTATGAAGAAATTGCTGTGGAAAGAAGAAAAATTTCCTTCAAGTTGGATACTGGAGCAGAGACCAGTGTATTGCCTATGTCGTACCTTCAGAAATTCGATAAGTATCACATAGTTTCCACTCCTATAACGATAGTATCTTATGGTAATTTTAAATCAAAACCAGTTGGTATAGTTAGCTTCAATTGTAATTTTAGGGGAATATCTTGCATTATTCCATTTATTGTGGTAGATTTTGAGTCAGAACCAATCTTGGGATTGAATGACTGTATTAAGCTAAACCTGATAAAAAGGATGTTTAGTATTGTAAACAATCCTGATGAGAATTTTTTAACTTTGCCTAAAGAAAAATCTGAAATTTTGAATATGTTTGGAAATCTTTTTGAAGGTCTAGGAGAAATTCCAGGCTTTGTTGATATTAAATTAAAGAGTGATGCTGTTCCTATTATACAGAATGAAAGAAAAGTACCCTTATCTTTAAAGGACCGCTTAAAAACTACTTTGGATAGTTTAGAAGAAAAAAATATTGTTGCTAAGGTAGATTATCCAACAAGTTGGGTTAATAGTCTCATGATAGTAGAAAAACCCAATGGTACTTTAAGGTTATGTATTGATCCTAAGCCTTTGAATAAGTATATCTGTAGAGAACATTTCATTATCCCTAGATGTGAAGATATTTTTACAAATTTATCGGGTAATAGTGTTTTTTCTGTCATAGACATGAAAGATGGCTTTTGGCAGTTGAAACTGAATGATAAAAGCTCAGATTATTGTACTTTTAATACACCGTTTGGACGATACAAATTTTTGAGAATTCCATTTGGTATATCGTCTGCTCCTGAAATTTTCCAAAAGAAATGTTTTAAATTTTTTGGTCACATCCAAGGAGTTCATATATACTTTGACGATCTTATTATTGCTGCTAAAGATGAACATGAAATAATTATGCAAAAATTATTTGATATAGCTAATAGGTACAATGTTAAGTTTAATTTCAGTAAATTTCAATATAAACAGAGCAACGTTATTTTTATGGGCCATGAAATTTCAAAAGACGGAATAAGACCTCATGAAAAAAATATCCAAAGTATTGTTAACCTACAAACACCTATAAATAAGAAAGATCTCTTGAAGGTTTTAGGAATGTTCAAGTTTTTTTCGAAATTTCTTCCAAACCTATCTTTATTAACCACCAATATGAGAAATTTAACTAGGAATGATACGCCTTTTGAATGGACGAATGAACATGATAATGAACTGAAAATTTTGAAATTATTAATAACTAGTAAACCAGTTTTATCTATCTTTGATGAGAATAAAGTAACAACCATACAATGTGATTCCTCAAGTAAAGCCTTAGGTTGTGTGTTGTTGCAAGGACATCCAAATCCTTTGCCTATATCTGTCAAATTCATTTTACAAGTATTCTTTAAAATCATGAAATGTAAGAAATCGTACGCGGCAACATTGTCAACGCCGCGCCGCTTGAACGAACGGAAGACCTCCGTAAGATGCGCAGGCGCAGGGAACTTGCGCTTTGCACAGGAGAGTTGCCGACAGTAATTCAGTAACGACACAGGTGTTCTGTAGTAACGTACACATAGATACATATTGTAGATCGCTCGTCATTATAATCAGAATAAATGTTCTAAACGTTCAGTTCCACAGTCATTTCATTCCCTGACAAAGGGTGGTCCTTCAGCAGTGAAATCACAACAACATTTTGGTCCAATCGAACCGGATAAGTGCCAGTAATCGAAAGTTCAGTGCTCATTTTCTCGTAAAGCAGTGTACCTAAAACGAAAGTCTCGTGTAGTTTGAGAAAGCTCTCTTACAACAGTTACATTACAATCATTGGATTCTTCACGAAGCAACTCGAAATTAACAGTTTCTCATCACGACAAGCAGAAAATCAACAGGAACCGATCAGCGTCATCCAGTCCATGAGGCAGCAGCCATTTTGGATCAAGCAAGCAGAACAGTTACACAGCAACATATTCAATTCTTCGAAAAAGTGAGTCCGTTCCATATTATCACCCATCCTGTACTTAAAAGGCATTTCTCGATTTGCAGTTTGCATTCAATATAATAGTTTGTATTTTCACGTAAAATTTCATCATCATGTCGAACGAAGCAGAAATTGAAATCAAAGATCTCAGGCAAGCACGGGGTAGACTAAGATCACAATTAACAAGATTTCAATCATTTTTGAATACTCCTAACGATCCGATTGAGTTGGAAGTACGTCTAAGCAAAATCGAATTGGCTTTTGATCGTTTCGATGAAATACAGTCGCGGTTAGAAACTTTAAACGTAGACGAAGAAGAGCAACGCGAAGATCAAGAATCATTATTCTTTCAATTAATATCAAAAGCAAGAGGTATTCTGATGAAAAATGCGGATACTCGAAATTCACAAAGTACATCTTCGACAGCAAAAAACCCGGACCTTGTCACAAATTTAAAATTGCCAACGATCAATCTTCCAGTGTTCTCAGGAAATTATGATGAATGGATCACATTCCATGATACATTTTCTCAATTAATTCACGTCAATGCCAGTCTGACAGACATACAAAAATTCTTCTACCTTAAGTCATGTTTGAAAAATGATGCATCTCGTTTGATTCAATCTATTGAAGTTTCTGATAAAAATTACTTTTTAGCATGGGATTCACTCGTCAAACGTTATCATAATAAAAGAATAATCGTTAACACGCATGTGAAGGCATTGTTCGATCTTCCAATAATAACGAAAAATTCAGCCACTTCATTAAGACAACTTACAGATAAGATTAATCAGCATTTAGGTGCATTGAAAAACCTGAAATTACCAACAGATGAATGGGATATTCTTCTTATTCATTTAATAACATCAAAATTAGATAACAGCTTAAACCTCGAATGGGAAAATTCATTGCAAAATGATGAACTTCCTTCATATCTCGAACTAATTAATTTTTGAACAAAAAATGCTTCACATTGGAAACACTTTCCGACTCGACTAATAAAAAGCCAGGTTATCAAATTCCGAAAAACTCAAATACACAAGGTTATAAAATATCACAATTGAATAATACAGGCTATAAACAAAAGTTTCAAGAGCATTCATTTACAATCACTGATCACAGCGAACATAAGTGCCCTGTTTGTAAAGAACGCCATCACATTTATAATTGCGGAGAATTTATGAAAATGTCAATAAGCGAAAGATACAACGAAATCAGGAAACTAAGATTATGCAGCAACTGTCTTCGCCCAGGTCATTTGAAATGGGAATGCAAATCAAGCAAATGTAAACGATGCAATCTAAATCATAACACCTTACTTCACAACGATTCTCAGTTGAACAACACAACTAGATCAAAACATAATGAACCATCTCAACAAACAAGCAATGAACAATCACGCACGATTTCGAGCACGGCATCTCCCGAGCTATCAACTAATCTAGTAACAAACACGTTAGAATCTCTCGTACAAGCGAAATCAAACATTCACTCACACGAAGCTCCTCAGCAACACATCTCAAACGAATTCACATCCAATTTTCACGTTTCAGAACCGAAAATTCTAAAAAACACTCAATTCACGAACTCTCACGAAAACACATTAGTTCTATTATCCACGGCTCAAATAACGATATTAGATAGTTTTGGGAAACCACATGTATGTAAAGCTCTTCTAGACTCAGGAAGTCAAAGCAATTTGATCACAAAAGAATTATGCGATAAACTGAATTTGACTTGCGAAGAATATCGAATACCAATAGCAGGTATTAATCAAAAGGCAATCACTATCAAAGAAAAAACTCGAACAATAATAAAATCTCGGACCACGTCAGCCAAATATGATCTAACATTTTTGGTGCTACAGTCAATTACTGAAAGAATTCCGTCGGTAGAGTTCAATAAACATGCACTTCACATACCATCAGGTATAATTTTGGCCGACAACGAATTCAATCAATCACAAAAAATCGATGTGCTTCTCGGTGCAAATGTTTTTTATGATCTTTTGTGTCAAAATCGAATTATATTAGGCAAAAACAAACCTAGTTTGCAAGAAACTACTTTAGGGTGGATTGTCACCGGCTCGCTTAACTTGAACAAGTATGCAGGACAAAAATCAATTTGCAATTTAAATCGAATAATATCAAATGAAATGCTCGACGAATCATTAACAAAATTTTGGAAAGCCGAAGAAATACCGCATAAAACTATTCTCACGAAAGAGGAACAGTATTGCGAAGATTATTTTGAAATCACAACGATTCGTAAGGGAGATGGTAGATTTATAGTCAGACTTCCTTTCTCGAAACACGTTCAAGACCTAGGAGACTCAAGTTCGCTCGCATTAAAACGACTGCAATCCATAGAAAAACGCTTTAAACGTGATGAAAACTTGAAGAAAGAGTATACAGAATTCATGAGACAATATGAAGCAATGGGTCACATGACATTTGTCAAAAACTTCGATAATGAAATTGATCAGCCATCATATATTTTACCTCATCATCCCGTAATTAAGACCATCAGTACCACTACTCGCTGTCGCGTAGTATTCGATGGTTCTGGAAAGACCAATAAAGGTATATCACTCAATGACTTGTTACTCGTAGGACCCAATATACAAGATAATCTTTTCGAAATAGTTACACGTCTCAGGTTAAGACATTATGTTTTGAGTGCCGATGTAAAAATGATGTTCAGGCAAATTTTAGTACACCCGGACGACCGTAAATTTCAACGAATTATTTGGCGATACAATGAATCAGAACCGATCAAATTGTATAATCTCAACACAGTAACTTACGGCACAGCCTCCGCAAGCTACTTGGCTACGAAAGTGTTACAACAAGTGTTACGATTGTGCATCTGGCGGAACTAGACGTGTGTGTATTCCTGTGCAAATTTTAAGCTGAATTTATGGTAAATTATCTCAATACTTCACGAACCCATTATATCCTGCATATTCAAGCCGTTTTCTGATTTTGTTCTATTTTGTTTTTCACTTGCATTCAAAACTCCGGTGTATTTATTTGTCCGGTTTCTTTGTTTACTTTTCTTTCGGCTTCGCCTCTACGTCACGCGACCTTGAGTTCGTCCCAGTACCCGCTGCGCTGTGGACTCGTTTCTCGCTAAAGGTGATCGCCCGCCGTCCGGTTTGTCGCTGTACCCCACGTACGATATTCTTCAACTCCTGACCACTTCATATCCATATCCTGCCGTGACCTTCCCATTGTGTGTAAGCCCTTCTTAAAGGTCCAAGAAGGTGAAAAGTCTATCCTGTTCCAGTCCTCTACAACGTTTGGCGTTATAGCTATGCCGCGTAATTGTTATAGTTGCAACGGGGTTGGATCAACCTCAGGTCCATTAATACAATGTAACACCTGCAAACAACATTTCCACCATGCTTGCGCCAATTTGAACGAGAACGATGTCTCATTTCTTACTGAGGGTATGCGGAGGTGGTCGTGTTCCCCTTGTACATCCAATCAAAGACTTCTTCGTAGTGGCTCACAGAGCCTTCGTCAGCCTGAGCCTACGCGTCCAGATGAGATTGCGGGTAGTGGCGACACTTCGCTGACGGTCAAGCATTTCGAATTGTTGATGGAACAGATGCGAAATTTGACCACAAGTATGGAGCGCATCGAAAAACGGCAGGATGATTTATTGCTACAATTATCTAACTGTACCGATGCCATTGCTGAGCATTCGGGAATACTGATAGAACACAAATCAGCGATAGAATCGTGCGAGGCTGAGATTCGTCAGATTCGATCTGATCAGACAGCACTATCCAACGGCGTATCGTCGGTCACGACCAGAATAGTCAACCTTGAGTCATCCCTTCTTGGTAGTGGTTCTCAAGCCGGTGCAGCCGTTCCTCCAACTCCGGAAATTTTGGACAGAGTAAGAAGATCCTTCAACCTAATAATAACAAACGTTCCCGAGAGTGCTAGCGAGTATGAAGATAGAAATACTGCGTCAAGTATTATTGAGCACATTCACAAGTCATCCAGCCTCTCGCTACAGAGTGTGCTACGGCTTCGATCTAAGGATGCCTCTAGACCCAGGTGGATGAAGTTGACATTTTCTAACCCTGAAATTGTTTCCACTATTCTTCGCAACAGAAGTTCACTTCGTGGTCACAGCAGTTTCCGGGACATAATGATTCAGGATGATAAAACCAGGGCCCAAGTCGCCACTCTGAACGCCCTGCGACAAGAATTGAAGGATCGTCAAAAACTTGGAGAGAATGATATCACGATTAAGTATGTTGATCGCACTCCTAGAATCGTGAAACTTCCACCTCAACCTGCCCAGCCACGAAGCCCAAAAAACTGAACAATCTTACCAACTGGCCAATTTTATACACCAATATACAGTCACTATCCTCCAAATACGATGAGCTCCTTGCAAATGTCCAATTGCTTTCACCCTCTATTATTCTCATTACAGAGACTTGGTTGCAGCCATCGATTCCAGACTCTATGTTTTCCATCCCAGGCTTTACTCTCTTTCGCAACGACAGTTCTGAAACTATTGGGCATAGGGGTGTCTGTATCTATATTAGTGACAGTATTTCTGAAGGTTTCAAACTTGAAATCCTTCACAGCGATTGGCCTGGTATAGATAACCTTTTTGTGGTTATCTCCTCTCCCCAAACATCCCTCCTCATTGGCTGCGTATATCGTCCTCGTCCTTGCCCTTCCGACCGGGAGTGTATCGAATTCTTTAATTCATCTGCGAGTAGATACCAAAATATATTCGTCTCTGGGGACTTCAACTGCCCCGATGTTGATTGGACTTCTACAGCTCTACCCTCGCCGAACTCTCCTTCATTTCCTTATGCCGAGTTCGTGCATAATTCTGGTTTTCAGCAACTCGTTTCAAAGCCCACAAGATTCAGAACCGGCCAAACACCATCTCTACTCGATCTCTTCATAGCGTCTGACGCTAACATCATCTCTGAAATAAATTATCTTCCTCCTCTCGGCAAATCTGACCACATTGTGTTGACGTCAGAGATTCAGATAGAATTTTCATCCAACACAACCAACGACAGAAAAGTTTTCAGATACGTCGACTATGGAGGGGTTTCTTCCTATTTAAATTCCGTCGATTGGGCTGGCATCATGAACACAGATGACATAGACTCGATGTGGACTATCTTCCTCGATAAAACTCGTGAAGCTGTATCCGCTAACGAGCAAATCCGATCAGCCAAAATGAATCCACTTAAACCGTGGATAGATGAACGACTACAACTTTTGGTGAGACGTAAGAGGTCATTGTGGCGCAAGTACTCTCGCAGCAAATCGACAACGGATTATGAGAACCATCGTTCCTTCTCAAATTATCTAGCTAAATCCATAGACCTAGCAAGGACTTCTTATGAGAAAAAGCTAATTACTTCAAAAAATAAAAAGAGAATATACAAATACGTAAGATCTTCCATGAATTGTAAAGTGAGCATTCCTGCAATAAAGAACCAGTTGGGAGCCATGTGTGAGAGTCCGAGTGAAAGCGCTGATGTATTTTCAGAAATATTTTTTTCATCGTTTTCCGCAGAGCCTGATGGCCCGGTCCCTACTCCCATTATTGATCGCATAACAAATCAACTATCCAACGTCACCATCGACGAGCCCACTGTCAAGAAATATCTCTCCGAACTGAAGTTGGATACCGCTCCAGGTAACGATGGCCTAACAACGCGTCTGCTCAAAAACTGTGCTGATGCTTTTACTACCCCACTTCAAATCTTATTCTCTAAATCAATCGGTACTTCCTGCATCCCATCTGATTGGCTTTCTGCTTCAATCACCCCCATCTTCAAAAAGGGTGATAAATTCGATCCCTCTAATTATCGACCTATCAGTGTGCTTTCAGCTGTTCCAAAGATTTTGGAGAGAATCATATGTGACCACCTACTGCGATTTTGTCTCGAGAACGACATCATTCCAAGTTCCCAACACGGCTTTCTACCACAACGCTCAACCACAACAAATCTCCTTTCGTGCATCGCGGATTGGACTAGAGCATTGGACTCTGGATTTCCGGTTGATGTAGTCTACCTGGACTTTTCGAGGGCGTTCGACCGCGTACCTCACAGACGCCTTCTTACTAAGTTGGAGCATTTAGGGATAAGGGGTAGATTGTTGGGTTGGATTAAAACATTTTTGTCCAATCGTAAATTTCGCGTCAGAGTTGGCAATGCATACTCTTCAGCCCAGAGAAGTGTACTATCTGGTGTCCCACAGGGCTCAGTTTTGGGTCCGATCCTTTTTCTCTTGTACATCTCCGACTTACCTTCTCTGTTAAAATCCATTTTATCTTCCTTTGCTGACGACGCTAAGCTCTATAACCTGCCACTCCTGTACGCCCACATTCTCCAGGAAGACCTGGACGCTCTTTCCAGATGGTGCCATGAATGGATGTTACCTCTGAACATTGAAAAATGTTGCGTTCTCCACATGGGCAGAAACAATCCGATGGTGTCCTATTTCATTGACGGTCATCAAATACAGCCAGTGACACGTCACGTCGACCTTGGAGTAACTCTTACCTCCGATCTCAGCTGGTCCGCTCATGTCGAGTCTGTCACGGGAAGGGCGAAGCAAATAGTTTACATGCTTAGTAAAACTTTCAAGAACTCCGATAAAACAACCTGGATGTCTCTTTACAAAACCTACATACGACCTATTATCGAGTATGCTGGACAAGTATGGTGGCCTTCAACCAGGTACGAAGAAGTTCTCCTGGAGTCTGTTCAACGCTGGGTTACACGTCTACCATACTCGTATGTGCGTCCAACCTACGAGGATCGTCTTCGCATATTTGGTTTACCAAGTTTTGCTGAACGCCGGACTAGGGGGGATCTCATTTTTACCTTCCGAGCCCTTCATGGCCATTTCGGTGGAGAGATCCAGGATATGTATTGCCTCAATACTAACAGCTTGCGAGGGCATCGGTACAAACTATCTAAGGAAGCCTTCAAATCGACACCTCGGCAAATGTTTCTCCCTAACAGAGTATTCAGTTCATGGAATAATCTACCAACGGCGATTGTGGAGGCCCCTTCTGTGAATGCTTTTAAGAACAGGCTAGATGGATGGCGTGGAAATTAATTTTTTATTTTGTTTTTTTTACCATGTTTTGTTTACACAATACTTATAGTTCCTTCAGTTGTATTATTATGATTGTATTTGAGTTGGGTTTATAGATTTAATAATCTCAACCCTTGTCATTATTTAAATAAATAAATAAATAAATAAACAAATTTCATTCAAATTCGAACAAAAATATCCACGAACATGCAAAATAATTCGAAATTCTTTCTATATGGATGATTTGTTAACAAGTGTAGATACAATAGAAGAAGCATTAGAAATTCACAGGGAAATAACAGAAATTTTAGACAGCATTAACTTCAAACTAAGAAAGTGGTGTTCCAATGAAAAGGAAATACTAAATTCAATTTTAGGCGACAAGCAAAACGAAGATCAACTGATACAATCGCATGAAAGTAAAGACTTCAAAACTCTAGGAATTTCTTGGAATCCACAGAATGACATGTTCAGTTATTCAGTTAATATTAATTTTGGGAATCAAACATTGACAAAACGTTCAGTTTTAGCTGCAATATCGACAATTTTTGATCCTTTGGGACTTATCGGTCCAGCAACCATACAAGCCAAGTTGTTCATGCGACAGCTATGGCAGAGAAACGTTACTTGGGACGAACCCATACCAGCAGATATGATCGCGGCATGGACAAATTTCTTGAATCAAATTCATGCGCTGAATAGTATAGCTATAAAGCGACATGTACTTTGTAAAAATCCAATAGCTATTGATTTACACGGATTTAGCGACGCATCAGAAAAGGCATACGGCGCATGCGTATATTTAGTATCAAAAGACAAGCGCGGAAATTTATTCTCAGAACTTTTGTGTGCTAAGTCAAGGGTTGCTCCTCAGGGTAGTCATAGTTTACCAAGATTGGAACTACTGGCAGCCACTTTGCTTTCGGATTTAATGGATCTCATAAGAAAAATACTTGATGTCAAAATATCAAACACATATTACTACTCGGATTCTACGATAGTGCTTGCATGGCTCAAAATAGATCCAGGGAAATTAAAGACATTTGTAGCAAACCGTGTTGCTCACATCACAGAAATTACCAACGTGAACGCCTGGCAACATGTAAGATCGCAAGACAACCCAGCAGACGTTATCTCCAGAGGCATAAACCCCGATCAATTGCGCGAATTAAAAATTTGGTGGCATGGCCCTGAATTTCTATCAGACAGTAAGGAAAACTATCCATATGTAGATTATGAATTGGACAGCATAGAAAGCCTTCCAGAAATAAAATTATCCACCATTTCATTAGTCAGTAGAAGTGAAGTAGATGTAGATATTTTTGATAGGTTTTCATCATTACGAAAACTACAAAACGTCGTAGCTTACTGTATTCGATTTAAGGGAAATACTGTTCATAAGCTAGACTTGAAATCGACACTTACAGTTGAAGAACGAAACTACGCCTTAAACTTGTTAATAAGACTCGCACAGAGGGCAGAATTCTCACAAGAATTGCGCAATCTCGAATTGTCTCGACCAGTAAGTGCAAGTAGTAAACTCATCAGTCTCAATCCATTTCTTGATCAAAATAATTTAATCAGAGTAGGGGGCAGATTACGGCATTCTGAGTTAGCAGACAACCAGAAGCACCCAATAATTCTGCCTAAAGGTCACAAACTCACTAAATTGATCGTAGAACAAGAACATTCCAAGCACTTTCACGTAGGTATTCAAGGTCTTCTTTCCTTGATAAGACTGACTTATTGGCCCATTGACGGCAAAAATTTGATAAAACGAGTAGTGAAGTCGTGTATAACCTGTTTCAGGGCAAAGCCCGCGCCAACAAAATTCATCATGGGAGAACTTCCCCGTGCCAGGGTCACACCTAGTAGGCCATTTTCAAAATGTGGAGTAGACTACGCAGGCCCTATCATGGTCAAGGAGGGTACACTACGCCGTACGAAATTAGTAAAAACGTATATAAGTATTTTTGTGTGTTTGTCGACACGCGCTGTTCACATCGAGTTAGTGAAAGATTTGACAACAGAAAGTTTCCTGAACGCATTGAAGAGATTGATCGCTCGAAGAGGCAAACCTTCTCAAATTTTCTCCGACAATGGCTCTAATTTTGTAGGGGCAAACAATCATTTCATTGAGTTACACAATTTACTGAGAAACAGGGATCACAAGGAAAAGGTCGAAAATTTTCTTGCATCAGACGGAATCAAATGGTTTTTCATTCCCTCAAAATCTCCACACATGGGTGGAATATGGGAAGCAGCGGTTAAATCAACCAAATTTCATCTTCGGCGTATTTTAGGAATGGCTTCTGTTTCATATGAAGAAACTAATACAATTCTGATTCAAATCGAGGCCTGCCTTAATTCCCGACCTTTGTCCCCCCTCTCATCAGACCCTAATGATTTCCTTCCCCTCACTCCGGCTCATTTTTTAATTGGCGAGTCACTAGTTGCTGCACCTCAGACGAATGAGCTAGACATAAAAATTAGCAAATTGTCTCGATATTTGAGAATGCAACAATTGGTACAACAGTTCTGGTCCCGATGGTCAGCTGATTACCTTACACAACTGCAGCAGAGGTCTAAATGGCAAACTACATCAACACCTCCCAAGGTAGATGATTTGGTCATCTTGAAAGATGAAAACCTACCACCATTTCGATGGCCCATGGCACGCATAGTCCAGCTACATCCAGGGTCGGATCAAGTGATTCGTGTAGTTTCTGTGAAAGTGTCAAACGGAAATATTTTCAGACGCTCAATAAGCAGATTATGTGTTTTACCACTAGAGAATGACTCTAACATCGAAAACCTTGATTGATAAATGTTTTTTTTGTCAAATTTGTAAAAATTTTCATTTCATATATTTTATCACTATAGTTTTTATGTTGAAAGCCATCCTTTCAAGGTGGGCGGCATATGTCAAATTCATTTTACAAGTATTCTTTAAAATCATGAAATGTAAGAAATCGTACGCGGCAACATTGTCAACGCCGCGCCGCTTGAACGAACGGAAGACCTCCGTAAGATGCGCAGGCGCAGGGAACTTGCGCTTTGCACAGGAGAGTTGCCGACAGTAATTCAGTAACGACACAGGTGTTCTGTAGTAACGTACACATAGATACATATTGTAGATCGCTCGTCATTATAATCAGAATAAATGTTCTAAACGTTCAGTTCCACAGTCATTTCATTCCCTGACAAAGGGTGGTCCTTCAGCAGTGAAATCACAACAACAATATCTTTTGCATCTCGCTCTTTAAGTGAAACCGAGCAAAGATATGCCCAGATAGAGAAAGAGTTACTCGGAATATTGTATTCGTGTGAGAGATTTCACTATTTTATTTATGGTAGAGAAATAATAATACATACAGATCATAAACCTTTGGTCTCAATAGTAAATAAGAGTTTAGACAAAGTAAGTGCACGATTGCAACGAATGCTTTTACGTTTGCTTAGATACAATATAAAGGTTGAGTATATACCTGGTAGTCAAATGTATGTAGCTGATGTATTATCCCGATTTGTGAAAAATGAACCGTATAGTGATGATGAGGAAATGGAATATATGGTTCACTCGTTATCAAACAATATTGCTGTTTCTGAAGAAAAGAAAAAAGTTTTTAGAAAAGCTATTGATGATGATCCGATTCTGTCCATAGTAAAACGTTTCTGTTCTACTTCTTGGCCTAATACAAATAGAAATCTTGACCGTGAATTGAAATTCTACTTCAATTTGAGAGAGAATATTTATTTATCCAATGATCTTCTATTTTTGAATAATAAAATTATTGTGCCCGCTAGTTTACGAAAAGAAATGTTAAATATTATACATCTTGCTCATTTTGGCATGGAAAAATGTAAATTGAGAGCTCGACAAGTGATGTACTGGCCTCGAATGACGACTGACATAGATAAATTGGTGTCTAATTGCGAAACCTGTCAGTTAAATAGACCAAAAAATCAAAAGGAGACTCTTAAGCAGTATCCCATTCCATCAAGACCTTGGCAGTATGTTAGTTCGGATTTTTTTGAGTATGATAGAAAAACATATCTAATATTCATTGATTCTTATTCAAATTGGATAGAGGTATTCAAAACTAATGATAAAAATGCTGAAACAGTGATAAAATATTGTAAGGAAATTTTTTCCAGATTCGGTGTACCTGATTATTTTCGATCAGATAATGTTCCATATAATAGTTCTAAATTTAAAAAATTTGCAACTGAATGGAACTTTAAACCCATTTACTCCAGTCCCCATCACCACCAATCTAATGGTATGGCTGAAAAAGCTGTAGATATCGCTAAGAAGATACTCCGTAAATGTACAGATCCAAATGATATCACCTTATTGCTGTTAGAATATAGAAATACCCCGTTACCACAACTTGGTTTCAGTCCAGCACAGTTGTTGTTGAATAGGATAGTTAAGTCTCAACTTCCTATTTCGGAAAATTTACTCAAAAGTAAATTGATTATTGACGATGAATTCAATGAAAAATTTAAAAGAAAACAGACTGTACAAAAATTCTACCATGATAGAAACGCAAAAGATTTAGATAAGTTGAATATAGATGATAAGGTGTTATTTCAGCTGAATGATGCTTGGAAAAAAGGGATAGTAATAGATGTATGTAATGATAGATCTTATTTAGTTAAGGATTCAGCTGGTAATGTATTTAGAAGAAATAGAAAATTTCTCAACAAAACTGACTTAGACTTTGAGTTTTCATCGTACGATGATTGCTATGATATGGAAACTCTCTTTAATGATAGTATAGATGAGAATATTGTGTCTAACGATGATAATTCACTTGATTTAAACGAAAGTGTTGATCACAATTCTGTAGCTCCCTATTGTACATTAACAGGTCGAACTGTTAGACCACCCGCTCGCTTAGTAGATTATGTTTTGGAATAGTAAGAATTCTTTATTTCTTGTTTTGTAATATTAAAAAAAAAAAAAAAAAAAAAAAAAAAAAAAAAAGTGAGAGCATGTCATATATTATGTTTTTTAGTGGTAACACTGCTAGAGGTTAGGATGATGCTCTATGGTTGTAATTCTAGGTTAGATGACGGCTAGCTAGTTAAGTCGTAAGCCACGCTTGTTTTGGCTCTAGAACATAAATCTGATAAATTGTATACTCTTGACCAAGAAACAATAAAATACTTAAAAGGAAACTCTTGATTAATTGATCAACAACAAAACAGATATAATGCAGTTCTACCTAAATTACCATTTAACATACGATTCTTAAAAAAATTTGTTGATGATATAATTTGTATGATTTCTGAAGGTTCTATTGATTTAGTCTTCAATAGTTTCAACTCCCATCTACAATTTACATCTGAAGAAGAAAATAACAGCAGCTTACCCTTCTTAGACATGAGAATTATAAGATCAGGAGAAACAATAAAAACGAAATGGTACACCAAATCCACTAGCTCTGGTAGATACCTCCATTATAAATCTTGCCACCCTTTCAACATGAAAATGAATCTAGTCAGATGTATGAAAGATAGAGTTTTAAAGCTGACACACAGAACATACCATAAGGAATGCATTCTGGAACTCAAAAAACTATTCCTAATAAGTGGATACCCCAACAAACTTTTAAATCAAATACTTTTCAACGTTGCCTCTCCTCAAATTATTAATAATGATGGTACTTCACGTGAAATGGAACAACCCACTAATAGGATTCACGCCACTCTATATACCAAACATTTCAAATAAAATCTCTGCCATTTTTAAGGATGTAAGAAATGTAAAGATAATTAACACTATGAAACACACCTTATACTCACAAGTTTTCAGTAAGCTAAAAGACAGAGAAAAAGTTGAGTTGGAATCAGGAGTAGTTTATAGCATACCATGTGGAGATTGTGAAAAAATGTATGTAGGACAGACTTCAAATTGGATAAAAACAAGAATAACTTCCCATAAAAGTTCTGTAAAAAGAAATTTGAATACTTGTGCTTTGGCCATACATTCAAACAGTTACGATCATTACATGAATTATTCCAATACGAAATTGCTGTTTAAAGAAGCTCATTACAACAAAAGACTGTTCCTTGAAATGTTGGCAATATCCATCTCTGATAACACCATGAACACCAAACAAGATACGAGCAACCTTAATAATATATATTCTTATTTAATTGAAATTTCAAAAGAATCATATTCATCTTTTCGCGATTTCTCTATTGATGAAGAATAGAAATTTAAAAATTTGTGAACTGAAGTTTATTTGTCAAATTTGATGTATGTTGAATATTTTTAGAAAAATCACTTCTGGAGTGTAATAACTATTTTATTGCATGTCCTTTAAAATTATAACAATATTAAGGAGTTAATCACAATATTTGTAAGTAAATTGTAATTTAGCCTTATATATTAGATAATAATAATGATGTAAATTATTTTTATAGATCCTTGAAAAAGGTAATAAAATTTTTACCGAAAGCTTGGATTGAAATAAAAGTGTCCTACATTTCCTAAGACCAGGATATCCTAATAAAGCTTCTAGAAAATACTCATTCACGGTCAATAAATACCTCACTTGTATAAATTTATAATCTTGGAGCGAATATTTCAGAAATAAATTTAGAACAAGTAAGTGATCCCTATCAATTGTTGAGCAGTGTATTTCAATTTGAAGTTCCACATTTTCGGATTCAAAATTTCCGAAGAACCTTACGATGTAACAAAATACTGAATACATACTCGTATATCACATGAATGCATGGATTCTCTACTATGAGACTGCTGAGTTTGGTTCTGTTCGCATACGAAATAGTCGAGATATTGCATTTTTAAACTTGCAATACAGATGTTAAAAATTCCAAGAATGTGTGCATAACTTGGCAACAGTGCATGACAGAGAATTTTTTATTGTAGGTTATACCTGTCCTAATATAAACTGCGAATTTGATATTGAATAATCGTTTGACATAGACGTAGCAACACTGTCAACTTGAAAATATTTAAGGCGAAGATTTCCTTCATCCTCAAGGCTCCACCTAAAATTTCAGAACGAAATATTCACTAGGTCTCCAAAAACGTCTGATAGGCCAATTTAAGAGGAAAACCCTCTATATTTTGTTATCAAATGCAGCGTTTGAAAATTTATTGTACAACGTTTCTGAATCCAAGCCTCAACTGTGGTTAGTATAAATTCGTTGTCCAATATTCATTCTATAATTATTATTATAACTCTTACCTGCAACAACTTTTCAGTGATAAAATAATGATAATTCTCCCAAGACGAGGTTTCATATAGCTGGTAGATAACGTCGTTACATATTTGCAGAAAATTATTTGTACATCCACCATGATCTATGTCATGACATATCGATGAGATGAGAAGTGCTTTAATCTGAAAAAGTAACGTGTTTTTTTCATTTGGATAAAAAAAGTGTCAAAAAATGATGTAATTAAAACCCGTACATTTTGTCGAAGAAAATCCATACTTCGATGTGCAGTATCTCTATACTTCATATAAATGTGGTTCATACGACATCGTCGACATAGATACAGCGTGTATCTGAATAACACAAAAAAATGAAACGGGTGATTCCTCAGATCATTTTATGAAAAATGGTTCCCAAAATGTAGGTCTGGAAATGCATTGTTTCAAAGAAGCAGTGTGTTCAAGTTTTACTTAAAAACTGACTTAAAAATTGGTACGCCACTGAGATATTTTAAACCAACATTATTTTTTAATTCTTCGTTAAATTTGTGGCGAAAAATCATTTCTGCCTTTTTTGTGTAGGACGCCGTTTTTGAGCGTTCATTCTACTTAAACGAGCGCTTTATATAGTTTGGCCCTAATGTCTGTAATTTTCGAATTTGAGCCGAAAATGGTCCCAAACGATAGTAGTGAAATTCAATTCTGTCCGTGGGACGATGATGTAACGTTTTTCGGAGTTAAACAATGTCTTCCGTGCTGTATTTCTAATTTAATTAAAACAACTAATCAACGCCCTTATTTATCTACAATAACTAATACTAATTTATTCACAGTAACCAACACTGGTTTATTCACACACTTGCAGATACACTTCGAAACAGTTCGGTATGAAGCGCACCCCTGATTTTTAACTGTAACTAACTTGAATCCAACGCGCTCGTCTTTTAAATGAGCACGGTCCTGATCTAGAAATATCTAGAGTCTAGACCATTCAAGAGAATTCCAGACTCAATTTAGTTGCTTCAGCGACGCCAACGTTCCAGACCTTTCTAGAGCGCCACAGCGGTCCAGAGCGGCAGGGCCGCATTCAGGGGGAATTCGCACGTTACAATAACTTTTGAAGGGATTTTCCTAAATACCTAAATTTTCAGAGTGAGTTCGGTTCCCAAATGCCGCGATTAAGTTCTTTCACCAGCTGAAATCATACAGGGTGTTCTATAAAATATGGCCATTCAAAATTTTTGTTCCTCAATATCTCAGACAAAACAAAACCAATCGCAATGAAATTTTGAATTTGGAAATCCAATTGGAATATTGAAAAAAAAATTTATATTTTCATAACTAGACATTAAACTGAATGTTCATGCAAAATTTCAGGAGGATCGCTTCATCTGAACCTTAGAATTTGATTTTTTTCTAATATAATAATTGATTTTTTACATATTCCCATTTTTTAATAATTTCCAGAATATAATTTCGATCGTGCTGAGATTTTGCATTCTTATACTCAGCATGATTATCAGGTCCTATACAAAATTGACAAACAATGAACGAGCGCTCGAAAGCACCCGCTCAGGGCTATTCTTTAATTTTTATTTGAAAAAATTAAACATCTAAAAAGCGTATTTGTAGTGGAACGTTGCGTTAAAATGTTTTATTTTTGAGAGCTCGTTCTACTTAAACGAGTGCTATATCGTTTTGCGCAAATGTCAGTAATTTCGAAATATGGGTGGACTCCCTGATTACGAATTCGTGGTCAAATTCAATTCTGGGGCCGTCCGTCCGACCTTCCGTTAGCACGATAACTTTCGAAGGAATTGTCCTAGAGACTTGAGATTTTCAGGTTCGGCTACCAAATGCCTCGGTTAAGTTTGTTAACCAACCAAATCATACAGGGTGTTCCATAAAATATGCTTATTCAAAATGTTCCTCAATATTTCAGACAAAACAAAACCAATCGTAATGAAGAGTTGCGGCCACATGCAAGATGCTCATTATGAGCCTCATGCAATATTATGTGGCCATAGTGTACACAAAACCATAAGAAATTCATTAGAATATTTCTAAGAAAAAACTTCATATTTCCATAAAAAGGTATCCGATTCGAATGAAATTTATTTTGTGAATGAAGATTGATATACTGAATGTTTAAACAGAATTTTGTGGCCATAGTGTTAACAGAATAATAGAAAATTGAATTAGGATAATGAAAAGAAGAATCTTTATATTTCCATAACAGGATATCCGCTTCAAGTGAATTTGTTTTGTGAATGGAGTCTGATATACTGAATATTTATGCAAGATTTCAAGAGCATTGCATCATTAGAACTCAATTATTTTTAATTATCTATTGTTTACATATTTCCATTCTTAAATAATTTCCAGAATATTATTCTGATTGTGCTGAGATTCTGCAATTATATATCAATCTTAAGTCTCATATAAATTTTTGAGATAATAGTCCCATTGCTCCACCAATGAACGAGCGCTCAAAAGCTCAGGGCTTTTCCTAAACTTTTTTATCTCAAAATGGCGCCCCACACGAAAAAGACAAAAGAGATTTTTTGTCGCAAATTGAACGAAGAATTAAAAAATGATTGTTTGTTTAAAATATCTCAGTGGCGTACCACTTTTTTTGTCAATTTTTAAATAAAACTTCAACACCCTGTATCTTAGGAACATGCGTTTCCGGACCCACATTAATGGGACCCCTTTTTCATAAAAATGGTCTGAGGAATCACCTGTTTCCTTTTTTCGGTGTTATTCAGTTACACCCTGTATATTGCACAACTGTGGAACTCCCTTGAATAAACATAAGGCAAAATTTGGCGTGCTGTGGTTACAGCTTACCATAGTTACATAGTTACGGAGTTGAAAGAAAATATGTGTATTAACTGTCAACTCCACGTAACTATGTAACTATGGTAAGCTGTGGTTACATCGCCAAAATTCGACTATAATACTCCGTTCGGATATTATTGACATTGTCCTTAAACAATTTTATTGAGCACAAAGTAGGCTTTGTTTATTTATCTGAGGTTGGCAGTATTTACTGTCATAACGTGAAATAAAGTCAACGTGGCCGAATGTACCCGGCCTCGTCCGACGATATTTCGAGTTTAGATTAGAGAACTCTGGTTTGCAGAAACACAAATCGAGGTTATACTATTGTTTATAATTTATATGCTTATAAAATATTCTGCCGCAGCTAGACTTCTTAAATATGCCGAATATTATATCATCAGAAATGAGCCAATGTGTGAAAATGTGCTATAAATATGGAACAATACGGCTTATTCCACACAAGCACAGATTCATGAGGATAAACTAACACAAATTAATCCTTTCAAGCTCTTCATCGATAGGATATTCTCAAGTCAATTTTAACATATTATCAACAATCATAATAATTACTGATTTTCTAGAAGATTCCATGAAGATGTGAATAGAAATCAGTTCAAGCAAAGAATCCACCATTTATTTCTCTTACATCTGGATTCGTTTTGAGCATACAATATTTTTGGTCGTTACATATTTTTTTTCAGAACTTTTTCTTCATTTTATTCGATTCTGTTCATTCGCACTCCTATTGACTAATGAAAATGATAATTCTCGAATACATTTAAAATACCATTTGTTTCCATATTGTTCAAACAATGATATTCTTATTCAATTGAAGTAAATCTGCATTGTAAAATTTCAATCTTCTGTCGCTAGATATAAGGAACTGTATGAATTGCGTTATCAATTGGTCAATTTCCAGATGTAAATTGACATTGTGAGAAATCCCCTGTTTATGCAACTTTTACATGATATTGACAAAATTGCGTATTAATCTGAAAATAAACAACATAAACTAAAAGGGTACAGCTCAAAGATATTCTACAGTAGAATCTGCCCCCGAGGCCTTTGCGATTCTGTGATTCATATTGAGGGGATCGATTAGGCATTGAATGAAAATAATTCAGCCAACTTTTCAGCTTTTTATCTCTAGCCATTCATGAGATTTTTGTAAAAAACACTTTTTTTTTCTTTTGTGAAATCAAAAATTTTTTCTCTTGTATCTTTCCTTTTAAGTGAATAGACGTATAATTTTTTTATGAATTTCAGCTGAAAAATCGAATTTCAGAAAAAAAATTATATATTCGTTTGTTTTTCGGTGTTCTTCAAAAGTGTCCACCGCCATTTTTTGACAAAAAATGTCCTCTTTGGTCCTTTATACCCTGGAATTTCTTCACATTTTCAAAATTGGTGGAACATTTTGAAAAACAATCAAAACTGCCCTCGCCGGGATTCGAACCCGGGACCACCACAGTCTAGAAGCATGCCCACTAGACCACAGGTAAGTTTGTTATTACCCCACACTCTTTCGACAAGTGACATAGGAAATGATAGCGGGATTTACTGGTATGCATCGTGTCATATTCGCGCGAAATAATTCGCGGTAGTTCCAAACTTACCATAAAAATAGTGGGCTTTGCTTCGAATTTTTTCGACGTTTTTGCAATGATTATTGAATATATTTGAAATAAAATGAATCAAATCTTCATGTTGAAATGTTCAGAGAGACTTTAAACTCAATAAAGCGGTAATTCAGTGCTCATATCTTCCAAACTAAGATAGATCGCCAATTGTTTTTTTCACTTAAGTATATTGTTCAGAGAGCCAATATGAATACAACGGCACCAAAATTTGATGGTTATCTGGTGAATTCCAAAATTCAGACAGTTTCAATGTTTTTTGAAAATGATCTACCACTTTTAAATTCCAGGGTATAAATTACCAAAGAAAACATTTTATGACAAAACATGCCGGTGGACACCTTTGAAGAACACCGAACAACAAATGACTATAATTCTAATTTTTTCTAGAAATTGATTTTTCAGCTGAAATTCATAAAAAATGTATAAGTCTATTCCTTTAATATCAAAGAATCAAAAGAAAAAATCACCATTCGCAAATTTTGAAATTCACCAGAGAAAAAAAATAAAATCGAAAAAAGTGTATTTTACAGAAATCTCGAAAATGGCTAGAGATAAAAAGCTGAAAAGTTGGCTGAATTAATTTCATTCAATGCCTAATGCCTAATCGATTCCCTCAACATGAATCGAAAAGGCCGCAGGTGAATATTTACCATTGAAACCCGGCTATACCCTTTTAATATACAGGGTGATTTTTTTAAGTGTTTCATTAGACGTTTCCGAGGAAGGAATTGTAATACAGATTCAAGATTTTGAATTTTCGTTTTAGAGTACATGAACTTTAATTGTAAAATATTTTCAAGAGGAATCTACTTCCGGTTTCACCGGAAACGAATGTAACTTCGTTATTTCAAATGCAAAACCCTGTATATTTATACATATTCCAATTCTTCGTTCAATTCTACACTGATTTGATATATGATATGTGCAACCACTCAAGCGGTTCTTGAATTATAGCCTGATTATCAAATTTTTTGAAAAAAAGGTTATCACAAATTAGTGTCCATATCTTCAAAATACCTCATTACAAGAATTTCTTTTTGCGAAAGTGGAACAAAAGAAAATACGCTGATGCTGTTTTTTGTATAACTTATGAGGAAATTTTATACATCAGGGTGTCTGAAAAAGGGCCTCAAAATGAGCCTCAATAAAACTATGAAATCTCACTTTTTTCAAATGGCAACCCTATAATTTTGTAATTCCAATCGATTGCTCGTCAAAAACCAGTTATAGTGTCCCGAACGTTTCATGCCTCTAAAAGCAGTATTTTGGCCGTTATTCAATAAAATTCGAATTTCACGATTAAAGTCAGGTTTCGCACAGTTTGTAAGCTTGCATTTTTGAAGTAGGATATGTTAGGAACTGTCATTCTTACTTTTTCTTACAGATCAAGCACTAAGCATAACATGCAATAATAATTTCACTGGAATGATATATCAAGGGTATGCTTTTTATTTGCGGCAAATGTTGTGACGACCCTTTTTTTCCCTGCTGGTGATTTACGGTTTCGGTTTCCTTTTGCTCGGGCGCCAGTTGTGATAATTTTCCTCAAGGTCACAACTCCTTGATGACGTCGTTCACTTACCTAAGCCTGGGTAGCTTTTACACAGTTGGAGAAGGGCTCGGTTCAATCTGAGTTCTTAGCGATTGAATAGAGTCTATCAAATAACCAACGAGTATCGAGTCTGCTCACCTTCAGGTTAAAGAAACACACAAAAAATATATACACAAATTTATTTACAGTATATACAATTTATATTTACAATGAACAAATAAAGAAATATTCCAGAATACAAAGAGAAAATAAAATATAATTCAAACAAAAAAAAACACGGATCACTGTTGTTCTTCCAACCTGAAATTCAAAATAATAAGCGGTCTTTAGCGGTGAGCAAACTGAGCAGGTGATACAAGCGGTGAGAGCAGGTGAAATAAGCGGTGAGAGCGATGTAAAAATAAATAGGCGGTGAGAGCAGGTAAAAACAAACCGTGAGAGCAATGTAAAGTAAACAGTAAAAGCAGATAATAAAATAAAACACAGAAACAGATATATTTCTTCAGCAAGGGAGCATACACTTAAACAGGTAATCAGTAATCTGAATTATCGGTTGGCTGTCTGGAAACTACAGGTACCTTACTGTGTTCAACTACGTACACGACAGAAATTTCTACCTGTGTCCACAGATAATAAAAAAATGTCTCGGAACAGGAAATCTGATTCAAAATAAAATAATAAAAAAATATAACAGGACAGGTCACACCCTTACACCAGTTTAGGTGGGTTGCCAGTCGTGCTTAAGCCGCAATAGCAAACCACACCTCACCTAGTGCCCTGGGGACGGACGGGAACGGAAAAAATAAAAAAAAATATCGATATGTCGAGTCACGCCCTTGCACCAGTTTAGGTGGGTTGCCAGTCGTGCTTAAGCCGCAATAGCCAACCACACCTCACCTAGTACCCTGGTGACGGACGGAAACGAAAAAATAAAAAAAAATGAAAAATGATAATATCTACAGGTCGGGTCACACCCTTGCACCAGTTTAGGTGGGTTGCCAGTCGTGCTTAAGACGCAATAGCCAACCACACCTCACCTAGTACCCTGGGGACGGACGGAAACGGAAAAATAAAAAAAAATGAAAAATAAAAATATCTACAGGTCGGGTCACACCCTTGCACCAGTTTAGATGGGTTGCCAGTCGTGCTTAAGCCGCAATAGCCAACCACACCTCACCTAGTGCCCTGGGGACTGACGGGAACGGAAATAAAAAAAAATAAAAAAAAATTCTACTAAAGACACTCTGTATGAACGGAATAATTCAACGGAATTCTGTCGTGTAAAACTTTACAGGAGCGGGGTCGGAAAAAGGGAACACAGTAAAGTAAAATAGCCAAATTAAGTATCTCAAAGCCCAAAAAGGCCTTACCTCTGTATCACTGGTACACTGACTCGAATTCTTCCTTTGAAATCGAAAACGAATTCCAAAAAGTAATTTATTTACTTTCAAAAATTAATCTCAGAATAATTTACAATAAAGAGTTTAACTTTGGAGAAAATTAACGTCAATTAATAAGCGATACGAAAACTCGGAGCTGAATTCTTGATTTTCGGGCGAATTCTGCTTATAACGGCATGTCCCCACCGACCAAGACATGCGTCAAAATTCCAGAAAATTCGACGGCGGGGTTAAAACGGTGCTCTCGGATTGGCCACTTCCCCCAAAACTCCATTTTCGGCTTCGAGAAAATTCGGAATATTCGGTTAAAATCGGAATTAAAACGGCGGACAATTTCTCTATCAAATTCCCAACCTCTGAAAAACACGAGCAGCATGTGTCGGAAAAAACGGTAAATAACAAACTGCATCTAGGACTGGTGTTTTTCTACATGGGTTGGAAATCGAAACTGAAATAATTATTTCACGTTATATTATTCCGAAATTCTCAATTTTTCAATTTCATTCATTTGGAAAAATTAACGAAATGAAATTGAACGGAATGGAAATTCTCTGTTAATAATCGATATCATTTTGCATGTTTTATAGTCAGGAAAATAAATAAACGGACGGTCAAAATAATAATGTGAATTGCTGTAATTCACAATATTATTAACGGAGCGTCTAATTCTCTGAGCAGGACACCTTGAGAAAATAATAAGACGCGACTTTCAATCGAAACATCGTAAAACGGTATACGGGGGATGTCCGAATTGAGGGGGACCCAAACGAACAATTTCGGAACGAAATTATTCTTGCTTCGGTTTATTTTCCTCGACATCGACAAGAATGATATATACGGTGGTCGGAAATTATTACCATGGACGGAATAATATCGTACTGTTTTACCAGTAGTCAATTGTTGTGGTATATTCAGCGGCTTTAGTAATGAGCGAAAAAAACGCTTCATTACAATGTAACAAATTCGTAGAACAGGTAATTAGAAATTCAACGAACGAAATTCACATTTACTGACTTTAACGGAATCAAAGTTCAGGAGGTATCAAAACAATTTTTTCCGTATTGGAAGCCTTGGCCCTAAACGGACACGAGTGAATACAGTAATAGATAATGAATGATCTGTTACTGTATTCACACGATTCCGTTTTAGGTTAATGCTTCCACTACGGAGAAAATTGTTTTGATACTTCCTGAACTTCGATTTTGTTAAAGGTGGTAAATGTGGATTTCTTTCGTTAAAAATTCTGACTGCCGTTTCTAATATTTTGTTACATTCACCATAAATGAAGGACATATTCAATACATCACTGTTACTGTAATTCATATTTTGCATAGTGCCCGATGGATCAAAAAAGTATAAATGGCAGTTCTCTGCAATGCATTATAAATGCATTATAAATCAACAGACACAGTCTTCTTGAAAATTTCTATCCTAATAAATGCATCATGGTTAGACTAAGAAACCTTGATTCAATCCTGAAATTCGAATTTTATTCAATAACGGCAAAACTACTGATTTTAGAGGCATGAAATGTTCGGGACACCCTAACTAGTTTTTGACGAGCCATCGATTGGAATTACAAAATTATAGGGTTTCCATTTGAAAAAAGTGAGATTTCATAGTTTTATTGAGGCTCACTTTGAGGCCCTTTTTCAGACACCCTGTATAATATTTCCTCATAAGTTATACAAGAAACAGCATCAGCGTACTTTCTTTTGTTCCACTTTCGCAAAAAGAAATTCTTGTAATGAGGGATTTTGAAGATATGGACCATAATTTGTGACAACCTTTTTTTCAAAAAATTTGATAATCAGGCTCAAGAACCGCTTGAGTGGTTGCACATATCATACATCAAATCAGTGTAGAATTGAACGAAGAATTCGTATATGTATGAATATACAGGGTGTTGCATTTGAAATAACGAAGTTACATTCGGAAGTAGATTCCTCTTGAAAATATTTTACAATTAAAGTTCATGTACTCTAAAACGAAACTCCAAAATCTTGAATCTGTATTACAATTCTTTTTTCGAAAACGTCTAATGAAACACTTAAAAAAAATCACCCTGTATACACAGTGGAATATGCCATATTATGGACTTTTTAGTGCTCAATAATATCCGAATTCATAATTTATAGTTAAAAAAAAGGATTAACTCTTACTTCTATCGGAGTGAATAAGGTAAGATTCCTCTTCAAAATGTTGTACATGCAATGCATAAAGGTGAAAGCATGCTCGAAGTTATGATATGGATTATTCCTGTAAAGTCTTCGTGTGACCAGTATAAAATCCGCAAGACTTGTGTAATCGGTATTATCCAAACCACTTAGATCTCTGATCATGTGTACTACAAATTCTGGAGCTTGTTGAAGCGCTGTTTCTGTCACGTACCACCTGAAACTTCATATTGAACACGATTATTTCGTTAACTTTTCTTTTTGCGCTTGTTTCTAGGGAAAATGCGTGATATAGTTCTGTCCGGATATTCGTAAAGGCGAATTCTCACTGAGAGTTATCACACACAACACCCTTAAATTATACAGGGTGTCTACTTTTAAAGTGACTAAACTTCAAGGGGGGAATATGCCATATATAAGTCATATAACACATTATGGAAATGTTTTACGGTTATTTTGCAATTTAACATTTTTTCTGTAAAATGATCATTATCAGTTTTCTTTGTAGTTTTATCAAATTTGACCACATGTTCGAAAAGGGCAATAAATTTGCTACAAGATAAGAGATTGTGTGCAGAAAAAACTCTTATTGCGGGCATGGTTAGGGAGATGAAGATTCTGAAGTTAACAAAATAAGTCCTATTTTTCCTTTCGAAGAAATATTAATAATTATGCACACGCTTTCTTTTCAGTAAAAAATTTCTCAATAGTGTACTTTCATTCTAGCTGCTCTCTTATCTTATGGAAAAACTAATTGCGTGTTTGTTTTGCCTTCGAATTAATAAATAAATTGACTGAGGTAGCTAAGCTCAAAAAATTTAAATATTTTTTCAGCTATAGCGACCCGGGTCTTTATATTCACGAATACGCAATCAGTTTTCCAAAGGGTAATTATTTGTCCAAATATTCGTTTTTTGTGGAAAAATCCGGAAAAATTGGTCATCTTCCTGAACTTTTTTACGGAGGTGAATTCATCTGAATTCTGATAGTTATTGGATCTAGGATGAATACGCCTCGGAAATCCAAAATTAATGATTTCTAGAATATCCATATTATCTACTAAGAAAATTTTGTCTTCTATTTAAATTATCGGCCAATCGGCCTTAAGGGCAATATCTTGGATTATACGGTGACTTCAAGTAATTCAAATTTGTCTCTTTACACTGAGGTGAGGCAAAAGTACGAAGCAGCTGTCTGCAGATACTTGAATGGCATAACATGTATTCGTTGTCGTTGTTTGTCCTGATTTACATATGTTATCGAGTTATTTCGGCATTCGCCACCATTTTTGTAATCATATTTTGAAATAATTTCAAAAATGTTAAATAATGTAAAATATTATAATAATATATCAGATTCGCGGGTTTTTTTGTGCAAGCCAATGTTTTTGTATAATATCATTGTATAAGGAAGATTCCTTATACAATGATAATATGTTACATGTGTGACAATCTCTGTTCTCTGCGGAGATACTTTTGTACAACAGTTGTTGAGGATATACAGGGTGATTTTTTTAAGTGTTTCATTAGACGTTTTCGAGGAAGGAATTGTAATACAGATTCGAGATTTTGGATTTTCGTTTTAAAGTACATGAACTTTAATTGTAAAATATTTTCAAGAAGAATCTACTTCCGGTTTCACCGGAAACGAATGTAACTTCGTTATTTCAAATGCAACACCCTGTATATTTATACATTTTCGAATTCTTCGTTCAATTCTACACTGATTTGATGTATGATATGTGCAACCACTCAAGCGGTTCTTAAATTATAGCCTGATTATCAAATTTTTTGAAAAAAAGGTTGTCACAAATTAGTGTCCATATCTTCAAAATTCCTCATTACAAGAATTTCTTTTTGCAAAAGTGGAACAAAAGAAAGTACGCTGATACTGTTTCTTGTATAAATTATGAGGAAATATTATACAGTGTGCCTGAAAAAGAGCCCCAAAGTGAGCCTCAATAAAACTATGAAATCTCACTTTTTTCAAATGGCAACCCTATAATTTTGTAATTCCAATCGATTGCTCGTCAAAAACCAGTTATGGTGTCCCGAACATTTCATCCCTCTAAAATCAGTATTTTTGCCGTTATTCAATAAAATTCGAATTTCACGATTAAAGACAGGTTTCGCACAGTTTGTAAGCTTGCATTTTTGAAGAAGGCTATGTTAGGAACTGTCATTCTTACTTTTTCTTTTTTTTATACGCATCTTTCGGGAAAAGGCTGAGCTTATAGTGCCCTTTCAAGCGCCCCGAGATGAATTTAGAAGAAATCGGTTTGTGCGTGTGTTAAACTGCTGTAAGTTGTAACCAAGGGGGAATACATCTTGATCTTACAGATCAAGCACTAAGCAAAACATGCAATAATAATTTCACTGGAATGATATCAAGGGTATGTTCTTTATTTGCGGCAAATGTAACAAATTCCTAGAAAAGGTAATTAGAAATTCAACGAACGAAATTCACATTTACTGACTTTTTTTTATTGAAGGTGGTAAATGTGGATTTCTTTCGTTAAAAGTTCTGACTGCCCTTTCTAATATTTTGTTACATTCACCATAAATGAAGAACATATTCAATACATCACTGTTACTGTAATTCATATTTTGCATAGTGCCCGATTTATCAAAAAAGTTTAAATGATAGTTCTCTAAAATGCATTATACATCAACAGACATAGCCTTCTTGAAAAATTCTATCCTAATAAATCTATGGTTAGACTAAGAAACCTTGATTCAATCCTGAAATTCGAATTTTATTCAATAACGGCAAAACCACTGATTTTAGAGGCATGAAATGTACGGGACACCCTAACTGGTTTTTGACGAGCCATCGATTGGAATTACAAAATTATAGGGTTGCCATTTGAAAAAATTGAGATTTCATAGTTTTATTGAGGCTCACTTTAGGGCCCTTTTTCAGACATCCTGTATAATATTTCCTCATAAATTAAAATTATACAAGAACCAGTACCAGCGTACTTTCTTTTGTTTCACTTTCGCAAAAAAAAATTCTTGTAATGAGGAAGTTTGAAGATATGGACACTAATTTGTGACAACCTTTTTTTCAAAAAATTTGATAATCAGGCTATAATTCAAGAACCGCTTGAGTGATTGCACATATCATACATCAAATCAGTGTAGAATTGAACGAAGAATTCGAATATGTATAAATATACAGGGTGTTGCATTTGAAATAACGAAGTTACATTCGTTTCCGGTGAAACCGGAAGTAGATTCTTCTTGAAAATATTTTACAATTAAAGTTCATGTACTCTAAAACGAAAATCCAAAATCTTCAATCTGTATTACAATTCCTTCCTCGAAAACGTCTAATGAAACACTTAAAAAAATCACCCTGTATGTAGAAGTCAATCGAGAATTAACATATACCTCAAATAGAATATACAGGATGTTTCATTGAGAAACGGAAGTGGTGGTTGAATAAAGCACCTCTAGGTGGTTCCGAATATACTATATTATATTAATAGGTATAACAAGCTTCATTTCAGAGATACAGGCTGTTTGATCAGTTCGGCAGATTTAATTAGTAGCCATAACTTAAGAACCACTCCGAATATTTCTATGATTTTTGGTACGAACACTACACAAGCGACCTGACTATCTTTTCATTTGGAAATCCAGGTCCGGATTAACAAAAATTTTATATGTCATTGTAAACTATTAAATTCGTCTGTTTATCAGTTTAATGTCGTATTGAGAAAAACGTGACTATTCTTTCAATTTTTATTTGTCTGTCCCTTTTTGACATAACTTGTCATAAGGTCACTAATTTTTAAAAACATAATTCATAATGAACAATACTAGTCACGACGTAACAGTCATCGCATCCCGAAAACAACACCGTGTATTTTCAAAATACGGTTTGATGTTTTGGAACAGCACAAAAACCTGAAGTAAAATGTGTACAGTATAACTTCAGTAGTCCGGGCAGAAATCGTTCCGGTACCTGCCCGGATTATTGAGGGGTCCGGATTACTGAAGTGGTTTTAGTTCATGAAAGGGAATAATTTATGAACAAGATACTGTCAGTTGCAGGAACGTCCATTAAAATTTAAAGGTCCATTAAACTCTTAATCCTCCATTATTACAAGGAACTAATGGAGGATTAAGGGTTTAATGGACCTTTAAATTTTAATGGACGTTCCTGCAACTGAGCAATAGATTTATTAATCAACAGTGACAGAAGAACTTTTGGCATAAAATAAAACCAAGCTGTTCAAAACTCCTTCGGTATCACAATCCTTTCCTATCGCGCATGTTCTTTGTCTACTATCCTTTTAATTTCAAATTTCAGGTTTATACATTTTGACAATAAAGAATAGATGATTTTTTTTATGTGGTCATAACTTACTAACCACCCGGAATATTTTTATGAAATTTGGTACACATATTCTAGTATTTCTTTACCAGCGACCTAAGCTTCAATCACTGAAACAAATCAAGGTCCGGATCAACAAAATAGGTAATGTAAGTATAAGAATAATCGGAAAATACCGTGTATACTCCGTTCACGAAAGGTTGAGCCGTCGGTTGGACATGGAAATTTGGCATATTCCACTGTGTATATTAAATTTTTAGGTTATGTTCTTTATTTTCTTGTCAGATTGATAGGCAATGTTGTCAATATTGCATAGAGTTCTCTGATAACTCGCAAGCTCGTTGGACGAGGCCGAGTACATTCGGCAACGTTGTCTTTATTTTTCTTTATGACAGTAAATACTGCCAACTTTAGATGAATAAAGAAACGCCTACTATGTGCTCAACCTTTCGTGAACGGACTATATATTTAAATTTCTGAGATAGACTTTGATATTTGGAAACACCACAAAAATCTGAAACCAACGGTGTACATTTTACTTTTCCGCATATTTTTCATCAACTAGATTACTTGATTTGAATTTGAAATTTCAGACATTCAGACATTTCCTTTTAACAACATGCAATCAAAAAATTATATGGCATATCGTTTGAATATTCATGGTCGTACTTTCATGAGCCTAAAGCTTTGTGTAAAATACAGATCCGGATACGCAAAATCTCAATATATTATCGGGTTATAAAAACGTCTGGTATTTCTGAAATTTCAGAATATTTTATACCTAATATACGAATTAACTTGAAAACTAACGCAAACTAAGTATTTATTTTTTAATATTTCTAAATTCTAGTCTAGACTTTTGAAATGACTGAAAGATTGATTGATTCAGCATCTGCTAGTCAGTTGATTGATACGCGTTTTCAGTTTTCTCCTTGTGATTCTTAAAAAGTGTTATCAATAGTGTTGACTTTGGTACCAGCTTTTACTTCTTATCAATTGAGGTAAAATTCCATCGATTGCGATCATCTTATTTCAGTTTTGCTTTGAATTGTTTTCGATTTGATCAGTAATCAATTTCAATTTCTGTTGTTAGTTATAGTCTAAGAGCTAGCAACGTTTTTGAGAGAGAATTTCAGGTAGGCCAGTTTTTAGATATGCTATCTCTCTCAGTCTCCCGGACGTCATACGGGCTATCTGGCTGGTGGTAGTGGCTGCGTTCATTAGTGCGCATCGTACCTGTACAGGTAAAATATCAATTTTTCAAATAATTTCAGAAAGTTTTTTTTTCTTTTTATTGTTTTTATTGAAATTTTTTCAACATAACTTTGTTATTGCCAGACATTTTTATTGTTGTTTAAACTGTGCCAGACATTAATTTTGAATAAAAAAAAATAATTTTTTTTCGAAATATTTCAGTATGGCTGAAATTTCAATATGATGTTACTTAGATATCTAAAAACCCAAAACTAATTTGCCAGACAGTAATTTGATCGTTAAACCTTCACCCAGACCGATCTAAAAGTGATAAGTGATTGGGCATGTTGGAAGAGTATAGACAATCTCATGTTGGTTTCGCAAGCGAGTTAAAAGAAAGCAGCTGTTTGTATTCAAGATGGCGTCAGTTCAGTCACATTGGCGTATTCGTTGCCGTTGTTTTAAATGTTTTTAACACAATTGTCTTACAATGTCGAGTAAAAAATTCAAATGTGTTTTTTGTAAAGACAGAAATGGAAAAATAATAACTTTTGTTGAAGATAAATTAAGAAAGTGTACAAAAGTTTCACAAATACGTGTAAATTTTAAACTTAAATATGGATTATATACAGATACCAGAGCAAATTAATGGCACCGATGGATATCACAAAAATTGTAACAGCAGTTTTACCATTCTTATGGCAAAATATCGAAATTTATCTGAGTTTAATTTCTCGTCAACAGTAGATCTTCCCAGCGCATCTAGTTAAACTCCGATATCAAATATCTGTAAATTTCAGAAGGGTTGAAATGACTGAAACTCAAATTTTTTTCTACAAGTTTCCATGTCCAGCGGACGGGTTTTTCACCAACGTACAGCCAGCGGACGATTGTTTTATTCGAATAATTATACAAACAACCATCTCTGTGAATTTCGGCAGGGTTAAAATGACTGAAACTCGATATTTTTTTACGTGTTTTCGTTGCTTCAGATGGCAAACCCATCACTGGTGCGCCAGCTGACAGTCACTATGCTATAAGACAAATACAAATTGACCTACATATATACAAATTATTTCAAGGGTTAGAATTGGTCACCAAAAACTACCACTGGCTCCTGGGCTAATACTCCAGTAGATATTGGCAAAAAACTGCCAGATAATACGTCTAAAAATTCAGATACAGAAGTTATTATCCAAGAAATTGAGACTCCTAATGCAATTATTGAGATTGATAGTGTGGTAAATATAGAAACAAATTTAAATGTCGAACGAATTTGTTTTTTTGTGGAAAAGATCGCAAGCAAGCAAAAGGTAAACAACAAACTTTACACTCCTCAAATGACAGCAGTGATGAAGATGATGATTATCAAAATGCTTCAACTTTTTGTGATACAGTTATGGATTAAAAAATCTTACTTCAATTTTTATGCAATCATCCCATTCTTGTTTTTTTTTTCATACTTCATAATTCATAAATTATTATATCGATACCGTATTAATCACTTAATTATCACTGCTAGATCGGTCTGGCTGAAGGTTTAACAATCGAATTACTGTCTGGCAAATTAGTTTTGGGTTTTTAGATATTTAAGTGACATTATATCAAAATTTCAGCCAGACTGAAATATTTCGAAAAACATTTTTTTTTCAAATTTAGTGTCTGGCACAGTTTAAACAACAATAAAAATGTCTGGCAATAACAAATTTATGTTGCGTAAATTTCAATAAAAATCATAAAAAGAAAAAAAACTTTCTGAAATTATAATATTTGAAAAATTGATATTTTACCTGTACAGGTACGATGCGCACTAATGAACGCAACCACTACCGCCAGCCAGATAGCCCGTATGAAGTCCGGGAGACTGAGAGAGATAGCATATCAAAAAACTGGCCTACCTGAAATTGTTGTTTTTTTGACGTAGCTAGCTCTCGTACTATTAGTCGTGTTATCAAGCGATTCATTCCACCGTATGGTGATAAGGAAGGTATAGGATAAATCTGTTACCTCTTTATCTGTTATCTTTCACGTGTTGTGGAGTAGATATTTTTCCGTTCTTCTGAAAATAACTGAAAATAAATTGTTCTCTTAAAGGGCCCACTCACTAAGAGGGAAGCGCGAAGACTTGAATGCGCGTGGTACGGGGTACAGTGAAAACAGTGGGTGTATGGCGTTCCGCCGTTCGAAATTTGGAATGCGCAGTTTAGCGTGTACATTTCTCATCGTACGGGGAAGAATGACCAAGAACGACCGTGTATGGGCAACAAGTTTGTGCACGTTTCATATTTTTAGAAATACAGTGTCGGGTTCGCTATTTATATATTGGACATTTTTTCCTTAATAACAACACACGCCACTGCCATTAACATTCGACGTCATCTCACACTTGTCGCACATCCTCACTCAACACGCAAAAGTGTCTGTGTATGGGAAATATGAATGTACACGTTTACGTTACAGCAAACGTGCAGATACTTAACTGCGCATTCTTCCTTCTTCCTAGTGAGTGGGCCCCTTTACTCCTCGCATTTTTACGCCGTTTCCCGATTTCCCCTTTTTCCGTGGTCTACTATAACATGTGTCTGGAGTCTTCCCTATCGACCCTGGGAAGTGAAGAGTCTCAACATATATCCATTTCCTGTCCATTAAACAGCGATGCCACGTAACTGTTCTTCTTGTAATAAGAACTTAACAGGTTCTCATCTTTCGATTTCCTGTAATAAATGCTCAAAACTTTTCCATGCATCATGTGTGAATCTAACTTCGAGCGACATTAATTTTCTTTCCGAGAAGCAGGAAACTTGGATCTGCCTGATCTGTCAGTCAATGGAGCGCCGACTTAGGAGTAATTCGGCTGGTTCTCTTCTTCTAATACTTCTGCTGTGGAACTGACTCCGTCAAGATCTGAGGGCAGCCAGGATTCTCCCTTGACTCTGGAGCATTTTCATCAGATGATGAATAGAATTAGCGAGGTTGCTTCCAGTGTTCTTCGAATAGAAGAGCGTCAAAATGAAATTTTCAGCCAATTAGCTGCCTGTTCCGCATCCATCAACAAGCATTCGGAGTTATTATCCAATCAACAGCAAACATTAATTGCACTTGAATCGGAGGTGTCAAGTTTGAAAGATGCCCAAAATGACATATCGGGCCAAATAAAAATGCTTCGGCTAAAATTGTAAGCCTTGAGTCTAGATTAGACGACAGATCTGCTTAAAATGCACCTGATTTGATACCAGAGATTATGAAAAGAGTGGAAAAATCTCACAATATAATAATTGTCAATTTGCCAGAGAGTTCCAACGACGAAAAGAATGCAGTTGAGGTTGTTGAGCATATACGTTGATGTGGCAAGACCACTTTTTTGCCACGAAATAAGGACTTCAAGAATAATATGACTTTATTTGACAACTACTCCCATCAAAACTAATTCTACATACTAGGTATGTTAATCAAAGATTATATAGTATAAAGATCGGAAACGACACGACTACAGTGTATGAGCGCCATCTCTGGGTCAAATGTGAACTAATGTCACTATAGAAGGGTTAAAACTCTGGTTCTATGATTATAAGTTTCGGAATCAATATACATGGGAAATGTCATTGATATAAAAAGTGCCAATCAATTCGTTTGCACAAATATTATTTCACTTCGAATGGCTTTTGCCGTTAGTGTCGTCTAGAAAAAAGTGGAAAAAAGATGAGTTTGTACACTGAGAGAAATATTCATTTGTATCTAATAAATTTTATTTATACTTAACAAATAACTGTTTCAAATATGGACTAACTTACCTGTATTAATATTCAACATATGATTTCTTACAGTGCATTTCTTTAATGCTAACAAACGATTATTTTTCATTAAAAGAATATTATTTACTGGGTAAACTTATATATTCTCCTAGTGAATAAATATTTCATAATATTCAAAAAACTTTTTGTAATTGTGATCATATATTTGTTATAACTAAAGCAGCAGTATCATTATTTTAAAAAAGTCATTTCGTTATTTAACTCATTAATTTTTAATACCTAAAGTCCATTTTTTATATATAAATTGACATTTTAAATGATGCCATATAATTGTTAACTGATTCCTATTTAACTATTGATTATTAAGATGCATATAATATGAAATAAATGACCAATAAATAAAAAAACAATTGCTCCCATATATTTATTTAAGAACTCAACATTAAACACAATACATGTTTGGTATATAACAAAAAAATATTATTTATTCTGTTTTGTGAACATTTATTGCAAACAGGCCATTAGATAAAGTGTTAATAAAAAATGCATAAAACACCAGCTATCAGTATGGACAATAATATAATAAATAATTACATATTATTTACCTTTCTGATTTATTTTCATTTTTGTCTTCTATTTGTTCATTCAAAATTTTGTAATTTTTTAAATGAAAAATAATCTCTTTTCAACTCGCGAAATTAATTCATTTAGTGCATCACTCTTGCTCTCCAACAATTCAGGCAATACTTTGAGAGTGACGCCATCATCTGAAAACACGTTCTTAACATCATCTTATTGATGAAGAATTATCTTCCAATCAAAAAACTTAGTTTTGAGTCAAGAAATTTCAGTGAATATCAAATAGTTTCTTTGTTATTAATAATAGTTATTTATTATACAAGGGAAAAAAGTATTAGATTTTAGCTTGAGGTTATATTGTTTCCCGACGCGAAGCGGAGGGAGACAAAAAACCGAGAGCTAAAATCTACTATTTTTCCCGTGTATAATGCTATTTTTTTTTTCTGTGACTAGAAAAACAACGATTTAATAGTGAAAGAAATATAACTTCTCACGAAATTACTTTTTTCCCCGGGAAAAAAGTGAGTACTTTTTTCCCAGCTACATAGAGAATCATTTTTTTGACAGGGAAAAAAGCAATCTCGTAAAAAGTCATGTTTTGTGACCTGTCAAGAGATATAAAATGTCACATTTTTTTCCCGTCCCAGAAAAAATATTTTAATAGTCAATATACTATTGAAGACGCTTTTCAGAACTTTCCAATATCGATAATAGTATACATATTATTATTATCTAGTCCTATAGTAAACATGATTGTGAATCAAATCAAAATAGCTATATCCCAGAGGGACTGAGGTCTTCTGGAAATACTGAAGTCTAATGTACATAATCACAAACCTCTGAATCTCTCCACATATTCACCCTTTCCCATTTCCATAAGTAAATTCTCCATCACTGTAAAAATACAATGTTTGTTTCACCGAAACACGACGCTATAGATATTACATTAAAAGCGTTAATCTTTAATATCTTATATCTATAATGTACCTACTCAACATTGAAACAGTCAGTCGCAGATCGCCACGCCGAGAAATAAACCGCGAAATGAAACGCATGCGCCAAACCAAGCCACAGTACCACAACAGATAACAGAATAATCTACCACTAGACACTTTTTTCTTGTATTAGCCAGGCGCCCTGGAGCCAGACTCTCAGATGACACAGTTGGCCGACGTCATGCGTCATGTTGAACGAACTCATTCGAACCCACCCCACCACTGCCGAATTCGTGGATTATAAACTAATTTTGAATAACAATAAAGGAATATTGGAAAAAAAAATCAAATATGTTATGGTTTATATAATAAATTTTCTCGTATTTCCAAGGAAAATGTATTTTTCATTGTTAGAATGAATTTATTGACAATCAAATGAATATATTGACTACTAAGAAATTTGTTCTACTAGATTAAACGTTGCTATAGAGAACCATTTAGCCTGTATTTTTCGACAGCTTTATTTACTGTGAAGAAACTTTTTTTTCAATAAACAAATCTGCCGCTAACAAATCAATATTATTCATTTTGGCTATTATTTCTCTCAGTGTACCCTTCAGTAATGCAGATTACGAACGAGATGGTGAAAATGGATGATCAACTGTTGTTTTATGGATGTATGCAGGTGAAGCTATATCTTGGCTGGATAAACGTCAAACATCTGTTGCTATTTCCACGATAGAGGCAGAAATAGTGGCTGATAGTGAAGCTGCACGGAAAATGAAATGGTTAAAGTGACTATTCAGGAAAAGTTTTTCGTCAATTCAAACAGTGATGGTGGACAACGAAGCTGCATTTGAACTGAGCCAGATACTGGAATTCCACAGACGCACTAAGTATGTTCATATTCAATCCATGTATATAAATCTTACAATAATACCCTAATATTTCTGTAATATCTTCTATAAATGCATAATAAAAATATTACACAAGAAATACTGAATTTTATTGAAAATTATGGATTTAAAATATAAAAAATGAAACATCCTGAAGGCATTACGAATTTTGCATCAATTCTTATTACAGTTTTCTTTATATAATTTCTAATCAAAATTACAGATTTTATATAAAAATTGATCTTCAGTGCCATCTCTGGGTCAAATGTGAACTAAAAAATGTAGTCGTTTTTTAGTACTACGAATGCAGGGCCGTTTCCTATCTTTCTATACTCTATAATCTATGATGTAAATTTGAATATAAATAATACCAGCCAGAACATTTTCCGCGGCCACCAAAAAAAATACAATACTACAACTCATCCATTTTCTCCGAAATATGAAGTAGATGGCAACTGTATATCTTCTGTTTGAGTTTGATAAATATGTTCTACGCAATCTCCCATATCTGACAAGGCGTATACATAACCTGGAAACCAAGGGGGTGGTTGCGATCCTCTCAATTGCACCCTTGAACAGTATTGGAAAGGGTTGCAGTCCAAATAATACTCAATACCTGTTGGGTCTATTCAAAGGACCCGCCTTAATGTACCGGAAGCTACTACAGCGACACCTGGTTGCAAGTATCCAGGAAGCCGTCCTACAAGAGGAAGCCAGTCTGAGCGTACCTCCCGAGCGACACACAGTACAGTACACACACGTCTTTGTAACTTTGTATCAATTAGCGCACCTATCAATCTGTACCAAGTGAATAAACTAGTAAATCTTCAGTTCGCTTTCATTTCTCAGTTACCCGTAAAAGAACTCACGAACATAACAACTGGCAACGAGGTAAACCGGATAAATTGAGAAAACGCGAGTGAATTGTCCACGTGTCAAAATGGCGGCATCACGTTTCGAAGAACTGAAAGTTGGCGAAGACGACTTTACTATCTACGCTGAACGTCTCGATCAATATTTCGAAGCAAACAAAATTACGAACAATAAACTTAAAGTGGCTAATTTGATAACTGTATCGGAGTTGAAGCATATAAGTTGATACGGAACTTGTGCTTTCCTGTTAATCCAAAGGATAAGACATATGAACAGTTGTGCCAGATCTTGGTGAAACATTGTGCTCCAACATTAAACGTTTGGCGCGAGAGGATAAAATTTTTCCAGTGTCGGCAAAACCCGAGAGAGAACATCTCCTAGTATTTTGCGATGTTGTGTGCATTAACGGTAAACTGCAGGTTCGGGAATCATTTGGAAGAAATCCTCCGGCTAAAATTTGTGTGCAGCCTTCATTCAGAAAAAATCATGGAAAAAGTGTGCAAGGAAAAAGAAGATGCAACATTGGACACCCCAGTAAGCAACGCAAGGGAAATGGACGCTTTGGTCAAAACGTCAGAGGTTGCCAGAGGGAATGGTATGCCCGATAGTAACATCGTAAGTGGAAGAAAATCAGAAACGAAGAAAGAGGCGAAAACGCCAAGTGTCACCAAAGGGAATGGTATGCCCGGAGGTAGCGTCGAAGTGGGAGAAATGCCAGATAAGGCTGTGAGAAGACCGAAGAGGAACATTACAAAACCTGCTAGATTCAGAGAGTAGGGAATTTTCTTGGTACAGCGACTTTCGAAGTTCTCTCTGGTGAGATACAATGATCTCACCGTGTTCTTGTTTACTGTTTACATAAAGCATGATATTGTACAGATAACTATTAATTTGTATTTCTGTAGGGTTACTGGAACTATGTAACTTTCCATTACAGAGGAGGCTCTAATCTAAAGGGGGAGGTGTTGGGTCTATTCAAAGGACCCGCTGTAATGAATAAATAACTACTTGATCATTTGGTTGTCTTTATTCGATTGATTCTATCCTATTCAGAATTCATTGAACTAGGATAGGTGTCCTACAAAATATATTGCAAGCTTGGCGTATTGACTAATACCAAGCCTGAATGAATAAACAATATTGTTCTCTTTAATTTGGAATTAATATACAGGTTGTCAGGCTTTACACCTCCCCTTCCTGAAGATGTCCGTTGCAACGGCCGATTGCAAGGACATCCAGGAATGTGAATTGTGAAACAAGCAATCAAATTAAGAAATAAAAGACATAACTTGGTACATATTACAACTCTGCTACATCTAGAATCACTATTAACTATCTACTACAATTAGGTATCGCTTCAACTAAAACTAGAGATTGTTATAACCCTACAATTATACCTAAATAATAAAATAACATTATAAGTAGTAATTTAATCAATAACACTAAAGTTCATCAATAGGGTGGTTGCAACCGTCGGGGACATAATAAAATAGTCAATAGGTATACCTATTTACTGCGCAGGGAAATATTTTTTCACTCTATTTTTATGCATGGTAATATGCCTACCCTTGTCATCCTCAATTGTGCAGTTGACACCTTGTGTTTCAATTACTTTGAAGGGGCCGTCAAACCATGAATTCAATTTTTTTCTATCTTCGTTTGACGTCAGCACGAGATCACCGGGAACCAAACTTAAATTGTTTGATTTTTGGTCTAATTTTGATTTCCGCTCCTTCTTTACTTTTTCTAGGAAATTTTTAGTTCTATTCAAGGCAAACTGAAGTCTGTAACGAGTTTCCTGGTCAAAGGCATCAAGATTGTATACTGGATCTATGCGAACTTTTGTGAACAATTCAGCATCTAGGTTTGCTTTTCTTGCGAAGACTAGTTCAAAAGGTGTATAGTTATGATAAGCACTTGGAGTAGTATTATAGCAGAATGCAAAATGTCTGGTCCAGATATCCCAGTCTGTAATTGTTTCGTTCACATACATCCGTATAAACTCATTTAGAACACGATGATTCCTTTCACAACCGCCTATAGTTTGGCTGTGGTAAGCTGTTGAGGTTTTATGACCCGAATTTAACAATTTAATAACATTTGTGAATACTTCGTTCTTATATTCGGTACCCATGTCAGTTCTAACTTCCTTCATGGGGCCGTATATCAGAACAAAGTCATCTACTATTGCCCTCGCCACAGTTTTGGCTTCTTTATTGATAATTGGTATGATGGTTACATATTTCGTCAGTTCGCATTGAATAGTTACTGCATAAGAATTTCCAATGTTTGATTTTTGAAAAGGACCTATTGTATCAATGGATACAATGTCAAAAGCTCTTTGCGGTGTGGGAGTCAAGACTAGTGGTTCTATATGACCTTTACCTTTTTTATTGATTTGACACTTATGACACTCTCTTGTGTATTTAGCTACGTCACGCGACATGCCTTTCCAAAAATAGTGAGATTTCAATTTTTTGAGCAGTCTTTTCTGTCCACTATGACCACCGTAGACAGGATTGTCATGAAATTTTGTCATTAATTGATGTCGTTCTTCTTTATCCTTAATTACTCTTCGCGGGCTACAAAGTACAATTTCAACATTTTTCAAAATATTTTGACCTACTTCCTTGAATTCATTTACAGTGCACTGTGTAAATAAGGCATCATTCAAATTCATTCTTAATTGACCCAATTTTTTCTCACTGGCGAAACGATTCAGCTCAGACAAAATTTGTGCTAACACAGGAATTTTGCCGTTAGTGATTAAAAACAAGGTGAGAGCGCTCTTCTTTCTTTTATGAATGATTGTTATTGTAATATGATCTCGCGAGATTGTGAATTGTACTTGTGGTAATTTCAAAACATCGAAATTATTCAACGCCTCCCGAACACGACACTCGGGTGTAGTAATGTTAGATGATATTGTTGAAGAATCAGTTTTACTTTTATTATAACTTGACCTTGACATTGACCTAGTTGCTACTAGTATTTGTGAGTTATCAGCGTTTAGCTTTTTCAGATCCTCTATAGTTATGCGTGACAGGGCATCTGCAATCACGTTGTTTTCTCCTTTAACATATTCAATTTCGAAATTATATTCTTCTAAGTCTAATCTTATTCTCGTCAATTTGGAAGAAGGATCTCTCATTGAGAAAAGGTGAACTAGTGGTCGATGATCAGTTTTTACTAAAAATTTTTTAGCTCCGTATAGATAACATCTAAAATGCTTAATGCCAAAATGAACTGCTGTTAATTCCTTCAGGATTGTGGGTTTGTGTTTTTCTCCCTTAGTGAATGTCTTCGAAGCGTATGCTATTGGAAGTTCACTACCGTCGAAATTTTGACATAACACTGCTCCGCACGCGGTGTCGGAAGCATCTGTAATTAGTATGAATGGTTTGGAAAAATCCGGATACTGCAGAATTTGTGGACAAATCAATGCTTTTTTTAATTTTTCGAAAGAATTTTGACATTCTTCGGTCCAAAGGAATTGTGTCCGTTTTCTAGTGAGCGTATTCAGAGGATAACATATTTCTGCAAAATTTGGAATAAATCTGCGGTAGTAATTACAAAAAGCAACGAATCTTTTGATCTCTTCACTACTTTTTGGTATAGGGTATTTATTAATGACTTCAAATTTTGATTCGTCCGGAAGAATTCCTTTATCTGTTATTTTATGACCTAAGAATGTTACCTCATTTTTGAAAAAATTACACTTTGCAGGGTTCAGCTTTAGGTTGAATTTCCTACACGTTTCGAATACTCTTCGCAAATTACTCATATGATGTTGAACGGAGCATCCTATAACTATCAAGTCATCCATATAAAGAAATGCTTTTTCGGGGCTCAATCCGGAAAAGGCAATAGACATCATTCTTTGAAAACTAGTTGGACTGACTGATAAACCAAAAGGAAGTCTTGTAAATCGGTATGATTGAGAATCAACACTGAATGACGTGATGTCTCTCGATTCCTCATCTAAGGGAATTTGATGAAAACTACTCAAAAGATCGATAACTGAAAAGACCTTTGAGCGACCAAGATTGTCAAGTACATCCGAAATTCGTGGTAAAGGAAATTTCCAAGCAACAAGCTTCTTATTTACACCCCTAAAATCTACCACTAACCGATATTTCTTACCGGAAGTTGACTTTTTATCGACAAGCAGTAACGGACTGTTGTAAGCTGAAAAAGACGGTTCGATAATTCTGTTATCTAAGAGGTTTTGGACCTGCCGATTGATTTCATTTTTTTGAGAATAGGGCAGCCTATAGTTTTTTATATAAACTGGTGTATTGTCTGTCATTTTGAGCTTTTGAGAATAAAAATTATTTGTTGTTAGTATATCCGTTTTCAAACCAAAAATATCCGAAAATTCCGAACAAAGTGATAGTACATCTTCTTTGACATAGTCCGGTATATCTGAATTGAGTTCACTCATTAACTGTGGAATTCGATCGATGTTTTCATTTTCTACGCTGTAAATATAGAATTCATTCAAATTTCTTGTCTGAATTTTGGAAGTATCGACCAGTGCATCTTCTAATGTTGTGTTTACTATGCGAACAAGTTTATTAGATGGAGTTATTAGAGAGTTGAAGTGCTGCCAAGGACGTAGACGTAAACGTTACAATTGACATGTGCTCATGCGCACTCGTCAGTTTCTTACGTTCACGCTTGGGCCGGCTTTACGTGCGACGTAAACTAGCGTCCTGTTACGTACGTACGTGGTACGTACGTACGTAACCGAAAGTTGAACGAATCCGACCGATGAAAGGCGAATGCTGGAATTTTGAAATGAATTGCTTCTAACCTTAAAAATTTAAAAACAATCTAGTAGCTGAAACTTTGTTTTGAGAACACGATTAATTAACTTTTTACTTAATATCTTCCTTATTATTTATAAACTGTGATTTTGCATTTTTCTGAGAAGTGTTGATTTTTTTTCAATGCAATACTTCTGTTACGAGATTGCATATAAGTACCAAGAACTCATATATTATTTCGATAAGTTACAAATGTGGAATTTTCCTTTAAAATGAGAGTGATATTTACATACAAGCAACTCATTTGTGATGATTTCCTCTAAAATTCCTGCTTTCGGCAAGAACTCAAGTTATAAAAAAATTATTTTCATTATTATTCATTTTGAAATTCTAATGTAAAGAAGGAATCGTACAAATATATGTTCACTTCATCAATTTGTTTATAGGAAACAGACAATCTGAATCACTAATATCAGAAACTTTCTGTCAGAATAAAATAATAGGTTAGCTTTAGTCTCTAATGGTCTACCGTACGTACGTATGGCAGCACTTCAACTCTATTTTTACTTCAAGACGTAAACGTTATATTTGACTGTTTTTCTCACGTCTACGTCCACCTTCGGGCTTACGTGCTGCGCGCACTTCAACTCTCTATTATGGTTCTCCCTACGAATATTCCGGGTGCAAGTTCCTTATTCATGACTAACTGATCCTCGGTTATATTGTCTAAACAGCGAATGTTTCTAACAACTTCGCATCGAGCTGGAATGAAAACTTGATTTTCTGCGGGGCCATTTAAAATTGGAATAGTTATTTGGTATTCGTCCACCCTGACTCTCATAGTCCAATTGCCGTAATCGATAGCAACGTTATACTTTGCAAGAAAATCTCTACCCAAAATTCCGTCACCTGGTATCGGAAAATCGTCGTTGACTACGTGAAAAGCATGTTTTAGATCGTATTCTTCGACTGAAATGTAAGTTTCTACAACACCCAATGATTTGGTGAGTTCATCCGTAATTCCTCGAAGGTTACTCGTTTTTGAATTATCTACGAGAATGTCTGACCGTATTTTACCCTTTTTGAAAATTGAAATATCAGCACCTGTGTCGACAAAATACATATTTTCCATTCCTGTCATTTCAGTCGTAAGAATAACTATATTTGACATGGACAAATTGATAGAAAAGACATTATCTAATTCATTGTGTTGCTCTGATTTCCCCCCAATCGGACCCGTTGGGGGACCGATTGGTTTTCCGAATTATTATCGTCGATATTTTCGAGATACCTTACATGTCTAGTAGCATTTCCATATCGTCTGTACCCTCTCGAGCGTCCACGACGATTTTGATTACGGGTATTTTGTTCTGAGGGATTGTTATTATTTTGACGGTAATTCTGATTATACCTGTTTCCGATATCATGCCGATTTGAAAAACCTCGCCTAGGACGCCTATATTGCCCGAAATAAAATACATTGTTTTGGGGTTGATTGTTCGAAGCACTCACAAATTTCGATAAAACTTCTTGTACCGACTTAAATGAACCAGCTTCAACGACTAATTTTGCTCGTTCGTTATTAGAATTTTGCATGAGTGAGCGTACCGTGGCTTCCACAGAGTAATTTTCTGCAACTTCTCTGGGCACTCCCTCGCTTATATACGCCTTTTGTAGTTTTTCCGATAAAACTTCTATTTCGGAGGCAAAACTAGCAGGGTCTTTGTGATTTTGTCTACAGCTCGAAAGTCTGGCTGATAATAAACGAGAGCTTTCCCCTTTTATTCCGTTCCTCAATTTTGAAATTATATCATCAATGTTATTTTCCTCGGTGATCAGATCGCGAGCTTTCCCTGTTAATCGTGTTTTGATGAATGCAACTGCGTTACCTTGACCGTTGGTACAGATGCTTTTCAAGAGCTCTAATGCATCCAGAAATGAACGTAAATTTTCAATTTTTCCGTCGAATTGATTAGGAAGTAATTTACTTGCCAAATTGAAAAATTCACTTTCTGCAGTGGCCATAATTTCAAATGTGTCTAAAACTAGTGGATCAATCTTTTCTAGGCATGAAGTTGGAACTTTAATCTTGACTCCCAGTACTTCAAATGAGCGCACTACTTTATCTCTACTATTAAGGAAAGAAGTTTTGCAAATTTGTTTATCGACGTTATCTAAAGTATCCCAAGTGTCTCTCAAAGTCTGAGTCAAGTCATTGAATGAACTTACCAGGTTATCTCTAATATCTGCCCTTGTTGCTTCTGTTTTAGGGACTTCTTTCTTCAAAATTCTTTTGGTAGTATTTTTCAATGAAACTGTTACCTGATCTAACTTTAAATTCAGCTCTTTGTTTTTAGTGTTCATGAGCCTATGACATCGGTGGGCATATTACTTACTATATTATACTAAACCAATACACAATAATTGTAATATCTATGATGGTTTTTCCATCCTCGGACCTTAAACATAGAACTGTTAATTGGATATTCAACATAGGTAAAATAAGAGTCAGCAATTAATTTCTTTAACAAGGTATAGTGAATGTTGAGTACAAAACCTTATTGTTGTTCCTGAATAGTTCACTCACACCATGTAGTCATGTAGCACTCTTGTCTATACTTGTGCAACAGAACCCAGGGATACGTTGAGGTTCCTTCTAATGCGTCTCTCCATATTTTTCTTGTGAGCCTTATACAGTTTGAAAACCATATCCATCACCAGTATTGCCAGTATAAGGAACATTACAATCTTAACATCTTTCGTGATGTTGTATTCGCTCTCCTGCACTATGAAATTTGAATTTACTGCACCATTTTCCGTCACGTCTTGTTTCGTGTCCTTCGAGTGGGAATTTCCCATTTTTAATTTAAAAATTTTTTACGATCACCATTTATGTAGTCGGCAACTTTTCAACTTTTTTGAATCGCAATATAGGTACGTACCACGTAGTTGTTAACTTTCCAAAAATTTTGGGCAGGATCGCCATGTAATGAATAAATAACTACTTGATCATTTGGTTGTCTTTATTCGATTGATTCTATCCTATTCAGAATTCATTGAACTAGGATAGGTGTCCTACAAAATATATTGCAAGCTTGGCGTATTGACTAATACCAAGCCTGAATGAATAAACAATATTGTTCTCTTTAATTTGGAATTAATATACAGGTTGTCAGGCTTTACACCGCCTTAATGTACCGGAAGCTACTACAGCGACACCTGGTTGCAAGTATCCAGGAAGCCGTCCTACAAGAGGAAGCCAGTCTGAGCGTACCTCCCGAGCGACACACAGTACAGTACACACACGTCTTTGTAACTTTGTATCAATTAGCGCACCTACCAATCTGTACCAAGTGAATAAACTAGTGAATCTTCAGTTCGCTTTCATTTCTCAGTTACCCGTAAAAGAACTCACGAACATAACAATACCTTTATCAACTTCTTCATTAATATGTCCCCCCTTTGTGGTTTCGAGTACGTCGCAAACTTCAATGTTTTCCTTCGGAACTGCTCCAATTGCTTCACTTACATACATCTGGCATGTCCTGTTGCATCCATGGAGAATCTTCATGGCTCAGAGATTTGTAAGGACGGCCCCATTTTTCCCTTTTTTTTGGGTGGTTGTGGGATTACCATAGCATACGCGGAGTCTTGAGGTTTATCTTCGGCTGTCTGTACGATCACTGAAGTTTCTTCCATTTTCTGACTCAACATTTCCTCCTGTATTGACCCTGGGACGTTATTCACGGGTATAACGACATCTCCAAGAGGTTCAGAGCAACGGAACTGATATTAACCATAGCGGAAGGCGCTTCCTCCGTACCACCTTCTGTGAAAAGACTATTGAAAGTTGCTTCAGGGTCTAGTTTTGGTTGCATGCTTTTATCCATTGGGTTGAACACCTTAGCCATAGCCTCTGGAGATGCTTCAGGTAAAGGTTCGTCAGCTGAGATGGATGGTTTTATTACAGACTGCTCCAGTAGGGCAATATTTTCGGGACTAAGCTTAAGCGTCTGAAGGTGTTTCTTCAATGGGTATCTTTCTGGTGACTGATTCGCCAGATCCGGTGGATTGTTCTTCAAGGCGTTATCTACATCTTCCTTCTCTTCATCAACTAACTGTGACACTTGTTGAGGATCTATGCCAAGTCCCATATCGAGCTTGGTAGTTTCTCGTATTATGTTCTCTGTGGTAGCTTGGTACTGCGCAGTAATATCTTTTTCGCTTACTACAGTTAATATTTCTTTCACAGGACCCTTGGGTGATGGAAAATCTGGATTCAGTTTCTGGATCTCCTCCTCCACTTGAGTAGTTTCTCCTATTCTGGGATCAGTTTCAATAGTTTCGATATTTCTTGATACTATTTCTCCATAGTTACTTGCTACAGTTTTGAAAGCTTCACATGTCGAACTCATATCTTGAGTGAATTTTTCCATCACTTGACGTAGAGCGTTTATATCGAAAGTAGAAATTACTGGATTTTCTTTTGGATCATTTCCATGATTTTCATTATTCATTTGATCCAGCCATAATTGAATTTGCTCATTATTTCTTTCTGTAATAGTTTGTGCCGTTATTTGGAAAGTATTCTCCAATTGAGCTTGAATATTTCCAGGTATCTCTACGTAACTATTTGTAGAGGCGTTAGAATTGGATCTTACGGAAGAATTTCGAAGTACTTCTTCGACTTCCATTTGAGCTTGCATATTTACAATTTGTTTTTCTATTTCCGTCAATTCCCTCATTTCTGCTGCTTTTGTTTCTGCTGCTTTTGCTGCCTCTGCTGCTCTTGCTGCTTTTGCTGCCTCTGTTGTTCTTACTGCTTTTGCTGCCTCTGCTGCTCTTGCTGCTTCTGCTTCTTTTCGTTTTAATGATTTCAAAGCCTCTAACCTTTTCAATTCAATTTGTTTCAGTTGAATACTGCATGAAGATTTTTTACTTTGTTGGGAACTGGGACTGTACCTCGAGGGAGGCTTTCCATTGATTCTTGTAGTTTTTTTCAAAGACTCTTCCTGATCTGACATATCAGGCAGTGTGTTTATTTTTTTTACGACCAAAAAGATGTTATCTATAAGGGCTCGAAGGACCAAAAAATGATGTAGCAAGACCACTTTTTTGCCACAAAATAAGGACTTCAAGAATAATATGACTTTTCTGTTCAACTTAATTTGACAACTACTCCCATCAAAACTAATTCTACATACTATGTTAATTTGAATATAAATAATACCAGCCAGAACATACGTGGTTCAGCGAGTAAGTTCATGACCAATATTTCACGTATTCCTGGAGAAGATGCAAGTAAACCTAGATGGCTTAGGATTTCCTTTTCTAATGCTGATATTGTAAGCAAAATCCTCAGGGGCAAGAAATCTTTGCATGGAAACCCACGTTTTCGTGACATAATAATACGGGATGACAAAACGAAAAACCAGGTAGCAGAACTTAAAGTACTCCGTGTAAAACTTCGTAGGAGACAGGATGATGGTGACAATAATCTCACAATAAAATATGACAGAGGTCGACCAGTTATCGCATCGACATCGAAGGTCCAATCTAAGTCTTCCCCAAAAAACCAGATACCCTAAATTCGTGGCCTGTTGTCTATACCAACTCCCAGTCTCTACTGTCCTTATTCAACGAGTTGCTCACCGTCGTCCAAATAAGGAAACCATTAATTATTTTTATAACCGAAACTTGGTTGCAGTCTTCCATTCCTGGCGGTACTTGTAACATTCCAGGCTATACAATATTTCGCCGAGACAGCCTCAGAGCTATCGGTCGCGGTGGCGTCTGCATCTACGTGAAGGATGATATCGTTGCTACCTTCAACATTTCTGTTTTTCATAAAGACTCGGACGGCATAGATAATATCTTCATGGATCTATCGGATCCGTATAATATATCATTCACTCTGGCATGCATTTATAGACCTCGACCTTGCATGGATGATAGGAGTATTGCTGAGTTCCTGGAGGAGCTATCACTTTCACGTTTTTATATTGTAATTGCTGGTGATTTCAACTGTCCTGATCTGGAATGGCCCCTCACCAGATGCCCAACTGAGAATTCACCATCATTTCCATATGCGAACCTCATCATCAACACAGGGCTTCAACAAATAGTGCAAAAGCCCACTAGGTACAGACATGGGCAGAATCCTTCTACACTGGACCTCATCTTCATATCTGACAGCAATCTTTTATCCGAGCTTTTGTATCTGCCGTCTCTTGGCAAATCCGATCACGTGGTTTTGAAGTTTGACCTGCAGTTTTCTAGTCCATGTACAACAAAAAAACAAACCAAAGTTTACAAGAGGACCGATTATGAGGGGGTTTTGGCGGTGTTGGGGAGCTACGATTGGTCAGATTTTTTTTCTGGCGAAGAGGGCATGGATGTTCTATGGGAGAAGTTTCTCAGGATTGTACTGGATGCTGTTTCTTTTAACACTTATTCCAAGTCAGTGACTCACAATGCTAAAAAACCATGCAATAGTGCAAGAGCCCACTAGGTACAGACATGGGCAGAATCCTTCTACACTGGACCTCATATTCATATCTGACAGCAATCTTCTATCCGAGCTTTTGGATCTAGCCCCTCTTGGCAAATTCGATCACGTAGTTTTGAAGTTTGACCTGCAGTTTTCTAGTCCATGTACAACAAAAAAACAAACCAAAGTTTACAAGAGGACCGATTACGAGGGGGTTTCGGCGGTGTTGGGGAGCTACGATTGGTCAGATTTTTTTTCTGGCGATGAGGGCATGGATGTTCTATGGGAGAAGTTTCTCAGGATTGTACTGGATGCTGTTTCTTCTAACACTTATTCCAAGTCAGTGACTCACAATCCTAAAAAGCCATGGATAACAGGTAGTCTTTACAACTCGATTAAGGTTAAAAAGACTTTATGGCAGCGTTATGTCAGGAGTGGATCTGATGCTGACTACCTCAATCATCGAAATTACTCAAATCACTTGTCATCCTTAATCAGGTCTGCCAAAGCCGATTATGAGAGTGGACTGTTGTCTGAGGGGAACCGAAAAAGATTTTTTACTTATGTCCGAAGTACTTTCGATAGCAAAGTCTCTGTTCCCCTGGTGAAGAATTCATCTGGAGAGCAGTGCAGTAACTATTCTGAGTCTGCTGATGTCCTTGCAGAAACGTTTTCCTCCCACTTTACCGAGGAACCTAAGTCGGCCATACCTCCCTTGCTCACTCCTCGATGTCCTAGCTCCCTTGATCATGTACCTCTGTCAGTGGGCATTGTTGAGAAGTATCTTTCCAGCCTGAAGGCAGAGCTGTGCCGAAGTCTTGTGCTTAGTGCTCGTGAAAGCACTCGAAGCACTTTTGTGCTCGTAAGCACTGTGCTCGCGAGCACTTAATTGAACCAGTGCTTAGTGCTTGGTGCTTCGCGAATTTTGAGAAAGGGCTTAGTGCTTAGTAATTTGAAAAAGTGCTCCCGAGCACCAAAGTGCTCCCAAGCACTTTCAGGAATTACCAAGCACCAAGTCCTTCATAGACTTGTTGGAACATGGAAATGACAGACTTTCGCGTGCTTCAAATAGACAAAGAAATAAATTTTTTTTTCCGTTTCACTTCTATAGATTAACAATTTGTTCATTTTTTTGCATTACAAACACTGGTGTTAAAAAAACAATCTCGCTGTATGATATGGACTTTGTGGTTTTTACGTTTTCATTATTTTGCCAGAAAAACAGATTGTTCTGATGATTTTTTCAGGAAAACTCTATGGAGCAATGTGACCTTTTTTTCAACATACGATTCAGGTATCTTATATCATGATTTCAAATAATTTATTTGCGAATATTTTAGTAACAGTTCGTTAACTGAATGAATGCCATATAGAGCTCAAAAAACCATAAGAAACATTTCCATCTGATTTGTTGACAAGACGTCACTCTTTCTCTATAACTTTTTTTGGTATGTCGTCATGTTAACCTGTCTTTATATCCGGAATTTATCAAAAATAATTATTTCGTCGACCTAAAAGTTGATTTTAATATGTACAAAATTGAATATTAATGACCAATTTTAATATTCAATTGACGTTGTTTCAGTGTGCTATTTCCATGAACAAACGAACATAAAGCATGCAGAAGCGATAGAGTAATGTCAGAACTCAACAGTAATATAGAAATATAGAAATTTATATTATGTCACTTGTATGTCTTGTGAAAAAAAGAGTTCATTTCAATCAAGAATTTATATACAATTCTAATTGATGTTGTCGGAAAAATCTTGTAATCAACCCAGTTATTAATCTAGCGACTAATGGTCTCAAACTATTATACTGAAATATCTAGCTAGACCATAAGTCGCTTTCTAAAATAACCTAGTTGATTAAATATCTATTGAACGACTCACTGAAAAAACCTATTGTCAATTTCAATTATGTCCAGTTCAAAAGACGATAACATTAAAAAGAAAAATTCAAAATTCCAAACTAAGAGATATTTGGATGGAAAATATTAAGTTTGATTTTGAAAAGTGCTTAGTGCTCGGTGCTCGTGTAAACGAATTACTTTCCAAAAGTGCTTAGTAATCGCGAGCATTCTTCAAAAAATAAGAGCTTAGTGCTCGAGATTCCGGAGCACTTTTCAATAGGGCTTAGTGCTTTGTGCTCGAAGCACTTTCCTTCAGTGCTCGGCACAGCTCTGCCTGAAGGTCACTGCTGCTCCTGGTAGTGATGGAATTAAATGTCTCCTCCTTTCGCGATGTTCTGATGCTTTTGCCGAACCTCTTATCCATCTATTTCAACGGTCAATGGTAACTTCCTCATTACCTTCACAATGGCGTTCAGCATCTGTGACACCCGTATTCAAAAATTGGGGATAAAACCTCTCCTTCCAACTACCGCCCTATAAGTCTTGTGTCTACAGTTTCTAAAATATTCGAAAGAATATTTACTGACCTCATTCTCGATTCTTCGATCAATAATTTGGTACCTGATGTTCAGCACGGTTTTCTTCCGGGTCGCTCAACTATGACTGTTGTAGTAATATCTATTTTTTGTTTCTAAATTCAATAGTTTTCATTTCAATTCCATTTGAACAGTATATGCACTGGACAGCCTGTATATTATCAGTTACCTGGAACTGATATCTGCTGTGCCTGCGTAATTCAACAAATATGAACAATATGTCAGAGTCTAAGAACAACCTCCGACTGTTTCTTATCGCTACCGCTAATTTTCTAAATTGTATTTTCCGCTATTATATATTTTCTCTTGTTTTGAGATAGAACCTTGTGTTCCGCTATTTTAAGTTAACTACGCTATTATTTTGTGAAAGAGACACTATTATTGAAGAATTGAAGATCACCGACCCCGTCCGAGAGTACTCTCCAGAAGATTGGTCGAAGAATACTGTTTGGTGAGTCTGGTGCATTTTACTTTATTTTTTTTCACTTTATTTTTACAACACCTATGATTTTTGATTAATACAGTCCACTAAATTCTCTCCACTTAAAGAGTTACCGCAACAATGACCAACCTTCTCATGGCAGTGAATGACTGGTCTAGGTATTTGGACGATGGTATTCCGATCGATGTTATCTATTCTACTGTATACAGCGGATCTCCCACAGTCCATAGTTTCACAGTGTCTCCTGTTCGCCGACGATGCAAAATTATACAGTGTTCCGTCAGTTACTTCTAATCAACTGCAGTCGGACCTGAATAATGTTGTTCTCTGGGTGGAAAAATGGTTGCTGCCTCTCAATATGAACAAGTGCTGTGTTTTACACCTCGGCAGAAACAACCCAAGTCTTCCGTATACACTGGGTGGACGGCCTCTCACCGTAGTCCGGAGCCATCGTGATCTTGGGGTAATCGTCAACCGTGATCTTGACTGGTCAGAGCATATGACGGAGGCTTGCAGTAGAGCTAAGAAAGCGGCCTTTCTCATTCAGCGAAATTTCGCAGGTTGTAGTGTGCAGACTGCAAAAATGCTGTACACATCGTACGTGAGACCAATCCTGGAGTACGCTGGACCAGTTTGGTGGGTCGCTCTTAGACATGATTCGCAGCTTCTAGAGTCTGTTCAGAGATGGTGCACAAGAATCCCATTTTCCAGTTTTTCTCGGCCAAGTTACGAAGCAAGAATGAGATTATTCGAGCTAACTAGCTTCGAGGACCGGCGTGCCAGGGGTGATTTAATAGTGGCTTTCCCGTCTATGCGTGGATTTTTCGGTGTGAACCTTGAACATCTATTCCGTTTGAATACAAACCATCTTCGTGGACATAATTTCAAGTTAGCAAACCGAATTTTCGACACATGGAATCGTCTCCCGAACGAAGTAGTCAGCGCAGCAAGTGTCAACCAATTTAAGAACATGTACGACCGACAGAGGAGAATTACTTAATTTTGTTTCTGTAACTAGCATAAGTTTTATATATTTTTGTATTGAGTGTATAGGTTTAACATCCACTCTTATTGTTTGATGATGATAATAATAATATAGAGCCTCAGGGGCTCTGAAATGGTAAGTTCTAGAGTACGGGCTTAGCAAACCCGAGGTACCAGAGCTAGACCTGGCAGTAGGTATAAAATGCAACCCATAGTTATGGTGCAATTAAGGAGTAGAAATATTGAGTCGCTGCCTGAGGATCGTCAGGGCATGTCTGGAGCTGGCGCTGGACATGACAGAATGCGAGACGTCAGTGGCAGTGCGCTAAGGAGGCGGGCCCCTGTCATACAAAACACTACAGAAGAACCAAGGAGGCAAACAACAGCAGTGCCACCCCCTACAAATAGTGCTACGCAGGATCTTCAACCAGCGTTCACTCAAGCAGGGTTACCCAGAAGACGCATGAAATGGACAAGTTGTATGAATGAAACGATCATGCGCATCTACTATAAAATAACAAACCTGGGTCAAGAACTAACTGGATACAGACAACGGTTATTCAATGAATTCAAGCGATGTTTTCCAGATCTACAAGTAACTGAACAGAGGATAGCTAATCAATATCGCGTAATCCTCAGAAGACAAATTGCAGGAAATTAAAAATGAAGTTGTCAATGAATTAAACAACGAAGAAAACCATAATAGAGAAGAACACACAACTCCTGGAAACAGAGAGCACAACCATTGAGCAACACATGAAGAAAGAACAACTGAACTCCAATTACCGCTCCAAGAAGATATTCAAACGGATGAAGAGACACAGACTGAACATTCATCACCTCAGGTTCATACTTCAGTAGAAACTGCCCATAAAATTTCGAACGAAGAACGACAAGCTCTAGTGGAACGTCTTCAATCAGCAATGCACAGATTATTCAGCGAATACAACGGCACTGATCCACTCTCCAGAACAACACTACCTAGGATCAGATCATCCAAAAAGCTTGCGGTCATCCTCAAGATAATGAACACTGATGTCATACCAAAATTCCTTTCAATGGCAACACAACTGGAAACGATCCATCTCATCCTTTATTGTGCCGCAACAACTGTAGTGGAAGTGCTGGGCATGAAGACCAAACCAAGACAGCACTCAAATCAACCCTGTCCACAACATCGCCTACCTCACTGGCAAAGGAGGCTGGAGGAAAAAGTTCAACGCTGTCGGCAGGACATAGGAAGGCTGACACAATATGAAAATGGCATCAGAACAATCAAGCTGAAATCGTTGGTGGAATCGATTATCTATCGAATTCGCAAGCACTCAAGCTATGAAGAAGAAAACATAACAGTAAAGCAGTGCATCGACATACTAAAACAAAAACTCAGTGTCTACTCCCTTACGGTCATCACAAAACAAGAGCTTTCGGATATTCTCAAAGAAATGCACAACTGGAAATCGCCTGGACCGGACGGGCTCCACAGTTTTTGGCTGAAAAAATTCAACTGTTTGCATAGAAGTTTAACTAAGGCAGTGAATGAAATTCTACGTGTTCCAGAGAGTATGCCCTCGTTCCTGACAGAGGGCATTACACGTCGACTATACTCCCATTGCGAACGAAATAATATAATTGCATCGGAACAGAAAGGATGCTCCAGGGGTGCAATGGGATCCAAAGAACAACTGATAATCGACTCTATAATCTGCAACCAAGCCCATAAAAAGAGGAGGAATTTGTTCACGGCTTATCTTGACTACAAAAAAGCTTTCGACTCCATGCCGCATGAATGGCTCATAAAAGTTTTAGAGATCTATAAAGTAGATACAAGAATAGTGAGCTTTCTCAAAACAGTTATGTCAACTTGGCGCACTAACATCGAAATCAGCGGAACAGGCATAAGAACTGGCACAGTGTCCATCAGGAGAGAAATTTTTCAAGGAGACTCTTTGAGTTCATTGTGGTTCTGCATGGCAATGAACCCGTTATCAACTATATTAAAATCCTCCAGAAAGGGATTCAACCTGAAAGCCAACACTAGCAATATGTTGATTAACCATCTTTTATACGTCGATGACTTAAAACTGATCGCAGCAAACAGAGACCAACTAGAGTGCCTACTACTAGTAGAGATCTTTTCCAAAGACGTCAGCATGAACTTTGGACTGGACAAATGTCGTTCCCTAAATATAGCAGGAGGGAAAATCCAACAGACACCTCTCACCTTATCTAACGGAGAAGAAATGAAGGCAATGCTGGCAGGTGATCTATACAAATACCTAGGTATGAAGCAATGTCAAAGGATAGACCAACGAGTGATGAAGGACGAATTAACAGCAGAGTTCACTTGAAGAATGAGGAGCGTTCTGAAAACGAAACTGAACAGCAGAAATCTAACAAAAGCTGTTAACACCTACGCTTGCTCAGTTCTCACCTACTCATTCGGACCCGTAAAGTGGAGTAATACAGATCTCGATCGTCTCCAACGGAAAATGAGAACACTATGTACAAAGGCCAACAAGCATCATCCTAAATGCTGTGTTGAAAGAACAACAATTCCAAGAACTCAAGGCGGACAAGGCTTTGTGGACATAAAGAAAATGGCGGCTGAACAAATGAACAACTTGAGAAATTATTTTATAGATAAAGCAAACACCTCGAACTTACATAAGATACTGATTGAAGCAGATTGTTCAACACCTCTATTACTAAGCGAGCACCTTCATGAAAACACCACACAGATGGATAGTCATAAAATTCAAAGATGGAGAGAAAAGCCCCTACATGGAAGACACCTGAACGAGGTCACCCAGGAACATGTCGACATTCCTGCGTCGAACTACTGGCTGACTTCTGGAAGTTTGTTTCCTGAGACAGAAGGTTTTCTCCTTGCCATTCAAGATCGAGTAGTGCAAACTAAAAACTATCAGAAATATATCATGAAGGATAGGAGCCTCACCGACGATAGATGCCGCTACGGATGCCAAACATCAGAAACAATCCAACATATTACAGGAGGCTGCCAAATGTTTGCTGGAAATGAATATAAGAGTCGACATGATGCAGTTTGTAAAATACTTCATCAGGAACTCGCCATCCAACTGAATATTCTGCAGTCCGAAACAATTCCATATTATAAGTATCAGCCTGAAGTAATACTGGAGAACAACCTTTACAGGTTATACTGGGACCGCACAGTACTTACAAATTTAACAGTTGCTAATAACAGGCCAGACATAATCCTAGTGAAGAAAAAAGAGAAGAGAGCAATACTTATAGACGTAGCCATCCCGAACAACAACAATCTACGTCAAAAATGGCTGAAAAAATATCGAAATATCGAGAGCTTGAACTTCAGCTTAAAAAGCAGTGGGGAATGTCTACTACCGGAACCATTCCGATTCTCATATCATCCACAGGAATTATTCCTAAGAGCCTCAAGACCAACCTCAAGGAGCTAGATTTGAATGAAAATCTTTACAAAGTGATGCAAAAAGCAGTACTCCTCGGTACTGCTAGAACGGTAAGGAAGTTTGTAGGTCACGATGGACACCAGGAACAACCATGGAGGGAAACATTGCAAGACCGACTACCAGGACATCTACCGAGAAATCCAGGACCAAGCGACGAAGGACGAACAACCCAGGGCCCAGGAGAAGAAGAACACCGAAGACCTCAGAGCTCAATCCCCCTGATACTTGCTATCCGGGATGAGTGAATGTTCACCTTAGTAGGGAGTGTGATAGCCGATCGCTAGGGGGTGTGAAAAATCACACCCTTTCTACGCTAATTGGCTCAAGTCGATAATAATAACAATCGATACAGATAATGCACATTTTTATTTTATGTTTCTAGTGGAAAACCTTCAATAGGTATATAGGTACATTGTTTATTCACGAAATGCAATAAATATGCAATTCAAAATCAGAAAGACAGTTCACACAGAAAATTTTGAATTATTTAATTTTGAGAATTGAAAATTCGAAAATACAGGGTCTTGTTTTCGGGATGACAAATGAAATTTTTGTTAATCCGAACATGGATTTCCAGAGTGACAGATAGTCAGGTCGCTTGTACAGAAGTAGTTTAATGTTCGTACCGAAAATCATTAAAATATTCGGAGTGATTCGTAAGTTATGGCCATTCAAATCAATCGGCGAAATCGATAAAACAGCCCGTATCTCTGTAATCAAACTTGTTAGACCCATAAAACGTAGTATATTCGGAACCATCTACACCATTTCCAAGTGTATTTCAGAAAGCGTCAATTGTATTTCAGAAAGCGTCAATTGTATTTCAGAAAGCGTCAATTGTATTTCAGAATAGTCAATTATATTTCAGAAAGCGTCAATTGTATTTCAGAAAGCGTCAATTGTATTTCAGAATAGTCAATTATATTTCAGAAAGCGTCAATTGTATTTCAGATTAGTCAATTGTATTTCAGAAAGCGTCAATTGTATTTCAGAAATCATCAATTGCATTTCAGAAAACATCACTTGTAATTCAGATCGGTCAATTCAATTTCAGAAATCGTCAATTGTATTTCGGAAATGGTCATTCGAAATTCAATTTATAGGTACACACATTTACATATAGCAGAATTGTTCATTTTAAATACGGTTTATCCTCCTCAGTCCCAAGACCACACTGAAATCGAGATAATTGTGATATTTGGAAATTAAAATAATATTCCTATTTTGAATTGCAAATGACGGGTTCTGAAATACATATAATATAATCTGAAATACAATTGACGCTTTCTGAAATACAATTGACTAATCTGAAATACAAGTGACTCTTTCTGAAATAAAACTGACTAATCTGAAATACAATCGACGCTTTCTGAAATACAATTGACTATTCTGAAATATAATTGACGCTTTCTGAAATACACTTGGAAATGGTGTAGAGATGCTTTATTCATCCTTCACTTTTTTCCGTTTCCCAATGAAGCACCCTGTATAAGAGTATCCTCAAATTAGGGTTATTCGAATATATTACAGAAAGAATCAACATTTTTCTTAGAAATCATACAAACTTACTCTGAGAAACCGGGGGGCGCCATAGAGGTACTTTTAGGAACAAATCGTTCGTGTTGACATGGTCTGAGTTCCATACTCAGAGATTTCTCCCGCATATTGCCAATAAGTACCTAAAATTTAATACACGTTTCTGTTAGAGAAGAATTGTTTGACAAAAATGGACCATTCACCTGCTTCTTGAATCGCTCGATCATAATGTTGTTATGCAAGCAACATGATGCGTATAATCCAAATGTTTTTAAGACCGCTTCATCTTTTTTGTTGAAGTAACCGGTTCTTTTGTTCAGAAGTTTGAAAATACCTGTAATTCAAACAATCAGTTCATTATTAGTCTTTGTTGTTACCAGACGTATGTAATTTGATCTGATATGAGTATACAGGGTGAGTTTTCTGAGTAGTAAAGGGTTTTCCAGTAAGAGGTGTTTATTTGAATAGCCCGCTATTTCGATAGATATCATGTTTGCAGCTGTCATTTTTTAACATTTGATAAATATAAACTACGTCATTAATAAAAATGTAACGATACGCGCTTCAAGAACGCATTGAAATTATTAAAACTCACTATAAAAATGGTGAAAATTTATCAGAGACGGTTGGTAAAACTCGAACATTTTTGGGTCGTCGTGAAGCATCTTGTCGGACCGCAATAAAAAAATTGGTGGAAAAATTCGAGCTGTTGGACAAGTTAGCGATGTGAAGAATTAAATCCGTGCACGTCGCTCAAGAACAGCCGAGGGTATTTCTGCTGTAGCCGAAAGTGTTGAAGAAAGCCCAGGTTTGTCCATTTCACGTCATTACACCGTATTTTGCATAAAGAATTGGGTCTTAAGGCTTATAAAGTTCAGTTAAACAAGAACTCAATCGTGCCGATCATCAACAACGTCGTGTCTTTACTGATTGGGTCGCTGAAATGCATGAAAATGATCCGGAATTCCATCGAAAAATCATCTTGAGTGATGAGGCAGATTTCCACCTCGTTGGCTTCGTCAAGAAGCAAAATTGTCCCATCTGGGGCTCGGAAAACCCAAGAGTTATTGTTGAAAAGCCTCTCTATCTTCAACGGGTGACTGGTGCGGTTTATGGTCCGGCGGAGTCATTGGACCTTACTTTTTCGAAAATGAGGGTAGAGCAACAGTTACGGTGAATGGATTACGCTATCGAGAGGTGATTAATGTTTTTATGGCCGAAATTGGATATTATTGATCTGGACAACGTTGACTTTCAACAAGACGGCGCTACGTGCCACACAAGCAACGAAACCATTGATCATTTGCGAGAGAAATGTCCGGACCTTTTTATCTCTCGAAGAGGTAATCACAATTGGCCACCGAGATCTTGTGATTTAACATCTTGCGACTTCTTCCTTTGGGGCCTTGTGAAAGAGAAGGTCTACGCCAATAGCGCAGCGTTGATTCAAGACCTCAAAGACCTCACTTTGCGATTTGGTTGTGGAACATCTCATTAAAAGGATATGGTCCTTTAAGCGTGGTCGTGGTGGTCATTTGCCTGATTTTATTTTCCACTATTAACGGCATAGCTTCTTCTTTATAATGAAATAAACATCCGATCATTTATATTTAAAAATGGCATTTTTCTTTGAATATCAAAATAACACTTTAATTCGTAGTAAGTAAAAACTGCGTCGTAAACTAACGCAAGTTAATCTGGGCGTTGATTATTAAACTCTAATTATGTCTATCAAGGGCGTAGCCAGGGGGGTGGTTTTGGGGTTCAAAATCGGCATTAGAATGCTTAGATGATTGCAAACAGAATATGTATCCGAACATATACATCCTACTACAAATTTAAGCTGCGATTCCAGTATCTACTGCTACTCCAGAAAGACGTATTTCTAGCTTGAGGAGAATTAAAAATTACCTGCGCAATTCTTCTAGCGAAACCAGATTGAATGGGTTGGCGCTTATGAATATTCATTATAGTGTGAAAATTGATGAAAATGAAGTGGTTGACCAATTTGCTAGAAAAAAAAAGACGGATAGACTTTAACTGAAGGAATTCACCATACAAAATATTGTTTGTGTTTTCTCACTGTTTCATTTTTAATACCTATTCATATGTTGTCGGCACTATTTTGGAGTAAAACATTAAAAAACTCTATTTAGTTTCAATGAGAGCACACATCCACACTAATTTCATATTGATTCTTTCTGTAAGTATTTATTAGGAAATAAATATTGTTTTTTAAGTTTTTGTTTGAGTGAATAAAAATTAAATTCTGAAGCATATTTGAAAAATAGGTTTACGTAACCTAACCAGGAATATCTATGTTGAATATTGTTTCCGAAGTAGAAAAAGGATTATTGAAGTCTTAAAAACAACAAATATTTGCTACAGAGAGCGACTCTCACAATTCCCGGCACCTACAAAGTCAATTGCCGAAAGATCAAAACCCCCCCGAAATTAATTCCTGGCTACGCCCTTGATGTCTATGATTATGGCATCCTCTTTATAATCGGATTTAGCGGCCTACTCGACGTTGAAGCTGCACTTCATTATGTCACCCCTGTGTGGCACCAGTAAGGTTGACATTAACCGATTTCTAGCGAATAACCAATAAATTGGTTATGACTGCGGTTGCCGTTACATGAATGTTAATCGAAAACTTGGGAAGGGGAAGCAGTAACGACGTCATTAAATAACAACCAGACTTTATAGCTCGAACGCTGTGGTATTTACCAATGTTTTGTTGTATGAAATGAAGGTTATAATATTTTTGGTAATATTGAGCTGCGAAATTATAGGAAAAACGATACTTGTAATATACCTCATTTCTAAAAACCTTGAATGTGCAGTACCTACATATAAAATATTATGTAGACATATTGAAAAACACCTTAGCAGCCTTTGTTTCGCAACTTTGGTATGAGCTTTTTTTCTCATTGGTTGAGGAATAAGTTGACAAAAACCAAGAACAGATAAAAATAATGTCTTGATTTGGGTATGTATATTGGGGGAGCAGTCAAAAAAAAAACAACAGTGTACTGTAAAGAGCATTTGTATTCCTGCTAACTAATGTGTAAAATTGTTTTTTAGCTGCTCCTGATGAAGGAATAAAGAATTCCGAAAGCTCGAGCTACATAGAAAAAAAGAGTACACTGTTGTTTTTTTTTTTTTTGACTGCTCCCCCAATATACATACCCAAATCATTCTTAATTCAGTCGATATTACCTATCAACAAAAATAATGTCTATAATAAATAATAGTACCTTTTAACACAAAACTTAAACGAAATGGAAAAGATAGCTCTTTTGGCTTTTCCATACCTACTTTGTTGTGAATAACATCTTAGATATAAAATCATTTTTATTTGTAGTCTCGAATGTTTTTTAACCCAAACACATGTATTTGAGAGCTCATCATTCTTCCCAGAAAAATAAGAGTTTTACTCTGAGTACTCAGAGTACCTATTTAATTCTTTAAATAACAAATTGAAAGAAAAAACAATATTATTCTATCAATCTATTTCAGACAAATAAATGGAAATAAGTATAAAAAATAGAAAAATAGTATATAGTATATAAATAGTATCTATATATTATTCGGACTAAAAGTGCCTATTTTAACTCGCAATTTTGCATTCGCTCGGCTGCGCCTCGCAACTGCAAATATTGCTCGTAAAAAAAATATGCACTTTTAATCCGAATAATATATAGATACTATTTTTTCTCCAACCAAGTCAAAATTACAATAAAATTGGTTTTAGTGAAAAATCGTTCTAATTTGGTTATGAATTTGAACACAGAATCATGACAGCGATTGTCAAGTTGACTTCAAATGCATTTACTTTTAATCCAAGGATTAAAAGTAGCGTTTTTAATCCTAGGATTAAAAGTGTTGCTAAGTAACGAGTGAATTTTTGTACGGTAAGAAAATCTATGACTTTTGCACCTGAAAAGAGTACAAAAATGTCAACATTTTTTGATGGTTGGAGAAAAACGTATATTATGGTACCCAAATACTAAACCCCTGTTCAAACTCACAGTTCACACACTCACATAAAAACCAAAATCACTCCAATTTTGTTGTTGTTTACATTCTTACTTGAAAATCCTATAACCGAAAATGAAAAACAAGTCCAGAGTAGAGTAAATACCAATATATTGCGGTTATACTTGAGACAGAAACAGCTGATTCATGACGTCACGGATTAATAACCAAACTTCATAACCGCTCCCGCTCGAACGTAGTGGTAATTACCAAACAGAAATAGTAATAACTAATATGTTTGGTTATCCGCTTGAAATCGGTAATTGATGAACCTATCCCATTGCAAGGGGACATATTTGTTCAATTTTATAGACGACTTTTCTCCTTTTTTTCATTGCAGGGTGCTAGTGAATAAGTGAGACAAATTTCAGGAGTTGATTCTGCATGAAAAAATTATGAAATTATACTTTTGTTCGGAAATGTTTCATTTTCCGAGAAGTTGAAGTTTGACTTCGAAACTGACTGAAAAAATGAATTCTGCGTTCAAGAAATATAAGTCTCGATTCACAAAATAAATTTCACTAGAATCGGATATCCTGTTATGGAAATATAAAAATTCTTCTTTTCAATATTCCGATTGAATTTTCTATGGTTCTGTCAACACTATTTGCACCAAATTTTGCGTGAAGCTTCTTGTTGTAGCAATATCTATTTATTTGTTTATCAATTTAATAGTTTTAAATTTAAATTCATTTCAACAGTATATGCACTGTACAGCCTGTATATTATCAGTTACCTGGAACTGATATCTGCTGTGCCTGCGCAATTCAACAAATTTGAACAATATGTCAATATGTGAGAGTCTAAGAACAACCTCCGACTGTTTCTTATCGCTACCGCTAATTTTCTAAATTGTATTTTCCGCTATTTTAAGTGAACTACGCTATTATTTTGTGGAAGGGACACTATTATTGAAGAATTGAAGATCACCGACCCCGTCCGAGAGTACTCTCCAGAAGATTGGTCGAAGAATACTGTTTGGTGAGTCTGGTGCATTTCACAATATTTCTTTCGCTTTATTTTTACAACAACTATGATTTTGGATTTATACAGTCCACTAAATTATCTCCACTTAAAGAGTTACCGCAACATATCTTGCATCTGACCGCTACATCTCATTTTGATGGGTTTCGTTTTGTTCCTCAATATCTCAAACAAAACAAAACCAATAGAAATGAAATGTTGCGGCCAAATGCAAGATGCTCATAGTAAGCCTTATGCAAAATTGTATGACCATAGTGTGAACAGAACCATAGAAAATTTAATTTGAATATTGAAAAGATAAATCTTTATACAGGATCTCTATAAATGATTATAACAGCGCAGTTGGCGTTAGACTATCATAAATATTTATATCCTGTTATGAACTTTACTTAAAACAAACCGTACTTTGAGTTTAGGCTGGTAATTTCGAAAGAAATTCAATAATTTGACTGGAATTATAAATTTGTAGAGAATTTGAAAGAAAAGATAAGATAAAAAATTTCCAAAGCAACCTACGATGTAACAATCATTTATAACGACCCCGTATTTCCATAACAAGATATCCGATTCAAGTGAAATTTAATTTGCGAATCGAGACTGATATACTGAATGTTTATGCAAAATTTCAAGAGGAATGCATCATCGGAACCATAGAATTTAATTTTTTTTCATTTATTGAGTTATAGAAAATACCTCATTTTCCACTATAATTTAAGCTAGAACGAGTTGTCGTAGAACAAGCTGTGGTAGTACAATTTGTAGGAAATTTTATGTACTTTCATTTTGTATGGAAAGGTTTTTCACGATAGTTGATAGTTTTAGAATAATAAGGAAAAAACTGATCAAAAATGAGATTTTTATTCTTTTTCTGTATTCACGAAATTTTGTTAGCAAACCTCAAATATTCGGATTCAGCATCCCAAAAAAACATAAAAAATGAAAGAAATCAAAGCTTTCCTGCTAAAAGCACAATTCGACTGGATTATATTTGCTATTAGGGCGCCGTTGTTATGCAAAAAAATAAAATATCTTAACCCGTATTTCTCGTTACTGTTACACATTATTTAGTTAGGCCAAAAAGATTTTTTTTACATAAAAACGGCGCCCAGTATAAAAATCCAAGAGGGCTTTTTGTCACATATTGAACAAAGAATTCAAAAATGATTTTTAGTTTGAAATCTCCCAGAGGCGTACCATTTTTTTCATCTCATTACCTGTATGCGCGACAATGATTAACATAAAATTTTTTATTGAATGTCAGAAAATGCATATTAACTACCCACCAAATTTCATTCGCATATCTCGACTGGCTTCAGAGCAATAATAAAATAGACATTTTTTAAGTAAAACTTTAACACCCTGTATCTTGGAAAACGAAGCGTTTGCGAACAAAAGTTACCCATACATAATGTCATTATTATTTCTCCATGCAGAATCACCTCCTGATGTTTGTCGCACGTTTTCACCAACACACTACATTATTATAAACCCAAAAGTAATCAATATAATGAAAAATAATCCGATTTCATATAATTAAATGCGGATAACTTACCTACAAGACCTGAATGACCAATTATTGGCATACACAGCATGGACTTTATCGATCTACCAGTCTTCAATTCCGGTTCTTTGCCAATTCTAGGATCTCTTGAAGGATTCTTCACGTTTATTGTGTAACCAGAACGAGCGACTATGGAAACTATGCCCCTGTCTTTCTTTATTGGTTCAACCGGAATATTTTTCTTGATTAGCTGATATTTGCGTTCGTCCACACTTTCTTCATACACGTAGGTTGTTAAATCTTCCTTGTCTTTGTCGACGACATAAAACGATCCCCTGCTTACATCTAAAGTATCTTTTGCCAAGGCCTGAACCAAGAAAAAATTCAATTTTCTTTCACAATCATCATCATTGGATAAAATAACATAGCAGGTATGGATTGAAATCGGAATAATTCGATCAATTTGGTCGATTATAGTGTATTATGCAACGAGGCTATAATCATAGCTATTATTCGCGAGGTGAAGTTCAGTCTACGAGCCGTAGGCGAGTGGCCCAAATCACCAAGTGTATAACAGCCATTATACGCAGGTAGCATACTATGTTTTATCCACGACTACTGAAAATATTCTTTGAATATTTCAACATTTTGCGACCGCGACAAGAACCTTATATGACAAGCGCGGAAAAAGTCAAGTTGACAATGAGAAATTTTTGCGAAACTGGTCATTGTATATTTTGTAATAAAAAAGCTTCAATTAATATAATGAAAGTAGATTTGTTAGTTGGAGTAGGTACTTTAGAATACTGAAGAAATACTAATTTAAAGAATATTATATCAAAGCTAAATCTATGAAGCATCTGACAGCTGCAGTGATTTATAATCTCATTATTCCCTCGTGATTAATGGGTATTATTAAGGCCGAGCACAGAGACGTACAATGGACGGATTTAGCAATAGTCTTGAATAAACGAACTTTATTGGTCTCTACTCTAGTTCATTCTGTTCGAGAGTTAAAATGTTTACTGCCGAAAAAAATTACTTTTGACGAATTATTAGCTTTGTTTTGCGAATTTTAAACACAAATTCGAAATGTACGCTCGTGTGAACCGTCCTAGGACAGTTTACAATCGTAATCAAAACAAAGCTATCCATTAGAAGTTCGCAGGGACGGTCCTAAGGGGGGGGACTTTTGGCAAATTTTGAAAGCAACTGGTAAATTTTCGAAACAGTTGGAAAAAATTTAAAACAATTTTAATGGAGTTTCAAGAGTGATCAATTTTTCAAAGCAATTGTCCCGGTATTGTCGTCAAGTGATCTTTCGAAGTAAATACGAACTTCTTTGCGTGGTGTGCATTTTTGCAGGTGAAAGAGAGATTCGTATATAGTCCGTTCACGAAAGGTTGAGCCGTCGGTTGGCAATGGAAATTTGGCATATTCCACTGTGTATATTAAAATTTTAGGTTATGTTGTTTATTTTCTTGTCAGATTGATACGCAATGTTGTCTATATTGCATAGAGTTCTCTGATAACTAGCGAGCTCGTCAAACGAGGCCGCCGAGGCCGGGTACATTCAAAAACGTTGACTTCATTTTACGTTATGACAGCAAATACTGCCATACCGCGAAAAAAAATTAGTACGCCACTGGATTCTACGCAGAATTCTGATTCAGACGTAGTTTTCAGGTCAGCTTTATTTCTTATAACTTTGGAGATAAAGGACGGTACGTGAAAACCGCAAGGCTCTATCTTAAATAACAAGCGAGAAACCTGGCTGTCTCACCCAAAATGGGATGCACAGTAAAGATTTTAAAAAAAATTTAAAACGGAAGAAACCCAAAAATCCACTCAGATTCAAAGTTGTCTAGTTCTTATTGGAAACCCCGAGCCAACTTGTTTTCTTAGCACAACTCACAACTAAATCAGTAAGCATCTTGCTGAAACTGATATGTTCGTTGAAATAAGAGGTTGTTATTTTCAACAAACGATCATGAATGGTTTCCTGCTTCTTTATGGCTATTCTTCGCATGTTCTGATACATTGCTGATCCCATCCATCCAGATAACACAATAACTATTTTGAGGTCGTCTATATCGAATGGTTCTTGGTCTTCAGACTTATGCAGTTCGAAAACTGCAAAACTTTTACCTTCTGGAGACACCACTGGTACGCACAAAACAGACCCAACCACGCAATCTACGAAAGCTGTAAATTACACTGAATAAAAAACTCGGAAATGCAAACATTGAAATACTACCTCAGTAATATGGACTGAAATATAATCTGGGAGGATTCTAAATTTCTAGAAAACTTTTCTTGGGTTTTCACTACCAGTCTCTGAAACAGAAACAATTAAAAACATTATAATTAAGATGAAATGCTCCTGCGTAAATCCTTGCACAAATTTGTCAGGAGCAAATTGGTTTTGAAAAAATTGTTACCTAACAGTAAACCTAATAAAAGAAAATAAATGATTAGAATAACGTAACGTTTCAGTGTCTATAGTCCGTTCACGAAAGGTTGAGCCGTCGGTTGGCCATGGAAATTTGGCATATTCCACTGTGTATATTGAAATTTAGGTTATGTTCTTGTCAGATTGATACGCAATGTTGTCAATATTGCATAGAGTTGTCTGATAACTCGCAAGCTTGTCGAACGAGGCCGGGTACATTCGGCAACGTTGACTCTATTTTACGTTATGACAGCAAATACTGCCAACTTCAGATAAATAAAGAAACGCCTACTATGTGCTCAACCTTTCGTGAACGGACTGTATATCTGACTCCGAAAACGCGAACATAATAACAACATCAAAAATAGAGACATTACAAGATCACAAATCGCTGATCATGTCTGTTCAAATAGCGGAGGTTATATGATGAACTGGAACAACACAAAGTTTCTAATGTCGGAACCTTATAATTATAAAAGGAAAATTAAGGAATCCACATGGAACTTGTTAGATGAAGCAGATAATTTGGCTAACTTCCAATGTCAATTAGACTACAAACGAAAAAAGACACAATTCCAAAGATTTTTCAAGTTTCTCTGAAGGAGGAGTCTGATATAGACACCGAAACGTTAAGTTATACATTTCATTTATTTCCTTTTTTAATTTTTCTGTTAGGCAGCAATTTTTCCAAAACCATTTAATTTGCTTCTGACAAAGAAGTTTAAGCAGGAGCATTTCATTTTAATTCTAATGTGATTAATAGTTATTTAATAAACTAGGTTATTAAAGACAGCGATTAATGGTCAAGATATTTTAAAGCGTAAGCGGAGCGAACGCTTTAATAGTTCGAGACCATTAGTCGCTCGATTAATAACCGAGTTTATTACAAGATTTTTCCGACGATCTCAATATGATATGTGTATGAATTCTCGATTGAAATACATTTTCATTCTGCACAAGACATACATTTGTCATAATGAAATTTCTATGTATCTATGTTCCAGTAGAGTTTTGACATTTCTCGTAGTGCTTCTGAATACTTTGTGAACGGTTGCCATGAGGATTGCACATTAAAATAGCCAAAAAATTGAGCATTAAAATGGGTCATTAATGCTCAATTTCGTACACATTAAAATCACCTTTTATTTCGAGGTTTAATTGCTTCTGTTTTAGAGACTGTGAGTGAAAACCTAAAAAAATTTTTTAGAAATAATACGGTTGAATTGTGCTTTTAGCTGGAAAGTTTTGGGGTAGTTTTGATTTCTTTCATTTTGAATGTTTTTTGAGGTGCTGAATCCGAATTTGAGTTTTGCTTACAAAATTTCGCGACGGAACATAGAAAGAAATACAAAAAAATAATGAAAATCTCATTCTTGGTCAGTTTTTCGCTTATTACTCGGAAACTATCAACTTTTCGTGAAAAACCTTCCCATACAAAATGAAAGTAAATAAAATTTTCTACAAATTGTACTGCCACAGCTTATTCTGCGACTACCCGTTCTGGTTCAAATTCAAGTGGATAATGAGGTATTTTCTATGACTCAATAAATAAAAACAAATTAAATGCTATGATTCCAATGATGCCATCCTCTTGAAATGTTTGCACGAACATTCAGTATAGCAGTCTCGATTCACAAAAAAAGTTCACTCGAATTTGATATCTTATTATGGAAATATAAAGATTCTTTTTTTCAATATTCCAATTGAATTTTCTCTGGTTTTGTGTACACTATGGTCAAACAATTTTGCATAAGGCTTATTACGAGCATCTTGCATTTGGCCGCAACATTTCATTTCGATCAGTTTCGTTTTGTTCCTCAATATGTCAGACAAAACGAAACTCATCAATCGGGGTGATAGTATAGGATGATTGAAAGACGATTTTTGGGGCCGAAAAACTAGTGCACAGCTCATATGTTGATAAGACTCACACTGGAAACCAGCACCATCAGGAAATCTTAGGTCGTTCTTTAAATCCTCCACCAGAACGTATTCCCTAGTGAATGCTACATGTGAAGGAATGTTTCTGCCTTTCTCAACTGCAAATCGATAATATGGTGAAACCATAATCTCCGGTTGTCCTGTCACTAGGTACATTTCACGGTTTTCCTGATGGACTATATACACCTGTACACCTATAACCAAAGATTAGTTACTTTAGGTTATTTAATCTATACTTCTATACTAATATTATAAAGAGGAAAGATTTGTATGTTTGTGTGTTTGTGGCGTTGATACGAGTTAACTCATAAGCTACTTGACCGATTTCAATAATTCTTTCACCCTTAGAATGCTACACTATCCTTGAGTAACATAGGCTATACTTTTCACCCGAGAAAATTGAGGAAACCTACTATAACTTCAATGATAATAAATATGAGTACCAAAATCAGCTATTTTCAGGTGCGCTGCGAAAACCGTAAGACATACATGGAAACAATGTATGGCGGAAATGTACCTCTTTAACAGTTCTACAAAAAAGTCCGCGATAGCATATATCTATCCTTCAAGGTTTACTCGGTACCACCTTTTAAAGGTATCCGAATGTTTCTCAAAATTATGCATTATTTGGGAGTATTTTTTTATGAATAGGTACGCTATTGATCTTTATCCAATTAAATACGTCCTTCATACCCAGTATTTAATATAGAACGAAATTGCCTTTTACATCATTCAATTATGATGAATACATCAAAAGATATGGCAGGTTGAAGATGAAGTCGCACCAAAATCGAATTGCGTCTCCGAGCACGATATATACAAACACCGGTATGCCGACGCGCATCGAGATGTGACGTCACTGCGGAAAATTTCCATTGCATTTGCGGGATGGAAGTGTTAGAACTCGAGGGAATGATTGAAATAATGCAATTAATCGCAAGTTTGAAAATGCAATCAACTAACTATTTCAAATGAAATTTCTTCGATGTCTTTGTTTGTTGATCCTGGAATATATCAATGAAGTTGTATAAATATGGATGTAAGTACTAAGTATTCACGAGTATTTGTTAATAGAGAATAAATTATTCAAGTTTCATTTAAAAACTTCGAATAAATGAAAATATTTTTATCATGTTTAGGAAATTTCTATGAATTTCATTTATAATTCGTGAATTTGGAAAGGTTTTTGTCCATTTTTTTCTTCATATTCTGAAAACTGATCTTCTTATTCAGATCCCGGTGTCTTAAGTTGGTACGGATTCTGCTCAAAACGGTAGATTTTAGAAAAAAGTGGTCAATGGGGCGTTGGTAGAGAATTATTTAACCTATAAAATGAGGTATCAATCGTCCTGATCGAATGAGCACAGACCGATTTATTTTCATTAGAAGATGAAAAAATGTAATTTTCCATCTCCTCCCAAGTTTATTCGAGATATTCTCAAAAAGATAGGTTAGAGAAAAAAGTGGTCAATAGGGCGTTTGTAGAGAATTAATCTATATCTATACTGATATTATACTTATACTAATATTATAAAGAGGTAAGATTTGTATGTTTGTGGGTTTGTGGGTTTGAGGGTTTGATACGAGTTAACTCATAAGCTACTAGACCGATTTCAATAATTATTTCACCCTCAGAATGCTACACTATCCCTAAGTAAACATAGGCTATACTTTTCACCCGAGAAAATTAAGGAAACCTACTATAACTTCAATGATAATAAATATGAGTACCAAAATCAGCTATTTTCAGGTGCGCTGCGAAAACCGTAAGACATACATGGAAACAATGTATGGCGGAAATGTACCTCTTTAACAGTTCTACAAAAAAGTCCGCGATAGCATATTATATCTATCTTTCAAGGTTTACTCGGTATCACCTTTTAAAGGTATCCGAATGTTTCTCAAAATTATGCATTATTTGGGAGTATTTTTTTGTGAATACGCTATTGATCCTTATCCAATTAAATACTTCGTTCGTACCCAGTATTTAATTTAAAACGAAATTGCCTCTTACATCATTCAATTATGATGAATACATCAAAAGATATGGCAGGTTGAAGATGAAATCGCACCAAAATGCGTCTCCGAGGTAGGCACTAGGCGGGTAGGAGAAGGTACCGAAGTGTGAGGGATGTATTGTATGAATGTATTTTGGATTGCCGATGCCCGTATATTTATGACCACAAATCAGATCAACAGATGGCGCTGTAGTCGTTATTCAGGTTATTCATCTACTCTGCAACTAAACGGCTCGATCAAATTGAATGAATTTTTGTGTATACAGAACAACGTCTGTTGGGTCTGCTAGTATTAATAATAATTTGTGACCGCTCGTTCCATTTAAAGTGCTTAAATTTCTGCAATTTTCGAATTTCGAGCTGAAAATGGCCTCAAACTATATGATTCGGCTCCTTGATGATGAATCCGTGGTCAAATTCAATTCTGTTCGTGGCTGCGGCTGTCCGGCCATCCGTTAGCACGATAACTTTCGAAGAGATTGTCCTAGAGACTTGAAATTTTCAGGGTGAGTTCGGCTATAGTTCCATTTAGAGTGCTTAAATTTCTGTAGTTTTCGAATTTCGAGCTGAAAATGGCCTCAAACTATATGATTCGGCTCTTTGATGATGAATCCGTGGTCAAATTCAATTCTGTTCGTGGCTGCGGGCATCCTGCCATCCGTTAGCACGATAACTTTCGAAGGGATCGTCCTCGAGACTTGAAATTTTCAGGGAGAGTTCGGTTCCCAAATGGCTCGATGAAGTTAACTAAACAGCCAAATCGTTCAGGGTGTTCTATGGAACAAGGCCATTCAAAATTTTGGTTCCTCAATATCTCAGACTAAACGAACCCCATCAAAATGAAATGTTTCGGTCACATGCAAGATGCTCATAATAAGCCTCATGCAAAATTTTGTGGCCATAGTGTTGCCAGAACCATAGAGAATTCAATTGGAATATTGAAAAAAGAGTCTTTATATTTCCATAACAGGATATCCGATTCGAGTGAAATTTCTTTTTTGAATGAAGAGTGATATACTGAATTGTCATGCAAAACTGCAAAATTTGTAGCCATAGTGTTAACAGAACTATAGAGAATTCAAGTCGTAGAATTTAATTGTTCAATTATATATTTTATACATTATTAATTTTTTGAATAATTTAAAGAATATTTTTCCGATTGCGCTGAGATTCTGCATTTATTTATTTGGTTTCAATCTCAAGTCATATATAAAATTTTGAGGTAATAGTCTTATTGCTCCACCAAATATCGAGCGCTTAAAAGCTCCTGCTTAGGGCTTTTCTTAAATTTTTGATATTGAGGAGTAATATAATGACAAATTAACTCAAAAATTATTGCCATCGAAGTACCTACTCATTCTCAAATTATGTTTTTCATATTTTATCTTGATGGCAGCGTCTTATATCTCCAAATATATTATGTATTTACCTATATTGAATATTACCTACCTAGGGCGTCAGTAGTATTTTTCAGAATTTTTCCTGCCTCTAACAGTAAAAGGTGCAAATCCGTGTTATCAGATGAATAATCAGTAAGTTCATTCAAACAAACTTTGGATTCGCTCTCAAATTTCCTGACGAAATCTGAATCTTTGTCCTCTCTCAGTGAAGCCTGAAGTCTATACGGAATTCTATTGTTATAAGGTGCGCTAAAATTTTTCACGGCGAAAGTTTGTGGGAATAATCGTTTGTATCTTCTTTTGAACATTTTCAAATACTTTCATATATTCAAGTGACAATTTATGTCAAATCATTCAGAGCATAGATTATAGAGTATAGAAAGATAGGAAACGGCCCTGCATTCGTAGTACTAAAACGACAACATTTTTTAGTTCACATAATATGACCCAGAGATGGCACTGAAGATGAATTTTTATATAAAATCTGTAATTTTGATTAGAAATTATACAAAGAAAACTTTAATAAGAATTGACGCGAAATTCGTATTCCCTTCAGGATGTTTCATTTTTATATTTTAAATCCATAATTTTCAATAAAATTCAGTATTTTATGTGTAATATTTTTATTATGCATTCATAGAAGATATTACAGAAATATTAGGGTATTATTGTAAGATTTATACATGGATTGAATATGAATATACTTAGTGAATATACACGAGTTTCAAAAAAACTTTACCACGACATTCCCAAGTCGGGATCAATGGGCTAATAAAGAATTAGTTTTCCCCAGAGGGTCTACGGTTTTTATACTGATGGCTCGAAAACTGAAGATGGAAGAGTCGGAGCCGGCGTTTACGGTCCCTCAATCAAAAGGCGTTGTAACCACAGCTTACTATAGTTACATGTAACTATGACGTCATAGTTACTTATAGTTACTGATGACACAGAACAGCTGATCGAATCAAAACAAATCTTCCAATGAATATAAATGGACGAGTTCATTAATAGATTATTCTTCCGAAGAAGATTGTTGAATCTCCTGAAGGGTTTCAACACAATGGGATGGGTCATTTTGAGATGAAGCAGGTATCCGTGGTAGTCTTTCTATACTCAGAGTTTTAAAATCTTTTACTGTGCAAAATGGAATTCTTTCCATTGAAATGGCCCGGCAGACGTAATCAATGACGAAATCGTCATCTACAAAAATTAATTTTATTCATTTATTCGAAACTTTCCATTTTTGTTCTACTATAAAATATTGTACTCCAAAATCAAAACTATGCAATAAATAAATTAAATGAAAAATAAATAAACAGATAATCGCACCGTTTACCAACGCCTCTATTATTCTTTCCTATCTTATATCGAAATTGGTTTTTTATTCACCAGCAATGAAATAGTATCCATTTTTCTTTCCTTCAACAATTTTCAATCTGGTGAATACCGCTCCGTTTGAATTCGGTGAAAACCGTTAACACAGATACGCCACCTCTACTTCTATGATCCTAAATTCATTCCATTTCACTCATTTGAAATGAGATAGATATACATACCACGCGAGTAACCCTGCTCCTGAGGAAGGTAACGTGGTATGGTATGCGTGACGTCATTAATAAAAATGGCGACGAGTGATGGCGAAAGTTCTGAGCGCTCTATAAAAAGATCAAATTCAGGTGCAGCAGGTGCTAATCACTATTCCCCGAAATTCAGTTGAATATAAAAGAGATTTCTGTCAGCGTAACATTGATAACTTTCTAGCTGATATTTCTAAAGAAGCCTGGAATGAGGTTTACGAAAAATCTGACCTCAATGATTCCTTCAACACTTTCTATGAAATGTATAGTTCGTACTTCAATTTTCATTTTCCCTTGAAGAAGTTTTATAAAAGAGACAGAAAACAGTGGGTCAAAGAGGAGATAGTGCGGTCTGGTGATGATCTGAAGAACCTTTTCTCCTTAATGTAATTGCTCAATTGACAAACAAAACCAAAAAGTGCTGTAAAATTTCAGCGATCAAACATGAAAATGGTAAGATTTCCAACCCAGAAGAAATAGTTGAGTTGTTGAATAAGTTTTTCATTGAAAGTGTCTCTAATATCACTGACAATATTCAGAGGATTCCTTATGAAGATAAAATAAGAATTAATGACAGCTCAATGTTTCTCTTTCCATTTGCCGAAGACGAATTGTTGTCATTATTGAGTAATAAATTGAAACCCAAAAACTCTAGTGGTGTGGATGACATACCAGGCTTTCTTATTAAAAAGAGCTTAGAATATATAAGCAAACCCCTATTATACTTTGTAAATAGTTCGTTCTCGCAGGGAATTTTTCCAGACCAGCTGAAGATAAATAAAATCGTCCCCCTTTTCAAAAAAGGAGACCACGAAGAAATCAGCAATTACAGACCAATTGCACTGTCGCCTGTGTTCTCCAAAATATTTGAATATTGCTTTTTGGATAGACTCCTCAGGTTTTTTGATAAATATAAAATTCTGAACAAGAATGAGTTTGGGTTTCGTCCTAATCGTTCAACTTCTGATGCTGTTTGTGCTTTCTTGGAGAGTGTGGTGGCCCACGTTGAGTCAGGAGTATGTCCAGCAGGAATATTCTGCGACTTGAGCAGGGCTTTTGATTGTGTGGATCACCGCATTCTCCTGGAGAAAATAAATAAATATGGAATCAGAGGTAATCCTCAAAAATGGATTGCCAGTTTTTTGTCTGAAAGAAGGCAATATGTGACCACAAAAAATTCCGGAGTAACATACAACTCTGGACTTAAAAATAATGATTTAGGAGTTCCACAGGGCTCTATTATGGGCCCTGTTCTGTTTCTTCTTTACATCAATGATTTAATTGAGGAAATTGGAGACGATATATACCTCTATGCTGATGACGCCTCTATAATAGTATCAGCGGACAATGTGCATAGCTTGCAAGATAAAACGCAGAGGAATCTTGATGCGTTGCATAAATGGTTCAGCAGAAATCGGCTATATTTGAATGATTCGAAGACTACGTTTAGCATATTTCATAATTTCAATAAGAATATAAATATTAACATCACGTTAGATGGAACTGATCTGAAGAGAATGGAAGCTGTTAGGTTTCTTGGAATTGAACTCGATGAATGCCTCACTTGGAAAAAGCATTGTGAGAGTGTTATTACGAGTTTGAATAGAGTCTGTTATTTGATAAGAAACTTGAGAAATCTTCTGACCCCCGGACAGCTGATGTCTCTTTACTATGCCCAGGTTCATTCCAGGCTTCTTTACGGAATTTTATTTTGGGGATCATCTTCTTGGTCGAGCGATGTGTTTCTTTGTCAGAAGAAGATTGTGAGGTGTTTGGTCGGCGTTCCCAACAATACGTCTTGTAGGCAATATTTTAGATCTCTTGAGATTCTTACATTACCATCATTATTAATTCTTGAATTGGCTGTTTTTATTCATAAAAATCAAGATAAATTTGTGAGGTGCGGAGACCGACACCAATATGCAACAAGAAATAAAAGTATTTTTGTACTCCCAAATTATAGATATAGGATTGGAAGAAGATCACCTCTTTATTTAGGATTGGATATTTACAATAAACTCGATAATTCTATCAAGTGTGCAAGATCACTGCTTGTATTCAAGAAAAAATTGAAAACATTCTTGTTAAAAGAGAGCTTTTATAGCATCGATGAATTCCTTTCATATGGCAGAGAACATTCCGTGTGACCATATGTTAGATGTTAGTTTTTTCCTTTTGTTTTGACTTTTTCCATAATGTATGTATGCATTCAAAGGAAATAAAGGTTATTATTATTATTATTATTATTATTGATACGTCATAGTTACATGGTCAACTCCGCAAAAACGTAGTAACCATGTAACTACATGTAACTACGAGCTGTAGTTACTTGTGGTTACAGCGCCAAAATACGCCTCAATTAGCCACACCAATGGGTCTCTGTCCTTCGGTTTTTCAGGCAGAGACACTTGCTATAAGGGAGTGTGTTGCGCTCTGTGCGGAACGCAATTGCCAGAGAAAGAAAAAATACATCTATATAGCATCTGACAGCAGAGGAGCCCTGCTAGCGCTTGACTCTCCACAAGTGAAGTCAAAGTTGGTCTGGGAATGCAAAACGTCACTTAACCTACTCGGAGAAAAGAACCAGGTCAATCTCATTTGGGTACCTGGTCAGTCCGAGATTCACGGCACTGAAGTGGCAGACCAGAACCCTTTTGCGGCTTCCCAGCCAGCCATCAGGCAAAGGCTATTAAGGACTGGGAACAAAAGAGGAAGCTTATGTACTGGCATACGACCAATGGTCAAAGGCAAGCTAGGTGACTTCTCTCTCACTCGACGAGCTGGACCAAGAAATTTCTCTCACTCAGCAAATTTGAACTGAGGAAACTGACGGGCGCTCTCACTGGGCACTGTCCCGTGAGGTATCACTTAAAAAACATAGGAAAAGCGCCCGATAATACATGTCGCTTCTGTCAGGAAGCCACCGAGACAGCCAGACACCTGCTATGCGAGTGTGAAGCTGTTCACCAGAAACGGCTACGGCATCTTGGTTCATGGTTCCTGAAGCCTGATCAAGTAATGGATGTGGCCCCCAGAAAGGTGGTGAAGTTCATTGAGATTTTGCTGCCTGACTGGTAAACAGCGAGGGGATGCACAATAGATCTTAAGGTCAAGGTGCTCTCAAGGTCGGTTTTGATCTGTCGCCCCTCCTCTGATCTAATCTAATCTAAATTGATCAATAATTTTGTAAGAATGACATTGCGTAAATAAATATGGAATGGACTATTTTTGGTGACGTCACTCATTCTGTTTCATGGTCTTGTGTTCTAGTAAGGTAGTGGATGTACCCAGTGTCTTATTTTCTTTTCTTCTTCCTCGTCCCAAAGCAAGATCTTCAGAGCAGCAATTCGTTTTCCAAGACAATAATAACATTCACGTCAAATACCATATCCGAACTGAAAAAAGCCCATAGAGCGGATCCAGCAATGGCGGAAAAACACTGACACGGACGAAACCGTATAGTCTATAGTCCGTTCAAGAAAGTTTGAGCCTCCGGTTGGCCATGACAATTTGCCAAATTCCATCGTGTATATTGAAATTTTAGGTTATGTTGTTTATTTTCTTGTCAGATTAATACGCAATTCGAGTTGCTAAACCTAAATATCAGAATACCTACAGGATCTCTACTGCATTACCCTCGAGCGTCATGATAAGTCCGAATGAAGTAAAAGAGCGTATTAGAAGGGCCAATAATATTCTGATTCGTTATCTACCCGAAAATTTCAACGATGATACCGATCGATCTGTTATCCTACCACTCGTCCAAAATAAACCCAACTTTCCGGACTTGTTACGTTAATTACTATATTTCATCTAATTAACATCAATATCTTAAAATCTCACTGCAAATGTATAGTCCGTTTAAGAATTATTGACATCTCGGTTGGCTGTGGAAAATCGAAAATATGTTGGTATCGGTCCGTTCGGTGAATTTCGATTTGCCGATTTTAGGTTGGTGTTGAAAATATCACTGATGACTTTGACTTTCTCCAGTTTGAGTTAACCTATTGAAGATATTTCGAATTTATTTGTGAATATTCTTGATTTAATCGACAAGTGGATTCAAATATCTCTTAAATCTAATTTGATTTGATTACTGAATTGAAAATGGCCCGGAACACAACCAGATACCTCTCACCTTACTGCAAGGGAACGCCAGGCAGTGTATCGGTGTTACTGCGAGTTCTTTAGGGATTCAGCAGATATTTCTGCTAGTATTAAACGCATTGCGCTGGTATTTCAGGTAAACGATCATGTACCTACAATGTGTTTTCTGATTATGTAATGAGTTTTAAAATTTCAGATTAATTAATTAATTATAATTATAAATGTTGAAATTATTTAAATTCATATTGAAAGAAAGAAACCAATGTTCTATGTTCACTTATAAAAGAATTATTTGAATTAAAATAATATGTAGTTGTCAGTTATTAGTCAGAAAATAAAAAGTGAAGAGAGAAGTTGTTTTCAACAAAGTTTTATTCTTTAGAACAAGAAATATTATTCATTAGAGAAAGAATATAACAGGTTATGGGCCCAGGTTCTCAGGATTCGCGAGTTGATTGAGTGAAAGTAACCGCGAAAGTTTCAGCGAAAAAAAATTAAAAAAGACTATTGAGACAGGGTTTAGTGTGGAGTGACGCAAAGCATACTTCAAAGTTGACGCAAAGCATCTTTCAAAGTTATGGAGTTTGCAAAACACATAAAATCCTTGGCTGGGGAGGCAGATTGGCCAATTTGGAAGCAGAAAATGCGAGACTTGCTGGATTATCACGAAGGAGCCCTAGATGTGATTGATGGCAAGTTACTGAAACCTGAACCTATTAGAAATGATGCTCCAGAGAGTGAGATCAAGAAATATAAGAAAGAATCAGATTTATTCCGTAAAGCAAATAGCTACGCAAAGTCAATGATTTCGAGTTCAGTGACTGATGCAGTTTATCAGAAAGTAATGGATAAAGAAACAGCGTATGAGGCGTGGGAAGCATTGAAGTTAAATTTTGAGGCATCTTCAAAAGATCAGCTCTTCAAGATATGCACACAGTTATTCGCATTTAGTTGGGTTATTGGAGAGGATGTTTCAACACACGTTGCAAAATTAAGAAGTTTATGGAATGAACTCAACAATGGATTGAAATTGAAGAATGAAAATACTTTACCAGATTTAATTCTTGTTTGCAAAGTATTGGAAATCTTACCTAGCCAGTTCGAGAACTTCAAGTCAAGTTGGATGTTGTTGTCGAAAAATGAAGAGAGAACCTTTGACGAGTTAGTCACTCAACTCTGCATTTATGAAAGAAACTTCAGATCCACACCTACAGAAAATGCAACTGGAGAAGCATTATTTGCTAAAAGTGATAAATCAAAGAACCAAGGTTTCAAGAGGGAAAAAGCAAATGATATTTGCAATTATTCCAAAAAGAAGGGACATTGGGTGAAGACATGTAGAAAGTGGATTGCTGATGGACGACCATTGCGGAAGTAGAATCCTCCTCAGAGTAATGCCTTGGATACCAATGTGGCCCTTTGTACTAGTAGTGAAGATTGGCTTAAGACTGATTGTGAGACCAGTACAACATCAGTGTGGTGGATTGACAACGGAGCCACAAAGCATGTGATCAATTGTCCGGACCAGTTTGTCGACTTTCAAGAGTTTCAAAGCCCCTGCGTTATCAAAGCTGCTGGAAATGAAGCTCTCAAGGCCATTGGGAAAGGAACTATAAAAATAACATCCTTCACTGAAGATTATACACTGAAGATGACCTTGAATGATGTATGGTACGTTCCAAAAATATCTAAAAATTTATTTTCAGTGTTAGCTGCCCAAGATAGAAACAAAAATAGCAGATTTTACTCGACTTCAACCAAGTGTTGGCTGGAGGTAGATGGAAAAACAGTTCTTTGTGGAAATAGAGAAGAAGGTGGAACTCTATACAAAGCGGCGATTGAACCGATTATTCCTGAGAAAATGGAGAGGGTCAACAATGTCGAGGCGGAAAATTCCACACTTCAGTTATATCACGAGAGGTGGGGTCATCAGGACAGGCGACACGTAAGAGAGATGCTCAAGAGAGAGTTGGGCATTACTGTTAAGCTCGTTAGAGATATATGTGAACCCTGTGTTTTTGGCAAAGCACATCGTTTACCATTTGGCACACGAGTGAAAACGACGAAACCTGGAGAACTATTTTCCTCAGATGTTGTAGGTCCATTTGGCGATTCTTTTACTAAGAAAAAGTTTTTACTTGTGTTCAAGGACAGCTACACGAAATTTCGTTAGGAATATGTAATCAGGCAGAAATCAGAGGTCCATGTTGTGCTAAAACAGTTTTTGGCTCACACAAAAACACTCGGACACAAGAGATGCTCAGTGATAATGGAGGAGAATTCAATTGTGAAGAGGTCAAGTACATCCTGGCAGATAACGGACTCATGCAGAGATTGACAGCACCATACACACCAGAACAAAATGGCGGAAGTGAGCGTGACAACCGAACGATAGTTGAAATGGTACGGACTTTCAAGTACTCGAACTCTGAAGTACAATTTCCAGATGCAATATGGGCAGAGTTAGTGATGTCAGCCATATACATTCTCAACAGAACAGGAAAGTCGTCAGTAGATGGAGTCACCCCTTTCGAGTTGTGGTTCAAGAAGAAACCAAGAATAAAACATCTACGTATTATAGGGTCGTCCTGCTACGTTCATGTACCTGCTGAAAAAAGGAAGAAAATGGAAAAGAAGGCAGAAAAGGGATTTCTTGTAGGATATGACGGAGATGAACGTTATAGAGTCTACATTCCAAACAAAAACAAGGTAATTCTCTCTAGAGACGTTCAGTTCCAAGAAAAACTGAGAGATTGTGAAAGCAAGGTTGAGCTACGTATGGAAGATGTAGAGAACAAAAATCAAGAAATTGAAGAAAGAGAAGACAAAGAAAACGATGATGACATTCCAAGAAAGAAGAAAATTTGGAGATATCACAAAGAAGTTTGAGGGATCGATCAATTTTGAGGAAACCGAGACATCTGGAAGATTACACCATGATGATTGATGCAAATCTAGTTACGGAAGATCCTATAACATATATGAAGACGCCTTGAATAGCGAAGATTCAGCCGAATGGAAGAAATCCATGGATCGAGAAATGATATCCTTGAAAGAGAATCAGACCTGGATTTTGACAGATCTACCACCAGGTGCGAAAGCCATTCCATGCAAGTGGGTTTTCAGACTGAAGAAAAATCCTGATGGCAGTATAGACAAGTATAAGAGTAGATTGGTCATCAAGGGATTCAGCCAACGTCATGGAATTGACTACAGTGAAACTTTTAGTCCTGTGGCGAAGATGGGTACAATACGTTCAATTCTGAGCATTGCAGCTAGTGAGAAAATGCATTTAAAACAATTTGACCTATCAACAACCCCCCCCCCCCCCGAAATGTTTCAGAGTTATTTTTTGTTGCAAAAATAATCTTTCATTTTGCACTTAAACCAACTCATCTCCGAAAATCTAGTTAAAATTATCAGTTTGTATCAGCAATATGGATGATATTAAAGTTTCTTAACATTGCACACACATGGATCCGTTCGAGATCCGTCGAACCAATAATTCCTTATTTATGTTTATATTTCTTCTGGTGTAAATCGTACCGAACGCTTTGCCTGAAGCGTGTCGCCTTGTCGGCATTCTCTTTAGGGGATTAGGGGGAGATTTTCTGAACACCGATAATTAATATCAGCCTTATCTGGTCTGCTACCCCAAAATTTTAACAGAGAATATGAATTAAAAGACGCATTATTGATGTATTCTTCACTACTTCCAGAAAAAAATAAAAACGTAATTGAAGCGGAATTTGAAATATGGAAAATGTTAATGAACTCCATTTCAAAATCGGCATTAGAATGCTTAGATGAGTGCAATCAGAATATGTATCCGAACATCTACATCCTACTACAAATTTTAGCTACGATTCCAGTATCTACTGCTACTCCAGAAAGAAGTTTTTCCAGCTTGAGGGAATTAAAAATTACCTTGCGCAATTCTTCCAGCGAAACTAGATTGAATGGGTTGGCGCTTATGAATATTCATTATAGTGTGAAAATTGATGAAAATGAAGTGGTTGACCAATTCGCTAGAAAAAGAAGACTGAAAGAATTCGCCATAAAAAATATTGTTTGTGCTTTCTCACTTTTTTATTTTTAATACCTATTCATATGTTGTTGGCACTATTTTGGAGTAAAACATTAGTTTCAATGAAAGCACACATCCAAACTAATTTCATATTGATTCATCCTGTAAGTATTGTTTGGAAAATAAATATTGTTTTTTAAGTTTTTGTTTGAGTGCATAAATATTAAATTCTGAAGCATATTTGAAAAATAGGTTTACCTAACCTAACCAGGAATACCTATGTTGAATATTGTTTCCGAAGTAGGAAAAGGATTATTGAATTCTTAAAAACAACAAATACTTGCTACAGAAAGCGACCCTCACAATTCCCGGCACCTACAGAGTCAATTGCCAAAATGTCAAAACCCCCCCCGAAATTAATTCCTGGCTACGCCCTTGTATCACCAGCATTCCTTTATGGAGAACTGGAAGAAACTGTGTACAGGGTATCCCATTTTGGGCACTTTTACGGGATATCTCCGTTATTTTTAACGTTAGCGGTATGGGGTTTTCGCGACAGTGTGCTACTTTTTTGTGAAACTAAAGATGGCGCAATCAGTTTTTGCATAGCCCTCTTAGTTTTTGCTATACAGGGCTGAAATGAAAAGTATCACTTTTTAATCACCCCCCGTATCTCAGTTGTGCTTAAACTGGGAGAAATTGTTGAAACGTATACCTATAGATTTTTTTCCGTAGAATCCAGTGGCGTAGTCAGTTTTTCAATTAAACTTTCCGTTTTTGAGTTATTAAGCAAACATATGTTTTTTTAAATTGGACACCCTGTATATTATTTTTTATTCTTATTGAGCACAATCTCAGCTTTCCAAAAACATATTATTTTATGCATTTATTTTCAAAACCAAGCTCAGAATTCAAGATTTTGTAATTCAATGGTCAATAACTAAGTGGTAGGCTATGACTGTTTATTAAAAACAAAAAATAAATGTCACGATTTCGTAAGAAATCGAAAATAATGTTAACATAATATCTAGATCACAAACAAGCATGTCATATTTTTCGTTATTTTCGTAAGCAGCCGTAATGAGAAAAACTTAAAACTGAATCATTAATATAATATAATAAATAATAAAAACTGAGAGAACTGTAAACTTTTAAACCAACCGACAAAGCTTTGAAATTTTTGTTTTGTTTTTAATAAACAGTCATGGAGCTTACTACTTAGTTATTGACAATTGAATTACAAAATCTTGAATTCTGAGCTTGGTTTTGAAAATAAATGCATAAAATAATATGTTTTTGAAGAGCTGAGATTGTGCTTAATAAGAATAAAAAATAATATACAGGGTGTCCAATTTAAAAAAACATATGTTTGCTCAATAACTCAAAAACGGAAAGTTTAATTGAAAAACTGACTACGCCACTGGATTCTACGGAAAAAAATCTATAGGAATACGTTTCAACTATTTCTCCAAGTTCAAGCACAACTGAGATACGGGAGGTGATTAAAAAGTGATACTTTTCATTTCAGCCCTGTATAGCAAAAACTAAGAGGGCTATGCAAAAACTGATTGCGCCATCTTTAGTTTCATAAAAAAGTAGTACACTGTCGCGAAAACCGCATCCCGCTAACGTTAAAAATAACGGAGATATCCCGTAAAAGTGCCCAAAATGGGATACCCTGTACATGAGACAGCCACAAGGTTATGAAGACGGATCCAGCAAGGTATGCCAATTGAAGAAAAGTCTCTATGGCCTCAAACAAGCACCTAGGTGCTGGAATAAACGCCTTGGAGATTTTCTAGAACGGCATGGATTCAAAGTCAGTGATGCTGATCCATGTTTATATATTCGGGAGAGGGATTGTCGAAAACTTATTCTTGTGATTTATGTGGATGATGGTATTATAGCTTCGACAGACCCACAAGAGTTGGATATTTTTATTGGCGAGTTGGAATCAGAATTCAAAATTGTCTCAAAGTGTGCTGATTACTACTTAGGACTTGAAATTGAACGAAAAGAGGAATTTATTAAAATATCACAGAAAGCTTGTGCCACAAAAATTCTAGAACGTTTCAATTTTTCAGAATGTAGGCCGGTTTCCACCCCAATACTCAAAGATGGAGAAACCTTCATTTCAGGGAAAGCTGATAAAGAAATAAAATTTCCCTACCGACAAGCAGTTGGAGCACTGATGTACCTGATGCTTGGCACGAGACCAGATTTAGCGTACAGTGTTGAGTTTATTTCAAGGACACTCGAAAATCCAATTCAAGAGGACGTAACTCGAGTCAAGTGAGTTTTCAGATATATTGCAGGGACCTTAGATCTGGGAATAGTTTACCAAAGCAACCTGGGGAAAGGTTGTTTGGAAGTCTACAGTGATGCAGATTTCGGAGGTTGTAGAAGAACAGGTCGCTCAACCTCAGGAGTCCTCGTTAGGTATGCTGGTGGGGCAATTTCCTGGATGAGTCAACGACAAACAGTAGTCGCTACCTCAACTACAGAAGCAGAGATAATAGCAGCAAACGAGGGTGCGAAAGAGGCAATCTGGCTGAGTAGACTCTTCAGAGGGGTCATCAATTTGAAAGAAGTTCCCATCATTAAAGTGGACAATTCGGCGGCTGTGAGACTTTCTCAAAACCCAGAGTTTCACCGTAGAACCAAACATATTTCCATCAAACATTTTTTTATCAGAGAAAAAGTGACAGAGGGAAAGCTGGCTATCCAACAAATCTCTACCGAACATCAAGTAGCTGACATTATGACGAAGCCGTTGCAACAGACACGTTTGCAGTTTTTACGTGAGAAGATGGGGCTTATGTAAATAGAAGTGACTGGCCAATTGGATGGATAGTCTGTGACCAATTGGATGGATAGTGACATTCTTTCTTTATGTTTTTTATTCATGTTTCATTTCAACATTCATTTACAAGGGAAAGTGTTGAAATTTTGTAAATTCATATTGAAAGAAAGAAACCAATGTTCTATGTTCACTTATAAAAGAATTATTTGAATTAAAATAGTATGTAGTTGTCAGTTATTAGTCAGAAAATAAAAAGTGAAGAGAGAAGTTGTTTTCAACAAAGTTTTATTCTTTAGAACAAGAAATATTATTCATTAGAGAAAGAATATAACAGATTTGATTACTGAATTGAAAATGGCCGGAACACAACCAGATACCTCTCACCTTACTGCAAGGGAACGCCAGGCAGTGTATCGGTGTTACTGCGAGTTCTTTAGGGATTCAGCAGATATTTCTGCTAGTATTAAACGCATTGCGCTGGTATTTCAGGTAAACGATCATGTACAATGTGTTTTCTGATTATGTAATGAGTTTTAAAATTTCAGATTTCTCCTAGAACTGTCCGAAGATATGCGGGGAAAAAAGTAGAAGGCAAGTTGGTAGAGCAAGTTGGTAGAGCACTGGAAGGAAACCTATTCCACATGATTATACCTTCAAAGAGACATTAAACGACTTTATTTTTTTCTAAAATCAAAAACAACGAGTATATCATTTTGGATATCATTTTTGAACTGGCTAAAAACCTGGATTTCAATCATTTTAAGTCAACACTTTATAGAATAATCAAAAAAATTGGTTACAAGTACGAGAAAGTTGATTGAAGGAAAATTCTTATTGATAAACATAAACATATCGTGAATAGAGTACGGTTTTGTGGTAAATATCTTGAATACATGTAAAATTTGTTTATCTAGATGAAACATGGATAGTTGAGAGTGGCAGTCAAATCCGCCAGTGGACATGAGAAAGTAATCCTAAAGGTTTGCCTATTATATTCATAGGTGAAGGCATGAGGTACACAATTTGATGGATTTTTACCTGGATGTGATCTAATTCTTGACAGTGGTATCAATGATACGGATTACCATAAGACAATGAATAGGAAACTATTTCATTAATGGATTACTGAACAATTAATACCTTCTCTGCGTCTGCAGTTATTTGATACGAAGTGTGTCATTATCATGGATAATGCACGATATCATTCAATCAGAGTTGATAAAATACCTACGACTGCTTCTCGTAAAAAAGTAATTCGGCAATGGCTACAAGAACATAATAATAATAAAGTAATAATAAAGTTTATTTGACCATAAAAACAAAATGAACACTTCGAATAATATTGTACAAACAAACTGAAATAAAGAGACAGAGGCTCACTTCTAGAAGCTCACCTGTTAGTCTCACAACAGAAATACGATACAAAGACAGCCACTACAAAAAATGGAAACAAAATAAAAAAATTCTCTGGCCCAAATGGACATCATATACATAAAGTTACATCGAAAGTTAAATATATCAGGATACACCATGTGGAACTGCTCAACAAGCGCACTTAAGTCAAATCTGGTAATAATTGTCACTTTAGGGAATGTGTATTTTATCTTCGTCATATTTTGTTATTAATAACATAATTGATTAACTCAAGAATACTTGAATCCTGTGTTGGATTTTATAGAAAGTTGAATTGTTAATACAATTTTAATGTTTACTGTAACAGTTATTTTATATGTTATGTTCGCTTTGGAACACTGCATTTAGAAGATAATTCTAATCCATACTAATATTATAAATGCGAAAGTAACTCTGTCTGTCTGTCTGTCTGTCTGTCTGTCTGTCTGTCTGTCTGTCTGTTACTCTTTCACGCCTAAACGGCTGAACGGATTTTGATGAAATTTGGTAGGTGATAGATGATAACTTAGAAATGGTCATAGGCTATAAATAATCACGCCATCGTTCTTAGGGGGTAGGCAGTAGGCAGATAACTAAATTGAGTCGAAATTTTTTCGGGGCAAAATTTTTCTCAGTCGAAATTTTTTCGGGCAAAAAAATCAAAATTTTTTCGGGGCAAAATTTTTCTGAGTCAAAATTTTTTCGGGCAAAAAAATAGGAATTTTTTCGGGGCAAAATTTTTCTGAGTCAAAATTTTTTCGGGCAAAAAAATTTAAATTTTTTCGGGCAAAAAAATCAAAATTTTTTCGGGTCAAAATTTTTCCGAGTCGAAATTTTTTCGGGGTAAAATTTTTACGAGTCGAAATTTTTTCGAGGCAAAATTTTTCTGAGTCAAAATTTTTTCGGGCAAAAAAATTTAAATTTTTTCGAGTCGATATTTTTTCGGGGCAAAATTTTTTTGAGTCGAAATTTTTTCAGGGCAAAATTTTCCCGAGTCTAAATTTTTTCGGGCAAAAAAATCAAAATTTTTTCAACAGTATAAACACAAGAGCTTTTTTTTATCGGATAAATTTCTCTTTGCAACGAAACAGTTTTGCTAATCACTAATTTTACGAGAAAAACTGACATGATAAAATTCTGATGTCAGTTAATATTATAAATGCGAAAGTCTGTCTGTCTGTTACTCTTTCACGCCTAAACGGCTGAACGGATTTTGATGAAATTTGGTATTGTGATAGATGATAACCTAGAAATGGTCATAGGCTATAAATAATCACGCCATCGTTCTTAGGGGGTAGGCAGTAGGCAGATAACTAAATTGAGTTAGTGATTTTTAGTCGTTTTTGTTGGGACTTTTGCTCTTTCACGTCTAAACGGCTCAACAGATTTTGATGAAATTCAGTAAGGTAATAGATGGTTACCTAAAAACGGATATGAAGTCAAAATGATCACGTCATCGTACTTAGGGGGTAGGAAGTAGGCAGAAAACTGAATTGAGTTAGTGATTTTTTTATGGTTTTTGCTGGGAGTTTTGCATTATCATGCCTAAAAGGCTGAACGGATTCTGATGAAATTTAGTTAGGTGATAGATAGTAACCTAGAAAAGAATATGGGCTATTAATATTCATGCTATCGTACTTAAGGCGTAGGCGGTAGGCAGAAAACTAATTAAGTTAGTGATTTTTAATCGTTTGTTTTAAAAGTTTACCTCATTCACGCCTTAACGTCTGAACGGATTTTTATAAGACTTGGTTAATATAAAGATAGGATCCTAGGCACGGACACAGGCTACTTACGGCGGGAAAATACCTCATTTCCGCGGAAATCTAGCGTGATCGTGTCAAGAAGCGCATGAAGCCATAGCTACTGAAATGATTTTGATGTTTTTTTTAACTGAGTGTTACTAATACTTCAACTTAGTATTCGATCACTTTTCTAACTAAGAGGGGGGGAAGGCGCCATAATTTAGGGAATTTATGATGAAATTTTGATGCAACTGTCTTTATTTAACAGTTTTACTTGGATCGAAACTTAGCGACATTCCATCATACTACTTAACTCATAGGGTAGGAAGGTACCAAAATTCAGACTACTACTATCTCATTCCCACAGGAACCTATACACTGCTACCTATCTACAACATTAAAACTCTGTCTAGAATCACATTACGCCAAAACTATCGATCTGATATGTATACGTTTTTTTATTCAACTGACATCACATACATAACATTGTGTTCAAAGATTATACATTATAAAGATAGGAAACGACGCGACTACAGTTTATGAGCGCCATCTCTGGGTCAAATGTGAACTAATGTTACTGGTTAAAACGTAATATTAGGGGCCATTTGCCGGAACATAAGAACTTTTGAAATGGCACTTGGCTGTTCTAGGTTATTATTTATTATTGTTGTTGAGATACTTTTCAGTTAGTTTATTTTGGTTGAATGATAATTGATTATATATATCAACGTATAAAGGAAATGTCACGGATTGAAAAAAAACGTGCCAATGAATTCGTTTTGCACGAATTAACACAAAAACTAGACATAACTTATGCCGTTAGTGTCGTCTTAAGAAAGCTGGAAAATCCAACGAACGCAGCACTGTATCAGAGTTAAAATTATATTTTGGTATTCTTATCTGAAGGGCGGAATGGATAATGGTCTTAACTACAAATTAGCCAAAAGAGATTTGTTAGTAGGCTTCAATGATGCAGAATGATGCAGATCACGAAGGAGATAGTGAAACAGGACGCTCGACTTCTGGCGTTTTATGTATATGGTATGATGCAGCTATATCTTGGCTTAGTTAACGTCAAATAATTGCAATTTCCACAACAGAGGCAGAAATAGTGGCGGCTAATGAATGGAATGGAATGGTTTAAGCAAACTATTCAAGGAAATTCTAAGTTTTTGGTCAATTCCAACATTGATGGTGAACAACTAAGCTGCTATTAAGCCAAGCCAAATCCCTGATTTCCACAGACGCTCTAAGCATATCCTTAAAAGGTATTTCTTTGTGTGTGAACTTTTTTAAATGGTGAGATGAAAATGGAAAAGTTTCAACAGACGACCGACTGGCAGACTAGATGACAGCACCTCTGTTCAAACATCGACTCCAAATAGTCCAAAAGAAAATGGGACTAACCGAAATATTTCAATGAGGAAAGGTGTTGAAGCTGGAGAATTTTCAGTTAGCATAAGTTTAATTTAGTTCTATGATAATTGATTATTAGTTTTAAAATCAATGTACCTGGTAAATGTCACTTTATATATAAAAAACAATGAATTCGATTGTTATGTTTTTCATTCTGAATAAAAACTACTTCATCAATTATAGTTTATTTAGTGTGATCTAATATCTTGGTTTCTCAGTTCAGTTAATTTTTGATAGTTTTGTTCAGTTTACGCATAGACCTAATAAGAATGGACACCGCATGAGAAAGAGAGGTCACTTGGTTGAATGTGATGGAGCTATTGTGGGCAATGTCATACTTGTTCAACGCATCAACTCCTTGTGGGCAAAGCAAAGTCTGTGGTCACAGAAATATTTGTTTACATCTTCCATATGATTTTGACAAGTTGCCCACAAACTTGCTTCATCTCTTTTCTTTTCGATAAGATCGCATATGTCTTTCTCTCACTAATGTAGCCAAGTGTTCGATCTTCTATTAAGTCACGTGATTCTGCATCCATAGTAATTATAGATCTATGAGTTTACGTTTCTCGGTTTAGTTAATTTTAAATAGTTTTGTTCAGTTTACGTTCCTTGGTTTAGTTAATTTTAACTAGTTTTGTTCAGTTTACGTTTCCCAGTTCAGTTAATTTTAATTTAATCTACTTCAAAATGTCTCACAGAAGTTGTTGTATGATAAAGACATGTGGAAATAATAAAAAGGAATTTCCACAATTAGCCTTTTTCACATTACCGAAGAAATTGGAAATGTAAGTATTGAAACTCTTACCATATAACTCAGTTATTAATTGATATATTGACCGTTATTTACAGTGCTCAAAAATGGATAGATTTCTCAGGGCGTGAGGACATTGATCCAGAGAAAACTACTCCATTTGTAGTGAACATTTTTCTGAAGTTCAATTCAGATCCATCCATCCACGAAAAATGCTTTATCCAGGAAGCGTTCCATGCAGAATGGAACCACGTGAGATGGAAAGGGAGGATGTTGAAAATGAAATTATTTTTGAATATATTTCATCAGATAGTGATGGTAAGTCTGATCAGGTATCTTATATATGACCATAACATTAAAATGCATAACACATTAATCATATTTGTATTGACTATGTTTCTTTCATGCAGACATTCCTACAATATCTATTGATATTGATGCGTATCAGGAGAGGACACATTTGAGGAACACAACTTTTGGAACTCCTCATCTTAAAAGTTGTACACCGAATAAGAATGGTAAGTCTAACCAGATATCTTCTATTTATACAATATTGAATCCTTGTTTTTTTGTGCAGACATTCCTTCAACATCTAAGGATGCGTACCTACCAGGAGATAACACATTTGAGAAATTCAACTGTTGAAACTCCTGATCTTGAAAACTTTATATCAAATAGTGATGGTAAGTCTTACCAGATATCCATTATTTTAATAGTGATCATATATGACCATAATATTGAAATGCATTACCTACTGACTTATCTTATTATCATTGAATACTTGTGGAAAATAATCAAAGTAGCTCAATCTATCTTTTGATATAATAAAAACAATTATGGAAATATATTCGCGAGACAAATATTATTATTGGCAACAGATAACAAGGTTTTTTTTTCAGATGTTACTTTGACTCCCCAAAAAGCTACAACCAAAAGAAATCCACTGAAGAAATATTCCCCTAGGGCAAACAAAAAAATTCAAGAACTGAAAAAAACAGTAAACTCCTTACGATGCAAGCTTCAGAGAAAAAAGTACAAACCTGCGTTTGCAAAATGAAGACTCCTCTAACTTGTAAAAGAGCTACAGTATATAGACTAATTAAAGATTCCAAAGGTCATCTATCTAAAGAGGCACATCTCCTATTTGCCAATGAATTCAAGTCGAATTTCGTTAATAAGAACAACCGCAGGTATGATGATGACTTGAGGGAGATGTGTCTCTCATGGTATTATGCCTCACCTAAGGGATATATGCTCAGTTGCAGGAACGTCCATTAAAATTTAAAGGTCCATTAAACCCTTAATCCTCCATTATTACAAGGAACTAATGGAGGATTAAGGGTTTAATGGACCTTTAAATTTTAATGGACGTTCCTGCAACTGAGCAATGGAGTCATATCAAACTGTCTCAATTTACCAACTCCACGGACATTGAGAAACTGGCAATCAAAATTGAAAATTTCTCCTGGAATAAGTCCTTCAGTAATTGAATCCTTAAGGTTGTATTTTTCCCATAATAATGAGGAAAAAAAAGAAATTTGTACTCTTATGTTCGATGAAATTGCGCTAAGTGAAGAACTGCATTTTGACCAGAGTAACGGGTTTATAGTTGGAGTTGTTGATACAGGGAAATTGAGGACAAATGAGAAAGCCACTACGGCTCTGGTGTGTATGGCAAGAGGTGTTGCATACAATTGGAAGTACGTGCTAGGATATTGGTTTCTGGGGCATAGATCAACTAATAAATTTTTATATTCAATTGTGCTGAATTCAATTGATGCAGCTCAAAAAGCTGGACTCAAAGTTAAGGCAATTATTTGTGACCAGAGTCCAGTGAATCAGAGCTTGGCCAAAAAATTGGAAATCTCAACTGAAAGACACTACTTCAATAGGAATGGAGAAAAAATTTATTTCATCTATGATGTACCCCATCTATTGAAGAGTGTAAGAAATAATTTGGCCAAGTATGATTTGGAATATTCAGGGAAACCAGTATCCTGGAAGTACATCCAACGTGTGTGCACATCAAAAAACCCCCTTCGTGTCCGAATGCTACCCAGAGTAACAGGCGAACACTTGGATGTCACCACCTTCAACGCCATGAGGGTGAGATATGCAACTCAAATTCTGAGTGAATCGGTAAGCCTTGCTATGCTTATTTTAATGCAGTTAGGGGAACTGCCTGCGGAGTCCATACATACCGCACAGTTTGTCAGTGACATGGATACAGCATTTGACTGTCTTAACAGTTCCAGATTAGATGAAAATAAATTGAAAATGAGGTACGCCATGAGTGAGGGTTCACCTCACAAAGATTTCCTTATAAAAATACGGGACAATTTTAAAAATTCGAAATTTATTTCCAAAAGATCTATCCCACCCTGTATCAATGGCTTCATTACAACTACAAATAGCATTTTGAATTTGGCGGAAGACTTGAGGAATATTTACAATATACCAAAACTCCTGACTCGCCACCTGAACCAGGATCCGGTAGAAAATTTATTTTCGACTGTTAGGCAGCAACACGGGTGCTGTAGAAACCCTAGTCCTCAACAGTTTGAATTTGGTCTTCAATTATGTTGAAAAACTTGAAATAATTCATTATGAATATTTCCCCGAGTTGCTATATAGTAAACAAATTGTGAATGATTTAATTGAAATTGTGAAGTCAAAAGGAATTGAATTTGCACTTTGCTCTCCAGAGTCATCTGAAAAATTTTTATATTTATTTATGAATATCAGATGCCATTGGGGTGTTCGATTCATAAATAAATGTAAAAAGAGCAAAGTAGCAACAAAAAATCAAAAATTGAGAAATCTTTGTCATTAATGAATATAACTTCTTTGAACATAAGAGTACAAACTGTTATTAAATAATTATTATAGAAAATTCATCAAAAATTTTGCTGCAATAGCTCAACCTTTGAACAACTTGTCACGAAAAGGAAAAGTTTTTCAATGGACAAAAGATTGCGAGAATGCATTCCAAACTTTAAGGCAAGTCCTTCTGACAGCACCTATTCTGCAATATCCAGATTTTTCAGAGAATAACGAATTTATTCTTAGAACAGATGCTAGTGGATTTACGTTAGGTTCAGTTTTATCAAATGCTAATGACCATCCAATAGCTTTTGCTTCGCGAAGTTTGAATCCAGCAGAAAAGAATTATTGTACAATTGAAAAAGAGCTTTTAGCAATAGTTTGGTCAGTCAAACATTTCAGACCTTATTTGTATGGACGAAAATTTAAAATCTTAACAGATCACAGACCACTGATTTATTTTTCAATATGACTAATCCATCAAGTAGATTAACCAAGTTCCGTTTGATTTTAGAAGAATATGACTTCACGGTTCATTACGTGAAAGGTTCAGAAAATGTAACAGCAGATGCATTATCGCGTATCAAACTAGATTCAAAAGATCTCAAGGAAATGACAAATGTAGGAGTTGAAAACATTAGCGTCATGACGAGGTCTCGAACTAAAAATGAAATAGGTTCTAAACAACACGAGACGAATACCTCCGACGATAAGAGGATTGATCACCCTATTGTAGTCGAAGTTTTAAAATGTCCAGCGAAAAGTGTCGAGTTGAGGCCAATTTCAGGAAAAGAATTTCCTAATTTGGAAAATCAACGTTCGGAGCAGTACAATAAAAATTTGTTATATACTATATAATGTGAATTCACAAATCATTTTTATTAACCAGGACATCCGATCAGCGTACGACTTAGGTACATCGTTGAGGAAACTGGAAGAATTATGCGCAGAAAATGATATATTAGAATTGTACCTCATAAAGCTAGCTAGTAATGAAAAATTTTTGAATATGTTGACAAATTACAAAAAGGAAATTCTAGGAACATCGTTAAAGATTAACGTAATAAGAGATGTAACGCGAATCGAAGACAGAGAACTAAGGCAAATTATTCTGAACGATTTTCACATACTTCCTACCGGTGGACACGCAGGTATCCAACGCATGTTTAATAATATTAAAAGAGAGTATTTTTGGAACGGTTTAAGATCTGATGTTGAAAAATTTGTGAGGAAGTGTGATGATTGTCAACGTCACAAACATTCTTTACCTAGGAAAGAACCTTTGACAATCACTACCACAGCTTCGTCTGCATTTCAGAAAATTTTTCTTGATCTTGTAGGTCCTCTACCTACTGATGTGAAAAATAATAAATATATACTCACAATTCAATGTGACTTAACCAAATTCGTAGAGTGCTATCCGCTTCCTAATAAAGAAGCAGAAGAAGTTTCAAAATCTTTTATTGAAAACTTTGTTTTAAGGTATGGTATACCTTCTGAAGTTGTTACAGACCAAGGCACAGAATTCTTATCAAGAATATTCAGTGAATCGTGTGATTTACTCAAAATTAAACAATTCAATTCAACAGCTTATCACCACGAAACACTAGGTACACTTGAAAATTCGCATAAACGCTTAGGAGCTTTCCTTCGAATGCACACAGCTAAGGAAAGTAATAACTGGAGTAATTGGGTTCCATATTGGTGATTTTCATGTAACAATACCGTGAACTCTTCAACTCGCTATACTCCATACGAATTAGTTTTCGGAAAACCTAGTAGATTTCCACAAAATTTAAAAAGTCAAGTAGAGCCTATCTACAATTTTGACAACTATCCAATTCAACTCAAATATAGGTTGCAAACAGCTTGGAAAGATGCTAGAGAAAACTTGGTGACGACAAAATTAAAAAGAAAAGAGATTTTTGACAAGAAATGTATTGAAAAACATTACGAAGTAGGGGATAAAGTGCTTATAAATAATAAAAACATGGACAATAAGCTTGACCCTTTATTCAACGGTCCATATGAAATAGTGGAAGTGCGAAATCCGAACATTATTGTGAAAACGGACAAGAACAAACTCAAAGAAGTGCACAAAAATAGAGTAAAACACTATTTTCAGTGATTAAATTTAAGAGATTGTTGTAAATATTGGATTAGGTAAATAATATTATAAACTTTGTAGATTTAAGATAAACTAAAACTGTGATAGTCAAAAAAAAAAATTTTTTACATTTTCATAGAAAACAAAAATTTTTTTTTTCTTTCAAAGGGGGAAGGTGTAGTATGTGTCAGTACACACAGCCTGTATAATTATCATACGTGAGACGCATCATCTCAAATGTTATTGAAATATCACGTAGAGTAATCTTGGAATGTATAACCATTGCCGACTATGTTTATTGTTAAGTATAAAACACTAACAATTGGATTGTATAAATAAACAAGTATCAATTGTTTAGAGAAGAGTCCGATTACATGTTACTACGGTCATTCAGTGAAATGTCCAATAAATCAAGTATATCCAACCATTCTTCTTCTATTACTATTGCTTTGCTTTTATGAATTATATCGCAGAATATAAAGTTTGTTGTTTGAATTAACTGAAACAGTCTTTCCAAATGCATCTTTAGGTTTTTGAAGATTTAAATGCTGATTTGAAAAATAAAAACAAAGATACATGTAAAGTACGACATGACCGTACTTCAGATGCAGTTCTTGTTCTGTTAATCTTTTGATCTATGTAGCCTTATTCATAATCACATAATTGTTTATTAGTTAGTAACTATAGTAATAAGATAGATGTTCATTTTGATTCCTGTTCGTATTGACTGATATTTTCGATTTCTTCATTACAGGTATGTTTTCATTATAGATTTATTCATGTATCAAAAATAAACCTTCATTACAGATGCAATCTTAATCGTTTTACGAAAGGAATCTTACAAATCGAAAATATCAATATTTTGACAAATTGCCATGTCAAAATACAGACTCTTCTTTTTGGCTGAAGCTAGCAGTGCAAACGAAAAAACAACAGTCCTGAAACTGAAGAGAATTAAAGCAGTAGATGATGAAACTTGGTATAGTTTTCCGGATGAAATTCAAGGACTGGGTAATCACAAGGAACCGACAGAACTTCAACCAGTAAAATCAGGTGTCAATTCGATAAAGTCAAGAGGACAGTTCAGAAATGTGAATGTAGTTTTCTCGTCAGAGCTAGAAAAAATTTATAAAGACGATGCAGGTAATTTTGTTTTCAATGAATATATGTTGGAGGAGTTCCAAACATCACCATCTGTACAACAATCTAAAACGAGCGCCAGTTATGCTGAGGAAAAGGACGCTCCTCTGAGTGAAATTATGAAGCACTTTTTTATTGAAAAATTTTCGACCAAAAATAAAAATGTTGAGGCTTGGGTGAATACTTTTGAAAAAGAAGCGAATCGGTTCCTTTTAATTGGACCAAAATTAATTGAAGCATTCCGCTTATGTCTCGATGCATCAATGAATGACTGGTTTCAGAATGCTCAAAGACGGTTAGGTTTGGAAACTGATTGGAGTTCATGGAAAGAAGATTTAATATCCACATTTAGTGATTTGTCTTGGAAACAGATCAGATTTGCTTATAACTTCAGATATATATTTGGTTCCTATATAGATTTCGTAGTCAAAAAAGAAAGATTATTGCTTGAACTCGATCATCGTATACCGGAAGATATTAAACTTAATCTGATTGTACTAGGTCTTCCCATCCAAATTCAAAATTCTTTAAATCGAAGTTCTATTCTGACCGTTAGAGATTTGATAAAAAAACTTAAGAAATTCGAAGGTGAAAGTCTTAAACAAAACTATAATTCTGAAGAAACTAGCCAAAAAAAGATGCAGGTTCGAGTTTTTCAGTAAAAATTAAAAAGCCACCTTCAATTGTCAAATCCTCGACTGAAAGGAAACCCTGTCCTATTTGCGAAAGAAATGGCAATGGTACTCGTTATCATTCAGAAAATTCATGTTGGTTCAGAGAGAAAAATACGGGTGCAGTAAAAATGGTGAATAATGTTGAAATAGAATCGGATTTAAACGCATTCATTTCTGACCAAAAAAACTAGTATTGCTACCACTGATCAAAGTTGATGTGCTGATTAATGAAAAAATAAAATGTAGAGGAATATATGATCCCGGCTCAAATATTTCGTTAGTAAATTATAATCTTTTACAAAAATATGATATTCCTATTATTAAAATTAATGAAAGCAGATTTTGTATGGTCAGAGGTATAGGTAAAGTTGGTGGAGCTGTTATACTTAACGTGAAAATAATGAATTTATGCCGAAAAGTTTTAGTTTTCGTCATAAAAAGTGAAACTTTTCATAATGAATTTTTAATTGGTTTAGATTTAGTGAAGGCTTTTGGACTTTGTCAAAATCAAAAACTTGAAATTTATCAGAACATTTCTGAAATTTCGAAATCTGATTTGGAAATTGCAAATTTTAATTTGAAAAACTCTTCGGATTCAACATATTATGTTGATGTTGAAGATTCTGCCCAAGTTAATTTCAATGAATATATTAATGTAGATGATTTCTCTGCTAATTTGGATCATTTAGAGAAAAGTGAAAAAATGGCAATAGAGAGCATTATAAATAAATATTCGGCAGTTTTTGCGAAAGATAAATTTGATATTGGTACCGTAGCAGATCATGAAGCCACTATAGAATTAATAGAGCACAAATACGTCTGTAGAAAACCGTATAGGTGTTCTATTGATGATCAAAAAGAAATAGATTTACAAATCTCTAAATTATTATCTGCAAATCTCATTGAGGAATCAACCTCTCCTTTTGCAGCACCTGTTACACTTGTTTATAAAAGAGGAGAAAATAAAAAAAATAGATTATGTGTCGATTTCACAGCCCTTAATAAATTAGTTGTACCAGAAAGTCAACCTTTTTCTCTTATAGATGATTTAATAGTAAAAACTAGAGATTGTAAGTGGTTTTCTGTACTAGACATAAATAGCGCTTTTTGGTCTATTCCTCTTCGTAGCAAAGATTATTATAAAACTGGTTTCGTTACACAAAATGGACATTATAATTGGAAATGCCTACCTTTTGGTTTAAAAACTTCTCCAGCCATTTTTCAGAGAATCTTAAGAAATATCATTCGTCGAAATGGTTTGGATGAGTTTTATATCAATTACATCGATGACATATTAATTTTTTCTTTAACGTTTGAAGAACATTTATGTCATATAGAGAAATTATTGCAAGCAATTTCAAAAGAAGGATTCCGAATAAAACTTTTAAAGTGTAATTTGCCAAAAAGAGTGTGAAATATCTTGGTCATATTATTGAAAATAACGTCACGAAACCCATTAATGATAACGTCATTCCAATTAAGGAGTTTCCAACTCCTCAAACTAAAAAAAATATACGTCAATTCTTAGGTAAAGTTAATTTTTATCGCAAATATATTCCTAATATTTCCCAAATTTTGGAACCTTTTCACAATTTACTTCGGAAAAATGTAAATTTCGAATGGACTTCAGAATGCGAGAGAAGTTTCAAATTAATAAAGGATTACCTTTGCTCGGAACCATGTTTGGCAATTTTTAATCCTCGAAGAGATACTATTGTGCAAACTGATGCTAGTGTCATTGGCATAGGAGCAATTTTAAAACAAAAACAGGACGACGGTAACTATAAACCTGTTGCTTATTTTTCAAAAAAATTAAATGAATATCAAAAACGTAAGAATGTTTAGCCATAAAAGAATCGTTAAGATATTGGCATTACTGGCTTATAAATATGAACTTTGAAGTTCATACAGACCATAAACCTTTAGAAAATCTTAACATACAATCTCAGACAGATGAAGAATTCAGACATATGATGTTTTATCTATCACAATATAATTTCAAAGTGAAATATGTTCCAGGAAATTTAAATACTGAAGCAGATTGTTTATCTCGCAATCCTGTTCTAGATTCCTCAACTTTGGCAGAGGAATTTAAAGTTGTAAATTTTATCGAATTAAATGAGATAATAAAAGATCAAACCAACATTAAAAATAGTTTACCGTCTTCTCTTCGTATTATAAAAAAAGGCGACATTCTTTATACTCAACGTAAAAACTATCATAAAATTATAATTTCTTCCGAATTCTGTCGTAATATAATAAAACAAATTCATGATAAATTTGGCCATATCGGTCCAAAACAAATCGAATTGAAATTATCACCATTTTATTTCTGTAGTAATTTAAGGAAGTTAATAACTGATTTTTGTCATTCTTGTGCAGTTTGCATAAAGAATAAATCACGCATTCCATTTACTTTTGGCTATCTTTCCCAATTAGGACCGGCTAAACGTCCTTATGAGTATATGTCTTTAGATACAGTTGGTGGCTTTGGTGGAAACAATTCTTCTAAAAAGTATCTTCATATACTGGTCGATCATTTTACTCGTTATGCTTTCATTCATACTTCGAAAAATCAAAAAGGACATGATTTCATTACACTTTTGAAGAGGCTTCTGAATAAAAACATCAAAATAGGAACTATATTAACCGATCAATACAGTGGTATCAATTCTAAAGAATTTAAATTATTTCTAAAGAAAAATTTTGTAAATTTAATTTTCACTGCTGTCGACTGTCCATTTTCCAACGGATTGAATGAGAGGCTAAATCAAACTTTAGTTAACCGTATTAGATGTAAAATAAATGAAGACTCCTCTCGTTTGAATCGACCTTGGTCTGTCATAGCAGAAGAATGTGTAGAAGAATATAATAATACGATTCATACTTCTACGCAATTCAGTCCTAATTATTTACTCAACAATATTGATATACAAATTGTACCTGATTGCTGTAAAGTTCAAAGAGATCTGGAAAAAGATAGGGAAAAAGCTTTTGAAAATTCCCAAAAAATTTATAATCTTAATAAAACTAGAATTGATAAAGTTCGTAAATACCCTATATTTTTGATGTGGGTGACTACGTTTTCGTATCGCATGGAAATTGTTTAAATCGAAATAAATTAGATGAAATTCGAACTGGTCCATTTAAAATTTTGGAAAAATTTTCGAATTCTATTTATAAAATTGACTCGGGTATAAAAAAAGCTGAATCAAATTTTTTCCATGTTTCTAAACTTTTTTCAGTTCTCTCTGATACTCCGGAGTAGCCTCTAGGTGTGGGGATGTAAAGTACGACATGACCGTACTTCAGATGCAGTTCTTGTTCTGTTAATCTTTTGATCTATGTAGCCTTATTCATAATCACATAATTGTTTATTAGTTAGTAACTATAGTAATAAGATAGATGTTCATTTTGATTCCTGTTCGTATTGACTGATATTTTCGATTTCTTCATTACAGGTATGTTTTCATTATAGATTTATTCATGTATCAAAAATAAACCTTCATTACAGATGCAATCTTAATCGTTTTACGAAAGGAGTCTTACATACATAACCTAGAAATAGGCGTGAGGGTCGGGGCTTCAATGTGGACAGTCCAGGGCTTGGTGCATGGGTCGGTGCTATGGGCGAGGGTCAGGGCTTTGGGCGAGGGTGCGATGGGCTAGGGTCGGTGCTCTGTTGTGGACGCGCACTTAGTATGAAAGGAAAATTATAAAAGAGTTTGAGTTAGGTTGCTAGGTTAGGTTAGGTTAGCTAAGATAGGAGCAGTGCCAAGTATTAATAAGAGTGGGAATCACTCAAAAACACTTATTTCACACTAAAAAAGGCTCGTATGAAGAAAAATGGCCATTTTGAATTATGGATGGAATAATTTAAGTGCCATTTCTCTTTACGAGCCAAATCTTTTTTTTTTTTTAAATAAGTGTTTCTGAGTGATTCACGCTCGTATTAATACTTGGCACTGTTCCTATCTTAGCTAACCTAACCTAACCTACTCAAGATATTCTATAATTTCTTTCATACACATTAATAGATATTCTTTTTCCATTTTCTCGGGACATATTAATTTGCCGGAGCTCAAATTGGAATATTATCCCTAGGATTCATATAGCAAATTCACTCTTGCCGAGTGCTTCACAAAAAAAGGGAGCGAAATGAATCATTTCAATTGATAACACATTCTTGAAAAAATATTCGAACTATTCAACCTAAATTTAACTACAAGTTTGAAACATTGGCAACGTTGCGCAATTCGCGCCGGTTGACAGCCCAAGGGAAAATTATCATGACTGTCGTAACAAAAATAAACAATTAATAAAATCGACGATTTCGACCAAACTAAGGCTTTATTTTGCAGGATACTTTCAGGAAATGATAAATAAAACAATTCCAACGAATATTAATTGAGAAAATAGAGGAAAATTCGCTAGAACTATGTATAACCTCACTTACCTGATTGAAACTTCGGAATTTTTTTTCGAAAAAACTAAAAGGATTGCAGACTTCTCGGTATCATTTTCGTAATCTGGGACCCAAACTTCGTGAGTACGATTTTTTTCACATTTCCAGCACAGTTCTTTTAGATCTAAATAATTACCATGACGGTTTATTTTTCATGATATTCATAAGCTTAGGAGCTATACCTATTCTGGTTTCCTCGCTCTTTAGCTGCAATTGATGGTAAATACGAAAATTTGGCAATACAGTGTCAGAAATTATATACTTCTGGTAGGTATAAAGATTTACACAATCCTAATGGTATTCAAGAATCAGGAACATTCAAGCTCAAAAACTTGCTTTGGAAAATAAAAATTGAAAATATGTATTGTATTAAATACAATATTAATTTCTATAGTCCGTTCACGAAAGATTGAGCCGTCGGTTGGCCATGGAAATTTGGCATATTCCACTGTGTATATTAAAATTTAGGTTATGTTCTTGTCAGATTGATACGCAATGTTGTCAATATTGCATATAGTTGTCTGATAACTCGCAATCTCGTCGAACGAGGCCGGTTACATTCGGCAACGTTGACTTTATTTTACGTTATGACAGCAAATACTGCCAACTTCAGATAAATAAAAAAACGCCTACTATGTGCTCAACCTTTCGTGAACGTACTATAGGTTATATTTATTTATTTCGCTTCTCTAAAAAAGGTTTTAAAGACCTCTATTCAATGGGCTCGCCCAGTGGACATGTACCCAGATTCCAGTTGTTTGTAGGACTTAGGACTAGACAATTTTTATTTAAGTGCACAAAGACACACACAAACGTCCATGCCTACGCCGGGATTCGAACCCGGGACCACCGGCATGGCAGGCCAGCAGATTGCATTTCGCTTCTCTGACCATAGAAATATATACATAATATATATTTCTATGTCTCTGACTCTGATGAACCCACAGAAATCTCTAGTGACTTTTTACTAAAAAGTTTTTAGTAACTAGAAATAAAGCCCCGACTAGACTTTCATGGCATGCTTCGATGTCAATAATTCTTAAACGGACTATATACCATTTAAAAAAATATTTGAAATGTGAGGATCTCAACAAAAAACACTACACAATATACAGTTTATTCACAATTTCTTTATCACAAGAGAAAATACAATTTCGCAATCAGAGTTATAATAATATATAAATATTATATAAGTCCTATGATGGCTTAAAACAACTTATCTGTTCTTGTCTAAAACAGAACTGGCTTAACCACCACCACAGAACTTTATATAACCTTAACAAACCATAGATCACATACCATGGCTCCCTCTGCGCAGAAGGTACTGAAACTGAGTTGTGCTGCTTTGAGGTTGCCATATCAACGAAGTATTCTGTAATACTTACGTTAACACCCCCTCCCAAACTAAGCACACAACAACTATAAAAACATACTAAATACTGTCAACTTTGGGTTCCACCTGATTATTTGCCTTAAAACTAGAGTAATATACATAAATACATATATAAATGGATAGAAGTACATAGTTTTACAAGTAACATGTCCTAATATTAAATCTTAAACCTAAACTATTAATCAGTGGACCTACTTGGTATTCGTTACTGTTTAGCCAAAAGAACAGGGTTTCTCGAAGCGAAACCAAGCTTACTACTTACAAATGAGTAATTTTGCATCCAGGGACCGAAGACCCTTCTAGCACCTTATTACTCAGATGTGACTATTCCCGCTTCCAGGACTCATGATCCTTTCAGCACTATTTTGAGTATAATTCTTCGACTGACCAGAGACCTTTCCACCAAGATATACTCTAACACTTCGAGTAAACTTGTTTCCAGCGACTCAGATCATCTCAGCTATGTATACTCCACTACTATGAGTAAACTCGCTTCAGAATCTAAGATTCTTTCAGCACTATTTTGAGTATAATTCTTCGACTGACCAGAGACCTTTCCACCAAGATATACTCTAACACTTCGAGTAAACTTGTTTCCAGCGACTCAGATCATCTCAGCTATGTATACTCCACTACTATGAGTAAACTCGCTTCAGAATCTAAGATTCTTTCAGCAAAGTAAACTCCTTGAGAAAAATTGCTTGAGCATTTTCACTCAAATACTAACTGTTTCCGCTAATTTGCTTCCAGGGACCGAGGACCCTTCCAGCAAATATGCTTCAACACTATGTCAGTTCCACTAGTGTGAACTCAACAAGAGAAATAGTATAAGGCTCATTAATGTGAAACTCATAGATCCAGACCATTCATACTGTTCATTTATAGAACCCAATATGATGAACCGGAACTGAAGTTACTCATCAATGCGAAATACACTAAACAAATCAACTGTATATGTCTTCACTATTGTGAAACATACAAACTATTATTCTAAGAGCATATTCAATAATTGTAGATACTGATTATAGCTCAAAGAATTAAACAAACAAACAAAAAAAGGATTATTTTATATGGCCAAGTGTGCCCGGCTTGTATACCATATACCTAACTACAGCGCATCTCCCATCACCAGGGACCGAAGACCCTTCTAATGGAGGATACTAGCATTTGTCGAAATAATATTTCCAGGGACCAAGGACCCTTCCAATAAAACTTCAACAAATACGTACAACATTCACTGAACAAATACTAAGTATTTTTCAGCCACAAGACTTAAGTGCATGCACATTTCATCAACTTTGAATCAGATAGTCACTGGTCACTAATTGGTCACGTAAACTACAAAACTTTGATGACAGTAAAGGTTTTGTAAGTATATCAGCTATCTGTTCATTAGTATTTATTTTAATTATATTAATCTTCTTCTCTCGTACATGTTGACGAATGAGAAGGTACTTTCTTTCAATATATTTCAATCTACTCTTACTAGTACTGGTTAGACAATTCTGTCTAGCAGCTTCATTATCCTCATACACTGGTACAGGATAAACAACAAGGTCTAATGTTTCTTCAAGCAACTGAGATATAAACAAAACTTCATTCACTGCATGGGTTAATGCAATGAATTCTGCCTCTGCCGAACTTTGTGCAATAGTAGCCTGGAGCTTAGAGCACCATACCACTGGACTACCAAAGGCAAAGATTACAAAACCAGTTGTTGATTTTTGACTAGATTTGTCTCCAGCAAAATCAGCATCACAGTAACAAGACAACGTTGGTGTTCCAGGTGAATATTTCAGACCTATTTGAGAGGTTCCTCTCAAATATCTGAATACTCTTTTTACCAATGTCCAGTGATACTGTTGCGGATTTGACTGAAAACGTGACAAATAACTAACTGCAAACGAAATATCAGGTCTAGTGAATAGACTCAAATACAACAGAGAGCCTATGGCTTTCTTATACGGAAAACTTGCCTCATCTAAACTTTCTTGAGCTTTATGCTTACCTTGAGGCACTAAAGGAGTATCAACTTTATTACTGTTCTCCATTCGAAACTCTTTCAACATACTGTTGATGTACTGTGTTTGATGGAGAAACAACTGATTGTCAGACTTCCTGACTTCCAACCCTAGAAACTTAGTCGGGAATCCAAATTGTTTTATTTCAAAACGGGATTTCAATACTTTCACTGTATCTTGGATAAGTTCAATTTTACTGCCAGTTACTAACAAATCATCAACATATACTAATATTATAACTATTTCAGCTTCGTACTTTTTAGAGTACAAGCAGGGTTCTCGTAAGTTAGCTTCAAAGCCACAATCGTGAAGAAATTTATCAATGGTTATAAACCAGCACTTTGGTGCAATAGCTAAACCATACAAAGCTTTTCGCAACTTACACACAAACTTAGTTTTATCTATACTTATACCATCAGGAATTGCTACATATTTCAACCTATCAATATCACCATATAGAAAAGCTGTTTTAATATCAAGTTGTTCTATATGCCAATTTTTGGCAACTGATAATGCGAATATTACTTTGACTACAGAGAGAGCAGGCGTTGGAGACGCCGTTTCTTCTGAACTATAGTTTTCTTTATCTTTGCAGCCTACTACAACTAAACGAGCTTTAAAACTTCCATCGTCTTTTACTGCGAATACCCATTTCAATGGGATTGGTTTCATATGCGGTTCTCTATCTACTATATCCCAAACTGAGTGCTGTTTCATGGATAATAGTTCTGATTGAATGGCTGTTATCCATTTACTTCTATTCAAACCAGTGGTGGCTTCATGATAATCTTGTGGTGCATTACTTGTACTTTGAATCCAACTATCATTAATAAAACCAAATGGACTTACAATAAGTGAATTGATACTAATTTCTGGAATTTGATTACTATTCAGATCTGGGACTTCTACATATTCTATCTCGTTAATGCCTTGGGTATCACTGAGTTGTGAAATATTTTTATTTCTATCTCATTATTTGGTAGACTGTTTTGTGTATTGGATATATTATCTACTACCTGATTATTATCCAAACTGTTATTATTTGCCAATAAATTTGGTTCTACAATTGCTTGACTCGCAATTTGACTAGATGTAACTAAATCACTTGCACCTGTTTGTGAAGACAACTGAGACGTACTAGATTCTGATATTACTATGAGTTCATTATCAATAACTGAAATTTTATCAGGACAGGATTTGTAATTTAACTTTTCATTGAACAGCACATTACATGAAGAGATAGTCTTCTTTGATGAAGGGTCGTATAGTATATAGCCTGTATCTGTATATCCTACAAGATACATTGTACTTGAACGTGGATGTAACTTTTTACCTCTAGGTATATTTTCAACTTTTACTTCTGCTTGTGAGCCAAATATCTTAACATTCTCTAAGTTAGCTTGCTTTCCAAATAACTTCTCATAAGGAGTAAGAAAATCAATTGAGCAATGTGGTGTTCTATTATATAGATAACTAGCTGTTGTGAAAGCAAAACCCCAAAAACTTACTGGAAAACCTGAATCAAAAAGCAACGCTCTAGCTCTTTCTTGTAAAGTTCTATTGAATCTTTCTGCTGTTCCGTTATGCTCATGTTGAAATGGTTCCGCTAATTGTAACTCTATACCAAATTCATTCAACACTGTTTGACAAACTGTACTAGTGAACTCTGTGCCATTATCACACCTAAATTTACAAAATTGACCAGGTCCAGGAAAAATATTTTGTAAAAACTGTAAGCCTGACTGTAAATGTTTAAATGTTTCTGATTTCTGTTTCATTAAGAATATTTGTGAATACCGTGAATAATCATCAATAAGTATTAAAATATACTTTTTCTTAGTGAACTGAGTTGGTGGATTTACAAATAACAAATCAGCATGTACAATCTGACATGGTCTTATTGCACGTTCACGTTCTTTCAAACAAGGCTTTTTACTCATTTTTGCTTTTGAACAAACAGAACAACTAGCGGTTGTTAAATTATACGAGAGTTCTTTAACTCCTTGGACAACACTTGGTAGTTTACCCAGATAAGACGAGGAAATATGACCCATTCTACGATGCCAAACTGAACCTTCATCTACTAATTTTTGTAATTGGTTACGAGTAAGCTTCTTTCTTAATCTACGAGTTTTCTGACGTTTATTTGTTATTACTGTATTCAAACATTTTGCAGGTATTTTACTTATTGATCGCGGTACAATTTCTTCAACTGACATAGAGTCCTGAATATCTCCGCAAGAAACTTGTACTGCTAATCGATACAGCCCGTCTGATACATAAAGGAGACTGATTTTCCTTCTCAATTTTTTAGAAACAATAAATCCATTGTTAGAATTCAGAACAACACTTGTTTTGAATTGAGAATTGAATGTTCTAACACTTAAAACATTCTCCTTCAAACTAGGTACATACATTACACTGGCCAACTGTAAAACATGTGAACTTTTACCAAACTGTACTACTATGGGTAGAGATCCCTCTCCCAAAGCAAAAATTTTATCTGACTTTGAAGCAAGTTCAACTGGTACTGGTTCATTATAGACTTTATAATGAAATAGAATACTGCATGTATTCACAACATGGTGCGAAGCACCAGAATCCACAAGGAAAGTTAGCGAACTTACAAACTTGTTCAAATCATACTGAAACTTACTTGTTCTCAACGTTTTCAACTTCCTACAGTCCTTTTTCTCGTGTCCTGTCTTAAAACAAACATAGCACACACGGCCACTATGTTTGCAGTCAGCTTCACGATGGAAAAGAAGACCACACTTATGACATCGAGCGGCTTTTCTTTCTGCTGGAGTCATTCTTTTAATTTTTTCAAGTTGTTGACTTGAATAAGGAGAGGATACACTAGAATATTCATTTCTGGTTTGAGAAGGGGATATCAACCTCTCCCTCTTTCTGGACGGTTCTCCAAACCTATCGTCTCTATCTCCTGTACAAACATCACAATCATTAATACTACTTTCACCACATTGAGAACAAATAACTGAAATAGAATTATCATAACTGTCACTCCGCTCAGGAGAGCCTAAACATATTGAGCATACTGTAATAATATCATTACCTTCAGACCTAAAACTCCAATCAAAATCATCATTACAGTCATAACAAACAACAGTATTATCCTCTCTGTACTTACTATTTTCATTTTCGTTATTATTCATACTAAGAGCAATATCTAGGAATGCACTACGAACAAATTCGTAAGTCCTAGTTTCCTCGGGTAGAGTTACTATTTTGGTATAGAATGGCATTAAGGGCTTCACATGACTAACCTTGTGCAAAAAGTATGCCACGACTATTTTGTCATCCAGAGGAACTCCCAGTTCTCTGAATTGTTGTACACTATACTCGAATCTGGTAACGAATGCCATTGGGTTCATGCGGGGATGTAGAACTACCCTTCCAAAGTTATCGAGGAGTTCTACCATTTTTTGTATATCGTTCTTTCCAAACATCTGCTCAAGTTTGGAGAACGCATCAGCAGCAGTTTCTTCATTAACCACTAGCTGCCTAGGGCCATTCAGGAGAGTAGCATCCAGGTACTGCCTGGTCTGCGCATCGTACATTTTTCTCTCTTCCGTTGAAAACTTGGATTTTGGACCTCCCAATGGATGTTTCAAGAAGTCAAACCTTCCTAATGCAACCATATCTCTCTCTAGTTTCTGTTTCCACGTTCTGAAGTTAGCGTGGCCTCTCAACTTGTCGCTGCTTTCAATTACTGGTATCGTGAATGTCGGCAGCTGCTTCGTTTTTTCTGTCTCCGATGCCACATCTGAGCTTTTGGTGCTGCTTGTACTTGCACCCGATTGTTCAAGGCTTTGGTTTATAGTTGCCTTCAACATGTTCATAAATTGCGGAGTAGCAAATAAGTTAAGTAGTTGGTCCGCCATATTGTGGCTTGGCGTCGGTGATGGAATTACTTCTTGCTCCCCTATTGCGTTATCTACGGTTTCCATGTATAAACCGGTTTCTTCATCGTAACTAATGTTTTCCATTTTATCGTTTGTTAAGATTGCAGATGGAGTTCAAAAGAATTTCTTAAGTGCTGGTCACTGACGCTTTTTGAACAATGGTGGTCAATTCACTAGATCCGTTTTTCAGAAAAGCTCTGCTACCATGTGAGGATCTCAACAAAAAACACTACACAATATACAGTTTATTCACAATTTCTTTATCACAAGAGAAAATACAATTTCGCAATCAGAGTTATAATAATATATAAATATTATATAAGTCCTATGATGGCTTAAAACAACTTATCTGTTCTTGTCTAAAACAGAACTGGCTTAACCACCACCACAGAACTTTATATAACCTTAACAAACCATAGATCACATACCATGGCTCCCTCTGCGCAGAAGGTACTGAAACTGAGTTGTGCTGCTTTGAGGTTGCCATATCAACGAAGTATTCTGTAATACTTACGTTAACATGAAATTTATTCTAAATACCTATTTTTTACCAATACGATATCACAAAAAAATAAGAGACTCTTCTCTATGCTTCTATCAGCTCTTTTGTTCTGTGGTATTTTCACTATTTTGAGTATTTTCTGTGACAAAAATTCACGATCCTTTCCTGATGCTTGTTAATGGTGATGCTTTTTCTATTTACAAATAAAAGTAACTGAAATGAAACACCATATGAAATATTTCAATATCTTTAATGGTAAGTTTCCTCTTTATTCAATTCATAAATATGTTTTCCATTGATGAATAATTATCCTGTGACCAGTTCATTCTTCATTCATAACCTTGAATTTTTACCACGTTTTGGAAATTGGTTTGTTTTGGGAATATCCTTTAATTTCAAATCATTTATTACATGTGTTATAATAATCGAACAATTAATTATTCTAATTTGACTCTATGCAGGGATTACTTCCTAAAATCCTCTTTGATTAGTATTTATGCCAAGTGTTGTGATTGAAAAATTTGTGGACGAAATCATTCTCAGTTTTTGCATCTTAATCTTAAAATTCGTTTAAAATGTGATACAGTAGATTTTTTCGATTTGTGATGATTCTTATTTCATATGACATGATGAGATCACAAACATTTTAACTCATAAAATTATATTTCAGATGACTAATTGAAAATAAATAAGAATATAAGGTGTGTTCTTTTATTCACCGATGGATTCACCCACAGAACATAAAATATACAGGGTTGGGATAAAGTTCGGCACCAAATTAATATCTTTAAAACGAAACGGGCGATAATTTTGAAATTTGGCAGCTGAGTGTAATGGACCACAATGCATCTGAGGAACATATTTTCATTAATGAGATACTGCCGGTTTAACCGGAAATGACCTAAATTTTTTTTATTTAAATGGGACACCCTGTATATTTCTGCAGATTCTGAAAGAGTACTTTGTTTCGGATCTGTCTATACCAGGTTCCATGTAAAAATTATCGTGTTTATGTTAATCGACCAGCATGCTTGCAGGAATTGAGACAACGGATTCTTGATGAATGTGCATTAATACCGAGATTAATACATGGAGAAGTTTTGAGAAAAGTTACTCAAAAATTTGTTAATGGACTGGCATAATGTCAGGAGGTGAATGGCAAGCACTTCAAACATTCGAAATTATTTTTTTTTAAATAATTTTTAATGAATTTTTTCCACTAGTAAAAGCCCTGTATTTCTTCTTTTTATAGATTATCATAAAAAATACGTCATGAAAAGCAGAAAGAGTTATCTACTACAAAGTATTTCGGTTTATTTCTCACTATTGATACAAATAACAACGATTTATTTATTTGAATGGATTTTTTCTCAAACGTACAAAAAAACTGAACTGATATGGACAGATCCGAAACAAGGTACACTTTCAGAATCCGCAGAAATATACAGGGTGTCCCATTTAAATAAAAAAAATGTTGGTCATTTCCGGTTAAACCGGAAGTATCTCATTAATGAAAATATGCTCATCAGATGCATTGTGGTCCATTACACTCAGCTGTCAAATTTCAAAAATATCGCCCGTTTCGTTTTAAAGATATTAATTTGGTGCCGAACTTTATCCCAACCCTGTATTCACCCGGATGGAAACCAGATGAAATGTCAGATGGCTCATCAGATGTCGAATAAAAGAACGAGTTGATAGTTATCTGCTGTTTAGTTGAGTCGTGACAGATAACATTGACGTTTCTGCCATACAAATTTACCCCCTCCACTTGATTCATCAGAATTTCATCACATTCACCGGCTCTGAAAGTCGATGGATCCGATGAGCCACTGATGGAAACATCGGTGAGTAAACGAACGAGTGACAGTTTCAACCGCTGAATAAACGAACGACTTGATGCAACCGTGGTGACAGCGGTGAATCCATCTGATGAATAAAAGAACACACCTATACATCTACACTAATGGTGAGCACCTACAGTTGTGAAATTTACTCAGAAAGTTTAAATTCGAAATGTTAATATAGATTTGGAACAAGTTCAAATATTTCCTCCATCATGACTCATTACAGAAGGTGCTTGAGTTTGTTTATTCGTTATATTCAGCAAAGTGATTTTAATTCTTCTCATTGTTGATTAATGATATTATTTATGATGAGTCAGTTCATTCGATATAATCGTGAGTACATACTTATTTCCATGTCTTCAATTCTTAACTGATAATATCTTTATTTCACATTTTTTGTAGTTTTAAATACAGTGGTATACCTACAATCCTATTGAATTCCAAGTCTTCTTCTTCTCATAACTCATAAGAACTGCGGAAAACAGAAAGTAATATGCCATGGATAAGAAGGCACACAAAAAAGAAAAAGATTGAACTCGGAGTAAAAAGTAAATATAGAAATAAACCTACGTGTGAATAGTACTGCATTGTGATCAACTAAGCATTACAGTGTGATGGAAAGCATTTTACTACCGAACTGGGGTGAAGTGAACAACAGGTTACATTGTCATTTCTTCAATTTCTGAATATAAGACAACATTTTTTTAATTTTGTCATAGCTATTTTTACCAGAATACACTTAAGCAACAATAAACTACCACCAAGTCAGTAAAATAATTCAGTTTATGAACATCAAATCAAAAATGAAAACATGACACACTGAATAACTTAACAGTAATAAACGATTTTGCCAAAGTGACTGAATTGTCTATAACAGACTTTAGTTGTTAGTACCAATTAGCAGAGCCGTAGATCGATTAACCCAATACAAAATGAAGATATGGCACAAGTTCGCAACGCCAAATGTTGTTCACGTTCCTAAACAGATTATACTTGGCTGCATCAACAAATGCATGAAGGCATATCTAAGTTTACTTTTGTATCTTGATAAGTTTAAATCTAAGATTTCCTTTCATGATGAGTCATAGTTCATATGATACAATTGTGATTACATACTTATTTTTTATGTCTTTCGCTCTTAGCTGATAATATTATATCTTATACAAATTGTAGTTTTATTGTAGTTTTATAACTCCTATTTCTTTTCAGATGGGTTGAGCAGATAGAACAAGAACCTGTTTTCTACTTGAACTGTAAGGTCAGTATTGAATCTTTCCTGATTTTATTCTTGTTTTTCCTAAATGATGAGTCATAGTTCATATGACAAAATCATGATTACATACTTATTTTTTATGTCTTTCGCTCCTAGCTGATAATTTTATATCATATACAAACATGTATTTTTTATTGTAGTTTTATAACTCCTATCTCTTTTCAGATGGGCTGAGCAAAAAGAACAAGAAACTGTTTTCTACTTGAGCTATAAGGTCAGTATTGAATCTTTCCTGATTTTATTCTTGTTTTTCCTAAATGATGAGTCATAGTTCATATGACAAAATCATGATTACATACTTATTTTTTATGTCTTTTGCTCCTAGCTCCTAGCTGATTATTTTATATCATACAAACATATGTACTTTTTATTGTAGTTTTATAACTCCTATCTCTTTTCAGATGGTCTGAGCAAATAGAACAAGAACCTGTTTTCTACTTGAACTGTAAGGTCAGTATTGAATTTTTCCTGATTTTATTCTTGTTTTTCTCAAATGATGAGTCATAGTTCATATGACAAAATCATGATTACATACTTATTTTTTATGTCTTTCGCTCCTAGCTGATAATTTTATATCATGTACAAACATATGTACTTTTTATTGTAGTTTTATAACTCCTATCTCTTTTCAGATGGTCTGAGCAAATAGAACAAGAACCTGTTCTACTTGAATTGTAAGGTCAGTATTGAATCTTTCCCGATTTTATTCTTTGTTTTTCCTAAATGATGAGTCATAGTTCATATGACAAAATCATGATTACATACTTATTTTTTATGTCTTTCGCTCCTAGCTCCTAGCTGATTATTTTATATCATACAAACATATGTACTTTTTATTGTAGTTTTATAACTCCTATCTCTTTTCAGATGGTCTGAGCAAATAGAACAAGAACCTGTTTTCTACTTGAACTGTAAGGTCAGTATTGAATTTTTCCTGATTTTATTCTTGTTTTTCCTAAATGATGAGTCATAGTTCATATGACAAAATCATGATTACATACTTATTTTTTATGTCTTTCGCTCCTAGCTGATAATTTTATATCATGTACAAACATATGTACTTTTTATTGTAGTTTTATAACTCCTATCTCTTTTCAGATGGTCTGAGCAAATAGAACAAGAACCTGTTCTACTTGAATTGTAAGGTCAGTATTGAATCTTTCCTGATTTTATTCTTTGTTTTTCCTAAATGATGAGTCATAGTTCATATGACAAAATCATGATTACATACTTATTTTTTATGTCTTTCGCTCCTAGCTGATTATTTTATATCATACAAACATATGTACTTTTTATTGTAGTTTTATAACTCCTATCTCTTTTCAGATGGTCTGAGCAAATAGAACAAGAACCTGTTTTCTACTTGAACTGTAAGGTCAGTATTGAATTTTTCCTGATTTTATTCTTGTTTTTCCTAAATGATGAGTCATAGTTCATATGACAAAATCATGATTACATACTTATTTTTTATGTCTTTCGCTCCTAGCTGATAATTTTATATCATGTACAAACATATGTACTTTTTATTGTAGTTTTATAACTCCTATCTCTTTTCAGATGGTCTGAGCAAATAGAACAAGAACCTGTTCTACTTGAATTGTAAGGTCAGTATTGAATCTTTCCTGATTTTATTCTTTGTTTTTCCTAAATGATGAGTCATAGTTCATATGACAAAATCATGATTACATACTTATTTTTTATGTCTTTCGCTCCTAGCTGATAATTTTATATCATATACAAACATATGTACTTTTTATTGTAGTTTTATAACTCCTATCTCTTTTCAGATGGTCTGAGCAAATATAACAAGAACCTGTTTTCTACTTGAACTGTAAGGTCAGTATTGAATCTTTCCTGATTTTATTCTTTGTTTTTCCTAAATGATGAGTCATAGTTCATATGACAAAATCATGATTACATACTTATTTTTTATGTCTTTCGCTCCTAGCTGATAATTTTATATCATATACAAACATACGTACTTTTTATTGTAGTTTTATAACTCCTATCTCTTTTCAGATGGGCTGAGCAAAAAGAACAAGGAACTGTTTTCTACTTGAGCTATAAGGTCAGTATTGAATCTTTCCTGATTTTATTCTTGTTTTTCCTAAATGTCAAGATGGCGTCAAGTGAGGACGAGTCGGAAAATCGCTCGAATAAAAATAGAAAAATTTGTGAATATAAGTGCCTATACTGCAATAAAAAAGTTGTAGAATATATCAAGTGCGTGAAATGTAATGAAAGATTTCATCCATCGTGTTTAACAAAAGCGGCTGATCAAAAATCAACCACATGCAAACATGAGGCTTCAACATCCACCATTCAACAAAAAGAAGAAACAACCGATACGGCCGTGAATTACGAGGTACAAATCCATACTCTGAATATTGAAAATAAATACCTTAAGGAACTCCTGAAAGAAGTACAGGACAAAAATTCTCTACTACAATTCAATATCAATTTATTAAATGATAAGATCCGAAATATGGAAACAGCAAATCAGGTAAACAAAACCCATAATCTTGAAGATAACAGCATGTCGACAAAAAACAACAACAAGGAAAAAGAATTGAAAGATAACATATACCAGAAGAACTACTCGTTGAACGAACTACCAAAGAAATCCTTTACCTGGGTAACAAAACTAAACACACCAGGCCAAACGGAATCATCACAGAAAATTAATATATCAGAATCACTAAATGTCAATGCAATTGACACAGCAAAAACAAATACCAAAACGACAGAAAGAAATGTAATAACTCGAGAAATGGTTTCTACAGCAATAAATCAACAAAACATAGACATTAGGAACACCGAAAAGAACCAGGGTGAATTTGAGCAAGGTGAATTTCAGCTGGCAAAAACAAGGAGAAGGAACAGAAACAGAATGAAACCTCAAGTAGGCACAGAAGAAAATCTATGCCTAAAGTACAATTTTGAAAGTAGAAGGAAATACAAAAAACCAGAAGAGAAGAAAATATGGTTATTTCTGGGAAGAATTAAGGATCATGTCGACCCAGAATCTATAAGGAATTATATAAATGAAAATCTGAAGTCAGACAGAGCAACAGCAAGTGTTAAACATTTACCTATAAGAAACCCCAGAAAGATAATAAATGCTTTTTGATTGGGGTGGAACCTGAATACAAGGATAAAGTTTATGATTTAAAATTTTGGCCAACAGGAGTGGCATTTTCAAGATTCAATTTCCGAATGGGACATAATTTGTTAGAGGAAATAACAAACCAACAAGCACCCTAGCAGGCAAACAGTAAACCCACATCACCTAATAATTTTAGAATAATACACCTAAATGTACAAGGCATTTCAAACAAAATAGAAGCACTGGAAGATCTCAGTTATAAACTCAATACAGATATGCTATGTATTTCTGAACATTGGCTCAACACAGATAATAAGAATTTATATCACATGAAAAATTACAGCTTGGCAAATTGCTACACCAGAAAAGAACATATACATGGAGGAGTTTGCATGTTCATCAAAAGGGGTATAAACTACATGCAAGTTGAAGAAATCGATAAACTTTCATGTGAAATGTTACATGAAATTAATGCAATCTACCTTCCTGACCTCAATCTAATTGTAATGGCATACTATACACCGAAAATGCCAAAAGAACCCGAACATTTCTGGTTCCAAATAATTGAGTACATATTCTCTAGTTTTAATATAAAGATAGACATAATTATTCTAGGTGACTTCAATGTAGATTTTAACTCGCAAACTGAGCAAGTACTTAATGTCCTCAACATGTTTAAAAGCTATGGACTGCATAGAACGATTTTTACATATACTAGGGAACATTTCAATGGCAAACAGTCCTGCATAGACAACATTTTCACCAACATTGAAAATTGTGATGCAGAAACTTATAAAGCAAATATATCTGATCATCTAGCCCAGATAATAGATGTTAATACTGAACCATGCTCGAGAAAACCTACCAGAATGTTGAGAAAGTTTAGTACTGAGAATATAATGTCTCTAAAAAGGCAACTGTTAGATGTCACCTGGGATAGAATCTATGAAATCTCCGATTTGAATGAAAAGTATAACACATTCCTGAATGTATTCTGTTTGCATTATAATAATACCATACCATATCAATCAATATCAACAACTTGTACCTACAAACCTTCGTATCATATTAAACAAATTAAAGAAACACTGGACCTTATTAGAGAAGTTTATACACTGCATAGGGATGATGAGACTTTGGAATTATATAAGAAATATAGAAAGTTCTACCTGGATAGTACACAAAAAGATAAAAAGCAAAACAATGAAATGAAAATTGCAAAGGCCAAAAACAAACAGAAAACCACATGGGAAATTATCAAGGCAGAAACTAGAGAGGAAAAACAAAAGGCAATACCAAGTTCACCATCAGCAAATACCCTGAATGACCACTTCACTACTATAGGAACTAAAATATCCGATCAGATTGGATCAAATACCACCCCTGCGCAATCATACTTACATAAAATAAAAATTACTCATCCTAACTCATTGTTCTTCAACCCTATCACAGAAAAAGACACACTCCGATACATACAGAAAATGGCCTCAAAGCCAACAATGGATATTTTTGGCATTAGTACAAAGTTAATAAAATCAGTTGGAGATACAATTTTGGCCCCATTAACTCACATAATCAACACAAGTATGCAGGAAGGAGTGTTCCCGGATAATATGAAACTGGCCAAGGTATGCCCCGTGCTCAAAAAGGGCGATCCAACAATAGCTTCTAATTACCGTCCAATATCAATCCTTCCAGTGTTTTCTAAAGTTATGGAAATGGTGATGGCTGATCAACTGATCTCCTTTTTGGATAAATACAACTATCTCTCAAGCTCCCAATTTGGATTCAGGCAGAACAAATCGACAATTGATGGAATAAAAGACTTATACAGTTACATATTAGATGGCTTCGAAACACATCAAACAACACAAGTCCAATTTTGTGATCTATCGAAGGCGTTTGATTGCATGGACCACGAGATATGCCTGGAAAAGCTGGAACATTATGGTGTTAGAGGAGTTGCCTTGTCATTGTTTGCCTCATATTTGAGGAATCGTAAGCAAGTGACATCCCATAATCAAGAAAATAGCACAACAACTACAATCGTGCATGGTATTCCCCAAGGATCGATTCTAGGACCTCTTTTATTCATATTATATATCAACGACCTCCCAAAGAATGTCAATTGCCATGCGGTGTTATATGCAGATGATACCACATTAGCAGTCAAGGATAAGAACAAAGACAGTCTACTCCAAAGATCAAAGATTGCAAACACACAAGCAGCCAATTGGTTCAACTCAAACAGATTATGCCTCAACAATGAAAAAACTAAAATTATGACCTTTACATCATCAACTGCGGTACCTACAGATGACGCAATGTTTCTAGGCATTAACTTTGATACCAGACTAACATGGAAGGCCCACTGTACACTACTGAAGCAAAAATTACAACCTGCTATATATGCCATCAGACGAGTAAGACAAATAATTAATAACCAAACAGCACTACAGACATATTTTGCACTATTTCATTCCCGAATGATATATGGTCTGGAAATATGGGGCAATTCAAGTCATGTGCAAGAGGTACTAATTACCCAAAAAGAAGCCGTTAGAGCAATAGAGGGAGTAGAATCAAGGACACATTGTAAGCCTATTTTCAAAAAACTGAAAATTCTTACCATAACAGCAGAACTTATAATCAAATTAATAATCGATGTTGCCAGAAATAAATCAGAATATGAGAAAAGATCAGATTGCCACTCGTACAACATAAGAACCAAAGAAAACCTAAATATAATAGGAACCAGACTGAAAACCACTGACAGAAAATCTGAGGGATTAAGGCTCTTCAACAAACTCCCCCTAGCATGGAGAAAGCTAGATGTCCAATGTTTGAAGAAAGAATTGAAATGTCACTTACAAGAAAATCCACCATACAGTATAATGGAGTTTGCTGTTTTTGATGCAAAATAATTATTAAATTTGTATTAAATTTGTTTTGACGTAATTACTATGTAATTCGAAATATATATTATTATTATTATTAATGATGAGTCATAGTTCATATGACAAAATCATGATTACATACTTATTTTTTATGTCTTTCGCTCCTAGCTGATAATTTTATATCATATACAAACATATGTACTTTTTTGTAGTTTTATAACTCCTATCTCTTTTCAGATGGTCTGAGCAAATAGAACAAGAACCTGTTCTACTTGAATTGTAAGGTCAGTATTGAATCTTTCCTGATTTTATTCTTTGTTTTTCCTAAATGATGAGTCATAGTTCATATGACAAAATCATGATTACATACTTATTTTTTATGTCTTTCGCTCCTAGCTGATTATTTTATATCATACAAACATATGTACTTTTTATTGTAGTTTTATAACTCCTATCTCTTTTCAGATGGTCTGAGCAAATAGAACAAGAACCTGTTTTCTACTTGAACTGTAAGGTCAGTATTGAAAATTCCCTGATTTTATTTTTTTGTTTTTCTTCAATGATGAGTCATAGTTCATATGATACAGTCGTGATTACATACTTATATTTTATGTCTTTCGCTCCTAGCTGATTATTTTATATCATACAAACATGTCGCTGGTTTGCGAGAATAGTGACGGAACTGAGAATTGGTGAATTCGGAGAATGGCGTTTTTTAAATTTGTCATCAATATATAATTGTATAAGGTGAAGTGGGGTAAATGTGATAATGGGGCAATTGTGATAACGGACTATATATTCAGATCAAATTCATTAATACTGCTGCCATCTATCTAACACGTCTTCAAAATTGCAAGCGAACCACCAAAACACTAGAACGAACGAAATGACTTGTCAGTATGGTTGTAAGGCACGTGAATATTATTTCTCATAACGTAACCTTAAATTTCAGGTAGGTACGTCTCTACTTTATTTGGTGTAAATTTTTTAATTGATGAGTTAAGTCTGTTTTTTTATTTCTAGACTTATTATAAACAGTTTTATAATGTGTTTTTAAATACTTTTAACTCATAAATTGCGCTGGTGATTCCTTTTTGTATATATCACATTTGCCCCGCACGAAATGCTTTTTGGGGTAAATGTGACATATACATTTGAGGCAATTGTGATAATATGAATAGGCGTGGTTCTTTCATATTTGAAGTGTCTTTTGACGGATATAATTTATCTTAATGATGGAAAAATAAAGTTTAATTAAAATATAACGTTTATTATTATATAGTTGTTTCTGCCTAATTTGTTTTTACTTTCTTTTTGTTCAGAAGCTGAAGTTAATTTCACATTTTTTGGCGTCGACTGAAATAAGGTCATCAATTTTTCATTAAGTGAAATATTTTATTTTTGTAAAAAACAAAGTATTCAATAATGTAAGATTATTATACATTTACCTCAATCCTTTCCAAATAACTTAGTCATAGGAATCTGAAAGCTTTTATCACATTTACCCCAAATTCTGGGGCAATTGTGATTGACCGGCATCATTTTTTTTTAAATTACCCAAAATTTCTAAGAAAAGATTTCAAAGAGTAACCAGAATACAATCAATAGAGAACTATATTGTGATCATGCTTGCATTTTTTGGAATGTTCAGCTTTATTCAAACTGTTACTTATAACACTTTGTTTATGAACTAATCAAATACTATATCACATTTACCCCACTTCACCTTACCGCAATATGTGAAATTTTAATTAGTGTTTTCGATCCACTGATTAAAGAAAAAATTATAGTTCTCTCAGAATACATAAAAATATTTTTCAAATTCCATTGAAATTATTAAAAAAAATGGTCAATCAATGAGGGTTTCAGAAATCAGTCTTTATTCATGAAAGAAAAGAATATAAAATACAACTAATGTCATTTATTCAACTCGAGAGCTTCTTCAGAAAAATGAGTTGAAACCACACAAAAGTAACAAAAATAGACTTTAATACCAAACAATAGTATCTTGATACTAAATCATAACACAAACATAACTATATTATATGAATCGAATTGAATCAAAATAAAGATTAGTTCTTCAAAAATATCACAAAAACAGATAAATTACACACTGTAAAGAAATCAAATCATATTATTTTATAATCCTTCGTAAAATTGTCTATAATAGTTGGGAATTATATTTTTGTCGACTAAATCTATCAATCCTCTCTTCTTTTTTTCTGATATTTCGATCTTTTTCGTATAAGCAGATTTCAATGTATAATTTTCGTCCAAGGACTTGGATGTTCGGCTGGTAACTTTCACACATTTGAATTCATTTTCACCATAAGTATAGTCAATTCACGAAAGGTTGAGCCGTCGGTTGGCCATGGAAATTTGGCATATTCCACTGTGTATATTAAAATTTTAGGTTATGTTCTTTATTTTCCTGTCAGATTGATACGCAATGTTGTCAATATTGCATAGAGTTGTCTGACAACTCGTAAGCTTGTCGGACGAGGCCGGTTACATTCGACAACATTGACTTTACTTTACTCTATGACAGCAAATACTGCCAACTTCGGATAAATAAAGAAACGCCTACTATGTTCTCAACCTTTCGTGAACGGACTATAGTTTTGTAAGAAACACACTCTTTAAGGTCGGCATCTATTTTCACAATCTTTATATCTGTCATTTTCACAATCTCGTTATCTGTATTTTTATTGAAATTTTTTCCTACGTGAGAACATAGCGACTTCAAATCATAAAAACATTTATGATCCATTTCTACGACTCTGTAGGGGGATCCTTTTTTTTCGCAGTGCGAATAATGGAAATATACTGATCCGGTGTGAAGATAGGACCTGATTTCAATGTTTTATTGATGTTTCTTTCGATGACCGAATGACCACTGTCACCTTCATTTTGCGTAGGTATGTCCCTTAATAAGAAATTTATGTGTGATACTTCTGATGTGATCAAAAGCAGAAACGGCGTACATGTACATACTTATGATGTATTTATTCTTCTGCTGTCCGCAGCAGTTATCAGAATAAAAAATTACGTCAAGTTTATCTTCAGTTGAAAGATCTCTGCCAAGACTTTTTAAATATTCCAAAATACAGGTCCCAATTTCTATAGCACCTCTGTTTGCTTCTCCTTCATGCCATACGTAGCAGATCTCATTTTTTTCATTCATTTCGTATACAGTGAAGTTCAAAGTATTTACTTTGGAAACATAGTAAAAATTTGACACATCGCCCCTGGGGCATGGCATCACAGCCTGCAAGTCATAAACCGCTACTATGGTAGAGTTTTTAGCCTGTGCTTCTTTCTTGTCCTTCTCTTTTTCTATTCTGGAAAGTTCTTTTTCTTTAAGGTGGTTTTCATATTTAGGCTTCAGTCGATTTTGGTCATCTCCAGTAGCATTTTTATAAATAATACAGTCCTCGCACTGATCCTTCTTTGGTTGGTAGAATCCTATATTGAATTCTCCATTAAATATCCTATTAAACATTACATAATTAGAACTTGCTTCTCTTTTCTCTTCACACTTTTTTACATAATCCCTATAAATTTCAGCAATAGTCTTACTTCCATCAATATACTCTTTCTGAGTATCTGCTCGACAGTAATGACTTTCTATTTTTGGAATGGCCCTAATGAAATTTCTCACACCATCCTTAATACTTTTGTCTACGTGACTGTGATTGCCATGTTTTCCTCGCCGATCCTCTTCTATAATACCTGGCAAGTCACTCCTTGATTTTTCTGTAACTGTTCGAATGAATCTGTCAGATATATCTAGTGTAGACATAAAAAAGCTCTTACAAACACGAATTTTTTCGCCATTTTTGTCACTGAAATAAAATGCGTTGTTATTTCGTCGTGATCCTTTTTTATATTGATACGTTGGAACAATAGGGGTTATATTGAATGCTACAAAAGTTCTTTTACTTTGCAAATCTGGTAAGTTATAATATGCGTCAAAAATATGGCGACGAGTCTCACAATCAAATTTCGTATTACACTTCAACTTGCACTTTTCGGTACATCCTAGTCTTAATTGTCTTGCTCTTATAACTTTATTATTTTTGCCCACATATTCATTCCCTGCATTCCGTAGACGTTTTGCCACATTCGTTCTCCAAAGTTCTGGGTTCGCTTTCCTCTTTAGTTTAATATTTTGGTTTAATTCTGGGGAAATATATCCTTCATTGACTTTGACGGTTTCATCCGAATCTGACGATATATCATCATTTTTAACTTGATAATTAGGATCTGCAATACTATCATCTGATGAAAAATCAATTTCTTCCTTATCTTCTCCACCTTCAGTATTTATGTTGGTCAGTGATTTCGGTTCACTTTCTATTTTTGTATTACTTTCTACTTCAGTCTCGTCATTTACTGACTCTTTGCTCACGATAAATTCTTTGGTTATATTTTCCAGGCTATGGCTACTTAGATATTTTTCATTTGAACTTATCGTGTTATCTTTTTCTTTATTACACTCTTCTATTTCTCTTTTTTTGGAGTCACTTGAAACACATTGTGAACAGGAAGACGAGCAGGAAGATGAGGTAGAAGACGATGATGATGTTGAGGAAGATGTGGATGGTGATCTTTGTCTCAAGAAACACTTATTCTCTTTTTGATTAGTGCCTGAAACTCAATGAACATCATTCATTTACAGTTAAAATACCAAAAGAAACAGTTATTGTGTAAGCATGCAAACGAAAGCATCTCTAGGAATAAGCAGCAATGTGCTACATACACTTCAATTTTTGTCCTGGGAGTCAAACCCAGAAGTTAACGATTAGCCAATGGCGTGAGTGTGAACTGTTTTCAACTGGACGAACTACACATCTAAATTATACAATAACTATCGAAAAGAATTTTGCAACTTAATGCAGAAAATAATCATTCACTCACCTTATATGTTATTATAATTCATATCATTTTCGACATTTCTACCGGAACTATTTTCATACAACGGCAAACTGCTTTCATGTATAAAGCCACCTGAAATATTTTCAATAGTTAAATAGTTGAGAGAAAATAAAAATTGTAGGATGATAACCTTTTATTCCATCATCCATTGAATCATGTGGATCCTCATTTTCTTTCCTTCCGATCGCTGCTTCTTTCAGCTTTTTCATAAATAACATTCTTTCTACCATCTTGAATTGCTCCAAAAAGTATAATATAATTATCTGAAACGAATAATTTGACTTGAATAATCAATTATCAATGAATTTAGTGTAAAAAATCAACTCAAACATTTCATCCCAACATTCCTCGAACACAGACGCATTTCGAAATGAGAAGCAAAACCTGACCAATTTTTTCACCAATAACGACTTTTCTTTATTATGTCTGAATAAGTTTCTTAATTTTTTCGTGAATATAGACTGAATTGAAATAATGTCAGAATAAAATATAATTTCATAAGCAATGGCCCATATTCATTCGAGAACATAGGCCTAAATAAAAATAAGACACAAAAACATACTCACCCCTGTCGAAAACAACGACTTATCACTAAATACGTCACTATTCTTGAAAAGATTTCACCAATTATTGCACCAACTCCTAAATGTGTCGTTATTTACGAGAAAAGACTGTACGTTCACTCTTTGAATATCGGATTAACTGAGATATGTCTGTATTTGTGACTTACCATGGGGTGTTTCGTCTCAAACGAATAATGACACTGTCTCTTTCTAACAAGATTTGGCGCGAAATCCGCGTTGCGTCTCTGTTCAAGATAAAATATGAAAGGTTTATGATCGTTTGGTATACTTAGTTCAATTTGACAGAATTTTGAATTACGTCGATATTCTCGCAAACCAGCGATGTACTTTTTATTGTAGTTTTATAACTCCTATCTCTTTTCAGATGGGCTGAGCAAAAAAATAAGAAACTGTTTTCTACTTGAGCTATAAGGTCAGTATTGAATCTTTCCTGATTTTATTCTTGTTTTTCCTAAATGATGAGTCATAGTTCATATGACAAAATCATGATTACATACTTATTTTTTATGTCTTTCGCTCCTAGCTGATAATTTTATATCATATACAAACATATGTACTTTTATTGTAGTTTTATAACTCCTATCTCTTTTCAGATGGTCTGAGCAAATAGAACAAGAACCTGTTCTACTTGAATTGTAAGGTCAGTATTGAATCTTTCCTGATTTTATTCTTTGTTTTTCCTAAATGATGAGTCATAGTTCATATGCGAATGATGGCGGAAAGTGTTGATGACGTGATGGATCAGTGCTCTGATATGAGTGCTGATTCTGAAGTGAAAAATACCCCGAAAATTATCAAATTCTTCAAGTGTTGCTCAAAAAAAACGTGCTCGACGCTTATATGCAAAAATTGTAGTGGTGCATATCACGATTCTTGTGCGAAGAAACTGGTAAACAAAACGGGCCTGGTATTGCTGGACGGAACGTATGTGAAATGCTGTGAGGTGGAGGATCTTACTTACAATCTCAACACAGGCCGGGAAACTGGAATCGAACTTAATTCAAATCAACCAATAAACATTCAACTGAAGGAGGAAAATACTAAATGAGGTATGAAAACCAAATACTTAATGCTGAAATTGATCATTTGAAACATTTGTTAACCGAATACAAACAAAACAAAGAATGTCTTATAAATGAAATGAATGATAAGAACTTAATTCTTAAAGAAAATAATAAATTTTTAATGGAAAGAATTACACAAATGCAAATGGAAGCCCCAAAGAATGATAAGAATAGAAAACAAGAAAAAAACCACAATGTTAACAATGAAAAAAAACACGATATTCAATTATTACAAACTCCAATAATTCTGAAAGATGATAAGCTGGATAACCAGATGTCAAATGGTAGCAAGAAGAATATTATGACATATAGCAGCATAATGAGTAAAGTACCCGCTCAACAGGTGGCGTCTACATCCTCTTTGCAGACCACTATAAAAGAAACAGTTAATGACAGTCGACAACATAAACAATCAAATTCAAATGTAAACAAACAACAACCAGTAGAAAATAAACAGGATAATCAGAATAATCAAATACAGGAAAACGAATTTTAAAAGGTTACATATAAAAAGAGGAGACCCAAGAAAAATTTAGGAACTGCTGAAATTAGTGAAGATGAGACTAAAAATGGATTTTCAGGTGGAGAAAGAAAAGTTTGGCTCTACATATACAGAGTAAATAGAGTGACCACAGAAAATCAAATACTAGAGTATATTACAAATAAACCTGGATTTGACAGAAGTACAACAAACGTTGAAGAAATTCCAAGCAGTGTCGACCAATTGAAGAGATTCCTTGTAACTGCCCCACTAGTTAAAAAGGACATAATGTACCAACCTGAATTCTGGCCCAAAAATGTCGGTGTAAAAAGATTTGACTTCGAAAAAAACAAGCAATTTTTAAGTGAAAGGAGTGGAAATTTTCAGCAAAGTGTCCAAGAGTCCTAAATCTAGGTGGAATTGATAAGACAGTGGAGGAAACCAAACAGAGAAAAGAAGAAACTATTAGTGCCATTCATCAAAATGTTCAATCGATTGGAAATGTTGTGGACCGCATTCAGTATTTCATTCGTGGTGAAGCAGGATGTAAATTCTTTATGGTGACCGAGCATTGGAAAACTGTGGAGCAGCTGGAATCAATATCAATCAATAACTTTGATCTTGCAGGACATTGGTGCAGGGGAGAAAACCAACATGGAGGGGCTGCAGTTTATGTTCGGCAGGGGGTGAAGCATAGGCACAGAAGAGAACTCAGTGAGTGTTCAGTGCAGGGTGAAATGGAGTGTGCAGTGGTAGAATGTGAGCTTTACAAGAAAAAATATATATTAGTTTCTATCTATAGAACATGCAATGGAGATAAAGAAGTATTTTTGATCTTCTAGAAAGTTTGCTTTTTATTTTACACAAAGAAAACAAAATTATAATAATAGGTGGCGACTTCAACATAGAACTCAGAAGAGAAAACAAGTTCAGGAACGAAATACTATCACTTTTGGACTCTTTTTCATTAGTACAACATATTTCTGAGGATACTAGAGTAACCCATAATACAAACAGTTGCATTGATAACATTTTCTCAAATTTAACAGAACCTGTGAATAGCCCCATCATTTTCAATCATATATCCGATCACAGTGCGCAGAAAATATCTTTCAAGGTCCATTTTGGTGAATGTTCAAAGTATAAACAGATTAGGCTATATTCAAATGAAGCAAAACAGGACTTTTTAAATGAGTTAGGTAACCAGAATTGGTTGAGTGTTTACAATTATGAAACTAATAATGTAAATGGGCAATGGAGCTGTTTTTTCGAATTGTTCTCACAACTTTTTGAAAAGCATTTTCCTAAAAAAAAATAATATTGAAAAAACAAAAATTAAAAGAAAATTTTTACAAGGACCCAAAAATTTTACAATGCAAAAATTATTTAGATGTGTTACTATGTTTGAGTAGTCATGATGTAAAATATAAAAATCTGTACAAAGAAGAAAAAAGGAAATATGATCAAATCTTAATTCATTCAAGGAAACAGCATTACAATAACAAAATACTTTCTTCTGATAACAAAAGTAAAAGCATGTGGAATATTTGTAATCACATTCAAGGAAAAGTATATACTGACGCTGAATATCAAATACCCGGTTCAGCAGAGTCTATTTCTAAAGCATACAATGAATTTTTATCCAACATGGTTCCAAGTTTACTGCAAAATTGTAACAATTCAAACTTTTACTGCAATGTTAAGACAGATACATCAATGTACTTGAAACCCTTCCTACCATCAGAAATTTTAGCTTTATGTAGTAAACTAAAAAATAAATTCAGTAGTGGCTTTGATGAAATTCCCATCAACATTGTGAAGCTTAGCATAGGTTGTGTAAAGGATGTGCTATGCTACATCATTAATAATTCTCTCAAATTTGGAATATTTCCTGAACAACTGAAAATATCAATGATAATACCAATTTTCAAGTCTGGAGATCCAGAAAAATTAGAAAATTATAGACCAATTAGTCTCTCAAACAGCTTCTCTAAAATCTTTGAATTAGCTATGGCCACTCGTCTTCTTGCATATTTCAGTGATTGTAACCTTTTTAGTCCCACTCAGCATGGATACCTGGGAGGTAGATCAGCTCAAAGTGCGATTTTTCAGTTCACAACAAACATTTTGAAGTTCTTGGAAGAAAATAAACTTGTAGCTGGCCTATTCATTGATCTATCAAAGGCATTTGACTGTCTCAATAGGGAATATATAATAAAGAAATTAGAACACTATGGAATAGTGGGTAGTGCTTTGAGCTGGCTTGCCTCCTATCTATCCAATAGGTGGCAATGTGTAAAAATAACAAAATGTGGTGAAACTAGCGTTTCCGAGTGGCTAGAAAATGAATTTGGTGTTCTCCGAGGTAGCATCTTAGGGGTGATACTTTTTTTGATATACATAAATGACCTGGGCGAGGTAAAAAACGAAATAGAAGACTCAGAAATAATAAATTTTGCAGATGACACTAATCTTCTTGTGGCAGGACAAAACACTGATAGCTTGAAGGAAAGATGTAGTTTATTGTACAAATGTGTAGATGATTGGTTTTGTAGAAATGATCTCATCATAAACATCAGTAAAACAAAGGTCGCTGTATTCAGAGCAAGTAACTCAAAAGAAAAACCTTCAGAAATATGTCTTAACAACCATATTACTAATACAGTACAAAGTGCAAAGTTTTTAGGCATTATAATTGATGAATTTCTGAAGTGGACTACTCATATTGAATATCTATTGAAAAAACTGAATAGGGTGATCTTTGCATTCAGAATTGTTAACATGTACCTAGATGAAAATGTGAAAAAAGTTCTGTATTATGCTAATTATGAATCGTTGATAAGATATGGTATTATATTTTGGGGTGCTAGTACATCAGTGCAATCTATATTCGTTAGTCAAAAAAGAATCATCAGAATATTGTTGAATATGGGATACCGCGATTCCTGTAGAGGCAAATTCAGGTCGTTAGGAATACTGACAGTTTGTGGTCTCTATCTGCATGAATGCCTTCTATACCTACATAGAAACAAAACAGAATTTCTCAGAAATAACACCAATCTTGCATACAATACAAGAACGGCCAATATCAATTATCCGCAGCACAAGTTGACTATAACTGAGAAAAATCCATCTTACATGTGTATCAAAATCTTCAATAATTTGCCACATCACTTGAAAATAATAGGAAATCCGAAACTTTTCAAAACAAAAACCAAGAAATTTTAATCAATCTTGAGCCGTATAATTTAGGGGATTACTTCATGTAGTTTTTAATTGTTGTATAATATTCATTGACACTGTTTCATTTCATGCTTTTTTATGTAAAAATTTGATTTGAAATAAAGAATATATCTATCTATCTATCATATGACAAAATCATGATTACATACTTATTTTTTATGTCTTTCGCTCCTAGCTGATTATTTTATATCATACAAACATATGTACTTTTTATTGTAGTTTTATAACTCCTATCTCTTTTCAGATGGTCTGAGCAAATAGAACAAGAACCTGTTTTCTACTTGAACTGTAAGGTCAGTATTGAATTTTTCCTGATTTTATTCTTGTTTTTCCTAAATGATGAGTCATAGTTCATATGACAAAATCATGATTACATACTTATTTTTTATGTCTTTCGCTCCTAGCTGATAATTTTATATCATATACAAACATATGTACTTTTTATTGTAGTTTTATAACTCCTATCTCTTTTCAGATAGTCTGAGCAAATAGAACAAGAACCTGTTCTACTTGAATTGTAAGGTCAGTATTGAATCTTTCCTGATTTTTTTCTTTGTTTTCCTAAATGATGAGTCATAGTTCATATGACAAAATCATGATTACATACTTATTTTTTATGTCTTTCGCTCCTAGCTGATTATTTTATATCATACAAACATAATATATGTACTTTTTATTGTAGTTTTATAACTCCTATCTCTTTTCAGATGGTCTGAGCAAATAAAACAAGAACCTGTTTTCTACTTGAACTGTAAGGTCAGTATTGAATCTTTCCTGATTTTATTCTTTGTTTTTCCTAAATGATGAGTCATAGTTCATATGACAAAATCATGATTACATACTTATTTTTTTTGTCTTTCGCTCCTAGCTGATAATTTTATATCATATACAAACATACGTACTTTTTATTGTAGTTTTATAACTCCTATCTCTTTTCAGATGGGCTGAGCAAAAAGAACAAGAAACTGTTTTCTACTTGAGCTATAAGGTCAGTATTGAATCTTTCCTGATTTTATTCTTGTTTTTCCTAAATGATGAGTCATAGTTCATATGACAAAATCATGATTACATACTTATTTTTTATGTCTTTCGCTCCTAGCTGATAATTTTATATCATATACAAACATATGTACTTTTTATTGTAGTTTTATAACTCCTATCTCTTTTCAGATGGTCTGAGCAAATATAACAGGAACCTGTTTTCTACTTGAACTGTAAGGTCAGTATTGAATCTCTCCTGATTTTATTCTTTGTTTTTCCTAAATGATGAGTCATAGTTCATATGACAAAATCATGATTACATACTTATTTTTTATGTCTTTCGCTCCTAGCTGATAATTTTATATCATATACAAACATATGTACTTTTTATTGTAGTTTTATAACTCCTATCTCTTTTCAGGTGGTCTGAGCAAATAGAACAAGAACCTGTTTTCTATTTGAACTGTAAGGTCAGTATTGAATCTTTCCTGATTTTATTCTTTGTTTTTCCTAAATGATGAGTCATAGTTCATATGACAAAATCATGATTACATACTTATTTTTTATGTCTTTCGCTCCTAGCTGATAATTTTATATCATATACAAACATATGTACTTTTTATTGTAGTTTTATAACTCCTATCTCTTTTCAGATGGTCTGAGCAAATAGAACAAGAACCTGTTTTCTACTTGAACTGTAAGGTCAGTATTGAATCTTTCCTGATTTTATTCTTTGTTTTTCCTAAATGATGAGTCATAGTTCATATGACAAAATCATGATTACATACTTATTTTTTATGTCTTTCGCTCCTAGCTGATAATTTTATATCATATACAAACATATGTACTTTTTATTGTAGTTTTTTAACTCCTATCTCTTTTCAGATGGGCTGAGCAAAAAGAACAAGAACCTGTTTTCTACTTGAACTGTAAGGTCAGTAGTGAATATTTCCTGATTTTATTCTTTGTTTTTCCTAAATGATGAGTCATAATTCATATGACAAAATCATGATTACATACTTATTTTTTTATGTCTTTCACTCCTAGCTGATAATTTCATATCATAATACAAACATATGTACTTTTTATTGTAGTTTTATAACTCCTATCTCTTTTCGGTCTGAGCAAATAGAACAAGAAATCTGTAACTGTAAGGTCAGTATTGAATCTTTCCTGATTTTATTTTTTGTTTTTCTTCAATGATGAGTCATAGTTCATATGATACAGTCGTGATTACATAATTATATTTTATGTCTTTCGCTCCTAGCTGATAATTTTATATCATATACGAACATACCTACTTTTTATTGTAGTTTTATAACTCCTATCTCTTTTCAGATGGATTGAGCAAACAGAACTAGAACCTGTTTTCTACTTGAACTATCAGGTCATTATCAAATCTTTCCTGATTTTATTATTTGTTTTTCTTAAATGATGAGTCATAGTTCATATGATAAAATCATGATTACATACTTATTTTTTTATGTCTTTTGCTCCTAGCTGATAATTTTATTCTATATGCATTTATTTGGAGTTTTTTATAGTATTTTAATTGTTATATCTTTTCAGATGTGTTGAGCAGGTAGGAAATAAAAATCTTTCTACTACTCTTAGGTGAGTGTTGAATCTTTTCTGTTTTTTTCTTAGTTTTTCCTCAATGATGAGTCATAGTTCATATGATCAATTATGATTACATATTTATTTTTTTGTCTTTCGCTCCTAGCTGATAATTTCATGTCATATACAATCATTTGTACTTTTTATGATAATTGTATTTGTATAACTCCAATCTCCTTTCAGATAAATTAAACCAAATGGACAACCTTTTTGTCTGCCTGGACTGTAAGGTCAGTATGGAATCTCTCGTGTTTGATTCTTTGTTCATAAATGATGATTCATAGTTCATATGATATTATCCTGATTACATAATATATCTCTTTTTTATGTCTTTCGCTCCTAGCTGATAATTTCAAATAATATGCATTTTTTTGTAAATTTTGTTGTAGTTTTATAACTCCAATCTATTTCAGATGGGTTGAGCAGATAGAACAAGAACCTGTATTCTACTTGAACTGTATGGTCAGTATTGAATCTTTCCTGATTTTACTTTTTGTTTTTTTTAATATCATTTACTCAATTAAAGTTTAACAAAGAACATAATTCTTTCATTATTTTCCAGATAAGTTCAAAAGTTTAATTTAAATAAGTACCCAAATTTATAACATAATAACTTACCAACTTTTTACCTTCAAATTATTGCGGCTAATTCAATGAAGACTCCTAAACTTTATGAAATTGATTCGTTAAGGCGCTGCTACCAAAAGGTATTTTGGAACGACGTTTCGACAACAATCTTGGCACTTCTTCAAAAGTTGAAAATTTGTGCTCATAATACAGCATTTATACTAATGTTGTATATCAATTTTATTCAGATCATAATTATGGTTTTATATACACATCTAATCAACAAAATATTAAAAAATTAGCTAAAAATATAGTTATTATCAAATCACTTGAGTTCTCTGCTGCTCTATCATTGGCTCTCTTTATATCTCCTGCAAGAAATTTTAAATTTGCTTTGTTTACCGTAATAAGTTTTCGTTGTTATCAAGGGAAGAGGAGAATAGCCAACGAATAAACAATTTCTCACCATGTACTTCAACCACAATACTAGCTTGTTTGGCGTTTGATGGTACACATGAATAATTTCCTTGGTGCATAGCTTCCGTTTTTGGGAATATCAGCTCGCTCCCCTGACTACCATGTCGAACAGAAGCATTATCTTCTAAATCGTAATTGATCATGGTGTCGTAATGGTACCAGAATATGTATTTCGGTGGACTTATGGAATTATAGAGAACGCAACTCAATCGTAATGGTGAAAACAGCTTCACTTTTATTATACCAGATTCGTTACCATTTGTGTCCAATATATGAGCCACAGCTTCTATAAATTACAAAAATCAATATTTGGTTCAGGTTAGAAAATCTTGAGTAACCTGGCTTTAGCTTGAATTCAGGACCGGCGCTAGTAAATTCGGCGCCTGAAGCAAGGAATTTTCGGGCGCCCCTCGCCTTACCATACCCTAAATACGAAAAGTCAGCTGGCGAAAAATGCCGCCCCCAGAAAGCTGGCGCCCTGAAACATTTGCTTCACTGTTTCACCCATAGCGCCGGCCCTGCTTGAATTTCTAGAAAACTTCATAGGTTTCACTGCCAGTCTCTGAAACAGAAATACAGTGGAACTTTTATACATATAACGAATTTCGTACAAGACAATGCACCTTGAATAAAAATTCCATGTTAAAAACACCCTCTAAAACGATGTAAACTCTCTCTATAACGAAATATTCAAAGAACATCGCTCTATTTGAATGGGTATTGGTAAGAAGGTATAAGGGTGGATTTTTTTCCGGACGTACGTAATAAATCCCGACCCTGAACTAAATAATTACGGCGGACAGAGAGATCCTTCTGAAACAGTTTCAAATACACCCCTGGCTATTTGTTTTCAATCTAACCATTACGCTTGTATGAAAGTTGTGCGAAAATGTTTAAAAGGAAGTGCTTAAGTTTCAATGATAAACTTAAATTTATCTGTGTAATCTACCGCTATATTGCCGACTATAGAAACAAATTATCTGTATAACGAATTTATTTAGCGCTTTTTTTATAGGGACGTTCCACTGTAATTAAAAAAAATTTAATTAATTAAGTTTCAATGATATACTTAAATTTATCTGTGTAGTCTACCGCTATATTGCCAACTATAGAAACATTATCTGTATAACGAATTTATTTAGCACTTTTTTTATAGGGAAGTTCCACTGTAATTAAAAAAAATAATTAAGATGAAGTGCTTCTGCGAAAATCTTTGCACTTATTTGTCAGGAGCAAATTAGTTTCGAAAAAATTGTTGTAAAATCTTCAGTATTGGGTTTTATTCATTTGCAGTCTAATTGACATTAAAACCTATAAAGTTTTCTAGAAATGCAGAATCCTCCCAGATTATATTTCAATCGATATTCATCTTGAATGATTTCTCACTATGAGGCTCAATATTTTTAAGCGCTCGTTCTTCTAATAGAGTGCTATATCGTTTTGCCCAAAAATGTCTGTTATTTTTAGAATTTTGAAGCGAAAATTTTGTCCGTGGGGCCAGCCGTTAGCATGATAACTTTCGAAGGGATTGTCCTAGAGACTCGATAATTTCAGAATGCCTCGGTTAAGTTCGGTAACCAGCCAAATCGTATAGCGTGTTTCATAAACAGGTTGGGAAATTCCTATCGGAAACATACGAAATCAGATGCATCAGACAGAAAATTTTGCCGTACATTTGAACAGCGGTATATTCGGAAGGTTTGCGTGCTACGTTTCGGACAGGAATGAATGGTCTTATGCCTATTGTACAGTAGTCTTATCGTTGAGATGGGATTAAATAAACTAGTGTGGTAGGCAACTTCGTTACTCACTTAGAGATAGACAACCATATTGTTCATTCATTCGATCATCCATCCCTTCAGAAACATGGTAAGTAAATCTGACGAATATAACACTGTCCGACTACACGGCGAAATGATCTTTAAAGTATTGGATATCGTATGTTCCCGATGTAAATTTCCGAACCTTGTGTATGACTATTAAAAACTTTTGTTCCTCAATATCTCAGGCAAAACGAGACCAATCAAAATGAAATGTTGCGGTCACATATGCAAGATACTCATAATGAGCCTCATGAAAAATATCGTGTACATAGTGTACACAGAACCAAAGATGAAATATTGAAAAGAAGAAACTTCATATTTCCAAAAAAATATATCCGATTTGAGTAATTTATTTTGTGAATGAAGTTTATACAGAATGTTCAAGCAAAATTTTGTGTCCATGGTGTTGACTGAACCATAGAAAAGTCAATGGGACTATTGAACAGAATCTATATAGTATATATGTATTTGGTATCAGGGCCGTATTCATAGTCATCCCTTAAAGTTAGGGTGAGTGTGAGTGTCGGATCGCCCTTGAGTAACTGTAGCCGTTTCATAAAGCAGCCCCAACTTGAGGGAAGGCGCTAGCACCCATCAAATTAGTATGCTTTATGAAACTGCTACAGCTACTCAAGGGCGATCTCACACTCACCCTAACTTTAAGGGATGACTATGAATACGGCCTTCAATCTCAAGTCCCATATAAATTTCGAGGTAATAGTCTTATTGCTCCACCAATAAACGAGCCCTCAAAAACCCCTGCTCAGGGCTTTTCTTAAATTTTTTTGAAGTTTCTCTTCATATGCTTATGATATCTAACTTACCAATCAAAATTAGTTTGGTATAAAATTTAGTAACATTTGGACTTGTCATTGCTTTACATAAATATAAACCTTCGTCGCTTTTTTGGGTATACTTAATTGACAGCTCCCAGTTCTGGAATGATAAGTTTAAAACAGAAAAATATTTTCCGGTGACTTATCGATAAGATTTTAGAATATCAAACATATCCTGAGAGTAAAAACCAAAGCAGTTACATTTGATCCGTTCTTTTTGTTTTGCTTGAATCTTTTATCCATGTGTACTGTGGTGTAGTTCACAGTGATATTATATTCGTTATTAGCTTTATCGATTTTTATCCATAGCACCTAAAAAATCAAAATATAACGCTTGAACAAATTTATAGTTAAAGGGTGTCCCAAAATTAACGCAAGATTTGACTTTGCCGCCATTTGTACAGTGAAGTGTTGGCAACCCTGGAAAAAAGCAATTTGATAGCTAACAGTATAGGGTTATTAAAAATGGAGCGTTACACGATTGAACAACGTGTCTTCATTATTAAAGAATATTTCAAAAATAGTGAAAGCTTGGCGGCTGCAGTTCGAAAATTTCATACAAAATATGGTCGGAATAGTGTTTTAACTTCGTCAACTGTGAAGACACTGAAGAGATTAATTGAAAAATTCATGGAGACTGGATCCGTTGGAGACGCCAAACACACTGGTCTGGTCGTCCAAAAACAAGCCGTTCAAATGTGAATGTCGAAGCAGTGCGTGAGAGTGTTGCTGACAATCCAGGAACCTCAATTCGACGTCGAGGACAAGAATTGCAAATTTCAAGAACATGAAGACACAGATCTTTGGTGAGTATACGCTGTAGAGAGGTTCTTGAAATTTGCAATTCTTGTCCACGACGTCGAATTGAGGTTCCTGGATTGTCAGCAACACTCTCACGCACTGCTTCGACATTCACATTTGAACGGCTTGTTTTGGACGACCAGTGTGTTTGGCGTCTCCAACGGATCCAGTCTCCATGAATTTTTCAATTAATCTCTTCACAGTTGACGAAGTTAAAACACTATTCCGACCATATTTTGTATGAAATTTTTGAACTGCAGCCGCCAAGCTTTCACTATTTTTGGAATATTCTTTAATAATGAAGACACGTTGTTCTATCGTTTAACGCTCCATTTTTAATAACCCTATACTGTTAGCTGTCAAATTGCTTTTTTTTCAGGGTTGTCAATACTTCACTGCACAAATGGCGGCAAATTCAAATCTTGCGTTAATTTTGGGACACCCTTTATAATAGTTCTTTAAACGGTAGTTTTATTCATGGTTCGATAAATATAATTTTTGGGCATTAAATTCCAATCAATATATTGTTTAAATGCTATTAATTTATAATTTTAACAAAGATGTTTGATTTTTTAAAAGGCGCACATTCCGTTAAGAAATGGCGAATGCGCCCGCTTAATTTAATTTTGAGGCTAATTGAGAACAGTAACTATAATAAATGGATTAAACGCCAACAGAAGATTTTCATTATGATTTCTTAAAAAACTATACTTTCCACGCAATAATACAATTAACAATAACGTTTTCTCAAAACAGAAAATTGCGTTTTTAAAATCGGAATATTATAACCATAGATTTTTGCTACGATTTATCCATAGATAAGAGTTTATTTGCTCTAATATCTACATTTCTCTATGTAAAATACACAAAATTCACCTTACGAATGTAAAGCGCATAATAGAATTTGTTTCATAACAATTCTTTGCTATACTCACTGTTATACTTTCCTTCTCAATGAAGCAGGGTAAGAAAGCCTCGTCTCCCATTTGAACCACTTTTTCGGAGAAATTTTCATAGTTTCCCCTTTTGAATCTAGAAAGTGTCCTGTTTCTAAACATGTCCGATATATTTGTTCTGTTTGGTTGCGTTTCATTACCAACATTCGTAGAAGAATTCACTGAAAAATTACAATAAAGGTAATATAATTTTTTTCATAGTGAAGGATCAATAAAATGAAAACTCTTGTGCGGACGTTTCATTGTAAAATACAAAAATTTAAGGAAAGCCCTAGCAGGACTTTTTGAGCGCTCCTTTTCTGGTGGAACAATAAGACTGTCACCTCAAAATTTTATATGGGATTTGAGATTGCTAGCAAAATATTATGTAAATGCAGAATCTCATCAAATTATATTTTGAAATTTATTCGAAAACTGAAATATGTAAAATATGAATAGGTAATTAAAAAAAATGAATTATATGGTTCTGATGATGCGAGCCTCTTGAAATGTTGCATGAACATTCAGTATACAGGGTGTTTCATCATAAACTGGACAAACATATATTTTCGTATAGAGGACATCGGGAGAATCATTTTTGCCTTATACAATATATCCCGTTTTCGAAGCATAAGCGAGATACAGGGTGTCAAACTTCATTTTTGAGCCAGATTCTTATGAGAGTGGTCAGTTATGTATAACACTTAAAGTAACGGTTTTTGGTCAAATCTCAGTATTTTTGGGTCCTCTATTCTGAAAAGTTGAAGAACTCCGAAAAAAAAATTACAAAATGGCGGAAGACCTGCAATGTTCCAAATTTTTTTTGCGGTTGTCAAATTGACTTTTGTTTTCTGAATGAACACAATTTTCTGAGAATTTCTGTGAAAAATTTTTTTCAAAAATCGAACACAAATTTTTTTTACATGTCTACAGCGATGAAAAAATTTCACTCGAAATGGATGAAATTTTGTACAATTGTATGTACTTCTTGAATTATCAATCACGAATATGAAAACAGAATTGTAAAATATCGAACGGTTTCGTTACTATAGTCATTCAAATGTTTCGTTCAGACCTCTGAAATTATGAAAAAAAAATTGTTTTGAGTTCTAGAGTCGAAATAATTAAATTATTGACATGTCCAAACATTCTAGACGAATGTATACAAAAAAATCAGTGAAACTTAGTTGGGACTCGAACCGACGTAGGTATTAAATAGGGAAATGGCTCTGTTCTAAGGATATCTTTCCCTACTAAATAAAGTCAATTATTATTATTATTATTATATTAATATTCGTTGCCAGGCAACGGTAGTTCGTAGTTCATAGAGTTGGACATGTATTTGAATTTCAGTGAATATAATTTAGCCAGTAGTCAAACTCTATGAACTACGGAATACCTTTGCCTGGCAGCGGTATTAATATCCTTAGAACAGTGCCATTTCCCTATTTAATACCTACGTCGGTTCGAGTCCCAACTAAGTTTCACTGATTTTTTTTTATAAATTCATCTAGAATGTTTGGACATGCCAATAATTTAATTATTTTGACTCTAGAACTCAAAACAATTTTTTTTTCATTATTTGAGAGGTCTGAACGAAACATTTGAAAGACTGTAGTAACGAAACCGTTCGATATTTTACAATTCTGTTCTCATATTCGTGATTGATAATTCAAGAAGTTCAATCGTACAAAATTTAATCCATTTCGGGTGAAATTTTTCCATCGCTGTAGACATGTAAAAAAAATTTGTGCAGGCCCGCCGTAAGCGGGCGTGCAAGGCGTGCCCGGCACAAGGGCGGCACGTCCAGGGGGGCGGCAAATCCAGTGAAATTGAAATTTTTTTTGGAGGGGACAAATAATGCGGTAAGCGGAGGGGAAAAAGGGAAGGGGGTGGTTGTCCAACTCCAACTGCTTTAACATTTTGCCAACTGTCATAGAAACATAGAAATTTTGCCAAATGATATCGAAAACTTTGCCAACTGCTTTGAAATTTCTCTAACTCCGTTCAACATTGGGGGCGGCAAGGTCTTCCCATCCCCCTTAGAGAGACTTTTTCTCTGAAGGATCGGGAGGACAGGCGGCCAACATAAATAATTTCCGTATATCCACGGAATTCAGTGAATTCACTGCAGTGTTTCTTACAGGTATATTTCCGGGAGGGGCACTGCCGCCCCCCCGAAGTTCCGCAGGTGACCCCCCGCCCCCCGACGAAATACTGAGAGCGCCTAGATCCAGTTATGGCGTTAAACTTCAAGATCGAAAAATTCACATAATCCGATAAATTGCCCTCCCGGAACTTCGAATTGCGCCCTCGGGAAAAATTTTCTGAAAGAAACATCGATTCAGAAAGTTCCTACGGCATCTCTGATTTTGTTGAATATTCTACGAGAAAAATCTGCAGATATTCTTTTTTCCAATATCAAAACCAGGTAGTAGTAGTAGTAGTTGAATATTTTCAGTGTCGCCGTATCATTTATGCCAATTATTGCATGTCATAAAAAACCTTCTGTTACCAAATTGCGCCCTTTCTACTAGCCGAGTTTAGGTAGGTACGTGATTTTGAAGAGAGAATTACGAAAATAAAGATAAAAACAGAATTAATTAAATAACAATAATATGATATATATAACAATAATTCAATAGGTTTTTTTCCCATCATAATGAGAGAACCCTTTCTAGAGAAGACTGAGCATATTTAGCGAAGGGGAGTATTTACGGGGGGGGGGGAGATTCCTGGGAGTAAAAAAACTCCCTCCAGGGGCCTGTTTCATAAAACAACAAGTTACAAGTTACAATTTTACAAGTACAAGTACTTGTAGTGAACATAGAAAATGTACAAGTGTTTCACCGAATACGGCTCAGAGTTCCTACAACTGTACGAATTAATTTCAATGTTACCTTAGTTACCAAAATCTCAATATTTTGAACTGTCATTGTAAATAATTCATCACTGGTAATTAATATAAATTCGAACAAAATGTTCAAAAGCAAGGAGGGAAAAATTGAAATTTTGAAACTGATAAGAGACTCTAAAAGTATACTGCTGGGAGCTTTCTCAGATAAACTCACAAAAGCAGATAAAGTGAATGAGTGGAAAAAAATTCATGCAAAGTCATTAAGTTTGGGGCTAGTTCCTCAGAGTAAGGATTTTACTTACACAAGGGATGTCTTTTGGCAGAATATTAGGAAAAATACCATGGTGAGTATCCAAGATGATGAAATTTTTAGAACATTCGACAAGATAAGGAATAACTTTCTCATCACTTCCAGGAAAAGATTGATAATCGCCGTAAGACTGGTTCAGAAGGAGGTGCTGAATCCAAAATGACTGAAATTGATAATTTGGTAATTGAGATTATCGGGAAAGATAGTCCCATTATAGAAGGTCTCCCAGTATCAGAGACGTGGGATATTCTTGAATCCCATTCAGAATCACAAGGGTTGGCATATGAGCACCTGGAGCAACCTTCCGTTGCTGGAAGAAAAAACTGCGCCAATTTCAAAAACCGACGTAGTAGTGAGGAAGAAATTTTGCGGTGCAAGAAAATGAAACTCTCTATAGAAATAATGGAGAGGGAGAAACATTTGAAAAATCTAGAAATATTAAAATTGGAGAGAGAGCTTTGTTTGGATTATTCCACTTATTCACTTGAAGCTCTGAAAAATTGAATTAATTTTATTTTAAGTTGAAAAATTACATTAACATTCAAAATGTTATGTCTATGTTACATATTATTATATACCTATACAAATTTTTTAATTGTTTTCATCTAAAATAATTGATAAGTTCATCAATTCTACGGAGTGCTGCTGGGGAAGATAATTCTCCATTTTCCACCATACTTTCATTCACCTCCGGATCTTCTTGAAAATCAATTAATCTTTCTTCGTCACGAGAAAAATTGCACATAACAGCACAGCATTTGAATACTTCTGCAGCAAACAATGGTTGTAGTCTTAAGAACTTAAGGCAAGGAAATTTGGCCTTCAGTACTCCTAACGAATTTTCAACAAGCCGTCGCGTAGATTTGTGAGCTCTATTGAACCTTACTACCGCAATATCATCAAGATTACGACCGGTTGGAGTGATCAGCCAATCTAGAAGAGGATAGCCCGAGTCTCCTAATATAATAGAATTTGGAAGAGGTCTCCAACCTTGTTCCATTCGCCTGAATAAATTTGAATTTCTTAAAACCCTGCTATCATGTGCGCTACCGGGCCATGATGCATTTATATAGTAAAATTGAAGATCTGGGCCACAAACAACCATACAATTCAAAGAGTGGTCACCATGGCGATCTATGAATTGAGCCTCATTTTCATGTGGCTTCTCAATGTTAATCAGAGTTCCATCAATGCAACCTACTACACAAGGCATGTGAGCAACATTATGAAATCGGTTCACAACATTGTACAAGTCCTCCGGCCATTTAATTATTTCATTAAACAAAATCTCGTTCACTGCGACAACAAAAGAATGAAGAGCTCTACAAATGCTACTCTTTGATATCCCATGCGCGTCCCCTATTGCATGGTACTGTCCACCACTTCCTAACCAATGAAGGGCACAACAAATTTTCAATTTTGGAGATAGAGCTTGGTTTCTTTCTGAATAGCTTTCCAATCTTCCTCCTATTTTGTCTAAAAGACGTTGCATTTTTATTGAAGACATTCGGAACCTCTCATTGAATTCAAATAATGTAGGAAACTGACAATTCGTTCTTTTTCGAAAAACTCGTCTTCGCCTTGCCCTCACTCTTCGATTCAGAGCGTATTCTTCTTCACTCGATGAAGAATTCCACATAACACGTTCACAAACTTCGACTGAATGAAATCAAGAACTATTTGAAAAATGTTACAGGTCAGAAATGACTTGTTGAGATATTTCTGATTTTTACAGGTGTATTTTTGATTTTGTCAAGAAAAAATGGCGAAACACTGAATAATGTCAAATAGTTCCTGTAAAATTGATATTCACTAGTATCTACAAGTCTACAATAGTAGTTTTATGACACGCAAAATTGTAAAAAAACTTACAACTTGTAATAAATTTGCCTGTAAACTTGTAACTTGTTGTTTTATGAAACAGGCCCCAGGAAAGAGTTTTTCACACTAAATCTTCGAATGGAAACGATCTAATCCCCGCTTTTCGCTCAAGATCAGTTCAGGTCCCTCGCAAAAACTTGCCACTAACCACCTCCCCCCCCCCGAATTGCTCTCTGGATACGCCCTTGATGTAGCGCCCTATTGGGGGCGGCATAACAGTATTTGCACGCGGGCGCTCAGACAGGTAGCGGCGGGCCTGAATTTGTGTTCGATTTTTGAAAAAAATTTTTCACAGAAATTCTTAGGACCCAAAAATACTGAGATTTGATCAAAAACCGTTACTTTAATGCCCGATTGCACCGTTCGTCTAAGCAACGTTTAAGCCCTGAAATGACGTTTCATCAATGGAATAAACGTCACTTAAGGGCTTAAACGTTGTTTAGACGAACGGTGCAATCGGGCATAAGTGTTTTAACTGACCACACTCATAAAGAATCTTGCTCAAAAATGACGTTTGACACCCTGTATCTCGCTTATGCTTCGAAAACGGGATATATTGTATAAGGCAAAAATTATTATCCCGATGTCCTCTATACGAAAATATATGTTTGTCCAGTATATGATGAAACACCCTGTATATATCAGTCTTGATCCACAAAATAAATTTCACTTGAATCGGTTATCCTGTTATGGAAATATAGAAATTCTTCTTTTCAATATGCCAATTGAATTTTTTATGATTCTGTTGACACTATTAGCCTATTCGTTTTGAGATATTTCGTGCTCCTGAGTAACTCAAAAGCTCGAAATACGGCTTCCCATTGGCTGCGCACAAGCACTGGTACAGCTCAGGAGCTCGAAATACCGCAAAACGAATACAGTATATTACGGTATTCGTTTTGTGGAGTTTCGTGCTCCTGAGCTGTTCCAGTACTTGTGCGCAGCCAATGGCAAGCCGTATCTCGAGCTTTTGAGTTACTCAGGAGCACGAAATATCTCAAAACGAATAGGCTATATGGCACAAAATTTTGCATGAAGCTTATTATGAACATCTTGCATAATATGACAGTATAACAGTCTTCATTTACAAAATATATTTTACTCGAATCGGATATCCTGTTATGGAATTATAAAGATTCTTCTCTGCAATATTCCAATTAAATTATCTATGGTTTTGTTAACAGTATGGCCACAAAATTTTGCATGAACATTCAGTATATCATTCTTCATTCACAAACTAAATTTCACTCTAATCGGATACCTATATTTATTTATGGAAATATGAAGTTTCTTCTTTTCATTATTCCAATTGAATTTTTATAGTTCTGTTTACACTATGGGCCACAAAATTTTGCCAACACAACGCACGTGTCCGTCAAAGATGCACTTGAAAGGCGAGGAGTGAACAAAACCATTATCAAATGGATGTATGAGGTGTTATCGACGAGAATAGCTGAAACATCGATGGGTGGTAAATCTGTCTCTGTCAAGGCTACTTGTGGGACACCTCAGGGTGGAGTATTATCTCCCCTTCTATGGAGCCTAGTGGTGGACGAACTACTACATAGGCTAACGGACCTTGGCTTCGAATGTGTAGGCTATGCTGATGACATAGTCCTAATAATTAGAGGCAAATTCGAAGGCACTCTTTGCGACTTACTGCAGAAAGGCCTTAGAATTATTGAGCAGTGGTGATTGTCTGTGGGGCTGAACATCAACCCAAACAAGACTGTAGTAATTCCGTTCACTCGGAAAAGAAAACTTCCCGACATGAAAACTTTATATTTAAACGGAAATATCTTGGAGTGGAAGTCAGAAGTTAAATACCTAGGAATAACACTGGATAGTAAACTTCTGTGGAATAAGCATGTTGATACTACTACTGTCAGAGCTAAAAGGGCTCTAATGGCGTGAAGACGTCTATGCGGCAAAAATTGGGGTTGTAACCCAAAAATACTGCGATGGATGTACGTCATGATTGTGAGACCTATAATCACATATGGGGCAGTAGCCTGGTTTGCCAAGGCAAGTCAGGTGAGTACGAGGAAAAGGCTCGATAAAGTACAGAGGCTTGCCTGTGTGTGCATCACTGGAGCTATGAGAACGTGTCCAACTAGGGCACTAGAGGTCATTACGGACCTCACACCTCTACATCTAGTGGTTGATAGGGTAGCCCATAAGGCTATTCTCAGAATATCTAAGGAAGGTGCAGGTAATGAGAGAATAAAGAATCAAAGAGTCTGGTTCTCTCTGAATAACTACATCTCATCTGCGAATCTCCCTAGTGATGCAATGATCAAGAAAGTAATCACTGATAAAAACTTCATGACATTTCTAAGTAAAAGAGATGATTGGAAACGGGAATACACCGACTATAATCTCAAAGAAAATACCGTAAAATGGTATACAGATGGTTACAAAACCTCTTCAGGAGCAGGCGCCGGGATATACGGGCCAAGCACCAAGTGTGCACTGTCGCTGGGCTCCTATGAGCGTCTTTCAAGCGGAAATCTTAGCTATTGAAAGATGTCTAGATATAAATCTAGAAAGAATCTATCAGAAGTGTGATATAGCCATACACTCAGATAGTCAAGCTGCTAAGCACTGAGCTCCTACGTCATCGATTCTAAGATGATCTGGGAGTGCCGGAACAAGCTCAACGAGGTAGGTAAGAAAAATAAGGTCCTCTTAATCTGGGTTCCCGGCCACTCAGGAATCGAAGGAAACGAAGAGGCCAATACACTTGCCAAAGAGGGCGCACAAATGTAACTCTTTGGCCCAGAACCCTTCTGTGGTATATCCTTAGACAAAGGAAGAGGGAGACGCGGTATGCAATGATAAATACTGAAGCCAACATTCCTACCTTCAGAACTGAACTGGACGACTGTATTACTACGGATTGGTAATTACGCCAAAATATGCACAACGTTGTCAAGTTTCCGAAGATATCAGATTTATTAACATCAAAACGCTTAGAAATAATGAAATAGCAACTTGGAATACCTACAATTATCCAGATTACTGATATATGATATTGATTTTGTAATCGTACGAAATGAGTACTTATAGAATGAAATATTAAGAATTTCAATGAATTCCATAAACAATCACAAACTACATCCACATAATTGATCCTTTCGGTGGAATTTATACCCTCTTAAAACCTTCATCCACAAAAAACTTGGGTAAAATCATATAAAAGCTAATATCCAACCTATTCCAAGTCATTTCGACCGAACTTTCAAGGCAGTAAGAACAGAATTCGTAGTTATACAACCAAATTCAAGGATTTTTTAACATTCATTTCTCTTAAACGTGACAACACCGGTTTTCTCTTCCTTAGTCTAAGGGTATATCTAAATGTACCTATAAGAAGGAGTTTCTGGAGAAGGAGAAAGCCGAGAGGGAAAAGCTCTGGCGGAATCTCCCAGGGATGGATCATTCCACTGAGTTCCTTCGGAACTTCGAGACAGCGGGATCCCAAAGATATCTGGATCTTGGTAAGAAGCAATTGCACCTCCTCACTGGCTTTCTTACAGGACATTGTCGCCTCAGGAAGCACCTGTTGAGGATGGGATTGTCGGACACTGACGAGTGTAGGTTCTGTGGGGAGGAGGAAGAAACCCCCATTTACCTAGTCACGGAATGCCTTAGCATTACGAGCCTGAGGAAGAAATGCCTTGGACAAGAAACTTGTAAGAGTGAGGAACTAGCCTCGTTGAAGCCTTTACAGTTACTAGATTTCATTAGATCTCTGGAACTGGAAGGCGAGCTGTGAAGGTTTTTGGCCAGAACAGCTCTGTAAGGGGGCACAATAGACCTTAAGGTCGCAGTGAACTGTAACCCCTCTGTAAACTATCAACTATCAACTATGGTTCTAATGATGCGAGCCTCTTGAAATGTTGCATGAACATTCAGTATATATTATATCCACAAAATAAATTTCACTTGAATCGGTTATCCTGTTATGGAAATATAGAAATTCTTCTTTTCAATGTGCCAATTGAATTTTTTATGATTCTGTTGACACTATGGCACAAAATTTTGCATGAAGCTTATTATGAACATCTTGCATAATATTACAGTATAACAGTCTTCATTCACAAAATATTTTACTCGAATCGGATATCCTGTTATGGAATTATAAAGATTCTTCTCTGCAATATTCCAATTAAATTATCTATGGTTTTGTTAACAGTATGGCCACAAAATTTTGCATGAACAAACATTCAGTATATCATTCTTCATTCACAAACTGAATTTCACTCTAATCGGATACCTATATTTATTTATGGAAATATGAAGTTCCTTCTTTTCATTATTCCAATTGAATTTTTATAGTTCTGTTTACACTATGGGCCACAAAATTTTGCATGAAGCTCTATAATAATAATAATATCATTCAGGTGGGTTTCGTTTCGTCTGAAATATCAAAGGAACCGAATTCACCCTGAAAGTTCAAGTCTCTAGGACAATTATTGTGCTAACGGCCCCTTGGACAGAATTGAATTTGACCACGGATTCGTCATCATGAAGTGGAACCCTATCGTTCGAGACCATTTTCGGCTCGAAATTCGAAAATTACAGACATTTGGGCAAAACAAAAGATTAGGGAGCAATACGATATAGTAGGCTCGTTTAAGGAGAACGAGCGCTCAAAAACATTATAGCACAATGAAACATGACAAATGCGAAAATTTAAGAAATGGGTAGTCATATTTTGAATGAGAGTTAAAAAATCAAACACCTTTTTATCCTAGAAAAACGTTACTAAAGACATTCTTGTATCAACTTTTCACTGTCGTTTATTAAAATCTCCGCAGATCGATATACAATATACTGGTAAGTTCGAGGTACATATTTTGAAATTTCAAATAGGTGCATAGCATAATTGCTGCGCCCATTTGTGTGAGAATAAAAAAAATTCAAATACTCACAGTGAATGGCTCCTTTGTTATTGTAACTGTAACAACTGATTTCATCAACGAGGAAAATAATTTGAAGAAAAAGTATTAATGGTGCTTTCATTTGCTTGCGCTAACTTCGATTGCTACGAAAGAATTCCGCAAAATCGAAGATTTCAAGGAATACAAGAATGTCTAGACCAGCCAGAAAGTCTGGCGCCACTCTGGATCTGAACCCTTGCGCAAACAAACTATCTTTTTAGTTTACCGCACATTTCGAATTTGCTTCATATTTCTTATCGTATCAAATGAAACAGGTATCTACATATTCTATAGAGTATAGATATCAGTACTAATCAATAGCATTTTATACAATGTCAATAGATAAAAGGTATAGCCTGGTTTCAATGGTAAATCTGCCCCCGCGGCCTTTTCGATTCATATTAAGGGGATCGATTAGGCATTGAATGAAAATAATTCAGCCAACTTTTTAGCTTTTTATCTCTAGCCATTTTTGAGATTTCTGTAAGAAACACTGTTTTCGATTTTATTTTTTTTCTCTTGTGAAATTCAAAATTTTTGAATGGTGATTTTTTCACATGATTCTTTGCTATTAAAGGTATAAACGTATATTTTTTCATGAATTTCCGCTGAAAACTTTCTAGAAAGAAAATAAAATTATAGTCATTTGGCTTTTCGGTGTTCTTCAAAAGTTTCCACCGCCATTTTTTGACATAAAATGTCTTCTTTGTGCTTTACACCCTGAAATTTTTTCACATTTTTAAAATTGGTATAACGTTTTGAAAAAAAATTAAAACTGTTTGAATTTTAGGCTTCAACAGATATGCATAAAATTTTGGCGCCATTGTATTCATATTGGCTCCCTGAACAAAATTAGTGAAAAAAAACAATTGGTGATCTGTCCCAGTTTGGAAGATATGGGCCCTCAAACTCCGAAAAATATTTCACCTGAAAGTCACTTTAGTCACTACAAAAACACTGAATAGTGCCAAACTTACCAAAAAGAACGGTGGACTTTCCCTCTAAGTCAATCCCGGCATTTGGGAACCGAACTCACCTTGAAAATCTCAAGTCTCTGGAACAATCCCTTCTAAAGTTATCGTGCTCACGGCCGGACGGCCCCAAGGACAGAATTCAATTTGTCTATGGATTCGCCATCTAGTCGATTGAGTCGAACCCTATCGCTTATGACTATTTTCGGCTCAAAATTCGAATTATAGACATTTGGAAAAAACGATATAGAACTCGCTTAGGTAGAATGAGCGATTCCTTTTAAAAAATAGCAATATCATTCAGACACATCGTGTCCTCGGTTATATTGTGTTGTATTGAGATTATATTATATGTTCTGTGATTGAGACCTCTATATTAAATATTAATCGAAAAATTTCAACAAGAAGAGACCCATAGACTATACTCCATTCACGAAAGGTTGAGCCGTCGGTTGGCCATGGAAATTTGGCATATTCCACTGTGTATATTAAAATTTTAGGTTATGTTCTTTATTTTCTTGTCAGATTGATACGCAATGTTGTCAATATTGCATAGAGTTCTCTGATAATTTGCAAGCTCGTCGGACGAGGCCGGGTACATTCGGCAACGTTGACTTTATTTTATGACAGTAAATACTGCCAACTGCAACTAAATAAAGAAACGCCTACTATGTGGTCAACCTTTCGTGAACGGACTAACTAACCGGTTACCGGATCTGGACCAGAGAAAAAGTAGTATGGTAATATCTAGGGAATTTTTAGTTTAAGTAGCTCAGTTGGTAATTTGCATAGACATAGAATAATGATAAATGTATGTCTATTGTCTTGTACTGTCAAAACTGTTTTAACCTTAAACATTTAAGATAAAGACGAAGAAACACCAAAATAAACCTTGTTAAAAGATAGAATAACTACGATACATAAATCTACAGAAATTTCACTCATCATGATGAATGTACAGAGATTATTACGTTTTTCCCAAAGAATACAGGTAAAACTGATGACATAATATCACGATTCTCTCAGAACTTTCTTCATTTTAGTTAGAGGTATCAAGAAGGAATATATATTCACACATAAACAATGCCAATAAAATAACGGTTCTATCAAATTATAATAAAGGAATGCCCCCAGTATTATCAAGGTCTCTGGCGTTACTTCAGTCGGAAACTATGAAAAAATTTTTAATGGCTATACCATTTTTAGGGCTTAACAAAACAGTATGTTCAGTCGTAGCTTTAATAATAATATTTTGATCTTTATGTTGAGTAATTTTGCAGAAACTAAAAGCAATTGCCTATAATCACTATGAAGTTTTAGTTGATGATTTAGATTATACAGGATTCTTTGAAGAATTTGATTTACCAGATACTTTTTACTCATGGTTTGTCGTAACAGAATTACACTTGTGGATGTTGTCAGTTAGAGCTATGATTGAGGGTGTTGATGGCAGACTAATCAGGAATACTTTAGTTGAGGCATTGTGGGCTGATGTGCTCCTAAGAGTTAAAAGACTTGGAACTGTGAGTAAATATTACTTAGATAGTTATATTGAGAGTTTTATGTTGATTAATTTTTTTCAGAAAAGTAATCCTATAGATATACGATCTAAAATTGTTGAATTGTCAGAACAATTACAAGCATCTTATATTGCATATGACGAAGGACATTTAGCAGAAGATATTGTATTAGCAGGAGCTTTATGGAGAAGGTTTTATCAAAAGGAAGATGTAGATGTAGAACACCTTGAAAAATTAGTTAGATATATTAGGAGAAATGTGAGTATTTAATTAGTATTAACCCTTTCTGATTAGTATGGGAATTAATTCTCACACTTTTATGTTGAAGAATTGAAGTGACCCTATTTAATGAAGTTTGTGTTAAAACAAGACTCACAATGATATTTCCTTAATTATGTTTACTTTCCAGATGCGAGCATTGGAAATTCTTAATGTTGAACAATTTTATGATACCAAAAATATCAAGTGGTCTTCTATTACCACATGAAAATATTAAGTTTTAAGCAGTATGAAAAAATGGTATTAAACAGAACTAATTATGAAAGTATACTCTTGAGACATGTTTCATTATTTATGACCTAAGTTTTACTCACAATAGAAGAAAAACCAATTTTAATTAACCATCGTTTATTATGTATCTCATATTATATTACTTTTTTTTATCACCATCATCTTCATTACTAACAGTTTTAACTTCTTTAATGATCTCATCTAATTTATACAAATCTTTGAGTGATGTATTAGCAGTACCTCTTTGCATAGGTTTTGGATGAGAAGAATGCGGTTTCCATCCAAGCATATTTATAACCTGAAAAGACATGTACCATTTTAATCAAAATCAAATTTGAGAATCATATCAATTTAGATAACAATACCTGAAAAGTTGCAGGTACAATTTCTTCCCCTGATTCTTTGTTCACTTTACGATACAATTCTTTATAAATAGCCGCAGCAGCCAACTGAACGTTACGATTCAAACGTAGGGATCGATTGAATGCAGCATTGCTTTCAGCCATTCCTATAAATCGTATAAACTATTTTTCAAAAAGTATAATTATATATATTTATATATTATATAAGTATAATTAATCGATGGATTAAATTTGAATGTGTATACAAACCTTTCAAATCCCACATCAATTCAAACATTGAAGGATAGTTAACAACAATTTCATCTGTATCAATTGTTAGCATTGAAAAACCAGCATTGGTCAAAAGAGATCCTATATCCCTTACTTCAGTGAAAGGTGAGATGTGAGGAGAGATTCCTCCTTGCCGTTCTTGTTCAGCCAACTGGAGCGATGATCTGAGTTCATACAGAGTATCACCTCCAAATACGGATGCTAAAAATACGCCATCCTCTTTTAAAGCATTCAGTATTTGCTTAAAAGCTCTTGGGAGATCATTGACCCAATGAAGAGTCAAACTGGATACTACAAGGTCTAACGAATTAGGTTCAAACTACAAATATACATATTATATTTTGTTCTTCAGTTATAATGTTGAATTCACCTCAATATTTTCTTCATCTAAAATTTTTTTCGTTACTTTTATGTCTTTTTCAACTGATGCTGCAGCAGCTTCCAAGTTTGAATTACTAATATCACAAAGTATCAGTTGATCTATCGAGTCTTTTGATAAGTGTTTAGATACATATCCTCTGCTGCAACCTAGAAACATTTTATCATATAACTCTTTATATTTCAGACAACAGCAAAAGTATATAATAGCAGGTTCAGAAACTACCTCCAGAATCCAAATGTTTTAATGGAAAAATTATTTAATAGGTCTTGTAGTATTGTCAGTTATCGACTCTTAGTTTGTAATATTCATAACTAGCGACCCGCCCCGGCTTCGCACGGACATCACATTAGAAACCTCAAAAAAAACAGTACTTCTCCACTATTTAATGGATGTTATTATACATATAAACCTTCCTCTTGAATCACTCTATCTATTTAAAAAAAACGCATCAAAATCCGTTGCGTAGTTTCAAAGATTTAAGCATACAAAGGGACAGAGAAAGCAACTTCGTTTTATACTATGTAGTGATAACCAACAAAAGAATCCAAACTACCACCTACAATAAAATTAATGAATAAAGGAAAATAACAAAATAGCAAATCTGGAGCGAAGTTTAAAAAACTACAGCCTCACATTGAACCTCTGATGAAGCCACACAGAGCAGTGTAAAAAGTAAACCATAAAAAAGGCCTTTAAGACTCGAAAACCACCGAATAATAGGTCTTTTATTTAATCAGAAATTTCAAAGTTAACTATCCCTTAGTTTATTCCTTTAGATTTACCTACTAAATACTCTTCTCTTACTCCAAATTCTCAATTCTCTTAGCATAGTTAACATTGAAAACTATTCAACGCTTTCATAACGTAATTACCTATATCTGCGGCCAGAGTAAATTTTCTCTTGATATCAAAAACTCTATCAGCAATACGGTATCCCACTTCATCTTTCAAATAATCATACAAGTTCACATCTTGTGCTGATGATGCTCTTTCCCTTTGGAGCGTTTTTGTATACCGATCAAAAATATATACTGTATTCGTTTCATTTGCTATTCGAAAATGTTTGGCGCTATTTGATATGAATCTTATATTAGAAGCATATTGTAAGATTGATTTGGGTAATAATATTCTTTTAAACAACATAATACAAAGTATAATACTTTAAAATCTCAAATAATTAAAACATTTATAATTAATTATTTACGTCATTGTATTTTGGGAGGTTATGTTGTGACAGTTGAATCACAGAACACTAAAATAAAATATTGAAGTCGTGAATAAATAATAAAATAAATCACTCGGTTGTAAACACAAAATATTATTCGTTTTAACGGTACACAATAGCTTTCCAACAACCTAAAAAAAAATTCCATTTTTGGCTACAGTCTCATTAAAAATTAACATTCTCTGGCGATATTTCATGATTTTGGGGGAAAACAATAGATAACATGGGGGAAAATTGGGTATCATCTGGGCAACCCTGTATTTATGCCGCCTTTTTCAATTTGTGGTGTACTCAAAAAAGTTTGAAGAATATCTTTGGTTCTATCAACTTAAAATATCGTTGAAGCCGATATTTGTTATTAACTTTAGTCTCACCTCATTATTAACTCATTAAACACTAATTCGTGATAAAAAAGCGATTATTATTGCTCTCCATTTATCTTCTGTGAATCATGAATCAACAAAGGTGAGTTTTTTCTTTCTCATATTCGATTTTCATTAACATAATTTTTTTCAGTGATAATCTGATTTGTAACGTCTGCCAGAAAAGCTATTCCAGCGTCTCGGCCAAAAATAGGCATTTGAGGACTGTTCATCATGAAGTTGTTGAGGAAAAACCAAGAAACACTGTACATATACAGTGTCCCATTTGCAATGAGCAGGAAAAACCTTCTTTCGGATCCCATGACCTCCTTATAAGCCATTTAGAAAACAATCATTCCTTAAGTATTAAAACATCTAATCATAATTTTAGGACTATGGAAGAATTTGAGACCTGGCGGGCACTTATTAGCAGAAGTGTAGATTATGTTGTGAATTCAACCCATATTACTCAAAGTACCAATACCAAACGGATTTATTACAATTGCAACCGAAGCAACTACAGAGGTTGGTATGCATATACTTATTCATTAAAATGAGGGAATACCCATTTCAATACAAAATTTTATGAGTAACATATTTTGTATAGGTTTTGTGAGTCAATGCAGCCAACGTAGTATGAAAAAAGGAGGCAGCATAAGAATATCGGGAATGTGTCCATCAAGAATCTGTGTGAAAATTTGTGAATCAGGTAATTACTGAATGAGGAAGTTAATTAACAAATAATTTATACAAACTATATTTTTAGAAATAACTGTTAAATTCATTGAAACTCATGTTGGCCATGGAGATGATCTACGTGCTAAGCACCTAACACAAAGTGAGCAACAAGAGATTGCAAAGAAATTGAACGATGGAGTGACTAAAGAAAGAATCTTACAAGATTCAAGAGCTATAAGTGATCATCAAATTGAGAGAAAAAATTTACTCAACAGTGGAGATCTTGCCTACATTATCAGAAAATTTAATATAGATAAAAAAGGACATGAGAACGACACGATAAATACAGCATTGAAAGTGAAAGAACCATTAACAAGTAGAACTCGATATGAAGATGATGTCCAAAATTTTATAGTAGAAAATGAAGAAAGACAAAATTCCAATGTTTCAACCGATCAGAGTAGAAAACGAGAAGTAAGTCATCTAGAATTAGCTATGGTGATGGAAAAACTTAAAAGCTTATTTTAGATTACAAGAGAACGAGCATATATGCTAGTGAATATGTTGAATGGTGATAATTTGGATAAGATAACCAGAATAATGGAGAAGGCTGTTAGTGAACAGACTGAGTGCATCAACCAGTTAAAAGAGGAAAATTGATAACCAATTGTATTATCCCAGCAAGAAGTAGTGGCTAGAAATCCGTGGATAACTTTAGCTTTACACAACTGCCGTTCATTACGGCAAAAGCTGTACCGCAAGATCTCATCTGGCCCCGTATTCTGGACAAATGATCTTTCAAAGCATATACGAACTTCATTGGGCAACTCCCTCTTTTACCTACAAAAATGCACGCTTTGAATGATCATTTGTCGAGAATATGAGTGAGGTGAAAAGATACAGCGTACAACTGAGCTGAACTGAGAATCTTAGTTAATCTCACTTGAAGTTACTTTAGGCTATGGTCAAAGGAATACTACTATTATGTATGTGTATGTGTTTATGCAAGATATGACACTGCAAAAACTATCATGTTAATTTGGGATATACCAATATCGGCAATGGCAATGAAACAAGCTGTAATGAATATCTTGGCGCCTTTTATTTACACAGTTTCTTATTAACATGTATTACGAGTACCTTTTTTGAAGTATAGGTAACATTCATTTAATGTACATAAAATTATTATCACACCGTTTTAAGCACTATGAAATATAGATGAATCACTTGAACAAATTCACATTTGGTATTAATTTAAATAAGCATTATACAAAAAATGAACTTGGCATAGGTTTAGAACAACTCATTCTACATCTAATTCAATTCTGTTTTTTAATATTATCCTACTTGTGTCTACTATAATTTGAATAAATCAGAGAAGAAATAATTTTATGAAAATTGAAATCTCAAAGAAAAAATTATTTAATAAATCTTTTTTTGTTTGACATTTCCAAAAAATTTAACTCCCCAGAACAGATATATATTCATTTAAAAACTTTTTCAAGCCTAATTCACCCAAATAATTATCACGAATAAAATCTTATACAACAGTTATTTAATCACCTTTTAAAGAAAAAATAGATTTTATCAATTGAGAAATATTGCTGAATATAACAAAGATAGAAAGATTGAAACTCTAAAATCTAAAAAAATATACTTATGCCCAAAAGTTTACAATTTTTCACATATAAAATATTAATTTGGGAGGTCTTAAGACAAACATTCAAAAAGTTTTCATACATTTCTACTTTTGAATTTGATAAAATTAGTCAATGATAAACTATATTCGTGATACGTAACAAATTCAAATTTTTGATATCAATTAACAAAAAACGATATAAATGATCTTCAGAATGCTATATTACTAATAATGTAATACATATATATTTTTTCATTATTTGAAATTTTATAACAAACTGCATATATTTTATTTGCTGTTAAATCTCTACATAAAAAATGAACTCACTTATATTTACTCTCTCTACTTTACAACTTCAAATTGTTTGAAAAAGCCAGTCTCAAAAATCATTGACACACAATAATGGAAATTCTGTCAGAAACTTATACAATTTAAATTACAATTTGTTGCCGCTTATGATGTTTTTAAATACTGTATTAATCACATAAAATAGATTATATTAGTTCATACAATAAAAGACACATAAAAATAATGTAAGTAACTACATGATATGACGAAAAATGTCATTAAAACAATAGAAAAAATCGGAATAACTTTTTCAATATACTAACAAAAGTACTAATGAAATTTATATACAGGGACATTTTGAATGAGTAAATCCTAACATATAATGCTAAAAAGCATAACAAATAATTACACTTCAAGAGGACTGATTCATGTCATAGGCCGAAATTGATAAAAGTTATTTCTAGAATATAGCTGTATTCTTATTCACAAACTTATGGCACATGACTTCTCTCATTGCTGCAATTTTTGCAGTACCTTTAAAGTTATTCTTATCGCATAGTACCCAATACGCTCAAGGTTATGACCTTTTTTTTAAAGAAATGAAAACGATCTTTGAAAGGACTGAAATATTCAACTATTGCTAAAGTTACCAAACAGATAACCGACTCCATGTCTGTGATAGTTTGAAATCAATCAATCATTCAAATCATCACAGAACAATAAGTAGTTGGCAGTTTTGATCTGCTCATTAATTTCATCATAAATATATCAAATCTTAAAATGAAGATTGATGATTACATTTTACCCGAATCAAGCTGATATTCCGGCCTAGACATACGATTACTTTTTGAATTGAAAAACTATGCCTGGAAAATTACAAAACAGATTCAATTTGTTTGATTTCCTTTTCACTCGGACTGATAGGGCTCGAAGCAGTTTCCACTATTCTTGGCATGGGAACACTGTTTTCTCTACCGGTCCTTGCCATTGTTATAGGTTCATCTTCTTCGTCATCTTCATCAATTGGGGTGAGTGCATCCCCGTCTTCAACTTGCTCTGAGTTTTGTGGAACGAAGCGTTTCAAACATGGTGCTATAAAACTGGTAACGGCTGATACTGCGAAAAGTCCACCGGCAACATAAAATGGCACTTCGTAACCTTTGGTTGCATCTAATAAGGCACCAGCCAATGGAGAACCGACTATGGCGGCTGCTCCACGGAAAAGTATCAGCAAACCAAACGCGTTAGTCAATTTATCAAGCCCTAATAAGTCAACCAATATGATTGATGTTAAAGAAATATAGCCGGCTGAAAAAAAAATTATAATTAGATTCTTATCACAAATCTTTCCATATATTTCATTTTTATTTCTTTCCAAAGTTTCAAGTTTTTCTATTTGAAAAATCTTCTTGAGGATTCAAACAAGGAAAGGGTTTTCTAATAAGAGGTGTTATTTTGAATAGCCTGCTATTTCGGTAGATCACGTTTGAAGCTGTCATTTTTTGACATTTTAAAAGTAGAAACCTTCAATAAAAATGGAAGGAAACACGCTTCAAGACGCATTGAAATCAGAGAGAGAAATAACTTTATTGATACTAGTGTCAATTGGCTATCGACAGTATCGACTGAAGTCTTCCTGCCAGTTACACTATATATCGATGGCCTAACTGTAATACCCCGTATCTGAAATAAGTGAATTTTACAGGAGAGACAAAATACGAATTTAAATCAGAAAAACGAATGAAGGCAAAACTTTTTTCTTGAACATAGAAACAATAATATAATTTCTTAGTAACAGGCAACAAAAGTATTTTGGAAAAATTGAAAATATCGAGTTTCTTTTGTCTCGAAAGATTTTTGCGAAAAATTCACTTATTTCAGATACGGGGTATTACAGTTAGGCCATCGATATATAAATTCCCTGATCCAGCAAGAAAACTTGGGATATTTTATCTACCAAAGAAATGTAGAAATTATTCTTGCCAAAGATCTCAAAAAACCATTGAAACAAATCACCCTCTTATGGGGCTATTAAAATATTTACGAGGAGTTCTATTACAGGCAATAACGAGCCTTCATAAAAATCAATCAACATTCTTTTATTGGATGCTTTAACGATAATTAAAAGTAATCATAACTCATAATATTGATTTCGTGGTAATTATCCTCTGAAAATACATTTTTATATGATCTTATCTTGTGGTAAGTATAAAATGAAATAACCCCTATTCATAGGAAAGCTTTCAACGTGTTACATCATATTTTTTAGTACTATTGTGGAAACAAACCAACCGATGCTTCATAAAAATGAAATGGGAGAAAATTTTTTCGTCTGAAATGAATTCACTATAGGTACAGGATGATTCACTTATCTTGGTAACTTAATTTTTCTCGAAAAGGGATGAATATAATCCGTTCACGAAAGGTTGAGCCGTCGGTTGGCCATGGAAATTTGGCATATTCCACTGTGTATATTAAAATTTTAGGTTATGTTGTTTATTTTTTTGTCAGATTGATACGCAATGTTGACAATATTGTATAGAGTTCTCTGATAACTAGCAAGCTGGTTGGACGAGTCCGGGTACATTCGACAACGTTGACTTCAAATTACGTTATGACAGCAAATACTGCTAACTTCAGATAAATAAACAAACGCCTACTATGAGCTCAAACTTTCGTGAACGGACTATAGATATGATTATGAATTGTTGTGTAAGGTTTCTTGGGTTTTTTAGCACTCAGTTCTTGACCAGTAAACAGTATTTACTTTTCCATAAATTATATTTTCATTCCGACATATGTTTCGGCCGTATATGGCCTTTTTCAAGGAGAATTCAACAATCCAATAATTTTATTTTCGTCAAAATTACATTTGCATAGTAAAATTACTGTTTACTGGTCAAGAACTGAGTCCTAAAAAACCCAAGACCTTACACAACAATTTATAATTTGAAAAGAACAGGAAAATCAAACAACTAAAGATATGATTATGTTTCTTGAAATCAAAGAGACTGTGTTGCAAACTATTTCTCAATCTTTATATTCATCGAATATTATATTTTATAACAATAAAAAAATTATGAATCCATACATAGATTATAACTTTTCCTAATTTCATTATACCTAAGTTACTTTGGCCAAATATTAGGGTTCACTTGGACAAAGTAACTTATAATGAACAAAGGAAAAGATATAATTTATGTATGGATCACAATGGGCCGCTATATATGTATAGAACATATGATATGACATGTTGCATTAAATCTTTATTATTAAAAAATGTTTTCAGCCGACCTCGAAATAAAAGTGATTTGTGTACGAAATTGATCATTAATGATCCATTTTAATGCTCAATTTTTTTGGCTATTTTAATGTGCAATCCTCATGACAACCGTTCACAAAGTATTTAGAAGCACTACGAGAAATGTCAAACCTCTACTGGAACATAGATACATAGAAATTTCATTATGACAAATGTATGTCTTGTACAGAATGAAAATGTTTTTCAATCAGGAATTCATACACAATTCATATTGAGATCGTCGGAAAAAACTTGTAATCAACTCGGTTATTAATCGAGCGACTAATGGTCTCGAACTATTAAAGCGTGAGCGGAGCGAACGCTTTAAAATATCTTAACCATTATTCCCTGTCTTTAATGACCTAGTTGATTAAATAACTATAGTTGTAAAATTTAATATTTGATGAATATAATAATTGAGAAATAGTTTGCTACAGTCTTTTTGACTTTGAGGAACACAGTCATATTTATGTCTCTAAATCAAGGCATACTGTCACAATACAGAAAAAAATAAATGGAATAGAATTAACATAAAACACGCCTTAGGTCACTGACGGTAAGAAATAGAAAAAATGGTATTCAGAAGAAACAATCAGAATTATATTATCTTTCGAATGATACAATAAAAAAAGGATGTTGCTGGAGAAAAAATTTTTGATAGCGCCGCGAAACCTGACATCTTAATTCCTTTCTCCGACAAATAACGTCAATAGAATAAAAAAATATTCATCCCTTTTCAACAAAAATTTAGCTACCATATAAGTGAATCACCCTGTACTATTCATCGGGTTAAAAATTTCAACAATAACGTTTTATCAAAAAATGTTGTATTCCCATATGGTATTAACAAAAAAAAATTCCATTTGGGTCATTTGAAGAAATAAACTAACCTAATTAAAGAAGAAATCAATACTTACAAACTGCTATCCCAAAGAATATCGAGACGGCCACATAAGCATAGTATGTTGTACAAAGAGGAACCATTGCAACGGAAATTGTGGATATTATCAGGCATACATTATTTACAAAAAGAGCATCTACTTGAGGAAAATCGGCAAAATATCCACATGCGACACGACCAATGGTGTTGGTTATACCAATAATCGATATCAAAAAAGAAGCTTGGCTCGGATCAATACCCTGAAAATAAAATTCATGTTCTTACAAATTGAAACGGTAGAGCCATGTAGAACAATTATTGAATTTTAGCCATTTCGTTTTGAAGTGTTTCGTGCTCCTGAGTTACTCAAAAGCTCAGGAGCTCAAATCCAAATGAATACTATATTTATTGCTAGCTTCATTGCCGTACATTTCCCGTACATTTTCGTTGGTCCAAAGGGGAAAGAAAGCAAAAATCCATTTATTTGTACTAATTTTCATAGTCTTTTCGTGATTCTAGGTTCATAGTTAGAAACTATGTTGAATATGGGTTTGTATACTATCCATTTATACCAAAATATAGACATATTGTCACTGATAATTCCAAAATACAACATATTTTTGAGAAGTAGTCATGACACTGAAGTTAGCAGACCCCCTTGTCACATGATTTTGTACTGCAAACTTCAGTGTCATGAGTACTTCTCAAAAATATGTTGTATTTTGGAATTATCAGTGACAATATGTCTATATTTTGGTATGAATGGATAGTATACAAAGTACTCATGACACTGAAGTTTGCAGTACAAAATCATGTGACAAGGGGGTCTGCTAACTTCAGTGTCATGAGTACTTCTCAAAAATATGTTGTATTTTGGAATTATCAGTGACAATATGTCTATATTTTGGTATAAATGGATAGTATACAAACCCATATTCAACATAGTTTCTAACTATGAACCTAGAATCACGAAAAGACTATGAAAATTAGTACAAATAAATGGATTTTTGCTTTCTTTCCCCTTTGGACCAACGAAAATGTACGGGAAATGTACGGCATATGAAAAAATGTTATCTTTGCATAAAATACTCTCAAAATAAATTTATTTCATGTTGTGTCAAATCACCCCCTGGACTACGGAAAGAGAGGGGATTGCAACCCTAGATTTTTCCCCTTGTTGCATAATTTTTGTACGGCGTTGCGGAATAATGGATAAGGAGCAGTATTGAAATAGTGTGACACAGATGCCGTACAAAATCAAATGACCAAATTTTTCCTGGTAATTGTCGGAAAATTAAAAAAAATTTCGACCTTGTGGATCCCCATTTTTTACGGCGCCACGCGTTTTCTTATTATTTTTCACGGATCTATCGATGGTAAGAATGCCGTACAAAAATATGTGACCAAATTGTACCCAATCTACCTGTACTTTCGAATTCTCACCTGCACTCAGTTGGACAGCTTAAAAGTGACGGCATAGTGCTGAATTTTATTGTTTTATGCTCTTATATCGTTCTAGATAGGTCACCTGGTGGTTCAAATGACCCATAATTTTTTCAACACGGGCCTGTAGTCTATAATAGGATATCCGATTCAAGTGAATTCTTTTTTGTGGATGAAGACTGTTATACTACCTTATTCAATTGGATTATTGAAACGAAGAATTTCTATATTTCCATAACAGGATAACCGATTCAGGTGACATTTTTTTGTAAATCCAGACTGATATAACTGAATGTTCATGCAAAATTTCAAGAGAATCGCATCATCAGAACCATAAAATTTAATTTTTGTAATTATTTATTGTTTACATATTTAATTTTTCCAATAGTTTCCAGAATATAATTCCGATTATGCTTAGATACTGTATTTATATATTTGGTATCAATCTCAAATCCCATATTCAATTTTAAAGAAGTAGTCTTATTGCTTATACCGAAGAACAAGCCCTATCAAAAGCTCCTGCTCAGGGCTTTTCTTGAATATTTTGAATAATTTTCAGAATATTATTCCGACTGTGCTGAGATTCTGCATTTATATATTTAGTATCAATCTCAAGACCCATATAAGATTTTCAGGTAATAGTCCTTCTGCTCCACCAAAGAACGAGCGCTCAAAAGCTCCTGCTCAGGGCTTTTCTCAAATTTTTGAATTCACAGAATGGAGAATAATAAACATAAAAAAATTATTTTATAGTAAAGCGTTTTTCAATAAAAGAGGGGTAAAAGAATATGTGTGTAAGGTATTAATAATATTTCAATGCTCTATTCACTGACCTATCAGCACTAATCATATTTACATATTTACCTTTTCTTTCGCGCAGTCAACCAGATAAACAAATGGAACATACAATCCTGCCATACCGAAAAAGTTTGATATTCCTATAAAAGTGAACACTGGATCTTTGAGCAAACTGACGTCCATCATTTGAGACAGGGCAGACTTGAAACTTTCCGGCAATGCTAAGCATGGACATAGATCAGCAGCTAAAAAGAAGAAATGTTTGTTTACAATCTTACCTACATATAGCCTATTCGTTTGAAGAGTTTCGTGCTCCTGAGTAACTCAAAAGCTCGAAATACGCGTTGCCATTTGTTGCGCACAAGCACTGAAACAGCTCAGGAGTACGAAACTCTCCAAAACGAATACCATATCAGAGTAGCACTTGATATAGAGGGCGCAGCCTACCCTTGAATCGCGTATAAATTTTATACTTACGATCCCCTTCTGACATTTCAGTTCTGGCTCTTGGAATGCTCAATATGCTCTGCCTGTAGTTTGTTAGAGTTTTTTGACTTTGGAACTCAGGTAGGTTAACTACTGATCTAGAATAAAAGATGTCTTTTCTGGATAGAGGTCGGACCATATTGCTCTTTTCTCTAGACAAAGATAATCTTGAGTTATGCATCAAACTTTCGACATCAACCTGAAAGAAATTATTCATTAAATCTGATCTTATTCCAGTTGATTGGATTTTAACAGAGCTGTGCACTTGTAGAATTTTTTAAATATATTTGGTTTATATGTTGAAAATGCGATCGCATAAGTTTTCCAGTGGTGGGTTTTTTTTCACAAATAAGTTTAATATAAATTTAAATCAATTTCATGTGGATAACCGGTTGATTTTAGTTAACCAATTGCATTCAAGCGGTTTTGGTTATTTTTGGTTCAAAGTAATGACGTCATGAATCAGCCCTTCGACGTCTCAAGAGCTAGCTTCTGGTTATTAGAAAAGTAGAGTTGTAAGCGGCAAATTCCAAAAGTTGTTGACTGGCAAAGCATACTTGTTAATATTATTTAAAATAGAATTGTCCGAAGTTCTTAGATATTGTTTCAAACATTAATATTTTGGGATGCATGGAGTTGAACATGAAGCAAATTGCAAATCGAATTTTTTATGTATGAAATATGAAAGAATATAAATATAATCTATATCGACAATTGACAAATAACCAGAAACCGCATTCTAGCGACAACAGCCGAGGGCCGGTTATTAGTTCTAGGTCAAAAAGGGAATAGCCAAGGGCTGAACCAATGATAACCGCAGTTATTATTGGTTATCCGCTTGAAATTGATTATAATAAAACTAAAAAATGAAACCTAACCTAACCTCAACACTGGAGCTATGAGAACGTGCCCAACTAGGGCACTTGAGGTCATTACTGATCTCACACCTCTACATCTAGTGGTTGATAGGGTAGCCCATGAGGCTATTCTCAGAATATCTAAGGAAGGTACAGGTAATAAGAGAATAAAGAATCAGAGAGTCTGGTCCTCTCTGAATAACTACATCTCATCTGCGAACCTCCCTAGTGATGTAATGATCAAGAAAGTAATCACTGAGAAAAACTTTATGACATTGCTAAGTAAAAGAGATGATTGGAAACGGGAATACACCGACTATAATCTCAAACAAAATACCATAAAATGGTATACAGATGGTTGTAAAACCTCTACAGGAACAGGCGCTGGGATATACGGGCCAAGCACCAAGTGTGCACTTTCGATAGGCTCCTGTATGAGCGTCTTTCAAGCGGAAATCTTAGCTATTGAAAGATGTCTAGATATAAATCTAGAAAGAAACTATCAGAAGTGTGATATAGCTGCTATTAAAGCACTGAGCTCCTACGTCATCGACTCTAAAATGATCTGGGAGTGCCGGAACAAACTCAACGAGGTAGGCAAGGAAAATAAGGTCTTTTTAATCTGGGTTCCCGGCCACTCGGGAATCAAAGAAAACGAAGAGGCCAATACACTTGCCAAAGAGGGCACACAAATGTCACTCATTGACCCAGAACCCTTCTGTGGTATATGTAAATGTACCTACAAGAAGGAGTTTCTGGAGAAGGGGAAAGCCGAGAGGAAAAAACTCTGGCGGAATCTCCCAGGGATGGATCATTCCACTGAGTTCCTTCGGAACTTTGAGACAGCGCGATCCAAAAGATATCTGGATCTTGGTAAGAAGCAATTACACCTCCTCACTGGCTTCCTTACAGGACATTGTCGCCTCAGGAAGCACCTGTTGAGGATGGGATTATCGGACACTGACGAGTGTAGGTTTTGTGGGGAGGAGGAAGAAACCCCCATTCACCTAGTCACGGAATGCCTTGGCATTGCGAGTCTGAGGAAGAAATGCCTTGGACGAGAAACTTGTAAGAGTGATGAATTAGCCTCGTTGAAGCCTTCACAGTAATTAGATTTCATTAGACCTCTGGAACTGGAAGGCATTATGAAAGTTTGGCCAGAACTGGCACAATAGACCTTAAGGTCGCAGTGAAGTGAACTGTAACCCCTCTTTAAACTAAACTAACCTCAACAAACTAATTATTTTACCTATGCTAAAAAACTTCGTTTTTGTCCTCATCATACATAATGAACACCAACTTTCAATTCTTTTGTTGTTTGTTTCAATTGAAAAATATACTACAAAAAAGGAAGTCTTTAGACATGGACTTACTTCACTGTTGTTGTTTCTGCTGAGGAAAGAAGCCGCCGAAGCATTCCTGAGTCTTCTCATGTCTCCGTTGGACGTCATGCTACTTCTAGAATTCGATTTTATAGGAGCCAGGTTCGGTTTGAATCTCTCCCCAACTGACGTTTTCCTCATTCTGTCGAAAGTTGGGACTGATCCATTTTTGGGCAAAGACACGTGTGTTGTAAAAGCCGGTTGACTAGCGTTCCTAGGCAATTTAGACGAATTGATTTCGGTATTATCACTAGAATCCCTTCTCTTGTCTTGATTCCTTATCTCCTCAACCCTCGAGTTTTTCTTCACCCTTATTTCGTTTGAGCTCTCCTTCGGACTGGGACTATTCGAACTCTCACTGTGATCAGCTACCTTGACTTCAGCTATGGTGGGTAAAGTTGGAACTGTTGGTATCGGTGTGATGGGAGTGCCTGGAGCCAACTGATCGAGATTCAAGCTTGAGTGTACACCAGGATCGATATTAATTGGTTGTTTCAGTCTTTTCTCCATGGTACCATCGGGTAATTGTACCATAAAATACGATCCTCCTATACTTCCCCGTTCCATTTGAATCCGTCTTTCTTCTGCCATTCGTTGAAGAAGTGGTTTGTCGTAAGTTTCTTTGGGGTATTCCAGAGGTCTCATTAGAGCACCGAAAATGACACAATTGAGAATGAGACCTGCCAGAATAAGATTAGCACCTTTCCAGCCATATGACTCTAACAACATGGTTGCCAATGGGGCGAAAGCGAAGGTTCCAACGCCTGAGCCACACACAGCTATACCTGTAGCCAGAGATCGTTTAGTTTCGAAATAGTAGCCGACACATACTACAGCTGGTAAGTATATCAATCCAAATCCTATTCCACCGAAAAACCCGTAGGTTAACATCAACCAGTTGACAGTTGGACTGAATATGCAGAGAGCGAAAGAAGCTGTAGATATTAAACTGCCCGCAATGCACACTGCTCGACAACCGAACTTGTTCGTTAGGGCACTGACTAGAGGACCACATGCTAGATACATTCCAGATAAAAGAGAGCCGACCCAAGCTGTTTTTCCCTTAGTTTCGCCATAATAATCCACCATGTCGGACAGAAATATACCAAAAGTGTATGCTATGCCGTCTACGATCATGTTACACATGAATGATGCAAATACGATGACCCAACCGTAGCCTCCATCGGGAGGCTGTGGTAGGTCATGGTAGTCGCAGTAGGATATTCCATCGTAGTCGACTTCTTCTTCCGCCGTAAGTCGTGCAGCTTCTTCGCATGCTACTTCACTTTCAGTCTGAAAGAGAAAAATTGGGTTTAATTTGAAGTTTTGGTTGATTTTCATGATAAATGGTCAATTCAGGTTGTTGGCAATTCAGTTATAATTTGCTGTACTCCCGGTGTATGAAAGACAATCTAATAAACTCATTTTCATAATGAAAATAAGTCGTTTTTTCATAACTAACTCGGCAAGATATTCAAATCTCGAATCTATAAGTTTTTGAGTTCATGGTTTGATAATATTACTTGACCTTCACTTTAAATATCTAGTTTACAGAAACAGATTTTCAAAATATTTGCCATATTGTTTCGTTATGATGTTGTGATGCCACAGTTTTAATTTGAGCACCGGCAAATTAATATTTCCCGAGAAAATCGAAAAAGAAATTCTATAAATCGTTCATAATTCAGATGCCATTTGTCTTATACGTGTCAGACCTTAGTTTTTTTAGTGAAAAATAAGTGTTTTTGGGTGATTACCACTCTTATAAATACTTGGCACTGTTCCTATCTTAATTAACCTAACCTAAGTTGATAGGTTAGAGTTAGGTTAGGTTAGCTAAAATGGGAACAGTGCCAAGCATTTATAAGAGTTGTTGCTGTTCCTATCTTAACTAACCTAATCTAACTCAAGCAAACCTATTAGCTTGGATTAGGATAGGTTAGCTAAGATAGGAACGGTTCCAAGTATTTATAAAATTGTTGAGCTAACCTAACCTGAGATTATAGGTAAGCTTGAGTTAGGTTAGGTTAGCTAAGATAGGAGAAGTGCCAAGTATTTATAAGAGTGGGAATCACCCAAAAACACTTATTTTTCACTAAAAAAACATCTGGCTCTAATTAAGAGAAGTTGCAGTTGAATAATGAACGATTTATAGATAGTCTTTTTCGATTTTCTCGGGAAATATTTATTTGCCGGTGCTCAAATTGAAACTGTGGCCTGTGGCATCACGACATTAAGAAACAATATGCCAATTATTTTAAAAATTGGTAACTGACGGTAAACTAGATACAGTCGAACTTAGATAATTCGAACCATGATCTACCAAAAAAAAAATCGAGTTACCAAGATTTCGAGTTAATGAAAAAAGAATGATTAAAAATCTTGGCGCCTTTGCGAAGCAATTTGATTAGAGTTATCAAAAATTCGATTTATCGAAGTTCGAGTGTATTTGCCAAATTCTTTGTCCACCAAGTTCTTCGAGACCATTACCAGCTCAAAATTATCAGATTGAAGATATAGTACCATAGAATTAAATTTTTTTCAATTGTCAAGTTTCTACATATTTTAGTTTTTGAATAATTTCCAGAAAATTATTTCGATCGGGCTACGATTTTGCATTTATACATTTTGTATAAATTTCAAGTTCTATACAGAATTTTGAGGTAACAGCCTCATTGCTCCACCAATGAACGAACGCTCAAAAGCACCTACTCATGCTTTCTTAATTTTTTTTATCCTGCAAAAGGCGAATACAAAACTTTATATCGTTAACTTTTATGAGTATTTGTTTCGCAAGTCTGAATAAAATGATAGACATATTTGTGCAAGTTTGTAGCTAGCAGCACCTTGAAAATGATCAGGAAAGTATATAGCCACTATTAAATCAGGTTGCAATAATAGTTTTTTTGTTTGCAGGTAAAGAGCTGGGAATCAGGAAACGATTTAAACACATAATTTTCGCAACTTTTCCTTTGTGAATTGGAAGAATTTTAAAAGAAACTCAACATTTTTACGACACATAAAAGGAGCCGATAAAATGAGGTGTACAAAAATTCATTTTTTCAGGTGGTCCACGAGAGGTAATAGGAATTAGTTTTTTCTAATTTAACGAGTGCTATATGAAATGTATATTGAAAATAGTAATCATCGAACGAAATGAATGCAATCCTCAATTTATAGGGACACTGATTAGGCCTAATGAGGCCGAAACCGGTCTGTCTCTTCCCTAATTGACAACATCTTGAATAATCATCCCAGTCCGCATGAAGAAGGTTCTGTGAGCCTATAAATTGAGGATTGTATTCATTTCGATGATTACTATTTTCAATTTATCTATGTTTCAAAAATTTGTTAGGTTAGCCTCCTTAAAGGCAAAGAATTTTTTGTTTGTCATTTTTTCTTTATCTTTAAATCACTTGGCTTCACAGTCGCCAAAAATATTGGGTGTTTCCACCACTCGGAGAAACTTGCATTAAGGCCCTGATTTAGGGCCTCTGCTAACATCTCAATGAGTGAAGAGGAAGTAATCAGTGCTTTCAGCATGCGATCTGTGATGATTGTACTTCTCATTTGACACTACTAGATGTCACCATCTGTTAGTTGCTACTCGATAGCTTCTAACAAGTAGTCTTAAATGTAGAAGTTTTTCAATAGGATGTTATCTCTGAGGGATATGGGACACTGATGAGGCCTAATGAGGTCGAAACCGGTCTGTCTCTTCCCTCATTGACAACATCTTGAATAATCATCCCAGTATTCCCAGTTCGCATGAAGAAGGTTCTGTGAGCCTATAAATTGAGGATTGTATTCATTTCGATGATTACTATTTCCAATTTATCTATGTTTCGAAAATTTGTTAGGTTAGCCTCCTTAAAGGCAAAGAATTTTTTTTTATCATTTTTTCTTTATCTTAAAATCAAACGATAGATTTCGACTCCCTGATGACGAATCCGTGGTCAAATTCAATTCTGTCCGTGGGACCGGCCGTCTGTTAGTACGATAACTTTTGAAGGGATTGTCCAAGAGACTTGAAATTTTAAGGGTGAGTTAGGTTCTCAAATGCCTCGGTTTAATTCGCCAATCAGCCAAATCTTTCAGGGTGTTCTGTAAAATATGGCCATTCAAAATTTTTGTTCCTCCATATCTCAGACAAAACGAAACCAATCGAAATGTTGCATCCGATTAGAGTGAAATTTATTTCGTGAATGAAGACTGATATACTGAATTATCATGCAAAATCTTGTGGCCATAGTGTTAACAGAATCATAGAAAATTCAATTGGGATATTGGAAAGAAGAATCTCTATATTTCCATAACAGGATATCCCATTCCAGTGAAATTTATTTTGTGAATCAAGACTGATATACTGAATGTTCATGATTTAAAGAGGATTGCATCATCAGAACTATAGAATTAAATTTTTTTTCAATTATTTATTCTTTACATATTTAATTTTTGAATAATTTCCAGAATATTATTCCGATTGTGCTGAGATTTTGCATTTATATATTTGGCCAATTGCAAATCCCACATAAAATTTGGAGGAAGATAATAGTATTATTGCTCCACCAATGAACGAGCGCTCTAAAGCTCCTGCTCAGGGCTTTTCCTAAATTCTTATTCGAGAAAGTTACAAAAAATCTAAAAACTTCTCATACAAGTTCGTTAATGGATTTGAAATTTTCTCGAATATTCTCAGATCCAATACTAATTTCAGGAAAACATTTTCATAGTATCCTTCCAAATTTCCCGTTATAACCTCTGCACTTTCTCCTTAACTTTTATTGAGGAAAATTTCTCATTCATCATATCGAATTGAAGGGAATCGAGACAATCGAGTTGAGATTCGATATGATTCATGATTAATTGAATTTAATTGTGTTGACTTCAACGGAATTTTTGTGAATTTCATAGACTATTTCCCTCGTCGTAATTTGCACCAATCAGAAACGCGTAATTTTGAATTACAAATGGTTTCTAGGTGGAAAAACTGTTTGGCAGGACCTGTCAGCAGTTTATTCGCGTTTATCCGCGGCAAAACTTGACAGTTATTGTCAAATCAATACCTAAACTTGATGCATGCGGAATAATTTGTCCCTCATGAAATAGTCTTGTCAAATACCATTCGGGCATCTAATTTTTCCTGTGAAAAAAATTAGGTGCCCTTATGATATTACTTACGACTATTTCCTTCCTATTAATTTCAACCAATCGCTATCAAGAATTGGTATGTCAAATATAGATTTTAAGTGGAAATTACTTAACTGTCAACTTAGCTGTCAGCAGTTTTCCCGGAAAAAAATCGAAAAAATTTCATGCAAGTTTGACAAATTGATGGTTTCTATAGTTTGTTAATTATTGTTCTTATTATTTTTATGAAAAAAATGTTGTATTAAAATAAAAATATCCCTCGTTCATCTAATTTTTTCTGTGGAAAAATTGGAACTAGTGTTTCTAATTAATATGTTTTAACAAAATAGCCTTCGCGAAAGTGGAAAGAACCTCGTCTTCGACTCGGATTTTTAAAAACACTCTCGCTCATGCTTTTTGTGAAAACCATTTACTCAGAAACTAGTTTTTCAAAATTTTTCCGGAAAAATTGAATTCACTAGTACAGTATATTAGTGCTTAAAAGAACCCCTAGCGCGAAAGTTTTGGGGTAGTTTTGATATCTTCCATTTTTATGTTTTTTGGGGTGCTGAATCCAAATCTGAGTTTTGCTAACAAAATTTCGTGACGAAACAGAAAAAAAATACAAAAAAAGAATAAAAATCTCATTCTTGGTCAGTTTTTTGCTTATTACTCGAAAACTATCAACTTTTCGTGAAAAACAAAAATTTTGAATGGCCATATTTTATGTTTCATAAAACATGACCATTCAAAATTTTTGTTCCTCGATATCTCAGACAAAACGGAACCAATCGAAATGAAATGTTGCGGACAAATGCAAGATGCTCATAATAAGCCTTATGCAAAATTGTGTGATCATAGTGTGAACAAAACCATAGAAAATTCAATTGGAAACTTGAAAAGAAGAATCTTTATATTTCCATAACAAGATGTCCGATTCGAGTGATTTTTTTTTGTGAATCGATGATATACTGAATGTTCGTGCAAAATTTCAAGAGGATCGCAACATCGCAACCATAGAATTTAAGTTTTTCTATTTATTGAGTCATGAAAAATATCTCATTTTCAACTATAATTTGAGCCTGAACGGGTTGTCGCAGAACAAGCTGTGGTAATACAATTTGTAGGAAATTTTATGTACTTTCATTTTGTATAGTAAGGTTCTTAACGAAAAGTTGATAGTATCCGAGTAATAAGCAAAAAACTGACCAAGAATGAGATTTTTATTTTATTTTTGTTTTCTGTTCTATGTTCCTTCACGAAATTTTGTTAGCAAACCTCAAATTCGGATGCAGCACCCCAAAAATGAGAAAAAATTTAAGAAATCAAAACTACGCCAAAACTTTGCTGCTAAAAGCACAATTCGACTGGATTATAGGGATATTAACCCCCTAATAAACTACAAAATTCGAATTTAAGAGTATTAAAAAGATCCGATCGAGTTGATTCGATATATGATTCACGATTCATTGAAATTATTTGTGTAGACTATAACGGAATTTTTGTGAATTTCATCGAATCAATTCTGAATTTTCTATTTAAGTGTATTAAAAAGATCCGCCTCGACCTAATTGAGTTAACCGTTTCAAAGTGAATCAATTACATGATCACATGACATTTTCTATTTTCATCCTACACTCAAGTTTCAACAGAAATGATCAGAAAAATATTATTCCCAATGCATACGATAAAACAGTACGAATGAATAAATTATAATGATTAGTACAATAAGCGTTTCTTGGAAATCACACTGAATATTCAAGAAAAATAACGTTACATCATCGTTTAACCGAACATGATCGAGTAACTTAAGTACACATACCATTTTATGATGCAACTTTATTGTTTTTACGGCCCGATAAAACGAAAGGCAAACTTCTCACTAAACTACAATTTAGCCATCGATATTTTTTTTATAAGTATCACTTTCAACAAGTAAGTCACCAATGAGTTTGAGCTAGAAATCGTTATTTTATCTTTACCCTCGATATCTTAGTTCTGTGCGTATTTGTTTTAATTATCTTGAAATAATTCGTTTTCAATAGGTATCTGATCTGATATGGAAAACTCATGTCTTCTAAGTATTCATCAGATGAATAAATCAGTTTGAAAGCTCTATTTATTTTATCATGATCCATATTATTTGTTTTTTTTGTGCACTTATCTAATTAATGTATTACTTCTGCCGAATATTTTTCGTTAAGATCGATTTGATTACATAACAAAAGGTCTCAGGAGTCAGGAGTGACCTAAAATTTTAAATATTGTTGTATACAGCTTAAATATTGTTGTACCGCTGCACTTTTGTTAATCGAATCTAGAACTTTTATGCATTTCAGAGATTGAACTAGTTATTCTAATACCTATTATTAGCGGCTTCTGGAAATTTCTGAGGTTTGAAAGAGATTTTAAATTGCATTTCAGAGATTGAACTAGTAAATCCAATTCCAATAACTATTTTTAGCGGCACATCCAATTTCTGAGAATTAAAAGGGATTTTAATCCCTAAGCCCTCTTTATTCCTATTATTATTTGGGGGATCAAAATCACTTTTGATTCCCAAATTTATGAAGATTTTCTCTGAAGATTTTTCTACGTTCGGAGACTTTTGAATGGCGATTTTTTTGAAAGTTGTCATTGAGCAGATTGTTTTTTCTTATCTTGTTTTCGAGCGGTTCGAGTCCCAACTAAGTTTCACTGTTTTTTTTTGTATACATTCATCTAGAATGTTTGGACGTGCCAATTATTTAATTATTTTGACTCTAGAACTAAAAAAAAATTTTTTTCATTATTTCAGAGGTCTGAACGAAAAATTTGAATGACCGTATTAACGAAACCGTTCGATATTTTACAATTCTGTTTTCATATTCGTGATTGATAATTCAAGAAGTACAATTGTATAAAATTTCATTCATTTCTAAAGAAATTTTTTCATCGCTGTAGACATGTAAAAAAAATTTTGTGTTCGATTTATGAAAAAATTTTTGCACAGAAATTCTTAGAAAATTGAGTCAATTTGACAACCGCAAAAAAAATTGAAACATTGCAGGTCTTCCGCCATTTTGTCAATTTTTTTCGGAATTCGTCAACTTTTTTGAATAGAGGACCCAAAAATAATGAGATTTGACCAAAAACCGTTACTTGAAGTGTTATACATAACTGACCACACTCATAAGAATCTTGCTCAAAAATGACGTTTGGCACCCTGTATCTCGCTTATGCTTCGAAAACGGGATATATTGTATAAGGCAAAAATGATTCTCCTGATGTCACAAAAATCTATGTTTGTCCAGTTTATGATGAAACACCCTGTATACGTTTTGTTTAATTGGTCACCCTCAACTCAGTCCAGTTTTCCGTATTTCGAATTTTCCGTAACTCGAAGTGAAACTACTGGCCCTTGGAGATTCGAGTTAGGGAAGTTCCACTGTATGACCATTCAAAATTTTTGTTCCTCAATATCTTAGACAAAAAACCCATCGAAATGAAATGTTGCGGTCATATGCAAAAGCTCTTAATAAGCCTCATGCAAAATTTCTTGACCATAGCATTAAGTATACATTAAACTCAATGACCAAAGTGAACACTACCATAAAAAATTCAATTGGAATATTGAAAAGATGAAACTTCATATTTCCAAAAAAGGATATCCGATTCGAGTGAAGTTTATTTTGCAAATCAAAATTGATATATATGTTCGTGCAAAAGTTTGTTTGTTGTTTGTTGATGAATCATAGAAAATTCAACTGGAATATTGAAAAGAAGAATCTTTATATTTTCATAACAGAATATCCGATTAGAGTGAAATTTTCATTTAATGAAGACTGATATACTAAATTTTCGTGTAAAATGTTGTGGTGATACTGTGAACAGAAACAAAGAAAACTCAATTGGAATATTGAAAGAATAATTTATGTACATATTTCCATAACAAAATATCGGATTAGAGTGAAATTCATTTTGTGAATGTAGACTCTGATATACAGGGTGAGTCTTTGACCTTGCAGAATATTTTAACACAAGATTCCTGAAGCCAAAAGAAACATTTTTTTCCCATACCATTTTTTCCGATTCGGCCTAAATAAGAAGATATAGCCCTTTTTAGTTTTCAGAATGAGCTATGCCGCCACTGGTAAACTAACCACTGAATTTTTGCAAGTACGAGATATAGCATTCAAACCTTTGAAATAAGCTATTGTATCAAAGAAACGAGTAGATAATAGATATACCATTCGAAATTTTCAAATAAGCTGCTGTATTAAAGAAAGAAATTTGAACTCACTTTTTCAATACCAGTTGTATATTTTCTAATGCAATGATTGATTCATCCAAAATTTTGCTAGTGATGAAAACAGAATAATCTCTTCTTGATGTATACTTCATTTTTGATTATATCGGATTAACTTTTAAACCACCTATTTATTCTAGCTATAGCATTCATTTCCTTCTCTCTTGAAATCTTCCGAAATCAAAACAACTCAACTCAACCATAACACGCATGACATTTCACGTTCATAAACACCAGTTGGGGCGATTGAATTTCAAGGGGTGTCCGCATATTTATGTTCTGTGGTCCGCATGGTGAAAGTCACAGAAGTGACACTAGATTCTTTGACATCGGTGTTCTGTGGTTAGTTTGTTTTTCAAAATCATACGACTTCATGAATATTAACTTATTAAGGTCATTTTAGTGGTAATATAAATACATATGATGAATAAATGAGAAATGAACGTATTCTAACGTAATGTAAATTTGGATCAACGTATGTCAAAGCTCAACGAAACAAAATTGCAATAGGTACTCCGAAAGTGGTGTGGAAATTTGCTTGAATAGATAAAGATTTACACTGAAGAAGTATAGAGGTGAGCTTATTCATTATAACCCCATTTTTAAGAAAATCCGCTAGTTCTCTTACCATTCATCATTCCAGATAACAAATTCTCGAATTATTCTTGAAATTTGTCAAAGTGACCACATAGGGAAAATTGAATTCTGTGAATTTTTTGAACAGAGTTGCATTCAGCCAAAGTACCCAATACTCGGAATTTCACAGATATTTTTTATTTTTGAATTTCAGATTACTCGAAAACGACGCATCATACGAAAAAAAATAAGGAATACTTTTACTTTCCAAAATGGTCAAAAATTCGTTGAATAGCATTCAAATTATTTTTAAAAGTTGGATTCTTTGAATTTCTGGTATTTTTATGAAATGTTATAGTCATATTAAAGAAACAGGAGGATGTGGATGAAATTTTGTAATGCAGGAACATTCATCGTATCAATAAAAAACTATATTCCAAAAATCATCTCATTCGATGAGATAGTTCGCGAGATATGATCGAAAATTAAATTTTTTTATGGATTTTCAACAGTCTGTATCTTACGAACCAAGCCGTATCGGAAAAAATGGTATGGGAAAAAAATGTTTCTTTTGGCTTCAGTAATCTTGTGTTAAAATATTCTGCAAGGTCAAAGACTCACCCTGTATGTACTGAATGTTCATGCAAAATTTCGCATCATCAGAACCATAGAATTTAATTTTTTTAATTATTTATTTTTTTACATATATACATACAGGGTTTTCCTTTTAAGTTGGCCTATCAGACGTTTTCGGAGAACTAGTTAATATTCAGTTCTGAAATTTTAGGTGGAGCCTTGAGGATGAAGGAACTCTTCGCCTAAAACATTTTCAAGTCAACAGTGTTGCCACGTCTATCTCAAACGCATCTACTTTCTTATTTTTTATTTATGTATCGCAGTATAACTTGTATTCGCAGTATAACCTGCTAAAAAAAATCTCTGCCATGCACTGTTGCCAAGTTATGCATAAATTCTCGAAATTTTTGACAACTGCATTGCCAGTTTGGAAATGCAATATCTCGATTATTTTCTATGCGAATGGAAACAAACTCAGCAGCCTCATAGTAGAGAATCCATGCAATCATGTGGTACATTCAGTATTTTGATACGTCGTAAGGTTCTTCGAAAATTTTTGATCCGAAAATGTGGAAGTTAAAATTGAAATATTTCGATATTTTCAAATGTCAACCCCATATTTATTTTACAGCATTAAATTCGCAATAAAAAATGAACGTCAGTCTACTTTTATACTAATTATTTATTTTGGATAGTTTTCAAATGAAATGAAAAATACTGAAATTCTTCATCATTTATAGTCATGATCTATGGACATGATACTGAGTGATTATAAGGTGAATTATCGGAATGAATTCCATGGTTGAGGTATTGTACATTGGACCAGGATTATTGAAAACCAAAACAGTTTTCAGAATTTATTTCCAGTCATTCTTACTAAATGTTAATAACGATTGTTGAAGGTACTTTCAATAATTCTTTGGCATTCCCCGTGAATCGTGAAACAACCTGAATCGTGTTTGAATAACATGGGTAACCTTTTTCCTATGACATCCATGATCATCGCAAACTTTTTATGATTTTGACCATAGAATCTACTTCAATAATTTACCTCATGATCATAGAGCCATTTCATCGTTAACGCTACCATAGATCATGACTCTTAATACTGAAGAATTTCAATATTTATCCAAAATGAATAATTAGTGTAAAAGGAGACTGTCATTCATTTTTCATTTCAAATCGGATGTTGTGAAATAAATATGGGGTTGTCATTTGAAAATCTCGAAATATGTCAATTTTAATTTCCCTTTTTTGGGATCAAAATTCCCGAAAAACCTTAGGATGTATCAAAATACTGAATATACCACATGAATGCATGGATTCTCTACTATGAGACTGCTGAGTTTGGATCCGTTCGCAAAGAAAATAATTGAGATATTCCTTTTTCAAACTGGCAATGCAGATGTCAAAAATTTTAAGAATTTGTTCATAATTTGGCAACAGTGCATGTTAGAGACATTTTTTTTAGTAGGTTATACTTTGAATTTAGTATTGAATCGATACATAAATGAAAATGTAGGTAGTTCCATTTGAAATAAGAGAGTAGATATGCGTTCGAAATAGATGTGGCAACACTGTCGACTTGAAAATATTTTAGGAGAAGAGTTCCTTCATCCTCAAGGCTCCACCTATAATTTCAGAACGAAATATTCACTAGTTCTTTAGAAAGGTCTAATAGGCTTACTTAAAAGGAAAACCCTGGATTTCAATATTTAGTAACTGGGTGGTGGACCGCTTTGTAGATTTATAATTTTCGGAAAGTTTGATGTACGGATTCGCATAGACGATAGTACTTATAGATACTTTCTTCGCCCAAATGTAAGTAACTTTAAGGTTTGTGTATAATTCCATTTGTCCTTCAATGATAATTCTAAGCAATATGATCCAATCCAGCAGGGTTTGGCAAAATCAATATATGGATGGGTGAACGTTCTATACAGTGCGCGTGAAAAACACATTCATTCAGATGAAAAATATTTGGCAACAAAATCCTGAAACAGGTAAATTTTTGTTTCATTTCTACCAAATTGTATGCGTTTTTGAAAGATTTTTGTTGAACCCTGTGCTATTCCCATCAACCCCTCTAAATTTTTTGAGTAGGTCTTTGTATCTTCTTTTTTTTAAAAAAAACCTTCTTTTGAAAAATTAGTTAGTTCTAAGAGGTTTTCAGTATGTGCACTTTGTCATGGCTCATTTACTTTGAGACAATGGTACCTGATGAAATTTGTCACCGAATGAAAGTGAACCATTACAGTTTTGTTCATGCACAACTTTAAACCCCCTCACGTGAAAAATTAGAATGTGTGAAACACTGCGCTTCAGTTACAATCTTGAGTAGGTATGTTATCAGTACGTTTCTACTGAAGTTGCAACTTTTCAATGAAATGTTTCAATTCAAAGAAAGAGTTTTTCTAGAAAATTTCTGTACGCCTGTAAAGAAAATACAAAGACCTTGCCAAGAAAGTACAACATGACCAACTTTCCTAATTCGAAACATTTAGAGGGTTGGCATAGGGTGCAACAAAAACCTTCAAAAATGCATAATATTCGGTAAAAGTGAAACAAAATTGACCTGTTTCAGGATTTTGTTGCCAAATATTTTTCTTCTGATAAAATGAATTTGTTCCATAATTTTGACACGCACTGTATAGAACGGTCTCCCATCCACATACTGATTTTATCAAACCCTGCTAGATTGGATCATATTTCTTAGTATTATACACAAACCTTAAAGTAACTTACATTTGGGCGAAGAAAGTATCTATAAGAAATATCGTCTATGCGAATCCGTACATCAAACTTTCTGAAAATTATAAATCTACATAGCGGTCATCCATCCAGACACTAACTTTGCCTAACAATTCTAGTGTTTAAGACTGACAAATAGACGGAATTATTTCACACCTCGTGTTCTTCATCGGACAGTTCATAGGCGCCTTTCAGACTGAAAAGTTAGGCAAGAAAGGAATAGAGCAATCGGAGCATAGCAATATTCTCAACTATTTTGCTTTTCATGCAGAATTATTGGATTTAGATGCAAGTACGAAGCGGATACGAAATCAAGGAAGTACCACCCACTGTAATTATCAGTATTAATTTCCATTCTAATCTCATAATAATTTTCTCGACGGAATAAAAGCAGTTATTCGCCAATATTCGGTAGGTAATCTTGTATTTCATAACATTAATCACATTCGTTATTGATATGAAACTAGAATACGAATATTCTATTATTTCAAGTAAGATAATACGTTCAGATATCCACGATAAAAAGATAAAATTTTAGTTATTGTAAAGTATCCTCTCGTAACAAATTCTGCCGCACTAATTGAGATCGAAAGCATTTTGGGTTGCCTGAAATAAAAGATGTCATTCAACTATTCCCAAACCAAACAATTATTATTTCCTTTTAATTCAATTACTGCTTTCCTGTCCTATCATTCAAAAATAAATCAAATAGTCTCAGAGATTATTAATTTGAAACATTATACACATTTTACGACATTTGTATTAGGCCGTAAAGAAAAAGAATGTTAACAACCTAAGTTTTTGACAGAAAGCATTAAATTATCTATGAACAGAAACTCTGTCAATGATCTACTAAATTCAATCCATTGATAATGGAAGGAAAACAATGGAATGATGACAAAGAAATAATGAATCATGCTAATTAAGCCGTCGTTTTGATAATCCAATTAAAATTCATAGCATTCCTCACATTCTTTAACAAATCGGTTATCAGTTTGTAACAAAATACAATAACCAATTCAGTTAATAAACTAAGGAATTAGATTGAACTGAGTTCCTTGAAACCCTGAAACAAGAATGCAAAATTGATCCGATACGTAACAAGATAATTAAGGGAAGACAAACATAAACAATGGAAAATAACAATTGAAACAATAGGTCAATCTTAGTGGCAGGTTTGATCGTTAACGTAGAAGAAAAAACAATATCCTACCCTGCTTATAGTACTTATTTTCCTAATTCTAGGCTGCGATCTCACAGGTCTCAGTCCTTCAGACTCAGATGACATTTTAACAGGTATCTAAGAGCGCACAAATCGTGGTTAGCACCAGTTTAAAGTATCACAAAATGATGGCACTTATTTTTGTCACTGTTCAACAATCCTTTACCCTTTCCGAGGGTTCAAATACTTTAAAATATGAATGAATTCGTTGTGATTCGCACATATTCGACTGCTGTTACACTCACGTGCTGTAAATTTCTGGAAACTGTAGTCATGAATAGCTTTAACCGCGGAACTGTACGCGGGTTAGAGTAGGAGTATTGGTTTGTCGACTTTGTGCAGTGCGAAGTTATGATATAGCTTTAACTGTGTGATAATAAAGTAAATATAAATAATTGAAATTAACCTTGACTAAATTTTACTGGTACCAGATGATATTTGTGACGTCACGCGAATGGCGCTTTGTAGTCCTACCGTGCAATTAACTCATGATAAGATACAGTTTTGACGCAGAACCGGATCTAGCTCCAGATGATCATCTAAAAAATTTAAGAAATGCCCTGAGCAGGAGCTTTTGAGCTCTCGTTCTTTGGTGGAGCAATGAGACTATAACCGCAAAATTTAACATGGGATTTGAGAATATATAAATGCAGAATCTCAGAACAATCTGAATTAAATTCTGGAAGACTGGAAAGTATTCAAGAAATTAGATATGTAAAATATAAATAATTACAAATTGAATTCTATGGTTCTGATGATGCGATCCTCTTGAAATTCTACATGAAGTATCAGTTTTGATTCACAAAATGAATTTCACTTGAATCGATTGTCCTATTATGAAAATATAGAGATTCCTCTTTTCAATATTCCAATTGAATTTTCTATGGTTTTGTTGACACTATGGTCTATTAACGCGTTCGCTCCACTCACACATTGAAATATGTTGACCATTAGTCGCTGTCTTTAATAACCTAGTTGATTAAATTACTATTAATGATTGATTACTAATTACTATCATTGAGTATACATCTTCATCTAGTATATTTAAACTCAATGTTATTATACAAAATTTTGAGGTAATAATTGCTCCATCAATGAACTATTATTTCTGATCTACGTCTGCATGTGAAAGTGTATCTTATTTTAGGGTTTTACGATTCTAATATTACGATATTAGATAAAGTCAAAAGATATTCTACAATACAATAGGGATGTTGACTATTTTTTGGAATTCATTTTATTTTGTAGATAAACCCTATACAAACACGAAAATATTACTTTTTTCTTAAAAATATAGTATTTGCCAATAAAAAATACGTTGAAGAAAAGAGAATTAATTTTCCCGCGGAAACGGCACATTATGATGATTACGTCAATAGTCGGTAGACATCATAGACATAGTTTGTCAGTTTGTCTATGGTAAACATACTTTGACTTCTGTCAAAGCGAACTGATTTTGCCTGATTCCTCGTGGAAAAGTTCAATTTAAGCCTTCAAAATGAATATGTCGGTCTATAAAAGCTGAATGAGGTGTTTCTTTTATTTGTAATAATAAATATGAGCTAAAAGTTTGCTACTTACAGAGACAATTCTACGTTATTAAGCTCCACTGCACAAAAATCTTTGTTTTCAGCAAAGAAACTTGCGACCATCAGGGAATCAATCTTCGTTAAGTTACTACTATATTACCCTTGATGAATCCTATCTCCATTATAAAGAAAATTGTAGATTATCGTTCTTATAACGAATAATCGAACTATTCTGTTCTCTTTCAGCTTTCAACTTCTTGAGTTCGAAACATAGATATGATGTTCTATATATTTACTATGGTTCAAGTCACAAAACCGTGGGTTTCACAAAGCTTTATTGGGCAATCAAATCGTTCGTTTTGAAGTAAGTCGATGGTTTATGTCAAAAATGAATTGAAAATTGCAGAGAAATGATGACATTTCAATAATCAAGGTGATTGGAGTTTTGTGGAACCTGGCCTATGAATGTATTTTGTTGATCTGAGCACCGAACATTCGAATTTGCAATGACAATACCTGCATAGTGACGTCAATTACCTCTGATTGGCGTTCGCAGTCACGTGATAGTTGATAATAAATAACATAATTTGAATCAGCTTTATTTAATTCGACGAGAATAATAAGATCACTAAAATGGTTTTTTAGGATTGCAAAAATTTCCTTCTATGAGGAAAACCTCAATTTATATGAATTCGTAACATGAGTCAACATCCCTATTGTAGAATATCTTTGGATAAAGTGATTTCACAGAAAGCCAGTCCTGCATGGTCTCAGAAATATGTCGCTGATTCGTTATCAGCTTATATTTTATCTACTGACCTGCGAGATTCCTTGCCGACTCATCCATGGTTTGCAATTCCCTTCGAATACATACTACAATACAATCGTTTTTATTCGATATGTGACAGTGTCTTAAACTAATTAGTTATGCTGATCTTTTTTTTTCTAACTTCTTTGAGAAGGGAAGAAGTTTTTAGTAATTCCAACCCCTTTTTTACATGGTTGTTAGTTGAAAATAACAGAAAGCTAATGTATTCAATCTGCCAATCTTTTTGATATGAATATTTGGTATTAAATCATTTTTGGTAATAAAAGTAAATAATTAAATGATTGATTTGGAATATGAGTAAGTATTATATTGTATAAGCGATAATATGGGAAATACACAAATCATTTACCTATTGCATAACAGAATTGAATAAATTGATCTGTAAAATTTATTGCGTTTTTTTCAAATGAAAACATTGTGTCCCAAGTACTCGTCATACAAAACAGGAGGAAGTATTCGTGAAAGAGTAACACTATCTTTTACAAAATTTTAAGTTTAATACAAAAGTTAGAGGTAACCTAGTAAAAAATTACTGTTTTACTTCCGCTAAGGCGCGTTTGGCGGAGTCAGTACCTGAATGGGTGATCGTAAAGTAAAGCTTTGTTTTGAGAGCGTTTAAACAATATTGTGAAGGTTAATGAATATATTCTGATCCCTAATCAGTATACTTTTTGGTTTTTTAAGGCATACAAATATCTGGGATGAAAGGGGAAATTCACGAACCCCGGTAAAAAAAATACCATTATCCACTAGGTTATTATAATGACCAGGGACTAATGGTCGAAATATTTGTTTGTTGAGTCCGAGACCATTATAGTCGGTAGATTAATGAACGAGTTGACTACGAGATTTTTCTGTGGACCTCATTATGAATTGAGATAAATTTCTGACTGTAATACATTATTTTGCACAAGACATATATTGTTTTTATGCTCCAACAGAGTTTTGGCATTACTCGTATTGCTACTGGATGCTTTAATTGTGTTCAGCATAAATTGAACATTAAAATAATGGATTATCAATATTCAATTTCGTGCACATCAAACTCACATTTTATTTTGACGGCAAAACAAATCAAAATACATACAGGCAATCAAATATTTGCGGGATTGTGTAACTGATGGGCAGATGAACAAGCGCACAAACTCCTGATCTCACGTCAGTGATTCTCTAACTTATTTTCACTCAAGATTTTCAGTGCAAAAATAAAATAAAGGTCAAAGCAGAACACGGATAAGTGGAGATGAATGCAAAAATTTTTAATTTTGCTATGAGCAGAATTGCGTTTTTGAGAGCTCGTTCTCTATAAAAGAATGCTATATCGTTTTGCCCAAATATCTGTAATTTTCTAATTTTGAGCCGAAAATAGTCTTAAAAGATACATTTCTACTCCCTGATGACGAATTCGTGGTAAAATTCTGTCCGTGGGTCCGTCCGTCCTCCCGTTATCAAAATAACTTTTTTTTTGTTTGTCAATATCTCAGACAAAACGAAACCAATCGAAATGAAATGTTACGGCCAAATGCGAGATGCTCATAATCAAAGATTATATAGTATAGTCCATTCACGAAAGGTTGAGCCGTCGGTTGGCCATGGAAATTTGGCATATTCCACTGTGTATATTTAAATTTTAGGTTATGTTCTTTATTTTCTTGTCAGATTGATACGCAATGTTGTCAATATCGCATAGAGTTGTCTGACAACTCGCAAGCTCGTCGGACAAGGCCGGGTACATTCGGTAACGTTGACTTTATTTTACGTAATGACAGCAAATACTGCCAACTTCAGTGAAATAAAGAAACGCCTACTATGTGCTCAACCTTTCGTGAACGGACTATATAATAAGTGAATAATAATACTCTATAATCTTTGCTCATAATGAGCCTTATGCAAAATTTTGTTTCCATCATAGTGTAGGTAAACAGAACCATAGTAAATTCAATTAGAATATTGAAAAAGAAGAAACTTCATATTTCCATAAAAAAATATCCGATTAGAATAAACTCTATTTTGTGAATGAAGAATGTTATACAAAATGTTCATGCAAAATATTGTGGCCATAGTAACAGAACCATAAAACCATAAATAATTCAATTGGAATATTGAAAACAAGAATCTTTATATTTCCATAAATGAATGGAGACTGATAAACTGAATTTTCATGCAAAATTATTGGCCATCGTGTGTTAACAGAACTATAGAAAATTGAATTGGACTATGGAAAAGAAGAATCTCTATATTTTCATAACAGGATATCCAATTAGAGTGAAATTTATTTTGTGAATCAACACTGAATTTAATTTTTTTAACTATTCATTTTTAACATATTTCATATTGTGAATAGTTTTCATAATATAATTCCGTTTATACTGAGATTTTGTATGTATACCTATATTTGGTATCAATCTCAAGTCCCATATAAAATTATGAGGTAATAGTCTTATTGCCCCACCAATGAACGAGCGCTCAAAAGCTCCTGCTCAGGTCCTTTCTTGAATTTTTTTCAACTACAGTTGGACATGCAAGTATCAATAATAGGTTATGCTGTTAAAATGGCACCAAAAGGGTTGTATTTCAACGATTTAGCTGATATGATATGTTGTTTAATCGATAAGCAAAAATGAATATTCGAAAGGGTAGCTTATTATCAGAAAAAACTTCATAATATCAACATCAAAAACCGAAAAATAAAGAAACAATGAAACTGACTGACAGTCCCAATGTATTCATGGGTTTCACAAAGCTTGATGGGATCATTGATTTGAATTGAGTTCATTCATTCATTGGTTGTCGAGAATAAACCAAAATTAACAAAGAAATGAAAACATTTCATTGTTCAAAAGTGATGAAACTGATGAAAGTTTTGTGAAACCCATTTTATGTATCACAAAATAATAAATAATAAGAGAGGTTCTGTATTATGTGTATTATTCATAATTACGAGCAACACGTTAATCAAATAATTTGATAAACCTTACCAGAATTCCCGAATCTCTCCTGGAATCCGGATCTTTTTCAGGATCGTCATCATCCCTAGTTTCAACTTGACCCATTGCCCCAACTGGGGCTCATCAAAAACTATGTGAGATGTGAGTTTTTCACACCTTTCCTTGTAAATTTTACGTTGCACTATCAATAAAGCACTGTCGCACAACAGTTACAGAACGAGAATAATCCTAAATCCTATTATATTTTAGAAATCTAGTTTTCGTCTTCAAGGGAAACAACCCCAACCTCGACCAGTTACTCGGCAGTCACTGCGTCCTTGAGAATTCAACCCCTGAGACCAGTGGCGCCACACTGGGATGGACGGCACCATATTTATGACATTATTAGGGGAATGATCCGTCTCTTTTTATTATTGGGGTAGTTTCGCAGATACTGAATATATTATTTATTATCAAATTTCTCTCGAATATTTCAGGCTGTTTTGAAAAGATCAGAGAAACAAATTTTTATTCATTAGGACAATGAAGCATCTCTGAAAAAAAATTGAGAAAAGCCCTGAGCAGGAGCTTTTGAGCGCTCGTTCATTACCTCAAAATTATATATGGGACTTGAGATTGATACCAAATATATAAATGCAGAATCTCAGCACAATATTCTGAAAATTATTCAGAAAATGAAATATGTAAGAAATATATAGATATAAAAAAAATTTAATTCTATGGTTCTGATGATGCGATGCGATACTCTTGAAATTGTGCATGAACATTCAGTATAGTAGGTTTCATTGTCAAAATAAATTTCACTCGAATCGGATATTCTGTTATGGAAATATGTATAAAGATTCTTCTTTCAATATTCCTATTGAATTTTTATAGTTCTATTAACACTATGACCACGAACTTTTGCATGAAAATTCAGTATATCGATCTTTATTCACCGAAAAAATTTTACTCGAATCAGATATCTTGTTATGGAAATAGGTATAAATATTTTTCTTTTCAATATTCCAATTGAATTTTCTATGGTTCTGTTAAAACAATGGCCACAATATTTTGCATGAAGATTCGCACAAAATTTAAAAATAATTGGATAGACATTCAGAATATCGATCTCCATTCACAAAAAAAATTTCACTCGAATCGGATATTTTTTTATGGAAAAATGAAGTTTCTTTTTTTAATATTCCAATTGAATTTTCCATGGTTCTGTTCACACTGTGGTCACAAAATTTTGTAAGAGGCTTGTAACATTTTATTCCGATTGGTTTCGAATTTTCTGAGATATTGAGGAACAAAAATTTTGAATGACCATTATTTATGGAACACCCCGTACGATTTGGCTGGATAATGAACTTAACCGAGGAGTTTGGGACCCGAACTCATCCTGAATCTTTCAAGTCTCTAGGACAATCCCTTCGAAAGTTATTGTGCTAACGGCCGGGTGGCCCCACGAACAGAATTTAATTTGACCACGAATTCGTCGTCAGGGAGTAGAACCCTATAGTTTGAGACCATTTTCGGATCAAGATTAGAAAATTACAGACATTTGGGCAAAACGATATAGCACTCATTTAAGTAGAACGACAGCTCAAAAAGGCTTATTTTAGATTGACTTTAGGTTTGATTTCCAAAATTGATCCGCAAGTGTATTGGTAAGGTATATGAAATATCCTTAATAAAAGGTTAATTTATAGTTATAGTGTTTATGGACTGATGAGAAAAATTAAAAAGGGATTCTTCAGATTATTTTATGAAAAGGAGTTCTCATGAATGTATGTCCGGAAATGCATTGTTTCCAAGATACAGAGGGTGTTGAAGTTTTTCTTAAAAACTTACTAAAAAATGGTATGCCTGTGATAATTTTTAACTCACAAAGTGACAAAAAATCTTTTTTAAGAAAATTAAACATCTTAACGCGTATTTGTCGTTACTTCACCTTCAACCCATTATGTAATATGTAGTAGAGATATTTAATTTTTTATATGAAAATAACGGATTTTTGGTCACAAACTGAACGAAGAAATGAAATATAATTGTTAGTTTCAAATATCTCACTGGCGTACCCAATTTTTTAGTCAGTTTTAAGTAAAACTTTAGCCCCCTCTGTATCTTTGGAAACAAATGAAATATTTCATTTCCTGACCTACACATTTATGGAAACTAATTTTCATAAAACGATCTTAATCCCTCTTTAATGTTTCGTATCAATTCATAAACACCCCTTATAAATTAAACGTTTATAAAGGGTATTATTTCATATAGGTACCTACACTTGCGGACAAATTTTGGAAATCAAACTCAAAGTTAATCTAAATTCTTCTTTTCAGAAATTATTTTTTCTCAATGAATAAAAATTATTTTTCTCGATATTGTCAAAAAAGCATGAAATATTTGAGAGAAATTTGATATAACAGTGGCGGGCTCACTAGTATTGACTTTCATAATTCGAGAAAAATTGGCCAATGCATTTTTCCGAATTCAAATTCATTTATTCCTATTCAATTCCGAACAAAAAGGCTTTCTTCGTTTTCTCTAGAATGTACCTACCACTGTTCGACTGTTGAGTGTTCAGTATACTAACACTTGCGGACATATTTTGGAAATCAAATTCGAAGTTAATAATCTGAGGTCTTTTTTTCAGAAATTCTTTGCTTTCATGATTATGTGTTGTCTTGATGAATAAAAATTAAATTCCTCGATATTCTCAAAAGAGCTCAAAATATTCCAGAGAGGTGTGTGATAAAAAATAATACTTTACTGAGGTGTCTTCAATAACTTCAGTGGCGAGTCCACTAGTATTTTGACTATAATGATTCGAAAAAAGGAGGCCAATTAATTTTTTCTGAATTCAAATTGATTTCCTATTCAATTAATAAAAAAAGGCTCTTTCCGTTTTCTCTAGAATATGTATTAGGTACTAGCTTTTCAGTATAAATTTGAAAACTTGTTGTTAATAAAATAATCATTTGATTTCGAAATATGTTTCGAAATACTGTAAGACATTCAAAAAAATTAGGAAAGCCCTGAGCAGGTGCTTTTGAGCGCTCGTTCCTTGGTGGAGCAATAATGCTATTACCTCTCAAAATTTTGTAAAGGACTTGAGATTGACACTAAATATAGAAATGAAAAATCTCAGTACGATATGGTCGGAATAATATTCTGTAAAAACACTTAAATATGTAAAAACTTGACAATTGATAGTTATTTAATCAACTAGGTTATTAAAGATAGCGACTAATGGTTAAGAAATTTCAACGCGTCCGCACCGCTCACGCGTTAATAGTCCGAGACCATTAGTCGCTTGATTAATAACCGAGTTGATTACCAGATTTTTCTGAAGATCTCAACATGAAATGTGTATAAATTCTTAATTAAAATACATTCTAATTTTGCACAAGACATACATTTGACATAATGGAATGTTTCTATAATCCAGTAGAGTTTTGACATTTCTCGTAGTTCTTCTGAAACTTTGTGTACGGTTGGTTGGTTGCCATAAGGATTGCACATTAAAATATAGCATACATTGAGCATTCATATGGGTCATTAATGTTCAATTTTGTACACATTAAAATCGCCTTTTATTTCGAGGTCAGCGGAATAAAAAATTACCTTCTATCCCAGCAAACACAAAATACAGCAATTGTACAGATACTGCGTTACAAGTGCCACCTGAATGCAGCACATAAATTGTTGTATTAAAACTGCACAGTTTCTGTATTGATAATAATGCATTTCAAAGAATTCAGTATTTGAAGTACAGTTGCTGTACAGTTTCTGCGCAACAAAAATTAAGTGTCTCATGCGCAACCAGTGAAGTTCAGTAAATGTGCAGTAACTGTGATGTAATAACTGCAAAAAGTTCAAATGCTTGTTACCAGGCACGGCATCGTACGGACTCTGACCAATCACAACATGACCCCATCGTGGGGTAGGTCGGAGTCCTTACGTTAGGTTTAGGTGCCACCATTTTATTGTTTAGCAAGTGTAGTGGTTGGGAGGTTGCGTAAATAAGATTGTGGAAAGTGATATGATATTGGTTTTAGCGCCTTATAAAATTATTAATTATTGCTCCGTAACATTTCAATTGAACGTTTTATTGTTCGGTTTTGAAAGTGTGCAGTGTGCAATGATGCAGTCCTATCAAGATGAAACAAGGTAAAATTATTTTTTTAACCTCATATTCCTCCTATTTTAGAAGCCATACGTATTAACGAGAGCTGCGAAAATGCCACGCAGATTGATGTTGAAACAACAATAAAAACATGGTTGAGAAACCTGTATGAGGAGTGAGGAGCAGCCAAACCCAAAATGTATAAACCTCCGAAGAAATTTATTTTGTTTTTATTATATTTTGATTTATATATACATATTTTATTTTATATTTTTTATGAATATTCCTGTTTCAGTTATATATTTTTTTGTTTAATATAGAATTTCTTTTCGAGCTAATTTTTTATTGGATTTCACACCAAAACCGAAAACAATAGGATCAGTTTGTTTCAAAACTTTTACATATTGAATTCCGTAATCAAATTTAAAGTTGCTGAACAGTACAAACTCCGTTTGGTATGCAACCTTTGTATAGCGTTGCCGCATTTCAAATTTTGTACAGTTCCTGCGTTTCAGTGTTTGCTGGGATGGTTCTGATGATGCGATCTTCTTGAAATTTCGCATGAACATTCTGTATTTCAATCTTCATTCACAAAATTAATTTCACTAGAATAGGATCTCTTGTCTCTAGTCTCTAGGACAATCCTTTCGAAAGTCATTGTTTCACGCACTCATAAAATTACGAAATTCTTATAGGCGTTGAACAAAAGGAGAATTAAATAATAAGTCTCAAAAACTGCAAAACTATTTATTCCCTTCTGGTTGGAGAACGTATACTGGAAACTTCCAGACAAAACACAACGATAAAATAGACGTAGGTACAATACAAATATATACGTAAGCACGGAGGGTTGAACTCGAACTAACTCACCCCGGCCCCCGGCCGGGTCCTGGTACTTCGTCGGGGCTCTTTCCAGGCTCGACCTTGGTCGAACTCCCCCGATCTTGATATCCCACAGTGGTACGATCCCGGGTATTTTGTGTGGCCTACATTCTCTATGATGTTTCTGACATCCTCCCACCTGAGAAACATTTTTGGACAACAAAGAAATGGTTTATCAAAAACAAAAGAGACATCATCCATCAAAACAAATAATTACATATACTAAGTCTAACTAAAATTTAAACAGTGTCCAAAGTCTTACACTGACCCATATTCATAGGTCATAACGCGAAGGTATTTTTGTCTTCCGACCCGATCGAGTGGTTTTCACTTCACAGACCTTCTGCGTCCGACAAGGTCCTTTCGCACTCGCGCACTCTTCCAAACCCCCAAATGACAACATCTTGACGTCGGTAGACGCGACGGACTCGACGGAGTTTTTGCCGGAACTTTGTGGTTTCTTGTCTTGAAACTCTGGGGCCTCACTACCTTCTAGAGGGTACAGTCGTTGTATTGGTCTCAGCATCGACCCTCGGCTAGTTTCAACTCTGACCAATCGGATTTCACCATCCTTCCCTGGTAGTAACTCGATTACTCGCGCCAACGGCCAGTCGAGACGCTTACTGTTGTCGTTACCCACAAGCACCAGATCTCCCACACTAACCTGACGTGTCCTTTTCTTTTCAGAAAGGAGTTTCAATTGTCCAAGATATTCTGCCCGGAAGCGAACTCGTAAATTCTCGCGGAGCGTCTGAATTTTCCGCACTTTTCTACTCAACGACGCACTGTCGATCAGATCACCCTCCGGTAAACCGGATTCAGCTCTATCACGGAGAAACATAGATGGACTTAGCGCCACTAAATCGTTCGGATCATCTGACAGATACGTTAATGGTCTCTCATTCACAACCGCCTCGCATTCACATAGAAGTGTTAACAGTTGTTCATAATGCAACGAAGCACGTCCTAACGATCTTCTCAATAGTTTTTTCAGTAAACCGATAAGCCGTTCCCAAAAACCACCCCACCAAGCCGCTGTTGGGGGGTTAAAACGCCACTGGATTCGCTGTACCGACGTCTCTCGCACAATTATGTCCCAGTTCAGCGCAGCGAACGCGTTCTCGGCGCCTATGAAATTAGTCCCGTTATCACTATACACAGTTTTAGGCCTTCCGCGTCGCGAAATGAATCGACGAAATGCCTGGAAAAAGTTCGACGTCGAAAGAGAAGTACAAAGTTCCAAATGAACAGCACGGTATATGGCACACGTGAATAGGCAAATCCACGCTTTCTCTCCACTTTTCAGGAAAAGCGGGCCGGCAAAGTCAACTCCAGTCACCTCAAAAGACACCGCATCCCGAACCCGATCCAGAGGCAAAGGTGGGCTTATCACCTCCATAGGTTTCGCGTCGTATCGTCTGCAAGCTACACACTTAGATAATACTGATTTTATCGTTCTTCTCCCTCCAAGAATCCAAAACCTCTCTCGAAGTAGGCTTAGCAATCCTTGTGTACCAACATGGTGTGACCTTAGATGTGTACTCATTATTAACCGATCTACCAACTGGGACTTGCTCGGTAGCACGATAGGGAATCTGAAATTTTCCGTATCTTCGCGATTGGACACTCTGGACTTCAGACGAATCAATCCATTCTCATCCTGAAATGGGTTAAGGCCACTTATCTTCTGATCATCTATACCAGAAAATGCTGCCGATTGAACGAGTTTCAAAATAAAAACTTCAGCCTTCCTCAGTTCTTCAACCGATAACTCACCAGAACCTCGTTCATTTGGTTTCCTACAGTGGCGAACAAAACGAAGTATCCATGCTATCATTCTAATAGTCATATCGTACTTCCCGAAGTAATCTAAATGCCAGAAGGCGATCCCATTCGTGTTTATCAAAGATGTAACTAATTTTTTCCTCTTTTCAGAATTCACCTCCTTTTCGTTGTATATTGGAATGCCTAAAGGCCAAGTGCTCTGAGGTCCGCACAACCATTTTGGACCCTCCCACCATCTAGATTCCAATAGTTGTTTTGGCGAACAACCTCGTGAGGGTAAATCCGCAGGATTTATTTTACCTGGCAAATGTCGCCAGTCGCTCTCTAAGGTTAACTTCCGAATTTCCATGACCCTGTTCCACACAAATATTCCCCATTCTTCCTTTCGTTGGATCCATGAGATAACTGTAGAAGAATCACTCCAGAAATAACACTGAAGATCATGTTCCAAATTACTTTTCACATGGGAGAACATCCTTGCTCCGATTGTAGCCGCCAGCAGCTCTAGTCGAGGAATAGTCATTTTCGAATTCGATTTTTTTATCGGAGCCACTCTAGCTTTAGCTGCTAGAAGAGAAATCTGAACTCTATCTTGAAATTCACATCGTAAAAATATCACGCAAGCGTAAGCATCTTGACTTGCATCGCAGAAAGTATGTAGACTCCTACCCTGTATCCCTGGGTCGCCTATCAAGTTCCAACGAGGGACTTCGACACGTGTCAAGTAACTCAGATCTCGTACCCAAGCCTTAAACGCCCTAGCTTTAACTTCCTCGATCGGCTGATCCCAGGACAGTTTATCTTGCCATAAGGTTTGTAAGATCAGCTTAGGTTGCAACAAAGCAGGACACAAAAATCCAATAGGATCAAAAACCTTCTGCGTCATCGAGAGAATCACTCTCTTGGTGATCTGGGAGCTCTCCATATCAGAGGAATTTCCGAAAAGGGTAGGATTGATGGTAAGAACATCTCTGTGGGGATACCATCTCAATCCAAGGACGGAACAGGGTTCTTCCTTTCCTTCACGAGTGTTATACCTTGTGTGTTCCCATCCTCTGAGGTCAAATTGTCCCTCAGCCAAAATGATAATAGATTCTTTAATGAATCTTTCTAACGTTGGTTCGTCCGGTAGACTCGTCACACAATTATCAACATAGAAACTCTTGCTCAACTTCTTCAGTGTATCCTTAGAGTACCCATTGGGGCCATCACTCTTTTGAAGGCATCTATTAAGATGATGCTCTAAGGTCATAGCTAACAGAAAAGGGCTACTGTTCAGACCGAAAACGACACGACTATGTCGTAAAACTATTTCCTTTCCTTCAGAATCTTGCCATACAAATCTCAGAAAATCTCGATCTTTTTCATGTATGCTTATTTGCAAAAAGGCTTTACGAATGTCAGAAATGACTCCGAACTTATGTTCTCGAAACCTGGATAGAATAGAGGGAATTAGCTCTATCATATTGGGACCTTTCTCAAGACAGTGATTTAGAGATGGTTTGCCCTTTTCGTGAGCAGAAGCGTCAAATACTGGTCGAATTTTCGTAGTGCTCTCATTTTTGACGACAGGTCTGTGAGGTAAGTAATGACACCGAGTTTGAACCATGCGTTTGTCTTCTACTAACTCAATGATACCTTCAGCTAGCCAATCTTCGAAAACCTGTCTATATTGTATGTAGACATCTTCTCTTTTCAGTTTTCGTACAAGTGAAGACAGCCTACTTTGAGCTAGACCATAATTCGATTCGATTGGGGGGTGGCCTTCGAGCCACGGAAGTCGAACTTCATACCGTCCTCCATCGACAATCTTCACATTTCTCAAAAAGAAATCTTTCGCTTCTTGAGCCATTTCATTTTTACTATTTTTGTCGGACGGTTCCTTTATACCAATCGTTTCTAAGTCCCACAAATCAGTTATTGTAGCCTCGTTGAATGAAAGATTCATCGTTGTCAAAGCTACATTACAATGAACCTTGGAAGGCATTGTTCCCATTAAAGTCCATCCGAAGTGGGTATCATAAGCCGACAACCCCCGAGCAAGTTCCAGTCGCCTTCCTGTGTAAAAATCTCCAGCAGCGTCCGCGCCTACCAGTAGTTCTATTGGGCCAGCATCATCGACGTCCGACAGGCACACACCTAACGCTTTCAATTCATCGATCCAAGGCCCTCGAATGACTGGGGCGACATCATTACAGATCCTTAACTGATCTAGTACTTCAAAAGTATAGGAAGTTTCACCACCATCACATGTGATGTCGTAGCAACAATGTTTATTCACTGTCTCAGCACCTCCAAACAAGCAGTGTACGAGATTCTCTTGTCTTTTCGGTTTTAAACCCAATTGTGCTGCCGTATCCTTTAAAATATAGGAACGTTGTGACCCCGTGTCAATTAACGCTCTAACAACTTTAGTTCCATTCGTACCTTTCAATAATATTCTCAAAGTCTGCAGGCATATGTGATTAGCAGTTTGATTCGACAACACTTGATCCTTGGCGAGCTCAGTAACGCTCCCACCAATACCTGGTGATCTACTTTGAACCTCAGTTGCGTTTACTGGCAGGTTTGGACACATAAGTGTCGAGTGAGGGCGGCTACACAAAACGCATCGCAAATGTCCCTTACATCGTTTTCCCTGATGTCCGACCTTCAGACATTTGAAACAAGCTCTCTTTTTTAATAGCACATCCTTTTTCTGGCACAGGCTCATTTTCTGAGCTTTAAAACAATTTTCACTGTCGTGGGTACCACCGCAAAACAGACAAACAGCCGCTCCAACGTTATTGACTAATCCTTGCGCCGTTGGAAAGTCTACAACCCCCCTTTGTGAATATTTTCCTTTTACCATACCGTTTGTTTCTTTAGCCTTCATAGAAGCATATTTTTCATTCAGACCGAAGCCCTCTGCTGCCATATTAATTCTCTGCTCACTCTCCACCTCCTTTTGTAAAAAAAGCATCAAATTTTTTAATTGTTCTTCGAGACTAGCAGTAGAACTATGAAATGTGGAACGCTGCCATACCTTCATTAATTCATTCGGAAGACATGACTCAATTAATGGAAACAAAATTGCAGCACTTCGGTCTGAGGTTATACCCAACGTATCTAGCGCTCTCAACTGAGTCTCAATTCTGTCATAAAGAAAGGAAACCTCTACCTTTTGTGCAGATGAAGTGTTCAGGAGAAGTTTCAACAGCTCCCTGACGTATACTTCTATCTGCAAGTCTTCTCTACCAAATCTACTTTGCATGCTTTCTATGATTTTCGGATAGTTTTGAGCCATGACAGGGTAACTTTCGACTAGCCTTCGAGCTCTACTGTTAGGAATAGTTGCTTGTTTCAAATATTCAATTTTATCACAATCATCAATTGAATTGTCTTCGTGAATTCTTTTGAACTGAGCCCAAAATGGAAGCCAATCTTTAATCTCCCCATCATACTGTTTGAACTCAATCATAGGCAATCTAAATTTGCGCATACCTGTCTTTTCCTCCGTTGAAGGGTCACTTGTATGGCGACTTCTTTGGCTCTGCAGCGATTCTGACTCCTCTCGGATTCCCTCATATCGAACTTTAATAAGACTGAACCTTTTTGCGTATTCATCCCAACTCTGCAATTCTGCTTCCAATTCCTCTTCAGTAGCACTTTCTAACCAGAGTTCATATATTTCCTTATTCACTGAACACAAACTGTCAAATTTTTCCGATAAAAGTTCGAATACCACGCGAATAGAGTCCTCATCGCGCGATTCCACACTCGCAAACGCATCGAATTCCTTCGCTGTTCTTGTGAACGCAGCACGGAGCGCCTTCCTACTTTTCTTCTTAATATCAAGATCGCCAGACATCGTAAACTCGGTTCAAAACCACCAAACGTTACAATGAATATCTAAATCTGAAACGCGGTCTAAGTTTACGAACTGAAGAGTTTTTTACCGACACTTCACTCTGTTATGAAAACGTTAGCCTCACATAAACAAAACGTTCTCCAACATGTCCTGTCACGGTCGCCAGATGTTTCACGCACTCATAAAATTACGAAATTCTTATAGGCGTTGAACAAAAGGAGAATTAAATAATAAGTCTCAAAAACTGCAAAACTATTTATTCCCTTCTGGTTGGAGAACGTATACTGGAAACTTCCAGACAAAACACAACGATAAAATAGACGTAGGTACAATACAAATATATACGTAAGCACGGAGGGTTGAACTCGAACTAACTCACCCCGGCCCCCGGCCGGGTCCTGGTACTTCGTCGGGGCTCTTTCCAGGCTCGACCTTGGTCGAACTCCCCCGATCTTGATATCCCACAGTGGTACGATCCCGGGTATTTTGTGTGGCCTACATTCTCTATGATGTTTCTGACAGTCATCGTGCTAAAGGACGGACGTCCCCACGGACAAAATTGAATTTGACCACGAGTTTGCCATCTGGGAGTCGAACCCTATCGTTTTTGCATTCGAAAATTACAGATATTTGGACAATATGATATAGCACTCGTTTAAGTAGAACGAGAGCTAGAAAATTACTAAGTTTAGCAAACCAACTCACCCTATTAAACCTATTGAACGTGCGTATGTGTGGTCATCTATAAGAATTCTATATGGCAAAGTCGGGAATTAGATAGGCCCCATGTACCTACGACCCCTTGATGACGCCCATTTGTTTCACGATTATTTAATAAAGATTCTTAAAACAGTCTTAATTAGCGCTAATATAAGCCCATCAAAGCTTGTAAACACAAGCATTTTGCTCCCTTCTGAATTTTTTTCAGTAAGTTTTTGCGATCCGCCTATGGGTCATGATTTGTTTCATTGTCCACATCACAAGGGTTAAAATGATTGCGGTAAAAACTACACTCTAACAGAGCATGCGCGTAATCACTCTTACTTTCCGGATTCTCTTTGTTTCGAAGGAAAAACAATCTATACAAAACGGAAACCTATCATATCCATTGGCTGTAGGTAGTCAAAACAAAATCGCATCTAATCAGCACCTCTTACTGTAATCAATACCCGAATACCGTCTCAAACACACAAAGGCGTATTCAAAAGTTGAATCGATGTCTTGAATTGAAATGTAATACCGCAAATTTCAAACAAACTCCGAGCTTTTTATTCGTGATATACCGGATATACGGTTTATCCTTTGTTGAGCGCTCGTTCTACTTAAACGGGTGCTATATCGTTTTGCCCGAATGTCTGTAATTTTGAGTCGAAAATGGCCTCATACGATAGGGTTCGACACCCTGATAAAGAATCCGTGGTCAAACTCAATTCTGTTCGTGGGGCAGTGGCGGATCGTGGGATTTCAATCAGAGGAGGCCTGAGACCACGCAACCAACAAAATAATTTATTTCGAACTGTAATTTATTATTGCATACAATTCTAAGTAGAACGAACGATTATGATCAGAATTAATAATTAAATTTGGCATTGCCGGCCGAGGAGTCTTAATTACTTGAGTTATAAAAATGTTGCTAAGGTATTCTATTGAATTTAAATAAAATCTACAGGATCTTGCGTTTCTTTAAGTTCACCACTTGCATTATAATTCTCACTTCTTGTTTTCGTTTCCACCTTTCTTGCTGAAATATTACAATCTCACCTACAAACTTTTCCGAAAAATGTCACAAAACTACAAACTGAGAGGATTAATACTTCTTCAATCAAAAGGGAGGGAATCAAATTCAAAACAACAGCTGATCTCCATCCACGATCGCCGGGGTTGATTTGGGCCGATCGGACGTTCAGTTTCGGCGAAGCTCGTTTCCTAGAAGCGAAAATAATGCCGCGGAGCCGGACCTCCGACACGTTATCTACAGCTTGAATTTTGAGTGGTTTCCGCACCGTTCATTTGAAGAAGTTTGAAATTTTACATTCTAACGAACCTCGCCTCGTGGAGGCGAGCCTCCTTCGCTAAGCGATTTGCCTGCTATCCGTTACGCTGTATTGTGTGTTGCGAATAATGTGTGAAGATTTTAGATCGCTGAGTAATAAACATATGCTTCTAACTTTGAGATTTGGATAGTAGATGTGATGTGATTATTTTTTATTTGAACTTGAATTTAAAATTGAATAAAATGCAATGAAATTAGGGGAGGCCTGGCCTCCTTTGAGCAGCCGCCACTGCCGTGCGGCCGGCCGGCCGTCCGTTAGTACGATAACTTTCAAAGGGATTGTTCTAGAGACTTAAAATTTGCAGGGTGAGTTCGGTTCCCAAATGGATAGGCTAAGTTGGTTAACAGCCAAATCGTACAGGGTGTTATCCATAAATTATGAATGTTCAAAGTTGTTGTTCCTCAATATCTCAGACACAACGAAACCCATCGAAATGAAATGTTGAGCCAAATGCTCATATAATGAGCCTCTTGCAAAATTTTGTGGCCATAGTTTAAACAGAACCATAAAAAATTAAGAGAAGAAAACTTCATATTTCCAAGAAAAGATATCCGATTCGAGTGAAATTTATTTTGTGAATGAAGATTGGTATACTGAATGTTCATGCAAAATTTTGTGGTCATAGTGTTAACAGAACCGTAGAAAATTCAATTGCAATATTGAAAAGAAGAATCTATATATTTCCATAACCGGATATCCGATTCGAATGAAAATCATTTTGTGAATGTAGTCTGATATACTGAATGTTTATGCAAAATTTCAAAAGGATCGCATCATCGAACCATAGAATTATATTTTTTACATATTTCAGTTCAGAATATTAAACCGATCGTGCTGAGATTTTGCATTTTTACATCAATCTCAAGTCCTAAACAAAATTTTGATGTAATAGCCTCATTGCTCCAGCAATGAACGAGAGCTCAGAAGCACCTGCTCAGGACTTTTCTTAAATTTTCAGATAATAAACGTTTGTACCCTTGTCTTCATATACAGGCTGACTATTGAACGGAAAGAGTTAGAGAAATTTTGAGGACTATATTGGTCTCTATTTGTTTATTAGTTCAACTTCTCTGTTCAAATATCATATTTTGAAAATTTCAGCTGTTGAAGTTGTTCCTTACGAAGGTTCTATTGTTTACGGTCGGCCGTGAGTACTTAAATACCAGTGAAAATAGTTTGGGTTAAATAAATGAAATGTTTTCATTGATTAGGTTTATTCATTCAACAATTATCAAAGAAATCGAAAACTTATAACAATAATTATAGTAATAAAATATTTCAAGATATATTAGTAAGAGAAATATTATCATAAACCAGAGCCGAAGACTTTATTCCATTCTAATAACAGATCTAGATCCTTTGTTGAAACACTGGACTTAACACGAAGGAATGCTTTTTTGAAATCATCCATCATTAAAGGTCGTACCTCATTGGGTTGTATTTTTTCAATAAGATGCATGTTGATTGACCTTATTGGCCCCAATGAGGCCTCTGAACACAAGCTTCTGATGTCTGCACCAGAGTATCCTTCCGAAATTTTAGCAACTTCCTCGAAATCATTTTCAGTTAGTTGGTGATTTTCCCCTGCGATCAATTTCTTAAGCAGTTCCAACCTTGCCTGAAATATTATAAATAATTAATTCAGCAAACTAGAAAACTACAAAAATTTTGAAAGAATTTTAACGCAGAGAATAATCAGCTATCTAGGAAGGTACATTCCAGTATACCAGTTCGGATTCAAATGCAAAAAAAGGGATAAAAAATCGGTAGCATTATTCCTGGATAATCAGAAGGCTTTTGATAGTGTCTGGCACGCTGGCTTAATATATAAACTAGCAGAATTACAATGTCCCAACTCAAGATCATCTATAAATTCATATCACGAAGAACTACACAGGTCAGAGTGAAGAATGAAATATCAGATCCAATTACACCTCTTCAGGGTAATATTAAACCCATACTTCGGAACTAATCCCGTCAACCCTATTTGGGGCTCTTCAGTATGGAGGAGCTCCGTCTGAAAGGCATTCTAGGTTCCCTTATTTGAAGAAATGTCACCTAGCTCTGAGAATAACAGTGCCAAAGCGCCATCTCCTGGGATCCTTACGAACACCTACCTCCGATTCATGAACCTTGAACGAAGTGTGAGATGTTTAGCCGTTTTTTCATACAAACTGGCGGTAGTCCAACTACGTGGATTTAACTTTCAGTCGCTGAAGTGGAAACGCTCTTTTAATCGTCATAAACCAGACGGAGATGGCGCTTTGGTTCTGTTATTCTCAGAGCTAGGCGACATTTCTTCAAATAAGGGAACCATACTGAAGAGACCCAAATAGGGCGAAATAGCTATTTTTGGATGCTCTGTTTGATATTACCACTATGCATGTTCTTTGTGTGTTGACGGGATTAATTCCGAAGTATGGGTTCAATATAGGTTGATTTTAAATCAATTAATATTATTCTCAGCTTTCATTGTTTATATTATACTGCGTTACTCTTGAACGTCACAGTAGCATGGATGAGAAGATGGAGAATGCAGTCTAACTCTCTCTGTTGATTTATGTCGTATAAAAACTGACCTCATATTCAGGGAGAGGTATGTAAAGCCTTTTGACAAATCGTCTTCTGGCTGCTTCATCGAGTTCCTGAGGTCTATTAGTGGCTCCAACCAGCAGTAGCCTCTCTTCATTATCAGTTGTGGCACCATCTAATTGAACAAGAAATTCTGTTTTTATTCTACGAGAACTTTCATGTTCTGTATCACTTCTTTGCGATAATAATGAATCGATCTCATCTATGAATATGACCTGAAATAAAATGAAGTAAGAAAAATTGAAGAAAGAACTGGTGTCGTATTCTCGACAAGTGATCTTTCAAAGCGAATACGAACTTCATTGCGGGGTGTGCATTTTTGCAGGTAAAAGAGGGACTCGCACAATGAAGTTCGTATAAACTTTGAAAGATCACTTGTCCAGAATACGGCACCTGAGCAGTAGCTTTTGAGCGCTCTTTCATTGGTGAAGCAATGAAGCTAATACATCAAAATTTTGTATAGGACTTGAGATTGATTCTCAATATACAGGGTGGTCCAGATCGTAACCAAGAAATTTTAACCACGTATTCTACATAAAAAATAAGCCCTAGTTTGTCATATAAACATATGTCGAGAAATGTTTTCCATCTGAGATACGGGGTTTTAAAATTATAGAAATAACGTTTTGGTGTCTATATCAGACAAAACATGTAAAATCTTCGGAATTTTATAATTGACATTGAAAGTTGTTGATCATGAATTCATCATCAGGGAGTCGAACCCTATCATTTGACACCATTTTCGGCTCAATATTCGAAAATTACAGAAATTTTGGGCAAAATTATATAGCACTCATTCAAGCAGAACAAGCACTCAAAAAATTATAATTGGGGTAATGTATTCTGCACTTACAGATGGTTGATGACATCTAGCTACAGCAAACAAAGCTCTAACCATTTTTTCTCCATCACCAATCCATTTCGAAGTTAAGGAAGAAGCACTTATACTGAAAAATGTCGACTGACTTTGTGATGCAATACATTTACCTGGAAAATATTTTCTTTTTAGTTGAAAACCATAATAATAAATATACAATACTTAATCAAATGAATAAACTAAGCAAAAAAAGTATCTCAAATCAGAACAAGAGAAATATTTTAGAACCACTGGAACACCATTACTATGAAGAAACTACCACTTTTTGAATACTTAATAGCCTTGGAATAACACCTTTATAATAAATATAATACAGTGGAAATCCCCCATAACGAACGTCTGTATAACGAATCTATCTGTATAATGAATTTCATACAAGACATTGCATCTTGAAACCAAATTCCATGTTAAAAACATCCTCTGAAACGAAGTAAATTCTCTCTAAAAGAAATATTCAAAGAACACCACATTTTAAATGGGTATTGTTAAGAAGGTATGAGGGTGGGTTTTTTCCAAAATTTTTCCGGACATATATAATAAATCCCGACCTTGAAGTAAATCATTACGACGGGCAAAGATATCCTTCTGAAACAGTTTCAAATACACCCCTTGCTTTTTGGTTTCAATCTAACCATTACGCTAGTGTGTGTGTTGTGTGAAAATCTCTAAAAGGAAGTGCTTAAGTTTGAATGATAAACTTAAATTCATCAGTGAAGTCGACCGCGACATTGCCGACTATAGAAACAAATTTTTTGCATAACGAAATTTCTTTATAATGAATTTTTTTGCGGATTTAGTGCTTTCGTTATAGGGAAGTTCCACTGTATATGTTTTGTAAAATAAGAATTCATGTAACTGGCTGGAAGACTGAGATCGATAGCCATTTGATTCATAACAATCAATAAAGTTTATTTCTCTCTCCCTAAATATACAAAAGAGATTTTGGACGCTTTCATCAAATGATATGAATATTAAAACTACCAATTAATGTCTTCCCAGTTCCAGGTGGACCAAATAGCAAAATTCCTTTCGGTGGTCTCCTCAAACCAGTGAAAATATCTGGGCGTAACATTGGCCATATGACAGCTTCTTGAATGGCCGATTTAGCAAACTGCAACCCTGCTATATCTTCCCAATGTATTGGATTTCCATTGTCCATGATTTCAGATTTTATCAATTCTACCATTTTAGGGTCTATGTTTTTCAGTCTTTCATCAGAATATGATGCAGGCAATTCTTCTTTGTTTCTATCCATATCTTCACTGAAAAATAATCTTATATACGAAGGAAAATATCAATCAAGATAAAAATGATCACGAGGCAAAAAAAAAGACTGTCTATTTCTGTATATCTTCAATGCATATAAAACAATTAAAATTATTAAATTATTAAATAGATTGATAAAAAGAAATCGAGTTTTAGTGATTGGTAATAATATTCAAGCAAGTCCAAATTCTCATAAGGACTACAGATTTGCTAACCTTTCCATATTCCTCAAAAGAGGAGGTACGAATTTCCTACTGCTACCTCTAGTTCCTAATTTTCTTTTTTGAATACTGTTCGAGCTACATGGATAACTAGATGATAGATTTTTGGTTGTTCCATACTTTTTTATGTTTTGAGCATTTAATTCATCTGAAGCTGTAATAAAACCTAAATCGGAGGCATTATCTTTTCCTGTGTTTTCCCCATAATTAACCACTCTCTCCAATTTTGCTGGCATTTTCTTTGCAACAGGTAAATGCAAATTTCTCTGCTGATGTATACCGGACTGCAGACCCTTAGCAAATTCTTGGAAATCATTATGCAGTACCTTTTTACTTTGGTTACAACAAATCTCGTTAGTCATACATGGTTCTTTCAGATACTTTTTCAAATCGATAGATTTTATATTAGTTTTTAAACACAATTTTTGTTCTTGTTTTGGTTGTATATTAATGATATTATCAAGAAGCTTCAATTTGTTCTCCAATAATAATAAATTTATATCATGATCACCAGTTTTCATCATCAGTTTCTTCCTCTGGTTTTTTGATTTTTGACTTGTCTATGTTTTTGACTTTTTTCGAATTCAAACTTTTTTGTTACAAACACAGAACAAGTATTTTTTCTATGGTTAGAAAAATGACCTTTAATCAGTGATGCCAATCTGGAAAATACCACGAGTCATGATGAATTAATTTTAAGCATTGTTTCTCCTTAAACAATGTTTTAAGTTAATAATTATTTGTCTATCATTATACCCAGTGATATAGATGTAAACAATTTACATACACACCAGAAGTAGGACTTTTGGATTTCTCATCTTGCAGACACTGTAATGAATGAACAAGAAGAAATTAACAGGAAACGAAGGAAACTTGAATTTCATTTGCTCCTAACGCAAATAATTATATTCTATACTTTCTGTATGTTCGATAGTCCTTATTTCAATGATATTATAATAATATATTGATCGAAAATTATATAAAAATCTTTTAAAATGATATTAATTTCGATTTAATTGATTCACGACAGCACGCCATCTTGTAAGGATAACACGAATTAATTTCCAATCTATGGCAGTTATCTTCACTAAACATTTTTTTGCTCAGGGATAACAGCTTTTTTTCTGTGGTTCGAATTTCGAATCGAACCATAGATAGAATCAAGAATCATAGATATCAAATTGATAACCTAGTTCGAATTTGAATATATTATCAGAGACAAGATTGTCTCTGATATTATATGCTCTGTGATTTGAATTCAACTTCGAGTCGAGTTTTGTCGTGAAAAAAGAAATACCATATTTTCAGAACGATTATAATGAACAAATCAGGGTCTTATAAAGATTCAAACATTGTGATACAATGTAATAACACAGTATAGACAGCAGTTGGTGTCTATACTGTGGTAATAATCTTTGTTCCTTCGAACCAGACAAGAATAATGATCATTTGGGTGTGTACTTTAGAGGACCTTCGGGAAACTTGCTAGAAAAGGAGGTAATTATATAGTTCTAAAAGAATCGTGTTGGAATTGTGAAAAAAATTGTACTCACTAAGTTTGGGTCCCAGATTACGAAAATGATAACGAGAAGTCTGCAATCCTTTTAGTTTTTTCAAAAAAAAAATCCAAAGTTTCAGTCAGGTTAGGGAGGTTAAGCATAGTTCTAGCCAATTTTCCTCTATTTTCTCAATCAATACTCGTTGGAAATGTTTTATTTATCAATTTCTGAAAGTATCCTGCAAAATAAAGCCTTAATTTGGTCGAAATCGACGATTTTATTAATTGTTTATTATCTTCACGGCAGCCATGATAATTTGCCTTTCGGCGTATTTCGGTTGTCATCGGTCGCGATTTGTGCAACGTTGCCAATGTCTCAAATCGTATAACCAGAACCAGTTACTTTCAAATTATTAGAATGAGATTGGGAAGCCCATTTTTGTTAACTTTTCCAATATTAATATGAAAGGAATTATAAAAGAGTTTGAGTTAGGTTGCTAGGTTAGGTTAGGTTAGCTAAGATAGGAACAGTGCCAAGTATTAATAAGAAAAAGGCTCGTAGGAAGAGAAATGGCCATTTAAGTACCATTTCTCTTAATACGAGCGAAATCTTTTTTTTTAAATAAGTGTTTTTGAGTGATTCACACTCCTATTAATACTTGGCACTGTTTCTATCTTACCTAACCTAACCTAACCTACTCAAGCTATTCTATAATTTCTGTCATACTAACATTAATAGATATTCTTTTTCCATTTTCACGGGACATATTAATTTGCCGGATCTCAAATTGGAATATTATCCCTAGGACTCGTATAGCAAATTCACTCTTGCCGAGTGTTTCACAAAAAAAGGGTGCGAAATGAATCATTTCAATTGATAACACATTCTTAAAACAATATTCGAACTAGGCAACCAAAATTTAACTATAAGTTTGAAACATTGGCAACGTGGCGCAATTCGCGCCGGTTGACAGCCCAAGGGCAAATTATCATGGCTGCCGTGACAAACGTAAACAATGTATAAATTCGTCGATTTCGACCAAATTAAGGCTTTATTTTGCAGGATACTTTCAGAAATTGATAAATAAAACATTTCCAACGAGTATTGATTGAGAAAATAGAGGAAAATTGGCTAGAACTATGCTTAACCTCCCTAACCTGACTGAAACTTTGGATTTTTTTTTTGAAAAAACTAAAAGGATTGCAGACTTCTCGTTATCATTTTCGTAATCTGGGACCCAAACTTAGTGAGTACAATTTTTTCCACCATTCCAATACGATTCTTTTAGAACTATATAATTACCATATATAATTATAGAATTATAATCAAAATGCCAGGAAGAATTTCCGTTGAAATGAGGCAGTGTGTGAAGCGGTGTTATTTGGAATTGAAAACAGCTTATGCTTCACACACCAACATATTGGAATCGACAATCATAACGAAAGTTGCGAACATTTTCAACGTAAGTTAGAAGAATATAAGATATTTTATATTAATAGAAATTGTATTTTAGATGCACATGACTTCAATTAGAAGAGTCATTAATGAAGATGATGACAAAGAGTTTCGTTCTATTGGAAGACCCAAGAAGACATCCACAGTAGACGATTATATATTTAGAAAAGATCTGCAACGACAAATTTGAAATTTTAATTTGAAAAATGAATACTTTTCGATCAACGCACTACTGACTTATGCTAGGGAACATTTGGAATATAACGAAGGACGTACAAAACTCTTCAAAATTATAAAGTCAATGGGGTATAAATACAAAAAGGTTAATGAACGCAAAATTTTATGTGAACAGAAGCATGTTGTTGCAGCCAGAATTACTTTCCTGCGAAAATTTTTACAATTTATATCTGTAGAAAATATCAGATTCGTGTTCCTAGATGAAACTTGGATTTACCAAAATGGTTCATCTATTCGTCGATGGACACACGAATCTGATATGAAGTCGAATCCATCGACATTAAAAAATGAAGGCAAGCGATTCACGGTGTTGCATGCAGGAAGTAATTTTGGGTTTTTGGAAGGATGTGACTTGATGTTAGATTCAAAAAATAATGACCGTGACTATCACAAGACCATGACAAGTGAAATTTTTCAAAATTGGGTTGTTAATCAACTAATTCCAGCTTTATCAAAGATTGCTGGGAAATGTGTGGTGGTGATGGACAATGCACCCTATCATTCGGTGCAATTGGATAAGCCACCCACAAGTTCCAGCAAAAAAAGTGAGATGCAGAATTGGTTGATTAATAAAAAAATCAAATTTGATCTGACCTTCAGCAAAAAACAGCTTTGGAATTTAATTTTACCTTACAGAACTGACCGACAGAAACGATATGTTGTTGACGATATTCTGAAAGAGCATGGTCATGAGGTTCTTAGATTGCCCCCATATCATTGTCATTATAACCCTATTGAAATGGCGTGGGCGTTTTGTAAGAACTTTTATAATCAGAACATAAATGCACATCCCTATTCTAAAGATAGGGTGTTCAATTTATGGTCATTAGCTCTTTCAAAATGTACGACGGACATGTGGCAAAATTTCTATTCACATTGTGACAGACTTATCACAGAGGACTGGACCAAGCACATGGGCAATCTTCCGATAGAAAATATTCCACCAATCATTTTTTCATTGGGGGAGTCTGATTCAGATTCATCACCCGATGATGAGTCAGACTCAATCAATGAACTAATGGATGTGGACGAATAAAATTTTGAGGGTCATCACTCATGAATGTGAGTAATTTCTTTATGCTTATATATCGTTTTTAAATGAAGTTGAGTTATTTTCATTAAAAAAAAGGAATATTATCCAGAAAACATTCTATAATTTTTGTTTCATTTCAGGTATGAAATTGTAACAACTAGAAGGTAATCTGTGGACCGGTGGGTCCAGATTCGAATCCTGGTGAGAGCATGGATGGTTGTGTATGTCCGGTTCATTAAGAATAAAATGTTTGATGTACTTTGTAGTAAGTATGAATGAACTACATATTATATGTTAATGACGAAGATTCAAACTGAGATTGGGTACATAGCCTTGTATAAGTTGAGCCAATTGTAAGAGAATGTGAGTAAGTATAACCTTCGATTTCCAAAGAGGCACTAGAAGTTTTATATGGGCGTTGATGAGGAGTTATTGATGATGGAAATATCCTAAATGATAATACTTTTATGTTCTTAGTATAAGTGTCCAGAATAATCAGTTATTTTGCTGGATATGGACAAAGAATTACCAATTCTCAGAATATATTCAACAGCGTTTCACAAGCTCTCGTCTGCTTAATCAGGCACCTACAAATTAAAGGTTTGAGATGTAAATCCATCAAATAGATGTGTTATATATGATTGATGATGAGTATTGGATGGATTTATACATCTTGTCGCTGAATGAATTTTGAGAATTGATAAGTTTGCTCTGTCCTTATCCTGCAAAGTAATAATTCATTATTGTGAATACTATATTTACTTGTAAAACAATGAACTTGGAATCATACTTTCATTAATGAATACTTTCTGAATTGTAGGTCGTTACTGTGGTCGATAACCATTTAATTGCAAGATCAATAAATTTAATTTCTCTCTCTCTCTCTAGGTCGTTACTGCAATTGAAGATGGTGAAATATGTAAGCAATTTGATTGTTTTCTGCAATATAACTGGATTTTGAAACTTTGAATTTGGTGGTAAATAATCCATATACCTCCATATGAACATTGTTACCTATAATCAGAAGATTAGTGGAGAAAAAGATGAAAAAGAATCCATGATATGGCAGCATGGACAACAAAATTTCGGAGTTTTATGATAATAATTATTGTTTTTTCTTACATTTGTTTTGGGTAGATTTTCACTTGAATTGTTCAAATCCTTATATTCAGTACAAATTTCAATCGTATATTTTCTCCAATTCTTTTCCAATATTTCTGTTCAATGCATTAATAATTTGATTCTACCTTGATTCATTGTATTGTATATGGATAGTGTTGATTGATAACTCTGTTGTTTTTTATTTCCTGTTATAATTCTTTACAATTGCAATTCTATTACCTGAAGTTACGAATACGAATGTTACTTGAAATATTTTATAAATATTGATAGAAATAATTGTTGATATAATAAAGGATTCAACTCAAAGTTCTTCTTCTTCATTTGAGAGCATCATAACTATGCATATATTCCGTAAATCAACTTGGTTGGTTTGGTTGGTAATTTTCTGTTCCGTAAATATAAAATTCTCGGTTGGTTTCTGCGAACAGTTTATTTACGGAATCCGGTTACAGAAAAAAGCGGTAATATTCAGGAACCAGAACAACCAAGGATTTTCTTCGGTTTCTTTGGTTTGTTATTGTTTTTTTTTTGGGATTTAGGTTATTTGATGAATATCATGGGTTATTTCAGAGTTGAATCGTTGTGCTTGCTGTGATTTTTATGTTCTGTGCTGTGAATTAGACTGAATATTTTTTTCATTGTATGTCGTGTCGATTTATTTTCAGATTTTTTTGTTTCGTTAACTTCAGATTTTTAGCATTTTTCCGATGTATTTCTTCCTTGTAAATATGTTGTATTAAAATATATATTTTATCAATGCATTTTTTCTCATTACAAAAGAAAATATTCGTAAGTACCCTATTTTTTAATTGCAAATATCAAAATAACTAAACTGACAATATTTACTTCATGGTAAAACAAGCAGGATAAAATGTACTTTAAGTACTTTTCAATTTTTTTAGTGGGAACAATATCTGGTTGAATGAAAATTTTTCTGTTTTGTATACCCAAATGATTCCTTCTTCTGTTGATCATCATTTTCATCTTCCAGTTCCTGTGGACTAAGTTCTAAATGAATAAAATTATTTTGAAGTTGAACCTAACCTAAATAATAGTCAGACAGCAACCGAAATACGTTCCGTAAATAAACTTCAACCAAAACAACCAGAGATGACCGCTGTCAAAATATTATCGACCGGTCTGGTTTCATCGGTTGATTTACGGAATATATGCCAAATTGAGTAAATTAACTAAACACTTGTTAAATTGTAAATCGAAAACTTCTTCAATTATAAACAATTGCATATGACCTATTTTGAATTTTTTTATTGTTACCTTCAATTTAATATTTTTCAACATTAGGTAGGTACCTACTTCATTGTAAACTATTGATTTTAGTTCAACTCAATTAATATTAGTTAATAGGGGCGTTCGGCATCGACATCGGACGTGTCGGATCGATCTAAACCGTTCGTTTATTACATCCGGATTGAGGGGAATAAACATCTGTACCGTTCGTCATAAAAATCTGAGCAATCGGACGTCGATCTTTTCGCTCGGTCTATTTCGACGGAGCAAAGCGATTTTATCCATAGAGTTTTATGTTTTTTATATTTTTTTGTTTTATGTTGAGTTTCCTGATCCGACAACCGATAGATTCAAAAATTCTAACAGTTTAAAGTCGAATTTTGGCGAGCTGTGGTTACATGTAACTATCTAACTATCACGTGATTATTTGATAGTTAATACACGTATTTTCTGTCAAATGATCACGTGATAGTTAGATAGTTACAAAGTTACATGTAACCACAGCTCGCCAAAATTCGACTTTATACTTCTGTTTTCATTTATTCATTAAAAACTCAATTAATTCATTAAAAATTTTCAATATAGCTATCGTCGTAGTTATAAATGGGCAGGAGGAGATATTGCTTTCCCGTTTCTTTTTCGTGTAATCAACTAATTGATCAGGATTTTTCGGTACAACTATCGCCGTATTGAACGACCAGAAGGGGATATTGCATTACTCGTTTCTTTTGCATTCAGTGCCTTTGCACTTAATTATTTAATTGAGATTTTATGGAAGAGCTACTAAAAGGGTGAAAGTATCGTTAAAAGATGAGCATATTTCCCAAAATAGTGATCTTTGAAATCTCATAATCTATAAAAGTAGAACAGAGCCGTATGTTCTGTGGCAGATGCTCTGTACCGTTCGTTTATTCCCAGATATTTCCGATTTATCTGTACGATCTGTGGTCACGTGACAAAAAAATCCGTCCGCTCGCGGAGGTCAATGCCGAACGCCCCTAATAACTTTATTGTCAGAGATTATTGAACATGATTTTTATTGAACTATTGAAGATATGAAATTTAACATTATTTTGAGCTCAAAGCACTTTTGCATTTACAGGTATCATTACTGTATAGATGAGTTAATTCATCAAATCCTCGATAAAGTGTAAATTGAAAAACTCTGGGTTCAGGAGGATAAATTAATCCTTTCAAGCTCCTAATCCATAGGATATTCTCAAGTCCATATTTACACATTATCAACAATCTTAAAGATAACTGATTTTCTAGAAGATATTATGAAGATGTGGGTTGCACTTCAAGCAAAGCATCCACATTTATTACTCTAGATATATCTTGATTCGTTTTGAGCATAAATATATAGGTACAATGTTTTCATTGTACACATAATGTTTGCTTCAGAACTTTTTCTTCAATTGACTTGATTCTGTTCATTCGCACTTCTATTGACTGATAATTCTCGAATACTCCAAATGGTGGGATTGATTAAGCCTGAAACGTCGTCAACGTTCATCTGGGTTTGATTTCTTCTTTTATTCCCAATTATTAAGGTCCAACATAACCACAACATGTTTTACATTATTCTCGAATTCATTTAATATACCATTAGTTTCCATTTTTCAAACAATGATATTTTTATTCGAGTCAGGTTGTGAATTTGTAACGTAAAATTTCAATCTTCTGTCGTTCGATATGTAGAACTGTCTGAATTGCGTTATCAATTTGTCAATTTTCAGATGTGAAATGACATTGTAAAAAATCCGCGATTTATAAATCTTTCTTGTAATATTGACAACATTGCGTATCAATATGACAAGAAAATAACAAACATAACCTAACATTTTAATATACACAGTGAAATATGCCAAATTGTCATGGCCAACCGACGGCTCAACCTTTCGTGAACGGACTATAGGTATATTAATATCATAAAAAATACAATTGCGTTTCATAAAAAACTCAATGAATGTGTTCAATATATAACTATACCAAATTATGAAATTGCCGGGTAGAATGCTAATAATTAAAATTGTATAAAATGAAATAGGTGTGCTATAATATCTTTAATAATCATTGTTTAATTCTCCTTAAACAAAGCTATACTCAATAAGATTCAATTAATATGTAAGTTCAATTTTATAATTTATTCAATTAAAATTCACTTCATAAGGAGAGGATAATCAGACTTTCGGAATTCATCATAATAAATACCGTACTAATAATAATTAATTTCAATTTTGCAAATTCAAACCGAAGTGGCAAGAGATAAGAAGAGTTTTTATGTCATACGCCATCTGTTGGGCTACTCTCAAAACTCTAACGTGAAGAATTTTAGGGAGACAAAGTAATCTCTAGCGAATTATACATGGAGATTTCATTTTCAGGGTACTTTTGTAGAAGGGAATATCTTCGAAATTTAATGATATTAATAATAATATTTGATTATTAAAACAATACTTATTTTAGTGATTTCGCATACCAAATTATTCTGATGGAAACTTGAAACCACTATGGCTTAATGACCAGTTCCATTTGGTGTTAGTTTGGAAGAAAACTAAAATAATATTGAGGAAGTGAGGAGAGACCTATTGATAGATTTTATTTGTGGCACTCTACAAAACGGATGGTAATTATTCTCCTTCTCTATATTGTTCAATAAGTTTACGATATCGTAAATTATTTTCTGCATTTACACTAAAAATCAGGTAGTCTCAATATGACCTAAAATACATTTCATTAAAGATTGACATCTATAGTAATTGTCTGTTGATAAACTACTTTAAATGAGTCACTTTCTAATTATTTTACTACATAAGCATGAACCAGTACCTTTTTTCCATGCATAGACCATCTCGAGGTATTCCGCACAACTACATTGTGTAATTCAGACTATGCGTGGAAACATTTCCTTGTGTATTTCTTACTTGTATACAGTTATACAACATTCAATCTGCTTTTAGTTGATGATAGATTTGGTGAATGAAGAAATATGTCATCTAAATCATCTAGAAAGGCAAAGAAGCCCTTAGATCTACCTTTAGGAAAAGCTGTAACTCCGAAAGATGTGGATTTATCACATGTTCGGTTACCGATTGACACCAGTGTATTCGGATTGAAACATGTGTTGACTTTGTTCGAAACTGCTACAAGCGAGGTAAGATATCACTTTAATTTAAAGGAATCGTTGAATGTTCTGTTGCACTGAGTATCATTCTGACGAAAGGCAATCTGCTTTGTATTTAATTAACATTTTCAGGGTTAATTATTATATTGTGATTTATCTAACATGTTTAGGGACAACTAGTCGTAGTTTAAGTTGACTTTGACTTAACACTGGAACGGTTGAGTGTTTATTCGGGAATATCTAAAATGTCCACCAATTTCTTATTGATAATTCAGAATTCCTTGGATTAGTGATGAATTTTGAAGAATTGTGAAGTATATGGAAGAATTCATTGAAAGAGAAAATCATTCTGAGTTTATCTACAGATTATTTCATATTTTGAAGTAGATAGCCATTGTTTTATAAATTCGGTACATTGTCTATTCAAATTTTTTGATTTTAATGATAATCAACGATCTAATTACTTTTATGGTTATTTATATCAGTCTTTTGTATAGTTTCATAATCTTCAGAGCAGTACTTGAAAATTCCTCATTAGTGGTATCAGAATTTGTTATAAATTGTTTATTCTTCTTGTTAATTTGGAATTTTTTTAGGTTAAGAGTTATCTTGCATATGAATGTGACCTGATGTATGAATGTCGAGTTTGCCGTACAATATTCAGGAGTATAGCAAATTTCATATTGCATAAGAGGAAATTCTGTCGGGACAAGTATAACACTTCAAGAGATCCAGGTCCAAGTTGCTCCGAAGTAAGATACTGTTTTGTTCTTCGAAACATATTCCATGATACAAAATGAAAATTCATGCGTTTAAGAGTAACGCAGGTATAATATAAACAATGAAAGCAAAGAATAATAGTAGATGGCGTTTTGTTTCTGTAATTCTCAAAGATAGACGACATTTCTTCAAATAAGGGAACCTAGAATGCCTTTCAGGCGGAGCTCCTTCATGCTGAAGAGCCCCAAATAGGGCAAAATAGCTATCTATGGATTCTCTGTTTGATATTACCACTATGCATGTTCTTTGTGCGTTGACGGGATTAGTTTCAAAGTAAGGGTTTAATTTTGGTTGATTTTAAATCCATTAACATTATTCTCTGCTTTCATTGTTTATATTCCATGATTTTATTCAAATTAAATCTGATAATACTAATAATAATTGTATAAATTATTTACAGAACGATGGAGTTCTCTTGATCCAAAAAGATATCGAAAATGCAAATCAAATGATAGCGAATACCGAAACTCCTGGTAAAGAAAAAAGTTATTTGAATCCGATAATAGAAAATCTGTTGAAGAGGCAAGAACAAAAAAATTTGTAGAAGATATCAAAAGTCAAAGTGCTCTCAATGAATCTAAGCATGAAGAATTGAAGAAAGTTGGAGACTTAACTAGTATTTCGTTAGAAAAAATTGATGGCTCTGATGTTGCTGTGTTTCAGACCATGGAATTCGGACCCAATTTGGGGAATACCGAGATGATGAAAACTGAGGTTAGAATTTTTTTTAGAAAAAATTTTTCTTATATTGGCTTCTGCTGACCAGCGGTACGCACTCTGGTGGCTGAAATCGAAATTGAGCTAAGATAGTAGTAAACAGAGCGTTGTGTAATAATTTCGTAATTGTTCATAAACTTGTGTTTAGAAGAAGTATTCAAGAAAAACTTGAAATTTTTATCCTCTTGAATATGATTTCGATCAGAAATGACTACTGTTGCGTGCCTCAATGCAATTTATGGGCCAAAAAGGTGCCAACTGTAGGATATAGATTCCCTCACAAAAACCAAATGAAAATATATCTTAAGAACGAGTTTGGAAGGGTCCTGATAGTAAAAGAAAGGCTTGTTTCTTAGATACTTCAATGAATATATAGGAAAGTAATTACTATTGTCGCTTTAACCTCTTATGTCAGAATTTATATCGGAGGTTTTGATATTTTACAGCAGATTATGACAAGCTCTCTCTACATCTTAGGATCATTTAATATTAAGGTACACATACAACGTATTATTTTACAAACATATACTTGGCTATTGCAGAATTGGTAAAGAGTTCATAAAATATTTCTACATAACTTCTTGATTTATACTATAGGACAATACCGTAAATTTGTTTTTTAAGCAAGGCATATTTTTAATCGGCGAACGCTTATTTTTTGTAAATCAGCCTTCTGCTGATTCCATATTTCCATAAGCTCTTTAATTCGGTTTGTGATATTTCTTCAAGTTTAGAAAGATTTTCCCTGATAAAGAAACACACAGCAGAAAAGGAAAGAAAACCATGAGTTTTGACATGATACCCTCATCATTACAGATTATAATTCCCTCATCATCACAGATTATAATATGACATGCATTCAGAACTTCTTCTCAAACATCTCCTTCTATTAGGGCTCTAGAATTAGAGGTTAAAACTCCTATACAGGTTTGGAAATTCACATCTGAAACATACGATATACAATGCATCAGACAGAGACTTCTTCCGTCCAGTTGCACAGATGAATAGTCGAGACAATCACGTGCTGTAGCACACTGAATTCCGTTGTTTTATTGCAATATTCTAGTCTTGTCTCTCTCTTATCGTTGGGAGGAGCATAATTTATTTAGTACTAGTTTTTACCCGCGACTTCGTCCGCATAAGTTTTTTTGTTTTCTCCCGGCTGTAAGTCCCCCTGCAATAATGTCCCTCTATCGTGTTCCAGTCCCCAACTTCACATTAAAATTTGTTCAAAAGCAACCTAAGCTACATAATGGATAGCTCCGAATGTTTCCTCAGTAAATATAAAAAGTAAATAATGTAAATCGGTTTAAAATACTACTAACTACCTACCTGCCAACTCCCGATGTTAGACAGTGTGACATCCGCAACATCGTCTGCGTAGGAAGTACTAAATTATGGCGCCTACCGACCCTCTAAGTTAGAAAAGTGATCAAATACTAACTTGAAGTCTTAGTAACACTCAGTTAAAAAAAAAACATCAAAATCATTTCAGTAGCTATGGCGTCATGCGCTTCTTGACACGATCACGCTAGATTTCCGCGGGAATGAGGTATTTTCTCGCCGTAAAAATTAGCCTGTGTCCGTGCCTAGGATCCTATCTTTATATTAACCAAGTCTTATAAAAATCCGTTCAGACGTTAAGGCGTGAATGAGGTAGACTTTTGAAACAAACGATTAAAAATCACTAACTTAATTAGTTTTCTGCCTACTGCCTACGCCTTAAGTACGATAGCATGAATATTAATAGCCCATATCCTTTTCTAGGTTACTATCTATCACCTTACTAAATTTCATCAAAATCCGTTCAGCCGTTTAGGCATGATAGAGCAAAACTCCCAGCAAAAACCATAAAAAAATCACTAACTCAATTCAGTTTTCTGCCTACTTCCTACCCCCCAAGTATGATGACGTGATCATTTTGATGTTATATCCGTTTTTAGGTAACCATATATTACCTTACTAAATTTCATCAAAATCTGTTCAGCCGTTTAGACGTGAAAGAGCAAAAGTCCCAACAAAAACGACTAAAAATCACTAACTCAATTTAGTTATCTGTCTACTGCCTACCCCCTAAGAACGATGGCATGGTTATTTATAGCCTATGACCATTTCTAGGCTATCTATCACCATACCAAATTTCATCAAAATCCGTTCAGCCGTTTAGGCGTGAAAGAGTAACAGACAGACAGACAGAGTTACTTTCGCATTTATAATATTAGTATGGATGGTAGGCAACAGTAAATACTTGAGTCGAGTATTTTGGGCAGCCTGACAAATTAAATAATTCTATACGTGTACTGCAAGTTCCCTACCATACTGCGATAAGAGAGAGACAAGACTAGGTTATTGCAATAAGTCAAAGGAATTCATTCAGTTACAGCACGTGATTATCTTGACTATTCATCTGTGCAACTAGACGGAAGAATTCTCTGTCTGATGCATTGTATATCGTATGTTTCAGATGTGAATTTCCAAATGTATATTCCAGAAAATCTAAAAGCTGCACTTCACTTCAAATAAGTATATGCTTGTAAGATATAAATGAACTGAAAGAAATTTTAAATATATTTTAAGATTGACAACATCCACAACTAGACTTACTGACTTGTAACCTTTATATTAATTAAACACTTGAATATTGAAATATTGATTATATCACAAAATAATTCAACAAAGATCCCAACTCCATAATAATTTCCAGATTATTCATAAAAACTTCGATGAAACCCCAGTGACTTATTGGTCCAAAACAAGATTGTTTACATTTACTATCTTAGCTCAGTTACGATTCTTGCCACCTTAGCGCTGATGATGTCATGGAATATGCCAATTCATTTAATGAATCTTTTGTATGGTTTGCAGGTTATGGAAATACACAGTATATTTGAAAACGATGAAGCAGTAATTGGATCGGATGGTAAGATACTATCTATGAGCAGTAAGGAAGACGATAAACAGATATTGAAAAACGATAATATCTGTACAGAGTGCAATACAAAATTCTCAACCAAGAAAACATTAATCCATCATATAAAGTACAAACATGGTGAAAACAAACTTATATATCCATGCCCGCTTTGTAAAGAAAACCTGTTCGATGCTTGGTCCGTGTATAGACATTTGTTAAAGGTTCATCGGATGACTTCAAGCCAGATTAGAAGATACAGGAATCAAATACATAATAGTGCAATACATAAGAAACCAGAAGATATTAAGGAGAAGAAGAAAAGTGCTAAAGATTCTAATCACGGGAACGATGAAGAAAATGAGGTGAGTTTTAACAACGGAAATATCGTATATGAGAACAACATCACCAAATGTATATTTTTTTCATTTTGTATATTTTTTGCAGTGGTTGGACAACATGGAAGGAGATAGTGACCTTCAGATGTGTGGTGGCTGCGGGAAGCATTTCGACAGGAAAGCTGCTTTGATGTCTCATTCTGTCATGTGTACCAAAAGGATAGCTGTATGCAATTCCATCAAGAAAAACAGTAGTAAGAGGAAAGACTCGGATATAAAAGAACATGAAGAAAAAGATAAATCGAGTAAACTGACAGGTTCAGCTAAAAGAAAATCGACCAACCTTATAAAATACAAACCAAAGATTGATAAGCCATCGGATAAAATGAAGGATGTTGAACTGATTAGTGAAGAAAAAGAAGTTAATACAGGTAAATTATCATTAGTTTTAGCAGAAAACGACAGTGATACGGAAAATTGTACGGAATGGATGCAGAATGACGTGCAAATGTATGATAAACATGAAGTTATGTCTATTATAGGGGTTGATTCAATTACGTCTATTGCAAAACCGTCCAACGAAAATAATTCATCTAAAGTTCCAGACCTCAATGATTCTCCCTGTAGAGGTTTCGAAAAAGTTAAACCTTCCGAATATATGAAAAGGGTAAAAATACAAGAATTTTCAAATACCAATCCATTCAAGGAAGAGTTTACGAACAAATCAAAACAAGTAAATAAATATGAAAAACAAGAAGTCAATGACAATTTGAAAAACGAAAAATACAATGAAGATTTATACAAATTAAGTGATAAAGAAATTGCTCAAGAAGTTTTAAGTAGTCCAGAACTCGAGGGTACTGAAGAAGTTATTAGTATTCCTTCAGACTCTGAAGCACATTCTGACAAAGTGGAAATTCTTCAACTTGGTGTGGCAGAATCGAATGCTTTGGATAATTCGGAAACTAAAATTACTGACGTTTCAACATCTTCATCTAGTTTGCCATCGAACTGTTCATCAGACAGTGAAAGTTCCTTAGAAATCAGCTTGAAAAACAAGTTAAATAGCGATTTCAAACTGAATCTCGGTGATGACCCCAACTTTCAAGATGTCAGTATCAAACCACTCATCAAAGAAATAATTGAAGAAGATAATACTGACTTAGAAACAGAAGATGTCGCAGATGGTGAAAATATCGAAAAATGTACTGTTCCTGAAGATAATATCTGTAGCGGTCTTGATGAAGAAAAGACTACAGATGAAGATGTTAACAGTACAACACATTGCACTAAAGAGAGACTGAATAATAATTACAATGCAGAAGTTGTTGAAAACCTAGTTTATGTAGTTGAGGACAACGCTTCTATAAAAATAAACAAGAGAAAAAGAATAAATTCACCCCCTCAGCGAAATGTTAAAAAAAATTGTGGTGAGGAAAAGTTGAACTTGATTGAGGATAAAGTATTTATGAAAAAAATTTCACATTTTGCAGATTTAGTGAATCGATGTTGTGATTTATGTGAATCCCAATTCAATTCTGCCTCGGAGCTTCTGACACATATGTCAAATCATTTATCATGGTATAGGTTTCAATGCAGCAAGTGTTCTTTCATGTCATTTAATAAATTCGACTGTGAAAAACATGTTAAAAGAGCGCATAAGTTGCCATTAGCACAATATCAAGGTACAGTTCTACCGATTCCAACCTGGAAGGCTTCTCTGATTTCTGAAAACTTCATGCTTTCAGGGACTGCTTCGAAGGATAGATGTCCGGCAGCTCCTGAGCAGGATTCCCAAACTAATGTGGTGGCAGATATGAAAGTCAACCAGTCTGTTGGGGATGAAAAAATGGAAGAATCTCGCAGTAAAAATGGAAGAAACACCATAAGTTACGTAGATCTGACAATCAGAGAGGATCCTTGTGATGATACTGATTGTGGTAATCCTAATGAAATTTTGTCGGAAAGTGGAGGCATTGAGGATTTGTCGAAACAAGCAATAATGGAAGTTATTTTAGGTAACGGTAACAGAATCGAAGCAAATAAAAGTGTTTCCGGTCAGACATCTGAATGGACGAAAAGTGTTAAAGCTTTGCAAAAAGAATTTGTTAATGAAATGGACAGTGCAATGGGCACGTCTACAGAGGGACATAATTCTGAATCAGAAACAGAACATATACTAGTATTTGAAGTGAAAGAATGAATTGGTGTTTATGAAATTGTGTAGATTTTTATTATTATATTGGAATTTGAGTTGTTTCCTCATAAATTCATCAGTTATTTTGTAAAAAATATATATTTATTGATAGATTTCATTCAGTGTTTCATTGGGAAACAGAAAAAATTGGACAGTGAATAAAGCACCTCTAGGTAGTTCTTTAGTCCGTTCTTGTAATTTTGAGCTGTCAGTTGGCCATGAAAATTTGGCATATTCCGCTGTGTATATTAAAAATTTAGGTTATGTTGTTTATTTTCTTGTCAGATTGATACGCAATGTTGTCAATATTGCATAGAGTTCTCTGATAACTCGAAAGCTCGTCGGACGGGGTCGGGTACATTCGGCAACGTTGATTTTATTTTACGTTCTGACTGTAAATACTGCCAATCTAAGATAAATAAACAAAGGCCTACTTTGCGCTCAATAATATGCGAACGAAGTATACACAAATGACCTAACTGTCTGTCACTTGGGAAATCCAGGTCTAGATAAACAGAAATTGTATATGCCTTCAAGTCCTCAAAAAAAAACCTGTATTTTCAAAATTTTAAAATAAGGTTTGAAGCTTTAGAACAGCACAAAAAACTGAAGCGAACTATGCACTTTCCTTTCTTTTGATCTTTCAGGTTTATGCAATTTGGGAATAAAAAATGTAAGAAAAGCAATGAGCAGGTGCTTTTGAGTGCTCGTTCATTGTGGATCAGTAACGCTGTTACCTCAAAATTTTGCATGATCATTTACATCCTCAAACTCGATATCTTTACAATCGAAAGGTATTTAATGGCAATATTAGAATTTTTTATTAATAACGAGAGACTTTTCTATGGTTGTATCAACGCAACTCCCACAAATTTTTGCGTACTGATTTGAATTGGCATTGAACATTTTACTGTAAAATTTCATCAATAAACTCGGAATTATTCGAAAACTTTCATAACTTAGGAAAAAATTAAAGTCTATTGTTCCTCTTGAAATTTTGCTCTGTGGCCACAAAATTTTGCATGAGGCTAATTAAAAGCATGTTGCATGTGGCTGCGAAATTGGTTTCTTTTCGAATTGCCATATTTTATAAAACATCCTTTACGATTTGGCTGGTTATCGAAAATAATCGTGGCATTTGGAACAGAACTTATCCTGAAAATCAAGTCTCTAGGAAAATCTCTTCGAAAGTTATCGTGCCTACGGCCGGCAGGTCCCAGGGACAGAATTGAATTTGATTACGGATTCGTCATCAGGGAGTCGAACCCTATCGTTTGAGACCATATTCGGCTAAAAATTCGAAAATTAGAGACATTTGGGCAAAACGTTACCAATAGCAATTTTTTTATTCTCAAATTGCATAAACCTGAAATGTGAAGATCAAAAGATAGTAGACAAAGAACATGTGCGAAAATTATAGGTACATAGTTCGCCTCAGTTTCTTATAGTGTTACAAAGCATAGAACCGTATTTTAAAGATTCGAAAATACAGGGTGTTTTGTTGTGGATTCGAAGGCATATAGAATTTTTGTTCATCCGGACTTCCCAAGTGACAGATAGTTAGGTCGCTGGACTAGTGTAATGTTCGTACGAAATATCATAAAAATATGGTGTGGTTTGTATGTTACGGCCACTCAAAGAAACCATCCAAATTGATGAAACATGTATATATTTGTACTGAAATCTAGACGCATAAAATATAGTATATTTTTATTCACTGTCCACTTTTTTCTATTTCCCAATGAAACATCCTGTGTAAAATGCACAAAAAGTCTTATATATTCTTCTGTGCCAGCCTGTAGGTGCTTCAGTGGACATTCGTGGGCAAGATTACAGTAATACAGTTATATAATAAAAGATAATGCTTAATATTGGAGTTGACAACTTTCAGTAAAAAAGCAGTTCATTGGTGGAGCAATGAACTAGGCTATTACCTCAAAATTTTCAATAGGACTTAAGATTTATACTAGGTTTGTTCCAACTCAAGAATTGACCGTACAATGATCGTCAGGATTCTGCGCAATAGATAAAAATGTGTTCCAACTGAAAATGTATCGTTTGGGAACGGTTTCGTTTTTGTTCCATCCTGCTTCGGGACCGTGAGTGGAACGGTTTTGTGATCGTCATTTCGATCCTTGGTCTGGAGCAAGTACTGTTTGGACGGTTCTTGTACGGTCAAAGTTTAGACGTGCGCATAAGATCGATTACTAACAGTTTCGTGACCGTCAAATTACCGTACAAAAGTCAGCTGTTGGAACAAACCTACTAAATATATAAATGCGAAATCTCTGCACGTTCGGAATTATATTCTGAAAATTATTGAAAAACTGAAATATGTAAAAACTCCTAAGGTTATGATGATGCGATGTTCTTGAAATTTTGCATGAACATTATGTATATCAATCTTCATTCACAAAATAAATTTCACTCAAATCAGATATCTTGTTATAGAAGTATAAAGATTCTTCTTTTCAATATTCCAACTGAAGCTTAATTTATGAGCATCTAACACGTGGTCGCAAAATTTCATTTTGATTGGTTCCGTTTTGTCCGAGATATTGAGGAACAAAAATTTTGAATGACAATATTTTATGGAACACTCTGTACGATTTGGTTAGCGAACTTAACCGAGGCATTTGTTAACCGAACTCACCCTGAAAATCTCAAGTCTCTAGGACAATCCCATCGAAAGTTATCGTGCTTACGGACGGACAGAATTGTATTTGACTACGGATTCGTCATCAGTGAGTCGAACCCTATGATTTGAGACTAATTTCGACATTTACAGACATTTGGGCAAAACGATATAGCACTCGTTCAAGTAGAACGAGCGCTCAAAAAAGGACAAAATACATAATAGGTATTTGATATGAAATTTTCCAAAAGAATTGTGCACATATAAAATTAACACACGAAAACCTAAATCCAGTTTCCAATATGCTATTGGATTCGTAAGGATCAAAACTGAACAACAATTTTTTCCAAAAATAATTGATAATTACTTTTGGGCAATTTTAGGTCAGGTCTATGTATTTCAAATTTCAATAAAATTATTTATTTGGTGAGCAAGTGGTTTGAGGTTAGCATTCATTTATCCCTTTGGTTTTATATTCAAAGATTTATCCCATAGATATCATCAGTATATCGTATCTATGGATATCATAACACAGGCGATGAAATGTCCTGTCAAAATAAAAAACTAATATGGCGACGGTTGGCAAAATAATAATAATAATTGTTTTTATCCCATTTTGACGTTTAAAGACGACAATATTCAACCCATGCTAACAAGGGTAAGTTGACGTTTATCCACTGAGTGAATTAAAATTTTTTTAATTCACTAGTGGAATAAAATGTTCACCACTCACTTTCTGGAAATAATTCTTTCCATACACAATGCACATAAAACTCATTTTAAAGTATGTTTATAAAAATTTATCAAAAATTCTACATTAACAGTAATTTCTATTATTAAAGTAAAAATTACAATTATTGAGATTTTGAAAATGGAACTGGAAACCTGCACCTCCTCCAAAGGAAACACGCTCAGTTATAGCACATGTGTTTGAGGACTTCTAGTATTCTAGCTCCTCTCTTGTGAATACCTTTGACTTCTTTGCTACGTATCCCCTGGAATATTGCTTCAAAGACTTGGTGAAATCTGCCGATGTCTATTTTTTCTTTCAGAGCCAACATTTTCTTAAGTTGCGAATAGTAGGACCATAAAGACGACGACTTAACTTTCTTGGATTGTTCGGAAATATACTCCAAAATTATTTTTTCTACAAACGTCAAAAAATGACAAGGTTCGCGCATTGGCAAGAATATGCGAAGTGACCCTTTTTTTCATTTCCTTCGTTACTATGACACCGTGCGCGAAGTAGTGTGCGAAATACTTACTTCGCACACTGCATGTAAACTATATGGTATTTTTATATTTTAACTTGGTAAATTTCTTGAAATCCACGTTTTCTTTAACATTGAGTGTTGCTTTCAACATAGAATATATTGCCCATAGTTATAATACCTAATTACTTGATTTGGAAAAACAGTTCAAACCAGTTCAATATTTTTTTTCATATTAAGCTAAGCGTTTGTAGAAAAAATTTTGTTTGCATCTCATGCGCGAAATACTTTGGTGATCGAGAACTGATTTTTTTAACGAGGCGCAGCCGAGTTAAAAAATAGTCGAGATCACCAAAGTAGCATTTCGCGCACTAGATACAAAATAACTATTTTCGTTGACACACTTGGCTTTGTTATTATTTCTCCAGGCACAAAATGCCGTATATTGCTTTTCGTACAATATTTTTGATTTTAATGGAATTACTGGTTCTGCTGCCTCATTCGCTTCTTGTATAATGCACTCAGGAACTACAACCTCGTCGTCACCGCTCAACACCGCAAAACATCAAAGTGGAACAACGTGTGTGATATATCTTTGAATAGTGCTCTCCGAAGAATTGAAAGTTTGGAACGACTATTTTGGAAATAATTTCCGTATTTAAGATCAGTGGAAGGTCAGTGAGTCTCTGTTTCATTCCTCATAATTTTGAGAGGTAAATTCATCCTATAATTGATTAATTATAGTTGTTTATTTAATGTATGATTAGTACAAATACCGACGTTCGTTATTGTTTCTAAATCATATGTGCAGCAGATAATTTCGGTGGAGATAACAGCGCGTTTATAATTCATTCATTTGCGTTATCATAATAACTGAATCGACATCTGAAATTTATACGGGGGGCGATCCTTTGTTATTTTTCCCGTGTGTTTACCTTTTCTTTACCTTGGCCTCCTGTGCTTATCATTGAAGTCTCTCTGATCGGCCACAGCAGAGTGAATATTGTGATCCCTGTGTTCTCACCTCCTTCATTCGACTTTTATTTTATATTCAATTTCTCCAACAATGTCAGCATCACAAGCTTCTAACGCGTCGAGGCAACTCCGCAGTACTTCTAGTTCGTCTGTACGAGATATCACAGCAGGAAATAGTCAACTTGATGCAATTTTGTCAAAGTTATCCTTGCTTGATTCTATTGCTAAGGATGTTGCGTCTATAAAATTGGCGCAAGCTGATCTGAGCAAGCAACTAACCACTTGTGTGGAGTCTATCGAGTCTCACGGAAAATTGCTGAGTCAACACACTGACACTTTGGATTCACATGATCGGGATATTCAAGCTCTCAGAACTGCAGACGAATCTCTGAGGACAGAAGTTGATAACTTGAAATCGAAATTCGAATCTCTCAATGTTCGTGGGCTTGAGGCTTCCGTCAGCAAGCTGGGTTCTGAGGTCGAAAATTTAAGAGAACATACACCTACAGGCGCTATGGATCCTGCCGCAACTCCTATAACCCCCATGATCAATCCCAACGAAATGTTGGAGCGTATAAGAAGAGCCAATAATATCCTAATACGTAATTTACCTGAGAATGATAGCGGTGAATCTGATAGATTCGCTGTCTTGGATATTGTTGGGACGTTGGACATTTCTGTGGTTTCGGCTGTTAGCACAATTACAAGAGTAGGTGCTGTGAAGGAAGGATATTCTAGACCAGTGAAGGTAGAATTTAAAGACTGTAGTTGCGCTCGTAAAATCTTACGTAACAAAAAGTTATTATCCAGTCATGCGGTTTATAATGGAGTATTCATATCTGATGATAAGACACCATATCAATCCAGGGAATTACAGGCTGTTCGGGCAGAATTAAAAACTAGACGTTCTTCTGGCGAGTCTAACTTAACAATAAAATATATAAAGGGGATACCAAGTATTGTCAGCTCAGAGGAATCAAGGTCAAAAAACTAAGCCAATGTGTTGTTGAGTGGCCTATTTTATATACCAATTTAGCATCTTTACCAGCAAAATTCAACGAATTACTTTTATTGGTCCATGAGATGAAACCACTAATAATTTTTCTCACTGAAACCTGGCTTCACCCGGGGATTCCTGATAGCTGCTTTGAAATTCCAGGTTTTTCACTATATCGTAGTGATAGTGTCACAACGCCCGGTCACGCCGGTGTATGTATATACTTATCAGATTCTATACTGTCTTCCCATAGTGTATCTGAGTATTCCCTTGCAACGCCAGGTATAGATAATATTTTTCTCGACATCAAGTCGAGAGAAGTTTCGCTCAGTGTTGGCTGTATTTATCGTCCACGTCCATCAGTGCATGATCAAATAATGTTCGATCACTTAGAAAGTATTTCTCACAATAAGAGAAATGTGCTAATCACAGGTGACTTCAACTTCGGTGATATTCGCAATTGGCCTTTACGGAGGATGCCATCTTCTGTCTCTCCATCTTTTCCCTTTATTGAAATGCTGAACAGATGCAATTTGAATCAAATTGTACATGAACCAACTAGATACAGAGTGAACCAAAATCCAACTACACCAGATCTTATACTTGTAGATGATGATGATCTCGTTTCAGATCTGAATTACCTAACACCTGTAGCTAAATCTGATCATGTAGTTTTAGCCACAAACATTCAACTCAGTTCTACCATCCAGACGCGGAATCAGGAGAGAAAGGTGAAATTTGTTAATTATGATGAGGTCAACCGGATCTTGGAGGGGTACGATTGGGATGAGGTCCTCGACAGCAATAATGTGGATGTCGTTTGGAATATTTTTAACGCTAAGATACTGGAGACTATAGAAAAATGTACGAGTGAAAAAATCTTGAAAACTAACCCGGTTAAACCTTGGATCAATGGTAGGATTCTTAAAATGATTCGATGTAAACGAAACTTATGGCAACGTTTCAGACGCAGCAGGTCATCTCGGGATTTCCAAACTCACCGAGTGTATTCCAACGAACTCTCTAACTCCATCCAAGAGGCCAAGAAATCTTTTGAACAAAAACTAGTGCAGTCTAAGAATAAGAAAAAATTTTTCAAATACGTACGCAACATCCTCAACTCCACTGTTTCTGTTCCAACATTGCGATCCAATGATGAAACGCTGCTAACCGATCATTCTTTAGTTGCAGAAACTTTTGCGGAAACGTTCTCTGATTCCTTTTCTAGCGAACCAGATTCTCCAATGCCACAAATAAATGCACCGCGAAATGCTGATGCCATAAACAACGTCGACATAAGTGAGGAAATAGTGAAAAAACATCTTCTTAATCTCGTTGATGGAAAATCTCCTGGTCCTGATGGCATTACCACTACTTTCCTGAAGCATTGTGCCTCTTCCATAGCATCTCCGCTGACCATGATATATAAACTTTCTCTAACAACTAGTAAATTGCCAGAATCGTGGTTACAGTCTTCCGTCACACCCATTTTTAAGAAAGGCGATAAACACAATCCGCAGAATTATAGACCTATTAGTTTGACATCAGCTGTACTCAAAGTATTTGAAAGGATCATTACCTCGGAACTTACAGAATTTTTGCTGGCTACCTCAGTAATTCCTGCTGAGCAACATGGTTTCGTGCCTGGCAGGTCCGTTTTGACAAATCTTCTAGGATGTGTTGGATCGTGGACTGCAGCTTTGGATCGGAAAATTCCGATTGACGTTGTTTATCTGGACTTCTCTCGTGCATTCGACAGGGTGCCAATCAACCGTCTCCTACACAAACTAGAACACTTCGGAGTGCGTGGTCCTTTACTTGCGTGGATCAGATCATTTCTTTCGGGTCGCACTTTTTCGGTCAGAGTAGGTTCAAAACGGTCTACTTATAGGTCGGTATGCAGCGGAGTCCCTCAGGGTTCTGTGTTGGGTCCGCTTCTCTTCCTCGTTTATGTTTGTGATTTGCCCCGCTTGATATCTTCTGATAGTGCATCCTATGCTGACGACATGAAATTCTACAACGATCCAATTACTTCCGGCGATACACTACAGAACGACTGCGATATTGTGCTAGGATGGACCCTGGACTGGTTGTTACCTCTCAACCTCTCAAAGTGTCGAGTGCTTCATTTGGGTGCAAACAATCCGAAGAGAACTTACTATATGAATGGAGAGCCGATAGAATCCTGCTCATCCTACGTTGACTTGGGAGTTTCAATGGATAGTGATCTTATGTGGAGGTCTCATATATTGCAAACAACGAATAAGGCCAAAAAGTCCCTCTACCTTATTCAAAAGTGTTTCAACCATTGCAGCTACCAAACATTAGCATCACTCTATAAGATCTATATCCGCCCCATATTGGAGTTTGCCGGTCCAGTTTGGCACCCTATACTCATTCAAGATGCTGAACTATTAGAGCAAGTACAGAGAAGAGCTACGCGGATCCCATACGGTATCATAAGACCTGACTACCAGGACCGACTTGCCCTGATGAAACTGGATACATTCGCCAATCGTAGGTTGAGAGGCGACATGATAACTACGTTCAGAGCTGTGAGAGGTTTTTTTGGGGTGGATATGTCGGCTCTGTTTCCATTGAATGCTAACCATTTGAGAGGACATGATTACAAGCTCAGTAGAGAACAGTTTTTCTCCAGAAGTAGGGAGAACTTCCTGAGCAATAGAATATTCCACTCTTGGAATATGCTACCCGAAGATGTTGTGAACGCTCCAAGTGTAAACGCCTTCAAGAACAGATATGACTCCTGGAAGTGTGGTGCTTCAATATGACTGTTGTTCTGAGCTAACTTTTTAATTTGCCAATGTAGTTGTCTTTCTTTAGGAATTCAATATTTATTTCATTTCTTCTCACTATACTAAGAGCTGTTACTTATTACTTTTTTTTTGAGTTATATAGGGTATCCTTAACTCGTTTATTGTAAATAATAATAATAATAATAATAATAATAAGCCCTCAGGGGCTCTGGAATGATAAGTTCTAGAGTACGGGCTTAGCAAACCCGAGGTACCCGAGCTAAACCTGGCAGTAGGTATAAAATGCAACCCATAATGATGGTGCAATTAAGGAGTAGAAATATTGATTCGCTGCCTGAGGATCGTCAGGGCATGTCTGGAGCTGGCGCTGGACATGACAGCATGCGGGACGTCAGTGGCAGGGCGCTGAGGAGGCGGGCCCCTGTCATACAAAACACTACAGCTCAACAGGAAGAACCAAGGAGGCAAACAACAGCAGTGCCACCCCCTACAAATAGTGCTACGCAGGATCTTCAACCAGCGTTCACTCAAGCAGGGTTACCCAGAAGACGCATGAAATGGACAAGTTGTATCAATGAAACGATCATGCGCATCTACTATAAAATAACAAACCTGGGTCAAGAACTAACTGGATACAGACAACGGTTATTCAATGAATTCAAGCGATGTTTTCCAGATCTACAAGTAACTGAACAGAGGATAGCTGACCAATATCGCGTAATCCACAGAAACAAACTTATATCAGAAGACAGATTGCAGGAAATTAAAAATGAAGTTGTCAATGAATTAAACAACGAAGAAAACCATAATAGGGAAGAACACACAACTTCTGGAAACAGAGAGCACAACCATGGAGCAACACATGAAGAAAGAACAACTGAACTCCAATTACCGCTCCAAGAAGATATTCAAACGGACGACGAAACACAGAATGAACATTCATCACCTCAGGTTCATACCTCGGTAGAAACTGCCCATAAAATTTCGAACGAAGAACGACAAGCTCTAGTGGAACGTCTTGAATCAGCAATGCACAGATTATTCACCGAATACAACGGCACTGATCCACTCTCCAGACCAACACTACCTAGGATCAGATCATCCAAAAAGCTTGCAGTCATCCTCAAGATAATGAACACTGATGTCATACCAAAATTCCTTTCAATGGCAACACAACTGGAAACGATCCATCTCATCCTTTATTGTGCCGCAACAACTGTAGTGGAAGTGCTGGGCATGAAGACCAAACCAAGACAGCACTCAAATCAACCCCGTCCACAACCTCGCCTACCTCACTGGCAAAGGAGGCTGGAGGAAAAAGTTCAACGCTGTCGGCAGGACATAGGAAGGCTGACACAATATGAAAATGGCATCAGAACAATCAAGCTGAAATCGTTGGTGGAATCGATAATCTATCGAAATCGCAAGCACTCAAGCTATGAAGAAGAAAACACAACAGTAAAGCAGTGCATCGACACACTGAAACAAAAACTCAGTGTCTACTCCGAGAGATTGCGAAGATATAAAGAGAGCAACAGGAGGAAGCAAGATAACATCTCCTTTGAAAACTCGGAGAAAAATTTCTACAGACATCTGGATGGAAAACAACAGAACTCCCCAAACATCTATCCGAATAAGGATGACATGGAAAAATTCTGGACCGAACAACTGTCAACACCTACTACTTACAACAAAAATGCCGAGTGGATAAAAAACGAAGAGAAAACTCAAACCAACACCGCACAAATGTCCCTTACGGTCATCACAGAACAAGAGCTTTCGGATATTCTCAAAGAAATGCACAACTGGAAATCACCTGGACCAGACGGGCTCCACAGTTTTTGGCTGAAAAAATTCAACTGTTTGCATAGTAATTTAACTAACGCAGTTAATGAAATTCTACGAGATCCAGAGAGTATGCCCTCCTTCCTGACAGAGGGTATAACTTATCTTCTGCCAAAAAATCACCAAAGTACAGACGATCCAGCAACGTACAGGCCAGTGACATGCCTGCCAACTATGTACAAGCTCATAACATCTTGCATTACACGTCGACTATACTCCCATTGCGAACGAAATAATATAATTGCATCAGAACAAAAGGATGCTCCAGAGGTGCAATGGGATCCAAAGAACAACTGATAATCGACTCTATAATCTGCAACCAAGCCCATAAGAAGAGGAGAAATTTGTTCACGGCTTATCTTGACTACAAGAAAGCTTTCGACTCCATGCCGCATGAATGGCTCATAAAAGTTTTAGAGATCTATAAAGTAGATCCAAGAATAGTGAGCTTTCTCAAAACAGTTATGTCAACTTGGCGAACTAACATCGAAATCAGCGGAACAGGCATAAGAACTGGCACAGTATCCATCAGGAGAGGAATTTTTCAAGGAGACTCTTTGAGTTCATTGTGGTTCTGCATGGCAATGAACCCGTTATCAACTATTTTAAAATCCTCCAGAAAGGGATTCAACCTGAAAGGCAACACTAGCAATATGTTGATTAACCATCTTTTATACGTCGATGACTTAAAACTGATTGCAGCAAACAGAGACCAACTAGAGTGCCTACTACGACTAGTGGAGATGTTTTCCAAAGACGTCAGCATGAACTTTGGACTGGACAAATGTCGTTCCCTAAATATAGCAGGAGGGAAAATCCAACAGACACCTCTCACCTTATCTAACGGAGAAGAAATAAAGGCAATGCTGGCAGGTGATCTATACAAATACCTAGGTATGAAGCAATGTCAAAGGATAGACCAACGAGTGATGAAGGACGAACTAACAGCAGAGTTCACCAGAAGAATGAGGAGCGTTCTGAAAACGAAACTGAACAGCAGAAATCTCACAAAAGCTGTTAACACCTACGCTTGCTCAGTTCTCACCTACTCTTTCGGAATAGTAAAGTGGAGTAATACAGATCTCGATCGTCTCCAACGGAAAATGAGAACACTATGTACAAAGGCCAACAAGCATCATCCTAAATGCTGTGTTGAAAGAACAACAATTCCAAGAACTCAAGGCGGACAAGGCTTTGTGGACATAAAGAAAATGGCAGCTGAACAAATAAACAACTTGAGAAATTATTTTACAGATAAAGCAAACACATCGGACTTACATAAGATACTGATTGAAGCAGATTGTTCAACACCTCTATTACTAAACGAGCACCCTCATGAAAACACCACACAGACGGATAGTGATAAAATTCAAAGATGGAGAGAAAAGCCCCTACATGGAAGACACCTGAACGAGGTCACCCAGGAACATGTCGACATTCCTGCGTCGAACTACTGGCTGACTTCTGGAAGATTGTTTCCTGAGACAGAAGGTTTCCTCCTTGCCATTCAAGATCAAGTAGTGCAAACTAAAAACTATCAGAAATATATCATGAAGGATAGGAGCCTCACCGACGATAGATGCCGCTACGGATGCCAAACATCAGAAACAATCCAACATATCACAGGAGGCTGCCAAATGTTTGCTGGAAATGAATATAAGAGTCGACATGATGCAGTTTGTAAAATACTTCATCAGGAACTCGCCATCCAACTGAAGATTCTGCAGTCCGAAACAATTCCATATTATAAGTATCAGCCTGAAGTAATACTGGAGAACAACCTTTACAGGTTATACTGGGACCGCACAGTACTTACAAATTTAACAGTTGCTAATAACAGGCCAGATATAATCCTAGTGAAGAAAAAAGAGAAGAGAGCAATACTTATAGACGTAGCCATCCCGAACAACAACAATCTACGTCAAAAATATGCTGAAAAAATATCGAAATATCGAGAGCTTGAACTTCAGATTAAAAGGCAGTGGGGAATGTCTAGTACCAGAACCATTCCCATTCTCATATCAACCACAGGAATTATTCCTAAGAGCCTCAAGTCCAACCTCAAGGAGCTAGATTTGGATGAAAACCTGTTTAAAGTAATGCAAAAAGCAGTACTTCTTGGTACTGCTAGAACGGTAAGGAAGTTTGTAGGTCACGATGGACACCAGGAACAACCATGGAGGGAAACATTGCAAAACCAACTACCACGACATCAACCGAGAGATCCAGGACCAAGCAACGAAGGACGAACAACCCAGGACCCAGGAGAAGAAGAACACCGAAGACCTCAGAGCTCAATCCCCCTGATACTTGCTATCCGGGATGAGTGAATGTTCCCCTTAGTAGGGAGTGTGATAGCCGATCGCTAGGGGGTGTGAAAAATCACACCCTTTCTACGCTAATAGGCTCAAGTCGATAATAATAATAAATAATAATAATAACATTTTTTCGAAACGAAAATTCTTTGACTGTTCTATAATTTTCATTGACGCTTGCAAACAATTAATTACATAGTGCCCTAGCAACCATCGACCGAAGGGAAATCTGGTTATGAATTTGAATTATACCTAATATTTCCTCTGAAAAGTATTCATTATTTGAATTTTCATCAAAATGGGATAAAATTCTGTATACGACACGTGAGTTAAAAATGTTTATTCACACGAAGAAATTAACTTTCTTCTCATGAATAAACATTCATTTAACTCACTTGTTGTATAAATAACTAATAATGCAATTAAATAACATTCACGTTATTTAATTTTTCCAAAATTTGATATCTGTGGTGTATAATTGAACCACCATTTTCGTTGATTTATATTCTAATTTAATTTTCAAACTTTGCGGTAATATTACGTCACCTTAATGAAATCTCGTCGTCCTAAATACAGAAAATGTAACTTACGCATATTTTTGGATTGAATAAAACGGCGTGATCAAAGATAATGAAATTTATATTATCGATTTCTTTAACATTATGTCATAACAAAACCAATGTTTTTTATTAAAGTTAAATAAAACTTACGCATTACACATTAAAACCGTTGTGAAAAGTTTTGTTGCTGTTGATTGTTGTTGAAAATAACATGCTGCTGATGGAAATCTTGCTGTTGGGACATTGGTATATTCTGAAAGAAGAATTATTTATCTATAGGATTTTGACAACGAAATGTACAAACTGTTTCTACAGGTAAAATTGTTGAATTTTAAGTATTAAAAGATCAAGATTCTTGTAATCCACGACATTTTAAAGTTACGCTTACCATGTAAAAACTGTCTAAATATACAGGGCTTTCCTTTTAAGTTGGCCTTTTAGACGTTTTGGAGAATTTTTTTCTGAAATTTTAGGTGAAGCCTTAAGGATAAAGGAACTCTTCGCCTAAAATATTTTCAAGTCGACAGTGTTGCCACGTCTATCTCAAACGCATATCTACTTTCTTATTTCAAATGCAACTACCTATATTTTTATTTATGTATCGATTCAATACCAAATTCGCAGTAAAACCTACTAAAAAAAATGTCTCTACCATGCACTGTTGCCAAGTTATGCACAAATTCTTGAAAATTATTACATCTGCATTACAAGTTTGGAAATGCAATATGTCGATTATTTTCTATGCGAACGGAACCAAACTCAGCAGTCTCATAGTAGAGATGCCATGCATTCATGTGGTACATTCAGTATTTTGATAGATCATAAGGTTCTTCCGAAATTTTGAACCGAAAATATGGAACTTGAAATTGGAATATTTCGAGATTTTCAAATAGCAACCCCATATTCATTTTACAGCATGTGACTCAAAATGAAAAACGAATGGCAGTCTTCTTTTACACTATTTCGGATAGTTTTCGAATAAGATGAAAAATACTGAAATTCTTCAGATTTAGAGTCACGATCTATGGTCGTGTTTACGATGAAATGGCTACATGATCATGAGGTAAATTGTTGAGATAGAATCTATGGTTGAAATCATGAAAAGTGTTCGATGATCATGGATGTCATAGAAAAAAGGTTACCCATGTTATTCAAACACGATCCAGGTTGTTTTACAATTCAAGGGGAATGCCAAAAATTATTGAAAGGACCTGTAGGACATTCAACAAAAGTCATTCACATTTAGCAAGAATGACTGGAAATAAATTCCGAAAACTGTTTTGGCCATTGGTAATACTGGCCCTTCATGGTCTCAACCATATAATTCATTTCGATAATTCACTTTATAATCACACAGCATTATGTCCATTGATCATGACTATAAATACTGAAAAATTTCAGTATTTTTCATCTCATTCGAAATCTATCCATAATAAATAATTAGGGTAAAAGGAGACTGCCATTCATTTTTCATTTAGTATCGAATAATGTGAATTAAATATGGGGTTGCCATTTGAAAATCCCGAAATATTTCAATTTTAAGTTCCACATGTTCGGAGCAAAATCTTCGAAAAACCTTACGATGTATCAGAGTACAGAATGTACCACATGAATGCATGGATTCTCTACTATGAGACTGCTGAGTTTGGTTCCGTTTGCATAGAAAATAATCGAGATATTGCATTTCCAAACAGGCAATCAGAGCCGGACCGTGAGCGTGGCGAGAGAGGCATTTGCCACGGGCGCAAACGACCTAGGGGCGCAAAATGTGAAATATGATAATATGTATTCCATTTTAAATCAAGATTGACAACAAGCTCTATATTTCAAGGGTTTTCCAAAAAGAGGTGTTATTTCGAATAGCCCGCTATTTCGGTAGATATCACGTTTGAAGCTGTCTATTTTTGACAAGTAGAAACTACGTCATTAATAAAAATGGAACGATACACGCTTCAAGAACGTATTGAAATCATTAAAATTCACTATAAAAATGGTGGAAAATGTGGGTCGTCGGAAGCACCTTGTTAAACCGCAATGAAGAAATTGGTGGAAAAAGTCGAGTTCTTGGGACAAGTTAGTGATGTGAAGAATAAAACCCGTACACGTCGCTCGAGAACAGCCGAAAATATTGCTGCTGCCGCCGAAAGTGTTAAAGAAAACCCAGATTTGTCCATTCCTCGTCGTTCTTTGGAATAAGGCATACCACAAACGTCATTACACCGTATTTTGCATAAAGATTTGGGTCTTATGGCTTATAAAGTTCAGTTAACACAAGAACTCAAGCCGGCCGATCATCAACAACGACGTGTCTTTGCTGATTGGGTCGTTGAAAAGCATGTTAATGATCCGGAATTCCGTCGAAAAATCATCTTGAGTGATGAGGCCCATTTCCACCTCGGTGTTTTTGTTGAAAAGCCTCTCTATCCTCAACGTGTGACTGTTTGGTGCAGTTCATGGTCCGGCGGAGTCATTAGACCTCACTTTTCGGAAAATGAGGCTGGAGCAACAGTTACGGTGAATGGATTGCCCTATCGAGAGATGATCAATGATTTTTTATGGCCGAAATTGGATAGTACTGATCTGGACAACGTTTAAATTCAACAAGACGGCGTTACGTGCCCCACAAGCAACGAAACCATTGTTCTTTTGCGGGAAAAGTTTCCGAACCGTGTTATCTCTCGAAGAGGTGATTACAATTGGCCACCGCGATCTTGTGATTTAACACCTTGCGATTTCGTGAAAGAGAAGGTCTAAGCCAATAGCCCAGTGTCGATTCAAACCTCAAAGATGGAATTCATGAGGCTATCGTGGACATAGGGCAGCCACTTTGCGATTTGGTTATGGAAAATTTCATTAAAACGATATGGTCCTGTAAGCGTGGTCGTGGTGGTCATTTGCTTTATGTTATTTTTCACTATTAACGGCATAGCTTCTTCTTCATAATGAAATAAACATCCGATCATTTTATTGAAAAATGGCTTTTTTCTTTTAATGTCAAAATAACACGTTTTATTGGAAAACCCGTTATAATCAGTAAATGTCAATTATAAAAATCATATATTTATTGAAAAATAAATTTCTTCAAGGGCGCATTTTGAAAGTTTGCCACAGGCGCTAGAATCCTAGTTCCGGCTCTGCAGGCAATGCAAATGTAAAAAATTTCAAGAATTTGCGCATAACTTGGCAACAGTGCATGCCAGAAAAATTTTTTTTAGTAGGTTAAACTGCGAATTTGGTATTGAATCGATACATAAATAAAAATATAGGTTGTTCCATTTGAAATAAGAAGACTCCATCTAAAATTTCGAAACAAAATATTCACTAGTTCTCCAAAAACGTCTAATAGGCCAACTTAAAAGGAAAACCCTGTATTTATCAATATATTTTAAGTGTGGTATTTATTCTTAAATGTCAGATTTAAGAAAAAATTCCATACCTGCGTGTTTACCTGTCCAGGATGTTGAGGTGCATTTAATCGTACCCTCTTTGCTGGATTGTTATGACTATCGTTGTTATTGGAAGATTGCAACTGCTGTGATTGCGACTGCTGTTGGGACTGTTGCTGAGTTTGCTGCTGTTGTTGCTGTTGCTGATTTTGTCTTTTTTCAGACTTTTCCTCTTGATCGTCATCAGTCAAAAATTCTCTCTTAGGGTATGGAATAGGGCATCCTTGAATTTCACCCATAAGTTTATCGAAAAATTGTTTTGAATGATGCATAATAACTTTCACGAATATTATAGATATATCAAATATATAGACCGTTCACGAAAGTTTGAGCGGATAGTAGGCCTTTGGTTACTTGTCTGAAATTGACATAATTGCAGTCATAACGTAAAATAAAGTCAACGTTGCCGAATGTACCCGGTCTCGTCCGACGAGCTTGCGAGTTATCAGAGAACTCATGCAATATTGACAACATTGCGTATCAATCTGACAAGAAAATAAACAACATAACCTAAACTTTTAATATACACAGTGGAATATGCCAAATTGTCATGGCCAACCGACAGCTCAACATTTCGTGAACGGACTATACATTGAATGGTTTGTGTGCTTGTTTTCTTGCTTTAGAGCTGCAGAGCATTCATTCACACAATTTTTAAATGATGTATCAGAATTAATAAAAAAATTCTAAAAAAGCCTTCAGCAGGAGCTTTTGAGCGCTCGTTCTTTGGTGGAGCAATAAGACTATTACTTCAATTTTATATAACACTTGAGATTGATACCAAATATATATAATAAATGCAGAATCTCAGCACAATAGAAATTATATTCTGGAAATTATTCAAAAAAATGAAATATGGAAAAAATTAATAATTAAAAAAATTAAATTCAATAGTTCTGATGATGCGAAATTGTTTTGAATCAGATATCCTCTTATGGAAATATAAAGATTCTTCTTTTCAATATTCCAATTGAATTTTCTATGACCACAAAATTCTGCATGAGGCTTACAAATTATAGTATTCGTTATGAGGAGTTTCGTGCTCCTGAGCTGTTTCAGTGCGCAACCAATGGCAACCAACTTTTCGAGTTTTGACTTGCTCAGAAGCAACTCACGGATCAAAACGAATAGACCTAATGAGTATCTTGCATATGGACGAATTTCGAGTCTCTAGGACAATTCCTTCGAAAGTTATTGTGCTAACGGACGGCCCCACGGACAGAATTGAATTTGACCACGAATTCGTCATCAGGGAGTAGAACCCTATAGTTTGAGGCCATTTTGGCTCAATATTCCAAAATCACAGATATTTGAGCAAAACGATATAGCACTCGTTTAAGGAGAACAAGCGCTCAGATTAACAAAAACCTAGATAGGCTCCAAGCGTTATATCAAAGGAATTAATTTGAGGACAAGATATACAAAGCAAATGTTTGTTTTTGTTTTGAAATTTTTTTAAGGGTACTGAAAAGGGATAAATATAACATCTTCATAAACTGAAATAAATAAGATTTTTTTCAAGTAATGAGAAGCATACCTCTTATGTTTATAAGCAGCGGTACATCATGTAGCTAATTATGGGATTTACAGAATAAAAAAAACATAATTATTTTAATACCTACTATCCATAAACCCAGGCTACTGTACTCAACTCTGGAATGTTGTTTTTCATAAATAATCGTGTTTTTTACATATATTACACTATTTTGGAATTTTTCTGAAGTAAATGAACTTCAATATTACTGCAAGGCATATTAAAATGTAGAAGCATGAAAGTCGGCGCAATTATCTCGGAAATCATGAAAATACCCAATGTTAGGTTAATGTTTATAAACAGCAGGGGGGAATATAAACATAGGCATCTTGTCCTCATTTTTGCCTCTGTTTACATCTGAAGGGCCTATCTATGTATTTTATTGATCTGATAATTGAACACTATACTCCGTTCACATGTTATTGAGCACAAAGTAGGCGTTTGTTTATTTATCTGAAGTTGGCAGAGATTACTGTCCTAACATCATAAAATCAACGAATTGTCGAATGTACCCGGCCTCGTCTGACGAGCTTTCGAGATCAGAGAACTCTATAAGCGTTTTCGGAAACTTACTCAGGGTTATTAACTAGATCCATTTGGTCACGTGACGGATCTACTCGGATCACGGACCCGGGTTCTGAGTATACGAACACATCAGGTTTAGGATTAGAGGTGACAGTCGTATCAAAAACATAACCAAATATTTTATGGATTTATTTTTTCAGTCCCAGTTCATTTTCGGATTTTCTCTAGCTTTGCTTGCATATATTGGCTTTTGTGTAATCTTTCTTATAATTTCTGGTGCGCCCTTCCATGTTTAATGTTATTTTTCAGTACCTATGTTAAAGAAGTAAAGAATTTGTTTTTTCAGTCCCACTTTATTTTCGGATTGTCTCTAGCTTTGCTTGCACTTATTGGCTTTTGTGAAATCTTTCTTATAATTTCTGGTGTGCCCTCCCATGTTTAATGTTATCTTTGAGTAACTATGTTAAAGAAGTAAAGAAAGCTGTAGCTTAGCACAGAAAAATCTGTATACTAAGTTATGAAGAAGTTGTTTCACATTATTTTCTTGGCTCATGGAACCACACATTTTACATTGAGCCAAATTTTCTTCTCTTTCCATAATTTTCAGGAATAGAATATATGAAATTACTAACAAAAGAGTAGAAGACTAATTCCCGCCTCTTTCAAATACAAAATTAAACTGCAGTGCGCATGCGGTGACTGTATAACTCTGCTCTCGAGTAGGGTTACGATAAATCAACCTGGGTCAGTGATCGAGTTAATAGCCCCGTACTTTCCGAACACGGGTTGGATGTTCGGGTTAGGTAAACGAACGCGAAGGTTAGGGATTGAGTTAACCCGAGTAAGTATCCGAAAAGGCCTTATGTAGTAATGACAACATTGCGTATCAATCTGACAAGAAAATAAACAACATAACCTAAAATTTTATCTGTAAAATGTGTATTGTGTTTTATATTTTTAACTGAAAATGTAATATTTTGACGAAAATAGAATTATTGATGATTGTACTATCCTTGAAAAAGGCCATAATAAGGCCGAAACATATGTCAATATATTTAATTAAAACTAAATAACTACTTACTGGTAAAACTTAGTGCTAAAAAAACCCAAGAAACCTCAATCAACAATCTAAAATTTAGTATACATAGTGCAATATGCCAAATTTCCATGGACTACTTTGTGCTCAATAATATGTCAACGGAGTATACCGGTTCGGGAAATCCTGTCGAATCAACAAATGACCTTGATATCTGAGCGAGCGTTACGGCAAATGCACGTTGTCAGATCGGATAATACATCAAGTATTTGAAGAATGTCGAAAAATAATTGCATTTGTCAATGGTTAATACTTTTTACAGTTTCTGTCTAATGGACAGATATATTTTATTCTTCCTGAAACGAAAATATGATAATGTATATTTTTTTATAACATAGGGCGCTTAAGTGAAGTTTGTCCTTCCATAGTTCTTTCCCACAAGAGCTCTTCGAACTGAGCAATTATAAGATTGCAATAAAATCAACATACCAGAATTCAAAGATTTTTCCCATTTAAATTATGACTTGAAAATTATAAAGATGAGATGGTCACAGCTTGCCTTACATAGCAGTACATAAAAACGAAATTTTACTAATGTAATTCTATAAGAAATAGGTATGTCGTTGTTTCTGATAAAGATTGAAAAAAGTTCTGAAACTAAATTCTGATAGTTCTATCCATATGATTCCAGATTCACAAATCACAAACAATTCAAAAATTAAATTTCAATTGGCGATTGATTACACTAGATTCCCAGTTTGTGCATATCTTACAACATTAACGCACAAATGACGCTGTTTCCACATGCGCAATACGGCGTTTAAATTCTATTCCACGAAAGTCCATTGTGAGGTGTTTAATCAATGTAAGGGGTGAAATAAATTAGTTTTATACTCACTTATTCATTCGCTTCATTTATTGTTCCGTCAAATAACTACATGTTTCAACAATATCCTATCTTCATGTTATAAAATTGATCCGTTGAAGCTTAGTCATATCAAGAAAATAAGTCTAGGTCTTAAATTGATTAATGTCAAGTTTACTGTCCAATTTTGTTTACATCATAACTTTGTCCAACATATTTTATTATTTTGATTCCTAAATTTGAATGTGAGAACTTCGTTTTAACACCTAGACTAATTTTCTTGATATGACTAAGCTTCAACGTTCGGATCAATTTTATAACCTGAAGATGGCATATTGCCGAAACATGTAGTTATTTCACCGAACAATAAATGAAGCGAATGAATAAGTGAGTACAAGACTAATTTATTTCACCCTGCCATTTGTATTGCTGCAATAAAACACAGTTACTACTACTATTTCACCCTTTACATTGTTTAAATTCTACCCAAGGTCATTTGTTGATTCGACAGGATTACCCAGGTTCCGAAATTCACATTGGAAACATACGATATTCAATGCGTTAGAGAGAGTATTTTGCGTGCAGTTGGACAGTGCTATACTGGACATGTTTCACTTTCGTTTGACGCGATGGATGGTTCAATGAACAAATAATATGGTTGTCTCTCTCAAATTAACTATCATCCAACTAGCATCCAGTAAATGCGTCAGACTGCGCGTAATGCTGTAATACTCGATGCGAGTTCTGCAGGTTCCCTTCCACACTCCTCGATTAAGCAACTCCCAACGATAAGAGAGAGACCAAACTACAATAATACAGTCGCTCTTTCATTTAGAGAGTTAAGAATCATGTGAACCATTCCATTATAGCACTGGTCAACTGCACGGCAAAATTCTCTCTCTGATGCATTGAATTTCCTATGCTTCTGATGTGAATTTCCAGACCTGTTTATGTACTAGTGTACTACTGTATTGAAAAAGCTAAACTTTGATAGTTTAGGCTATATTCAGTCAAACTCTGTAAAACATAAGTAATTCAATAGTTCTCGAGTTCAACTCATTTCGAATTTGAATATTCTCAATGAATCCAATAAAAATCGAATTTTCATTCAGTTATAGAACGATTAAAAGAAAACTGCCTTGATATAAACAAAATCTGCAGCATAATTACCCTCGTTTTATAGCACAACTGAATGAGGCAAACGATAAGCTTTATAAATATAGAAGTACCTGCAAAAACATCATGCGTAGGTATTGGATCTTCTGAAAAATAAGCATCTTGCATAGCTTGTTCAGAGGTTATTCTTTTATTAGGGTCCATTAATAACAATTTCTGTAATAGATGGAATGCCTTGCTGTCAGGTTTGATTTTATGTCTCTCCATATATTTTATCAATGAACAATTCACATAGCTGCAAAACAATCGTATTATTATACAGGATATATGTTGATGATAATGTTGAACTCACTTTGATTTTTTGAAGTCTTTCAACAGCGTTGGATGCTCAGGCATCTTTTTGATATCCTCCCAATCTTTTTCATGGGGAAATCCCATAACATTAAATATCCTATCCAATTGATCATGGTGATATGGATTACTTGTTTTAATATCTTCTTGCCTGCAATGAAAGATAGGTTCAGATGTTAAGAGTTCTGCGAAAATGCATCCAATTGCCCAAATATCTGAAAAATAAGTAATTTGAAACTATTTCACTAGCAACAGTTTCATGTCGATTTTTACCTATGGCTTTTGTGTAATGCCTAGCTCCTAACAATAATTCAGGTGCTCTATACCAAAATGTAACAACTACTGGATCTAAATCCGCCAATGGTTTCAAAGGAGCATTAAAAAGCCTAGCAAATCCCATATCTGCTATTTTGACTCTTCCTCTTTCTGGTCCCTCCCCCATAACCAATATATTGGCAGGTTTTAGATCCCTATGTAAAACCCAATTTGAATGTAAGTAATGAATACCATCTAGTATTTGATATAACAGAGATTTAACCATTCCTCTAGGAGCCATAAATGGTTTTTTATTAGCTTTAGCTGCCCTGTGAAACTTAATTATATGCCATAAATCATGTTCTGCAAAATCGAAGAGTAACCATACTTTTCTATCGTTATGGGACAGAAAAACCCTAATCAGGTTAATCACATTGGAGTGTTTAAGTTCACGTAACAGCTGAAATAATTGAAATCGATCAATTTTCATAATTAAACATTAACAGTCAATCAACTTACAGCAATTTCTCTACAAGCAGACATCGACAAACCAGTTCCCTCAATTTGCTTCAAGGCGTAATCCCTATTATCAGAATTGTCTTTGCGGCGGCCTTTGTAAACATGACCATAAGTGCCCCTTCCCACCTTACAGCCTTCATAATCGAATAAGTCTTCTACTTTAACTCTCTCTGTTTGAGTTTTCATTTTGAATTCATAATCCATCATAAGATTTGTCATATTAACAATATACCTCAACAGTGTAACACCTATAAGTGTTTTGAAAGTTCAATAATTTGGAATATATTTATTGGGCATAACAATTTTACACCAATTTGTAAATTCTTTTATCGAATCAAGAATAAAATATTCTCAACGTTAAGATTCTTGTTTGTTTGTTTTTCAAGTAACTAAATATGACATAGAATATTATGTTGTTTTTGTCACTTGTCAAAAATATTTGAAATGGTCTATGACCTCAAACATCGAAATATATAAAGTTTTTCTTATTTTACAATATTCTACTTATCCAAAGGTTCCAAAATATTTTTACTTTGCTGCCATCTAGTGACTATCGGAGTAATCTGAAAAGAAGGAAACTGAAGGTTTGTGAACAGATTACAAAAAAAAGATCAAGAAAATTAAGATTTTGATTGCTTTATTTTAATGCTAGCATCATTGTTTAAGGAGAAACAATGCTAGCATCCTTTTATTCACCAAACAAGTCTGAAAAGCATTCCAATATCTTTGTTTCTTCAGATTCTAATTATTTTCATACATATGTGACAAAAAATAGGATATATACTGATTATTATCTTCACAAGCGTTATTATCTTTTAAATATTTGATCCTGTATCTTGAATAAAACCACGATTACATTGAAACTCAAATTTAATTAAATACTTCTTGATACACATCTAATTTCATATATCATTATATTTTATATTCTTTCTAATAAAATTTCAATATTCTCAATATAATAAAATTAATTCAGTACTCAATAGATAATTCAACATTTGACTAGGAAAACATATCACAATATTGTTATGAGGAATGTTCGGAATCTTAGAAATAATGCAATCTTCAGGGCCTCAATCTTCGTTCATAAGTCTGATACTATCTTCGGTTGACGGTCGTAATGTACTGGTTGTTAAAAGAGAAAATCTATCTGTGTGATAATTCTGAGATTTCATATTAGTACGTATAGAGGGGGATTTCTCCATATCATAGTGTTTCGTTTTTATATCAGGTTTAAATTTTTCTTTCACCTGAAAAATTGTTTCGAAATCAACCTATTACAACATAATTTTGAACAAATTGTTCTTTCAATACAGCTATTTTTCTTAACTTACATCAACTTCAATACGGAGGGTTTGTTCTTCATTCGGAAATTGAAATACTCTAAAGTTTGGGGACGTTGGCCATACGTTTGGTGGAGGACTTCGTATCATATGCTCATGCATTTCAGGAAGAGATAATGGATCCACATCAACGTCAATTGACAATTCCTTAAAAATAGGAATAAAGCTTTATTTTGAGCACATGCAAGCAGCTTAAACATGTGACAAGATACAAGAAGGTACATATTACCTATTGTTTCCATAGCACAAAGTACTATGAATTTCATTCACTATTATTGATTTGATGATTCTATAATGATCTTTCCTCAAAAACATTAATGAAAAAATGAAAGGCCAGTAAAAAAATTTAATAAAACATAAAATTTATTGCATAAAAAATAATAGTAAAAACAAGACAATACAACATAATAAATATGAATATGAGAATCTATTAAGTCAAAACAATATCACATGATGACAATTAGCTATAATATCACAGGACAATTCATTATTAGTTGTTCAAATCTAACTGAAATAGGTTGATAACTTATTTCCTCAATGAGTTCTTGTTACTAGGAAAAAGCATAGACAAAATTAAAACAACACTGATGCAAAAAATAAAGGTAATAATGATATTGTGGTAGAGCCAATTTAGAACTTATAACTCCAATGGAACTAAGTAATCTAAAACAGATATTATGGTTACTCAACAAAATTATGTGAATATTGAATACGTCTCAAAGTTACTCCCATTATTACAGATTCTATGTCATTCAAATTTGAGTGGAATTTTTGTATATAACAAGCATAGATTTATAATACTAACTAGATGCCATCTAGTTGGTCTTGTTATATACAAAAATTCCACTCAAATTTGAATGACATAGAATGATCATATAATTTTTGGCAGGTTCGCCATCTAATACAGTATTCGTTTTGTGGAGTTTCGTGATCCTGAGCTGTTCCAGTACTTGTGCGCAGCCAATGGCAAGCCGTATTTCGAGCTTTTGAGATACTCAGGAGCACGACATATCTCAAAACGAATAGGCTATAATAGATGGTGAACCTGTCAAAAATTTTGAGGCAAACGGCGGCCATTTGCAGTTTGGGGTGGATTTGAGAGGTGTCACTTTTTCTATGAATTTAAATATTAGAATTACTAATACTCCATTATTTATTTTATTTCAAGAAATTAAAATGATAGGATTACCAATATTGTTTAATAACTGATCACAAGAATCGAAAATATTTATAATTTTAATAGACCGAAATGTCAGAGTTCACAGAACACCAATATATAGAGTTCGTTTTTCATAATTTCTTTCAAAGGAACGTCTATGTTTCAATCAAAACAAATGGCATAAAACATCAAATACGGTATTCGTTTTGTGGAGTTTCGTGCTCCTGAGCTGTTCCAGTACTCGTGCGCAGCCAATGGCAAGCCGTATTTCGAGCTTTTGAGTTACTCAGGAGCACGAAATATCTCAAAACGAATAGGCTAAAAATATTTGTGGTTCACCCCAAACTGCAAATGGCGGCCCTTCCCTCACTTTTTTCTACATGACAGTAAGGAAGTTCGACGTCCAGTAAGTATTAAAGGATAACAAGGTATCCAATGTCACATAATCTGAGAATTTTTAAAAATTAAAAATGCCAATACAAGGAAACCATTTTTTTACCTAATGGATAAAGATCGGTTACACCATAATTAATTTTGATGTTTAATTCGTTTTATATGCAGTAGAGATACATTTTTCACAAGTAGTGAATTGATTTATACTATACCTTGGACATTAAATTAGCATGATCAGATTCTTCTTCCAGATTATCAATTAGTAAACTTTCTCGACTAGCAATTACTTGCTGTAAAAATAATGGTTAGTCAACACCGCCAGAATTTCAAGCTCCTGTTACCTACTTGTATGAAAGGATTATCTTGCCTAGACGCTCTCAAAGCTTCCATATCTTGATCTATATTTCTGACTTTACCAGGTGTTAGTGTTATTGTAGACATAACTGGAGAAGGTAAGTTTATTGGCAAATTGGAAAACTCACCACTGGAGACACAAAGTGATGAATGCGCCCTACCAACTGGTTTTTCTGAAATAAATGATGGTAATTCCTTTTCCAAACATGTATAAAATCTCACCTTTTTTATACATATTCATTTTTGAGCTTTGCTTGATCCAGCAACCTATTTTCTGATAAAATACCTGTGAAAAGTGAAAATACCCCAACAGAACGGCCTTGTCATAGTTGTCATTTGTCAATCCCAACCACAGAATAGAATATCAGAGACAACTGACAACTGTAGTCTCTTGTTCTATGACTTCTATGTGTATGTACATAACCTTGTTAAAAAAGTAAAAAACATTCAAACAACAATAACAAGTGATACTGGTAAAGTGGTAAATAATATAAGAAAGTGTAGTTTTTAGTATATATGCTGTGCAGCATAGTATTGAATGACAATTGATGAATATGGAAGAATCCGCTAAAAAAAGTATTGCTCCAACGGTGGAGCAAATAAACGCCGATAGAATAATGCAGTTGGCTGCTAAATATTGGGCTCCACATTCACAGGAGAAGCTTCCATTCAATGCTCAAATTATTGACGATATATATTTAGAAGATATCAGAGGAAGTAATTATTCAACAAGGAAAATTATAATATTAGAATTCAGTCAATATTTGGAAAACTACTTATGGCCCAATTACAAGCCAGGTGCTTCTTACGCTCATATGTTGTCAATTGTTATTATGATAAATGAAAAGTTCAGAGAACGGGTTCAAGTATGGCAGGCGTTTAGGAAACATAGTTTACATTTTCCGGACTTATTTCGACAAGTTATGCAAGGCTGTTTTGAGGATGAATTAACTTCTAATATCAAGGAACAAACGGCATTATTGATATTTTTGAATCATTGTTTTAATAGTATGGAGGAATCTATATGTAGAGATCAAGTTAAGAGATTGGTTTCTTTATCTATGTGGGTTTCTCTTCAGGATCAGAGAAGGGAACTAGAGTTTAAGAGATTCCCGAGGTGGAGAAAATATTGGAGAGCAATACAGAAAAAAGATAAAGGTGAAGATTTGGAAAATCTTATGCGAGAAAGAACCTTTCTACATAAGTTAATGTTGAAATTTATGGATGTATTAGATACTATTACTGAAACATCAATATATTCAAAGGATAAAATTCATTATTGTGAAAGATTTTTAGAATTGATGATTGATTTAGAATCACTCCTACCAACAAGAAGATTTTTTAATACAGTATTAGATGATTGCCATTTAGTGGTCAGATGTCAACTTTCTGCTCTTATAAAAAAACCAGAAGGGAGATTATTTTCACAACTACTTGATACCCTTAAGTTTTATTCAAATTTTGAAATTAATGATGAAACTGGTGACCCATTAACTGATCATGATATGACTCAAATTCATTATGACCAAATTACTTCATTACAGAAGGTTGCATTTAGCAAATTTCCAGAACTTCTAGACTTTGCACTTGCTAATGTTGCAAGTGTTGATACCAGAAAGAGTTTATCAAAATATTTTGGTTCTTTGAAGAGGGACAGTCTTCATCTTATCGCTTCATATCTCAGTTTGGTTCCACCTCCTGATAAACAAAGTGAAGTGACATGGTGCAGAGTAGATGAAGAATTTTTGAAGGAGTTGTTAATATCTCGTCATGAAAAAAGAATTTCCCAATTAGAAGCATTAAATGAAATGCCGTTGTATCCTACTGAATCTATAATTTGGAATGAGAACATTGTGCCAACGGCTTATTTCTCAGGGGAGGATTGCTTGGCATTACCAAAACTTAATTTGCAATTTTTAACATTGCATGACTATTTATTGAGAAATTTTAACTTATTTCGATTAGAATCAACATATGAAATAAGGCAGGATATTGAAGACAGTGTCAGTCGTTTGTGCCCTTGGAAAGCTGAAGACGATAGTGTTTATTGGGGAGGTTGGTCCAGAATGGCACAACCGATTCTGCACTTTGCTGTAGTAGAAGTAGCTAAGCCAAATATTGGTGAAAAGAGACCTAGCCGAGTAAGAGCAGATGTTACAGTCAACTTAGCATTAAAACCAGAAATTAAAGCTGAATGGGAAAATTTAAGAAAACACGATGTTTGTTTCTTGTTAACGGTGAAACCCCCAAATCCCATAGGTACCAAGTACGATTATAAATCACCATTCATTCCACAAGTGGGTCTGGAATATGTAAGAGGTTGTGAAATCGAAGGGATGCTCGATAATAATGGACGAGTGATAGAAGATGGACCTGAACCTAGACCTGTTTTACCAGGGGATAAAAGAACGTACCGAGTATGGCTAGATTGCAATCAGTACAGGGATGACATGAATAAAATCAACCAGGGAAGTCCTGACGTTTACGAGAGTTTCAACATATTGCTGCGGAGAAAACCGAAAGAAAATAATTTTAAGGCAGTGTTGGAAACTATAAGAGAACTGATGAATACAGAGTGTGTTGTTCCAGATTGGTTGCATGATATAATTTTAGGTTATGGTGATCCAGGTGCAGCGCACTATAAAAAAATGCCGAACCAAATTGCCACTATCGATTTTAATGATACATTCATCGATAAAGAGCATTTAACACACTCATTTCCGGACTACCAAATCATCCTCAATGATGAAAACTCTTCATCAACTGATAAAAATACACTTCAAAAGGAGCACCATCTCTTCAAAGTAACCTTCAAGGACCTAGGCGAAGATAATAAGGAAAATCCGGAAAAACATATTGCCATAGAACCTCATATTATTCCAAAACGTGGTCCGTATCTTTTCAATGAACCAAAAAAAAACGCGATTCCGTTCACACCTACCCAAGTAGAAGCCATCAAGGCAGGTTGTCAGCCAGGATTGACACTCGTAGTGGGTCCCCCTGGTACTGGTAAGACCGATGTAGCAGTGCAGATAATTTCAAATATATATCATAATTTCCCAAATCAGAGGACTTTGATTGTGACGCATTCAAATCAAGCTCTTAACCAGTTGTTTGATAAAATTGTTGCTCTGGACATCGATGAACGGCATTTACTTCGTTTGGGTCATGGTGAGGAAGCTCTAGAAACCGAAAAAGACTTCAGCAGATACGGTCGTGTTAATTATGTACTAGCAAAGCGGTTGGATTTGCTTATGGAAGTTCAAAAACTTCAAGAATCCTTAGAGTGTCAAGGAGACGTTGCATATACCTGCGAAACGGCTGGATATTTTTATTTATATCAAGTTCTATCGCGATGGGAACACTATCAAAGTGTTATCAACTCCCCCAAAATTACGTTAGACAAAATAAAGGATGATTTCCCTTTCACAAAGTTTCTCCAAAATGCTCCTGAACCTTTATTCAAAGGTAAATTCATTGAAGAAGATCTGGAAATAGCGGAAAGTTGTTTCAGATACATCAAACACATATTCGACGAATTAGAGGAATTTAGAGCATTTGAATTGTTAAGGTCTGGCCTGGACCGTTCAAAGTATTTATTGGTCAAGGAAGCCAAAATAATAGCTATGACATGTACGCATGCAGCACTCAAAAGAAAAGAGCTTGTGGAAATGGGTTTTAAATATGATAACATATTAATGGAAGAAAGTGCTCAAATTTTAGAGATTGAAACATTCATACCATTGTTATTACAAAATCCACAAGATGGTTTCAACAGGTTGAAGAGATGGATCATGATAGGAGACCATCATCAGCTACCACCTGTTATCAAAAATATGGCTTTCCAGAAATATTCTAATATGGAACAGAGTTTGTTCACAAGACTTGTCAGATTAGGAGTGCCAACAATCGAATTAGATGGTCAAGGAAGAGCTAGGAGCAGTATTTGCGATCTATACAGATGGAGATACAAACAACTGGGGGATTTGCCCCATATTGGTGTATCGCCAGAATATCAAGTGGCTAACGCAGGGTTTTCCTATGATTTTCAACTTATCGACGTTCAAGATTTCAACAACGTGGGAGAAAGTGAACCCAATCCATATTTCTATCAAAATTTGGCCGAGGCTGAATATTGTGTTGCTGTTTTCATGTACATGAGACTTCTTGGGTATCCTGCAACCAAAATTACTATTTTAACGACGTATAATGGTCAAAAACATTTAATCAGAGATGTTGTTAATACAAGATGCGCAAATAACCCTTTGATAGGCAAGCCCTATAAAGTGACGACTGTAGATAAATATCAGGGTCAACAAAATGATTATATTTTACTGTCTTTAGTAAGGACTAAAGCTGTTGGACATCTCCGAGATGTTAGGAGACTTGTGGTAGCTATGTCAAGAGCTAGATTAGGTTTATACATATTTGCTAGGGTTTCGCTCTTTCAAAACTGCTTTGAGTTAACCCCAGCCTTCAAACAACTTACAAGTAGACCAAATAAACTTCATTTAGTTTTGAATGACGTGTATCCAACAAAGAGATCTTCTAAAGACATTCCATCAAATCCAATGGTGGTTGAGGATATGACCCAAATGGCAAACTTCGTATATAAATATTACATGAGTAGAGTAGAGCATCTCAAGGCTTTCTATAAAGTGGAAGATAAGAAAGAAGAAAATGTAGACGAGCCTGAGCAACCTGTAAACAAAAAATCTACTAGTGATGACGAAACTGAGGAGAGTGCGATGGTGAGTTTTCCGGTACCTATTGAAGAAGAACCTGTTGAAAATGTTCCTGAAGAAGATAGTGCGGAAGAGTAGTTTTAGCTTCAGAATTATTTTTTTTTAAAATCGTTATTCCATTGTATAAATTCAGCAAATCGGCTCATCAGATATATTGTATTTGTATATTGAGAAATATAAAAGATTAATGGTGGATACATTTTTTTTTGCATTCAATATACAATAGTTATTTATAAAACGAGTGCAGAAGATATGAATTTTCACAAGTTCAAATTGTTTGAATAAACTGGTGATAAATGAGTCTTTTTACCTTGGGAAATATTAAAATCTTTCATTCCTGCATTTTTTTAATGATTCGATTTATAAGGGAAACAATAGCACATATGGAAATATTTTCTAGAAAGTTTTGTAGACATCTCAAACGGACCTCTCAAGAAGCCAAGTAATTTCTATAGATTTTTGAAAAAAATTTAAATTTTTCATGTCTGTTTTTTGAATGCTTTGATTTAAAAGGGAAACTATTGCTCATATGGATATATTTTCTAGACAGTTTTGTTGACTGATATGAGCTGAATTAAACGCGGTATTAATCGGACTTCAAGGGAGCCCAGTAATTTTGATAGATTTTTGAAAAAAATTTTAATTTTGAATTGTTGATTTATAAGGGAACTATAGCACATGTGGAAATTGATCTAGAGAGTTGAAAGATTATTTGGGTTGTTTCGGCTAGCATTCGCCAGCCGTCTTCAGGGAAATCGCAAAATAAAACTTAAGATTCAGCCAAAATAATGCGACTATACCTTGTGACATTAGCCCAAATAATCTTTCATCTAATGATGAGTTTTGTAGACTGATATGAATTGAGCACTGTATTCAATTATCGTCTTAATCCGACCCCTCATGAAGCCGAGTAATTTGATAGATTTTTGAAAAAAATTTAAATTTTTCATGTCTGTTTTTTGAATGCTTCGATTTATAAGGGAAACTATAGCACAAATGGAAATATTTTCTAGACTGATCTGAGATGATTTGCATAAATTAAACTCGATATCAATCGTCTCAATCAAACCTCAAGAAGCTGAGTTATTTCGATAGATTCTTGGAAATCATGGAAATTTTCAATATCTGTTTCTTTAATGCCTTGATTTATGAGAGAAACTCTAGCACATATGGAAAAATATAATTTGAACGGTAATGTAGAATGATCTAAGCTGAAAAAAATTCTCTCAATGAAATTTAAGGGAGCAATGCACAAATTCTGTGGCGTGCGATAGGGTTTAATCGTCTCAATTGGACTTCAAGAAAGCGAGTAATTTCGATAGATCTTTGGAAAAATTCAAATTTTTTATATCTGTTTTTTGATGCTTCCGTTTATTAGGAAATCGAAATTACTATTAAAATGATTTCATGGCTGATCTGTTTAATCGAACATCAAGGCAAGTAATTTCAACAGATCTTTGGAAAAAATTGAAATTTTTCACGTCTTGTTTATTCATTAGGAAATCGACAAAACATACAGGAGAACATCATCTTGATGATGTGATCTTCAAAACTTAGGTGAAAAAGTGGGTTATAGTACTGACTTAAGCAGAAAAAAACCACTCCTTTGTAAGTTGTGCAATTTTTATCAATAGCCCATTAAAACTGCACTGTTTGTTTTGCCGCAGTAGTTTGTCATATAAGCATTATGTCGAGAAATGTTTCCCCTCCAAGATACGGGGTGTTAGAATTAAAGAAAAAAAATGTTTTTTATTAATAACTTTCACACTGCTCGAAATATTTTTATGAAATTTGAGCACTTTTTTCATAATATCATTTCTTTTCTACCAGTGGCATCCGTACTGCAGCGAGACTGAAATCTGAATATTTTCAGATAAAAAATGCTACGCCACTGGTTTTCCGATAATGAAAATTACTATGTATTTAAATCCTTATTCAATTTGGAGAGAATTCGGTCACTTGACTTTCTGCTGTACGAGACACTTTTTCCGGAAAAAAAATATTAAACACAAAAACACATTCTCATGCATGAAGAAATTGTCAAAATTTGACAAGGTAGATACATAAAACTTTTTTGTGAACGATTTCTTCATGCATGAAAATGTTTTCCACCGGAAACCGTGCCTCGTACTGTAGAAAGTCAAGAGACCGAATTTGCTCCAAATTAAATAGTAATTTTTATTGTCGGAAAAAGCAGTGGTGTAGAATTTTTTATCTGAAAATAATCAGTATTGCTGTATGGCTCCTTGACGCTCAAAACCTATGTCTCAAATTTCATAAAAAAATACTTCAGCTGTGTGCAAGTTTATAATTTTAATACCCCGTATCTCAGAGAGGAAATATTTCTCAACATGTTTACATGACAAACAAGGGCTTATTTTTGATATAGAATACGTGGTTAAAGATTCTTGGTTACGATCTGGACCACCCAGTATTAATAATGTGACTTCGTTTCGACTTTCTGGCGATTACCTTGCTATTTATTTTATGAACAAGTGACAATAATTACTTAATATGTGCGGAAGCTAATTAACCCTCTGCACGGAACACCAGTCTCTGGGACCGGTACAGTTTCGAATTTTGCCTGTACAGCTCACGAGGTGTCTCCTCTCGTTCTCTTCCTCTAAGAGAGTCCCAGGACACTCTCAGACAACAAGCAGATAGTATCAGATTTCGAATATTTTGTAAACGTAGTCCTCTAGCTCAACCATTGGTCTCCTAGACCGGTGTTTCCCCGAACTAGTAGGTACTGCCCATACCGATGGGAGAGAAAGAGTAATAATTCAAGTGCCTGCTGTGTAATAGTTAATTGCTCAGAGCGTTCCATGAAAGAATGTGTCATTCTGTGCATATATTTTTTGAATGAAACCTAGTGATTTACACTGATTTTGGTCGGGAAATGTCCTGAAATATTATACTGGTCTGAGTGACCGGTGTTCCGCTCCACTGTTACAAAAAGGATGTTCCGTGCAGAGGGTTAAGAAGTGGATAAGTTTCATCTTCTCTGTTAGTACCCTTAGCCAGCTAGGAGTGATGAAAAATCCGAGTAAAAAACAGAACTTGTATTAAACATTTATTAAGGAACATTATTAAAATTATTCCTCCTGTTCTTCCAATTTTTTCAAGAAGGAAGCCTTCTTCTGTGCAACACGGTTCTTTCTTTCAGCCAATGTAAGCTTCTTCCTGTTCCACCTCTTCTGTGTCTCTGGTTTCTTAGCTTCCTTCTTTTCATTGCCTGGATCTGCTCTGATTGCTGCATGAGCGTTTTTGTAGATATTTTCAACCTAAAAAAATGTGTTATTTGTCAATTTACAAACAACTGTATGGGGAAAGATAGGATAGATCTTAAAGCAAGTGCTCTTAGTTATGCTTCTCCTTTCAAATACGTAATATTGTTTCCAATACATGTTTAATGAAATGACAATGATCAATTCTTATAAAATACATATAATGGAATTATACTGTAGTCCAGCAGCGACACCCCATGTCTAATTATGATATGAAGTAATTTTAAGCTGGACGTAAGAGATTATATCATATAATTAGCTTTAGTAATTTGTGAGGGAGGAGTAGTGACCAACTGCTCAAAAAATATCGAAAATCACTTCCCTCCTTAATGCCATACCTGAACTTTTATTTGAAAGCTTAAAACTCAATGAGCATATCCTGAAAGTATTAGGTAAGAATTTGGGGAAAAATAGTATATTTTGATACAAGTGTATAATGATAGCTATTATTCGCGAGGTGGACCAATATACGCGAGAAGCATACTACTTTACTTTATCCACGACTACTGAATATATTTCTTGAAGATTTTAACATTTGCGACCGAGACAAGATCCTTCTATGACAAACGTGGAAAAAGTCAAGTTCACACATGAGAAATTTTTGGAGAACTGATCATTATATATTTTGTAATAAAAAAGCTTCAATTGATATAATGAGAGTAGATTTGGCCCTCTATTGACAAGGTATGTCCATATTTGTTAGTTGGAGTACTTTAGGATACTGAATAAATACCAATTTAAAAAATATTATATCAAAGCTAAATCTATGAAGCATCTGACAGCAGTGAATTATAATCTCATTATTCCCTTGTGATTAATGGGTATTATTAAGGCCGAGCACAGAGACGTACAATGGACGGATTTTACAATACTCGTGGATAAATTTATAAATTTATTGTACCTCTCTCTCTCTCTCTCTCTCTCTCTCTCTCTCTCTCTCTCTCTCTCTCTCTATGATTATTGAGTTTTGAGCTATCAAATAAAAGTTGATTTAATGCATAAAAGAGGTGCGTGATTTTAGGTGTTTTTCCAGCAGTTGGCAACTCTTATGGTACTCTTTCATTTCATATATAAAATCTAAAATCACAGATGATCCGATATGTATACAATATATGGTGAGTTCCTCATCAGTCAACTCTTTACATTAGATATCGCAACATCTAATGTCTACCTACAGGGTGATTTTGAAAATAGGCAATTTCTATTAATGTTTATAGAGTGCTTTTTCCTTAGAAATGATGGAAAAAATAATTTTTGGTCAGAAACTATAAATTTGTGGGAACGAATATAACTTGATATCATTGAAAACATTCTTATATGAAGTATATGCTCAATTAATGGAACTAACTCACTTAGGCTATCCTTCTGAATGGTACATTGTATTTTAGGTCAGAGACACTTCAAAATCACAAGTTACAGTTCTCCATGTGCAGTCTTCTGTTTAGAAGATTATAAAACATAATCTAACAACAAAGGAGAGTTAGGAGAAACCATGTCATATGACGCGCATGTGTCTATAATTCATCATTCCACAATACAATGTTTCGTTAGTCGACTAAGAATTAATAAATTTACATGAACCCACTTCTAATGCTTTGAAGCTGTATTCGTCAACATCAACATATGAATTTCCTCATTAAGAAGAGCCAAACAACATTAATTTTTGTTTGGAATCATAGTGGTCGATGATAGTATTGAATTAATTGCTTATAGACAATTCTTATGATATTCTTCATGGTATACTTATATTCAATTACATATCTAACTTTCTGGTACACATAATCTGAGAAGAATCAATAAAATGTTTAAAAATTCTTATATACAGGGTGTTTCCTAAACATGCGGCAAAAATTCGGGGGGTTGTTCCTTGGACTATTTTAAGCATGTTTTGTGCTTTGATGATTTTTGAAAAACCTCTTTGTTTCGAAGATACAGGGCGAACAACATTTTTTATATTTTTAAAATTAATAATAGTTTAAATAAACATGCGTACCGCACTGTGTTTACTAAGTAGGTACAATTTATTTTTAAATTTGTTTAACAACATTCCAATTACTAAAAACGGCCAGTTTTTCGACTTAAAATTGATAAGTTCAGATGGTAAAGGAATACAGATTAAACACGGTTTTCATTTGAATTCGTTTTTTTGGCTAGAGGTGGTCATTTTCAACAGTTTTTGTAGGTTAAGTTAAATTTTCATGTAATTTTTCATAATAAAATGTTATAATCTAAAATTTTGTTTCCCCTGTATCTTCGAAACAAAGAGGTTTTTCAAAAATCATCAAAGGACAAAATATTCTTAGAATAGTCCAAGGAACAATCCCCTGAATTTTTGCCGCATGTTTAGGAAACACCCTGTATATTTGACAGTTCAAATTTTAGGTTATCAAATTCTATGACCATTCAAAAACTGTAAAGCTGAGCCTGCTTAGATTTTGTGTACCAAGGAGTGTTTCTTTGAAACCTAAATCTGAAGTTTACCAAAGGATCTCTCTAGTTGATAGATGATCGATTGGCAACGTTACATACTTTCAAGCAATCAAAATGCAACAAAACACAGTGGAACTTCCTTATTACCAACGTCTGTATAACGAATTTCACACAAGACATTGCACCTTGAATACAAATTCCATGTTGAAAACACCCTCTAGAACGAAGTAAATTCTCTCTATAAAGAAATATTCAAACATCACTCTTTGTATGAGTATTGTTAAGAAGGTATAAGGGTGGGTTTTTCCGAAATTTTTCCGGACGTACGTAATAAATCCCGACCTTCATCATTACAGAGTGCAGAAAGATCCTTCTGAAACAGTATTGATAACACCCCTGTCTATTTGGTTTCCATCTAACAATAAGTTAGTGCGAAAATGTCTAAAAGGAGGTGCTTATGTTTGAATGATAAACTTAAATTTATCAGTGAAGTCAAACAAATTATCTGTATAATGAAATTACTTTATAATGTTCCACTGTATCTTCAATTTCACTTTGTTGAACATTTACAGCATATTAATTTATTTCTCTGGGAAATAGAAAACGACCCAAAAAAATTATGATGCAAGGACCTGAAGTTAGATATTTCGAAAATAATAAAATAAAATTGTTGACAATTATTGTTGCATGAAAAGAAGGATACTTATTGTGCAAGTACTAACCTGGTCTGCAGCGATACCTAAGGCAATATATTTGCTGAATTGCTTCTTGAAAGCTACTGGATCTTCCTCTTCTAAGGAAGCCATATAATCGGCTACATGTTTTCCCATAATGTGGTTTCTGTGTACTTCGGCATTGAAGGAATTTGATTCGCTATCATAACCGGGGAATCTCTTCGTGGAATGAGGGATGTTTAATCCACCATCTACGGCTCCCTTCATGGCGGCAAAAACTCTAGCACCAGTGGTGGTACGGTTAAGTCCAACATCGAGGTAACACCTTAAAAAATGAAAATAAATTGAAGCATATGTTACTACAAATTTTTTAAATTTAATCCCATAGAAAATTGTCAGAGACACCTCATAATCAGAAGGTATAGTTCACCTTGTGCAGTCCAAGTTCATACCAACATAAAACATGGTGATAGAATATCGAACAGTTAGGTTACACTATTTCATATGACGCGCATGTGTCTATAATTCATCATTTCGGTAATAGAGCTGTTCCAATTATTGGAAACAATATACACTGCGCAGAAAAATTAACGCACATTCTCAAAATCTCAATTTTAATGAAAGTTAACTCTACATTGACTTTATAACTTATTTTTTATGTTCTCTCGGAAAGGTTTTGAACGAAACAAGACACATTTAATCAAAGAAAAATTTAGGATTTCATCGAATCTTACGTGAAAGAAGAGAAATAAACAATTTTTAAAATACTGAACTGCTGATAAGTGATTTGAAACTTGGTATTTCCACCCCTTGCGTTAATTACAGCTCGGCAACGATGGTTCATACTCAAAATGAGTGATCTTAAAATGTTCTGATCTAATCCTTCCCAGATTTCTCTGAGTTGGATTCCTAAGTCATTAAGAGTAGCTGGATGATTTTCTGAACCCCAGCCTTCTCTTGAGATAGTCCAAAACTGGCTCAATCCGATTGAGATCTGCACTTCTTGCTGGCCATTCCATTCGAGAGACTTCAACCTCTTCAAGGTACTCCTGAACAATGTGCGCATGATGGGGGGGCATAATCGTCCACAAAAATGAAATTTTCTAACTATTCGATGAGTTTAATTTCAGTTATATTCAATACTTAATGCAGAAACATAGAAATTCTAGAGGTACCACATATCCACAAATTCTAATTGTTCTTCATGGTTAGATTGGCACCACTGCTTCGTCCTTGGGTAAGTGACATATCAAATGATGGCGAAAACTTCGGGAAGGCATCGTATCATATTCCAGCGAAAGAATCTGCGGCAATGCCAAATCTACCATTAAAAACAAAGGGCTTTCCTTAGAATTTATGTATATGTAGTGCCTCTAGAATTTTGATGCTTCTGCATTAATTATTGAATATACCTGAAATGAAAATAATCAAATAGTTATTTGAATGTTCGAAGATGATTTATAAACTAAATTGGAGCAATGAATTTGTATTTTTGAACTAAAGTAACATGAATATTGAACGTTAATGGAACTTTGGGGGCCCATATTCTAAGACAGCCTGTAACCTAATGGTTTCACTCAAGACTCAATGAATACAATGACAAAAAAAATCTGGTCGATATCTGCTGGTCACTAAAATTCAAATATTTACCAAGAAATGGATATAAGACAAATATTTACCCAATTAGGGTTGAAAACTAGTAATTAGATCCTTTCAAGATTTTCAATAGAATTTAGCAGAAATGAAAGAATCGAAGAACAAATTTGTAAGAATCAACATAATCTGCATTATAGAAGTATTGCTCCATCAGAGGAACAAACTCACTATGGATTTCCTTCTAAATGAGACATTGTATTTTAGGTCAGAGACACTTTAAAATCATAAGTTACAGTTCTCCATGTGCAGTCTTCTGTTTAGAAGATTATAAAACATAATCTAACAACATTAGAGAGTTAGGAGAAACCATGTCATATGACGCGCATGTGTCTATAATTCATCATTCCACAATACAATGTTTCGTTGATCGATAAAAACAAAAGGTTAAGGGTAATTTACCTGAAAGCTCCAGGACCATCTTCTACTCCTTCGACATTGTATTCGTCACCATCAACATTCAAATTACCCTCATAAAGAGTGTCCAAACCTAACTGTTTCAACAAACGACGAGCCAATAACAAACCTGTGCAGTAGGCTGCGGCATAATTTGTCAAGCCAACTTTGACACCATATTTAGGGAGTTCATGAGAGTATGCTGCACATATAACTTTGTCCCCTTCAATTCTGGAGTAAGCAATCTGGCAGGTTATGTCACGGTTTGAAATTCGGACAATAAGACGATACTTGGGAGTGTTGTATTTATTTTTGTCCTGTACGATCAATCGCTTACGGGCATAGTAATCAGTCTTTCCTTCACGACGCCTCTTGAATTTAACTTGGTACCTTTTATAGTATTGTTTGTTTTTAACAACTTTCACGAACTGAAAAAAAACTCGAAATTAACACAGTAAATTACAATACAACTGAGATTTGATTCACACATACATACATACGACTAACCTATAATTACACTTAATCTCAAAACATCGGCACAAATAATATTTATATTTTTTCTTGAGTCACTTAAAAGACTAACATAAATAATGAACGGATTATTGAATATGATATTTTTGAATATAATTCAATACTTACCACCATTTTCGCGTTAGAAGAGAAAACAAATTTCCTCCTAACACTTTGATAACTCAACAAACGCGAGCAGAAAGGGAACAGAGGACTTATTTCTATGGTTTGACGTGACAATCACAGACGAAAATTGACAAGTGAATTGTCAACGTCAAAGTTGTTAAATTATAAATAATGATCTCACTATTTATTAATTTGATTTCGTGTATTTGGAACATATTACACACAGGAGTGAAGCATCAAAGAGAAAAAATGTGATCTCTCCTTCTAATATTATTATTTGATTTTCATATGAAAAACAAAAATGAAGAAAGTCGAATTTTGGCCAAAATTCGCCAGAAGAAGATATGCTCATAGAGTAAAATAAAAAAGTTAATCGTTTGATAACAATTCTCTGTGTTCATTAATAATAAACTTTTACGGGTTAATAGATTCAAATTGTTGCGAAAATTAATTAAATAAGAAATCAAAATCATGTCAGGAAAACATAAATCAACTAAGAAAAGTGATAGCAAACATCATAAACACAGATATCGAGATGAATCATCCGATAGTAGTAGCAGCTCAAGTTCTAGCTCTAGTAGTTCGGACGAAGATTCTGAAGTAGTCCTTCTTATGAAATTGGAAAAAGAGAGAAAAAAAGCATTAGAAATTCGTAAAAAACAAAAAGAACTTCAAAAGGCTAAGGAAACACCAGAGGAAAAACGGTTGAGACGTCTGAAGAGGAAACAAGAAAAGGAAAAAAAGATTAAAGAAAAAATGGGTTGGGATAACGAATATCTTCACTATACAAATGCAGATAATCCTTTCGGAGATGGTGACTTATTATCTACCTTTGTTTGGAAGAAAAAACTTAATAAAGAGGGATTAGTGGGGATAACCAAAGACGAACTGGAAATGAGAAACAAATTTAAGCAAGTGGAGAATAAAAGAGAACTTGAAAAGGTGAAAAAAAGGAGAATCGAAAGAGACCTTGAAAAACAAAGAAAGGAAGAAGAAGCATTGATAACTCAAAGAACTAAAGAAGCAGCTCAATTTGAAGAATGGGAAAGACAGGAAGATACATTCCATCTAGAACAAGCTAGGCTAAGATCACATATTAGAATTCAAGATGGAAGAGCTAAACCTATCGACTTATTAGCAAAATATATCAGTGCGGAGGAGGAAGTAGATGCTGTAGAAATGCATGAGCCCTATACATACCTCAATGGTTTACTCACAAAAGATTTGGAGGACCTTGTTGAAGATATTAAAGTGTATAAAGAACTTGAGAAAGGAAAGAATATTGATTATTGGAATGATATAACAATCATTGTAGAAGACGAACTACAGAAGTTGAGAAAAATTGAACATCAAAATGAAATGGATATGGCTCTCAATAGAAGGGAAGGAATACATCAGTCAGTGGCTTCAGATGTAACAAGTGTTTTTAAAGGAAAAACATCCAGTCAGTTGGCAGCTCTCCAGAAACAAATTGAATCTAAAATAAGCAAAAAAGCTGATGGTATTGATATTGGATATTGGGAGTCGTTATTATCACAATTGAAAGCACATATGGCTAGAGCCAGACTACAAGACAGACACAAAGAAAGTCTACATAGAAAATTGCAGGTTTTGAAAGCTGAACAAGCTGTTTCTTCAAGTACAAGTACTGCCACAGCAAGTTGTAGTAAAGATAAAGATATTTCTGAACCAAGTACCAGCAAAATGGATACAGAAAGTGATGAAAATACAGATAAAGAGGATGCTGAAGATAACTTTACCTCTCCATTAGATGAATGCATACGAGCTTATGAAGCTGGTGGATATAGTCCCCAATTATTATCCGTCGATGATCTTGAATTAGGAACGATAGTGGTTACCGAAGAAGATGATCTGAAAAGATTAGAATTTGCTAGACAACAAGTTTCCGAAAGTGGTAAAAAGGTTGATAATACAATAAGTAAAGAAGAAAAACTTCTTCAAATAGAAGCGAGAAAGGGAATGGGTGAAGATGAAGCTCAGTTTTCAGTTGAAGCCTCATTGGATAACCAAGTTTATTTATGGTCTGACAAGTACAGACCTAGGAAGCCTAGATATTTCAACAGAGTCCATACTGGTTTCGAATGGAATAAATACAACCAGACCCATTATGATATGGATAATCCACCACCGAAAATTGTACAAGGTTATAAATTCAATATTTTCTACCCTGATTTGATCGATAAGAGTGCCACTCCAGAGTATTTCTTAACTACATGTCCTGATAGAGAATTCACTATCTTGAGGTTCCATGCGGGTCCGCCATATGAAGATATAGCCTTCAAAATAGTAAATAGAGAGTGGGAATATTCTTACAAAAGAGGATTCAGGTGTCAATTCCACAATAACATTTTTCAGTTATGGTTTCACTTCAAGAGATATAGATACAGGAGATGAATATTATATTTCTTATATTTTTTTGCTATAAAAATGGAGATTAAGATTGTTACTATTTTATATAATTATTTGTACATAGTAAAAATTGCATACGTGACATACTATAGTTGTTTTCATGACAGTATATTTAGATTTGATGTTGCATCAATTCAAACTGAGTAGTTGCATCTTTGCATAAAAAAGATACCCAGCTATTTCATTTAAAGCAACTTCAAGCAAAGGGAGTATGAACATTTAATTACATATCATTCATGCCAAAAATTACTGAACCACATATTGAACCATGTGGCACACCTCATCATTCCATCCTACTTGTATTTTGTTTTGGAATTGAGGATTCATGAATCAATTTCAAGCGGTTAACTGGTTATTCTTTCTGTTAACCAATTCCATTCAAATTGAATGCAATTAGTTAACCGAAATGATGACCGGTTAGCCGCTTGAAATTGATTATGGTTACTATTATACATAGTTGTTCATCTTTAGCACTAGATGAAATAAAATTGTGACAAAACAGACGAATAGAAATGAAATGCCTTTTTCCTTGAATATATAATATAATACTTTCCATCAAAACAAAAAAAATTATGCCTATGGTGCTAATCTTTGCCAGTACCAACCATCTTCAACCATATGTGATGTATTTTCATCAATTGCATCTCCGTCTTTCAATTTACTGAATCGAATCCTATCATGGATGCGATCAGTTTGCCCTTGCCAAAATTCCATCGTATGAGGTCTTATTAGGTAACCACCCCTAAAAACGCATTAAGTTTACAAAGGGTATCGCCGAGTTTTAATGGTAAAACTGCCCCCACGGCCTTTTCGATTCATATTGAGGAGATCGATTAGGCATTGAATGAAAATTATTCTGCCAACTTTTCTGTTTTTTATCTCTAACCATTTTTAAGATTTCTGTAAAAAACACTTTTTTAGATTTAATTTTTTTTCTCTTGTGAGATCCAAAATTGTCAAATGGTGATTTTTTATCTTGATTCTTTACTATTGAAGGAATAGAGGAAAATATAAATAGGAAATTTTTTTATGAATTTCAGCTGAAAAATCGATTTTTATAACCTGGAATTTTTAAAATTGGTGGAACATTTTGAAAAAAAAATTGAAACTGTTTGAATTTTAGAATTCAACAGATATCCATCATATTTTGGTGCTGTTGTTTTCATATTGACTCCCTGAACAATATTAGTGAAAAAACAATTGGCGATCTGTTTTAGTTTGGAAGATATGGGGCCCTAAACTCCGAGAAATATTTCACCTGAAAGTCATTCTCATATTTTCTACTAGGACAGATGACCGATACCTGTTGGTTTCATTAACGGGTTTCAAGAGGTCTAAATGAATACAATGATACCAAAATCTGCAGGACCCCAAAATTTAAATATTCCAAATTTCATTAAAATTCAGTACAGATAATTAATTTCATCTCCTCAAATTTAAGATGAATATTTCTCTTTACTTTCTACTTTTTTTCAAAAGAATGATGAATTATTTTGATGAAATTACCACTGTGGTGGTCTAGGCACCTCGCCTGTACTTGGGTATTTTGCTTTCAATTCTCTTTCCTTGTTCATCAAATCATCTCTACTTTTTATCGGCTGACTTTGATCACTGCACAATGCTCCAATTCTGCTGTCATATGGTCGCTTTTTAAAATAATCATCAGCTATTGAAAAGGGCAATTTCTCAGCTATACCTTCAATTCTAATCTATAAAATTAAAGTTGTTCACCTCTGATCAACGGAATATTTCTAAACTTACTGATCGATTAAAAGGTTCCCAGTAATAAGTTAGAGCACAATTAGGGTTTTCCTCCTGGAATATCAGAATTAAAAACAAATATGAGTAAAGATATTCCATGATAAAAACACACCAAATCTTGCCCTTTTCTGCTAGTGTAATGTGTGAAGATAGTGAATCCTTCTTTACTATGGCTTTTGCACAAGACAAATCTAGCAGATGGTAAGCCATTTCTAAAATGAAACTATAAGATGTCATTTATGCATTCATTCGAAACTATTTACTTGGATGCAGTAGCCAAACAAACAGCATGGGGTTCCAAAATTCCAGGATGATTTTTGGCTAGTTGAAACCATTCATCGAGCAATTGTATTGGTTCTTTTATTTTCGTTAGTTTTTCGTCTGTTATTACATTTTCTCTGCTTTGATAAGCTGCTCTAACATCTACAATTTCAAAAACAATCACTCAGCAGTTCTCTAAATGTGAGATATCAATCTTTATCAAACATGTACCATAATAATTCAAACTAAACGATTTGAAGGACTTTATTTCATATTTACTAATACGGCACAATATTTTATTGGAGAAAAACATATTGGATTAATAATTTAAATGTGGTAAATTGAAAAAAATATACCGGTAAGGGACATGTTTCACTGAAGTGCAGAAATTATTTGGACTGGAGTGACCTTGATGATTATTCTCATGACCCACTAGATTTTAAGCCATGATATGATATCACAATCACCATGAAATAATACAGCAGTAAATATTGTGACTTTTTAATGAATCCAACATATTCATAAACAAAATAAATCAAAAATGAATAACATTTGTCAATTATTTTCATGTGTTCAGACGTAATCTGTCAATTTTCGTAACAGTCACACCAACACCCAAGGCAAAGATTAAGGAGTCCCTAATCTTTGACCCAAGGTATAAAAGTGACTAGGATGTAACGTCCGTTCAAAAAAATTCGTGGTCAAGTAGGCTGTGGATTCTATTTTCCCCTCATAGACTCTTAGCAAAAATAGAATCCACAGCTTACTTGACCACGAATTTTTTTGAACGCACGATATAATCTTTCTTTCTCCTTTTTCCTATTCAAAAATGAGAGCTGCTAGGGGTTGAGGCTGGAGGGGTAGTTATATCAAACTAATTTGAACACCCTTAATTGTCCCCTTTTCAACAAAATTTGACCTGTCCGAGCGTTTTTTCGTTATTTCATCTCAAAGCTCAAAATTCGGAGTGGAAAGTTGTTATTGATGGACTACTGAGTCACTCTGTATATATAATAAAGCGATGAAAAAATACACTCATGCAGGAAATTGAATTGCCTTTCCAACAAGGTGCTGCTCGACCCCTCTTTCCTATTCAAAAATGAGAACTGTTAGGCTGCTCGCAGACCAAAACGACGCGATCGCGACGAGACCGCGACAGCATACACTAAAACGCACAAAATTTTCGGAGCCGATCAATGATTCGGGTATATTCGTGAATCGCCTAGGTGGTTGCCTACTCCGAGTTTTGTAAAAACTGCAACTAAGATCATATCTCCCGCCTTTCCAGTTTCAAGTCGAAACATCTATAAGCAGGATCTATCGCCACACCATCCTTACGTTTTTCATATTTTTCAAGTGAAACGGCGTTAACACTGTTAACAGCAATTTTAATTGCTCAGTTTAGTGGTTTTAATAACAAATATAATATGGATAAGGAAGAACAAACGTAAGCATATAGCGATAAATTAATTTCAACGGAAAATATATAGATCGATTTTAATTATTTTAGTGAAGGAGCGCTAGGACAAGAGCTAGCAATGACTTTGGAAGAAAAAAGAGAATCCAAAACAAAACGAATTATTTGTCCTATATGCACGAGTAATGAAACTTATCAGACTTTCAAGAAACTAGTGAAGCATTTGACAGATCATCATGATATAAATATAGTGCAATCATCTCAAAATTTTGTTACTTTTAATGAGTTCTTGGAATGGAGGAGTTTGGAAAATCGAGATGTGGATTATATTAATCACAGCACATCGACTTATCGTGGAAAAAAATATATTTCATATAGATGCAACAGAAGCAATTCAGAAGGTATCTCTTTAATAGCTTTTTATATAAATTTGGAAGAAAATTAAGTTTTTCATATTTTCTAGGATTTGTCTCTACTGCCAAAGTAAGGAATTTAAAAACAGGAGGCAGCATCAAAATCAATGGAATGTGCCCATCAAAAATCGATTTAACAATTTTAGAAAATGGTACCTACCAATTGGAATTTGTAAAATTACGTTTTAATAATTTTTACTTTTAGGAAATGTAACTATGACCTTCATAGAAACTCATGTGGGACATGAAAATGAGCTACGTTCAAAAAGATTAACAGGGAAGGAAGAAAAACATATTGTTGATAAAATGTTAGCAGGAGTTAATTCTAAAAGAATTTTAAATGATGCGAGGAAAATTGAAGATGGTCAATTATCAAGGATGAACTTATTAAATGCTAAAGACTTATCCAACCTGAAAAGAAAACATAATATAGATAATAGACGACATGCTGATGATATGATGGCAACTGCATTAAAAATTGAAGAGTGGAATAAACTAGGCAGAAATTATGCATTTTTATTTAAAAAAATTGGTAAGTTTACTCTTCAGTTCATCTTCTGGGTATTTCGTGTATGAATATTTGGGTTTAATACTAATACAGTAGAATTCCCGTGGAATAATTAATAGATCATAAATTTAAATTGAACTTTTTTTAACTTACATTTCCTTCTTTATTGCAAATAGATGTTAAATTTCGTGTATTGGAAAGGGTTTCATCCATAAAATGTCATCATTATATATAGTTCATTCTACTTGTTGGTGGCTGGTGAATTTCTAAATTATGTCTTCATCGGAGTTTTCATATAAAACAGAATCGCTTCTCATTCATTTTTTTCTTGGGAAATAGGTTTGTTTTTCAATTTTCCTCTTCTTAGATATTGGTTCTTGGCATTGGCTCTGTGTTTGAAACATTTCATTTCCCATTGATGATACATATGCCAATAAATGCTTCTTTCCTTCTGGATTTAGAGTCTTTAATTTATCCCAAAGTTTGGCTTCAACATCCTGAAACCGTGGAATAATGAATTAGTCATAAATTTAATTTGATCTTTTTTTAACTTACATTTCCTTCTTTATTGCAAATAGATGTTAAATTTCGTGTATTGGAAAGGGTTTCATCCATAAAATGTCATCATTATACATAGTTCATTCTACTTGTTGGTGGCTGGTGAATTTCTAAATTATGTCTTCATCGGAGTTTTCATATAAAACAGAATCGCTTCTCATTCATTTTTTTCTTGGGAAATAGGTTTGTTTTTCAATTTTCCTCTTCTTAGATATTGGTTCTTGGCATTGGCTCTGTGTTGAAACATTTCATTTCCCATTGATGATATATATCCCAATAAATTCTTCTTTCCTTCTGGATTGGGAGTCTTTAATTCATCCAAAATTTTGGCTTCAACATCTTGAAACCGTGGAATAATTAATAGATCATAAATTTAAATTGAACTTTTTTAACTTACATTTCCTTCTTTATTGCAAATAGATGTTAAATTTCGTGTATTGGAAAGGGTTTCATCCATAAAATGTCATCATTATATATAGTTCATTCTACTTGTTGGTGGCTGGTGAATTTCTAAATTATGTCTTCATCGGAGTTTTCATATAAAACAGAATCGCTTCTCATTCATTTTTTCTTGGGAAATAGGTTTGTTTTTCAATTTTCCTCTTCTTAGATATTGGTTCTTGGCATTGGCTCTGTGTTTGAAACATTTCATTTCCCATTGATGATACATATGCCAATAAATGCTTCTTTCCTTCTGGATTTAGAGTCTTTAATTTATCCCAAAGTTTGGCTTCAACATCCTGAAACCGTGGAATAATGAATTAGTCATAAATTTAATTTGATCTTTTTTTAACTTACATTTCCTTCTTTATTGCAAATAGATGTTAAATTTCGTGTATTGGAAAGGGTTTCATCCATAAAATGTCATCATTATACATAGTTCATTCTACTTGTTGGTGGCTGGTGAATTTCTAAATTATGTCTTCATCGGAGTTTTCATATAAAACAGAATCGCTTCTCATTCATTTTTTTCTTGGGAAATAGGTTTGTTTTTCAATTTTCCTCTTCTTAGATATTGGTTCTTGGCATTGGCTCTGTGTTGAAACATTTCATTTCCCATTGATGATATATATCCCAATAAATTCTTCTTTCCTTCTGGATTGGGAGTCTTTAATTCATCCAAAATTTTGGCTTCAACATCTTGAAACCGTGGAATAATTAATAGATCATAAATTTAAATTGAACTTTTTTTAACTTACATTTCCTTCTTTATTGCAAATAGATGTTAAATTTCGTGTATTGGAAAGGGTTTCATCCATAAAATGTCATCATTATATATAGTTCATTCTACTTGTTGGTGGCTGGTGAATTTCTAAATTATGTCTTCATCGGAGTTTTCATATAAAACAGAATCGCTTCTCATTCATTTTTTTCTTGGGAAATAGGTTTGTTTTTCAATTTTCCTCTTCTTAGATATTGGTTCTTGGCATTGGCTCTGTGTTTGAAACATTTCATTTCCCATTGATGATACATATGCCAATAAATGCTTCTTTCCTTCTGGATTTAGAGTCTTTAATTTATCCCAAAGTTTGGCTTCAACATCCTGAAACCGTGGAATAATGAATTAGTCATAAATTTAATTTGATCTTTTTTTAACTTACATTTCCTTCTTTATTGCAAATAGATGTTAAATTTCGTGTATTGGAAAGGGTTTCATCCATAAAATGTCATCATTATACATAGTTCATTCTACTTGTTGGTGGCTGGTGAATTTCTAAATTATGTCTTCATCGGAGTTTTCATATAAAACAGAATCGCTTCTCATTCATTTTTTTCTTGGGAAATAGGTTTGTTTTTCAATTTTCCTCTTCTTAGATATTGGTTCTTGGCATTGGCTCTGTGTTTGAAACATTTCATTTCCCATTGATGATATATATGCCAATAAATTCTTCTTTCCTTCTAGATTAAGAGTCTTTAATTTATCCGAAAGTTGGTCTTCAACATCCTGAAACCGTGGAATAATGAATTAATCATAATTTTAAATTGAAATTCTTTTAACTTACATTTTCTTCCTCATTGCAAATAGATGTTAAATTTCGTGTATTGGAAACGGTTTCATTCATAAAATGTCTAACATCATCATTATAGTTTATTCTACTTGTTGATGGCTGGTGAATTTCTAAATTATTGTCTTCATCGGAGTTTTCATATAAAACAGGATCGCTTCTCTGCCCAAACATACTAACAGCATGTATATGCTTGCACATTATAGTTTTTATGCTGTTAGTGAAACACTTACATTTATATTTGTGCAAGCAAATTTTACAATTACTACAATATCCGAATCTACAATCGGGATCACAGGATGATATAAATTGTACTTGATAATATTTATCATCATATAGAGACTTCACCATGAAATTTTGACCGTTCACATTCTCTATTGAGTCTTTCATTGATTCGGCTTTTTTATGAGCTTCTACAGTCATTTTGTGTTGGTAGTTGTTGGCATTAGGTCTTTCATTTCTAATAATTTTCATCCACATCTTCTCATCAACTATTTCTTCCAACAAATCCAATAGCTTTTCAACTCTAGAACAATATTAAATATTTGCAAATTTATAACAGCAAGAATAGAATTATATACACATTAATACCTGATATTTTTTTGTCCTTCCATTTTATCATATTTCAGGTATTTATTCAAGCTCTCTATCGCCATATTCGTATTAATACCTGCTCCTAATCTATAGCAATAGGCCCACATCATCATTCTCTCTTTGTCTTTGAAGTAATACCTTGAAAATAATATAATTAATTTAGTTAGACGAAATTCGCAAAATTCTGCATACTTTTTCAGGTAATTCAGGAAATCAATTTCATTTTCTTGTTCCAAATATTGAAAATAGCTCTCTTTGTTTCCAAAAATTCTTCTTCATTTAAGGCTTGGTGTATTTTTCTCATTTGCAGTTTCATTCCTTCTTTAATATTGGCATTTTTTATTTTCGTCCTGCCTTGTATCGTCCAATTTTTCACCACATGCCAAGAACAGAGCAATCTTTTGGGCTTGTTCTGCGGGGACATAGCTTTCACCCAAGCGTTGTAATATTTGGGATCATCGTCGCTCATAATGAATTCAGCTTCCACAGATTCTCCTAATCTTGATTTGAGAGCCATGAAGAAAATTTCTTGAATTATTTGATCGTGTCTATTGCTCAACAAAAAAGCAACAGGAAAACCACTACCTGACTCATCTTTAACTAGTATAATGGTTAGTTCCCAATTTCTTCGATTTGAACCATGCGTTCCATCTACACATACTGTTTTAAAATTCTCTCTCATTTTTTTTTCCATGATTCCATTCATAAAACCCACGGCAAAGTCTTCTTCTTTCAAACCAGGATAATTATCCCCTACAATAGCATGCATCTATCTACTACATACAAGTACCCAGTATATGTACAACTATAACCATTAATTACTAACTTGGTTAATATTATTAGAGTAGAAACTCCATTATCCGGACCCCTGTTATACAGAATTCTGATTATCCAAACGTCCACGACTAAATGAAAATCACAGAATGAAATCGATATACACAGATGTATTATGTAAATATTTAAAAAAGGACAGGTCAATTTATTTATTTAATGAATATTCATTAATGTTGCTTCATCTTATTTTTGTTTTTCCCAATAAATATATTATTATAAATCATAATTTTTCAATAAGATAATCCCATTATTTCGATTATCCGAATGCCTAACGACAACATTTAGTTCAGATAATGGGAATTCTACTGTATTAGTATTAAACCCAAATATTCATACACGAAATACCCAGAAGATGAACTGAAGAGTAAACTTACCAATTTTTTTAAATAAAAATGCATAATTTCTGCCTAGTTTATTCCACTCTTCAATTTTTAATGCAGTTGCCATCATATCATCAGCATGTCGTCTATTATCTATATTATGTTTTCTTTTCAGGTTGGATAAGTCTTTAGCATTTAATAAGTTCATCCTTGATAATTGACCATCTTCAATTTTCCTCGCATCATTTAAAATTCTTTTAGAATTAACTCCTGCTAACATTTTATCAACAATATGTTTTTCTTCCTTCCCTGTTAATCTTTTTGAACGTAGCTCATTTTCATGTCCCACATGAGTTTCTATGAAGGTCATAGTTACATTTCCTAAAAGTAAAAATTATTAAAACGTAATTTTACAAATTCCAATTGGTAGGTACCATTTTCTAAAATTGTTAAATCGATTTTTGATGGGCACATTCCATTGATTTTGATGCTGCCTCCTGTTTTTAAATTCCTTACTTTGGCAGTAGAGACAAATCCTAGAAAATATGAAAAACTTAATTTTCTTCCAAATTTATATAAAAAGCTATTAAAGAGATACCTTCTGAATTGCTTCTGTTGCATCTATATGAAATATATTTTTTTCCACGATAAGTCGATGTGCTGTGATTAATATAATCCACATCTCGATTTTCCAAACTCCTCCATTCCAAGAACTCATTAAAAGTAACAAAATTTTGAGATGATTGCACTATATTTATATCATGATGATCTGTCAAATGCTTCACTAGTTTCTTGAAAGTCTGATAAGTTTCATTACTCGTGCATATAGGACAAATAATTCGTTTTGTTTTGGATTCTCTTTTTTCTTCCAAAGTCATTGCTAGCTCTTGTCCTAGCGCTCCTTCACTAAAATAATTAAAATCGATCTATATATTTTCCGTTGAAATTAATTTATCGCTATATGCTTACGTTTGTTCTTCCTTATCCATATTATATTTGTTATTAAAACCACTAAACTGAGCAATTAAAATTGCTGTTAACAGTGTTAACGCCGTTTCACTTGAAAAATATGAAAAACGTAAGGATGGTGTGGCGATAGATCCTGCTTATAGATGTTTCGACTTGAAACTGGAAAGGCGGGAGATATGATCTTAGTTGCAGTTTTTACAAAACTCGGAGTAGGCAACCACCTAGGCGATTCACGAATATACCCGAATCATTGATCGGCTCCGAAAATTTTGTGCGTTTTAGTGTATGCTGACCGCGATGCGATTTGAATCGTGGAGATGAGCAAAATCGGTCGTTCACACCAAAGCAACGCTACCGCTATACGATATTCGGTCGCTAGGCTACCTATATTGGCAAGTAAAAAAAATATCCAATGTTTTCATATCTGTGATTGTTGTCAAAAATGTCAAGCAGTGATGAAGATGTAATATTGGCTTATTTTTATCTCGAAAAAAGAGAAAGCGTAAACGTAATCATTGGATTCATCCTTATATCAGAACTAATGAAGATCGGAGAATGTTTGTTTGGGCAAAGGAATTTGCTGGTGATGCAGAAAGATTCCAGTCATTTTACAGAATGTCGAAATAAACATTCAATATATTACTAGCTGCGGTTACACCTACAATCCAAAAAATGAATACGAATTAATTCCATCAGAATGGACTCGATTCAAAGGATTTTAAATCGCCTGAGTGCCTTCGTTTGGGATATACAGGGTGCTGTTAATTTTATGAGTGAAATTTCACAGATCAAGAACTCTTGTAGATACTTATCGACCGAATGATTTCAAATTTCGAAGTCTTGTCACCATCTGCTCTGCCTTTTCTTCAATATTTATTTTCTAAAATCGAATGAATCAGATCCGTACTACGAAAATTTTGGACTTTCATTTCTTCGTTGGATTTTTTTATTTTAATTTCAAAAGAAAAATGCAAAATCTTTGCTTAGCAAATAAATGATAAAATCAAGAAACTCGAAATCGTTTCCACATAATTCAATCCAATATCTATTCAATTAGGACATGTTTCGAACATATATATTCCTCTTCAGTTGAAATACAAGATGTTCTGAAAATATTTTAATGATATCAATAATATTTATTTGGATTTGAAATATTTTTAGAACATTTTGTGTTTGATCTGAAGATGATCATATGTATAAACAATGTTCGAAAAATGTCTTATTTAAATAGTTATTGTATTAAATTGTGTGAAGACGACTTTGAGTTTTTTGTTTTATGAACTTGATTTTTCATTTTGAGATTAGACTACTACCTATTCTTAGAAATAATTGAACTTCATTTGAGAACATTTTTAACAAATAAACTCAATCATACATAATCTACATATCTGTGCGTGATATAGCAAATGGAATATTAATAGTTCCTGCAACTTACAAAAAAAATATATTTTCAAATATCCGAAAGTGAACCATCGGATAATTTGAATGAAACTTGTGTCGACATTTTCTGGTATAGGTATTATTATTATCTAACAAATCCATTGTCATTAATGATAAACCAAATAATAATTTCCAAGCATACATAGGGATATCGAGTTTGATTCATTAAATTCCTGCAAAACAATTTCTTTTCATCTTGAATTTTCTTTAAGGTTCGCTGGCATATATCACAAATTGTGTACTCCAGATATGAATGATTTATTGTCCAGTTCTTTCAAGGGCTCTAGGTCCATAATGTTTCTCGTAATTTCTTGTTCCATATTGATGTTGCAGTTGATAAATTTTATTTTTTTATGTATACTCTTCAAGATTTGTAGAACAAAAACCTGACGTATATCCATTAACTGCGAAACAGTAAACAATTCCTCACTGCCGAAACTGAGTGGCTTTTTCATCTTGAGAATATACTTTTGAACCATCTAAAGCTTCTTCATTATATTGTCGTATACGGCACCACAACTCAAAATATCATTTTATGGGAGCTGAATATTACCTTTTATATCCCAAACAAGGGCACTGGAGGCGATTAAAACATCTTCGTATCGTATCGAAAAAATTCATTGCCCCGTTTTCGATAAATTAGCAGAAATATGAGAAGTTTCTGTAAATACGACATTTTCAAAAACACCCAGTATCTCAAAAACCAAAGAGGCTTTGGAGATTCATCAGGTGTAACCTTCAGTTTTACGAAAACCGAAACGCTCTATATCTATATACAAAATAAGAAAGATAGCAAACACAAGGTGCACCCTGTACAGTATAACCACTATTATAATCCAGATCAATGGTAACCAGAGACGTTCTGAATAATGTGAATTCAAGACTACCACATTTTCTTTTATATGGATGTTTTTAGTTATCCAAGCAAAACATCTGAATAAATAAAACTTCATTCTCTAAACAGGCCTCTCAAAAAGTTGTTATGTGAATGATTACCATTATCAAAATTCGGTTGATTGAAACATAATATGGCACATAACGAGATCGGTTCGATCCGGACTATCAAAGAATGCAGATTATCGCTGTCCGGATTATCGAGATGCTATTGCACCAAATCTTTGCAACTTTTCACTTCGCACTTTTCACTTTTCAAATGAATTACATTACACGAAACGCATTCATAATTGAAAAGTGCAATGTGAAAAGTCAAGTACAAAGTGAGAATCACTTCGCAGAAATTAAATATTGGGAGAAATGTTGTACAATATAATTTAATTTTCACTTTTAAAATTTGTCCGAATGCAAAATGCAAAGTGAAAAGTTGCAAAGTATTTTGGTGCAATAGGCCCCAGATTGATATTTTGAAATGTGAAAAAGTTGAAAATTTCACTAGTTTTTTCCTGCTTCGAACGTGAAAATCAGTTTTTTCGGAAATGATACACAATTTCTTGATACGGTACTGCTTTTCAGAAAATTTCCTTATCAAGAATCAACCTTATCTTCAAAATACGAGTCATAATTCAGTCAATATTTTTTAAGCACCGGTAGAGCAAAATTGAAGTCTATTGTATTTTTTCATTTTGTCATGATTCTACTCATGGTTAAACCGTGAATACTCATTCACCGAACTTTTGTATGAAAAAGAATTTTGCAATAAGTGCACCTATGTCTTTGAGAGCCAGTTCATTTTTCAGTCGCGATACAGTCGGCTCGCGACTGACATGTTCAGTCTCCCGAAATCAATCGCTTACATGTATCGTCGCAGTCGCGTCGCTGTATCCCCGGTGTGCGAGCTCCTATTCAAAACAAGGTGCGCGATCTCTCGGCGACTACAATTTGCGGTCGCGCATCGCTGGCGATCGAGATTCTGTCTCCCGAGATCGGCATCTGACAGGTATCGTCGCGGTCGCGTCGCTGTCTCCCCGGTGTGCGAGCTCCTATTCAAAACAAGGTGCGCGACCTCTCGGCGATTGGAAATTGCTATCTCGTCGCGGTCGCGTCGTTTTGGTCTGCGAGCGGCCTTAGGGGTTGCGGCTAGAGATATCCCTTTCCCCTTTCAACAAAATTTGATCTGTTCGAGCTTTTTTTCGTTATTCCATTTCAAAGCTCAGAATTAGGGGTGGAAAGTTATGGATGGTCCACCCTGTATATTCCGTTCACGAAAGTTTGAGCCGTCGGTTGGTCATGGAAATTTGGCATATTCCACTAAAATTTTAGGTTATGTTGTTTATTTTCTTGTCAGATTGATGCGCAATGTTGTCAATATTGCATAGAGTTCTCTGATAATTCGCAAGCTCGTCGGACGAGGCCGGGTACATTCGGCAACGTTGACTTCATTTTACGTTATGACAGCAAATACTGCCAACTTCAGATAAATAAACAAACGCCTACTTTGCGCTCAATAATATGTGAACGGAGTATAGCTCAAACTTTCGTGAACGGTTTTTAACCTGTTTGTATCTCTTGAATCAAATAAAAAATATACTATTTCCTGTTCCTAGCAAAGATATTCGACAATATTGTGGAATATTTGCGTTTCCTAGAGGAACTGGTAGGAAACAGCTGGCTATCGTTATAGTCAAATCCTCAGAGGAAGAAGTGAACACTTCTACTACTTCTGAACTCAAATCTGTAATTTTCGAACACTAGTTTTATTCAAACGAGTGCCCCAAATGTCTGTAATTTTCGAATTTTGAGCCAAAAATGGTCTCAAATCTCAAACGGTCCCTGATGACGAATCCGCGGTCAAATTCAATTCTGTCAATTCCAGAGTATAATTCCGATCGTGCTGAGATTTTGCATTCATATACTTAGCATGAATCTCAAGTCCTATAAAGAATTCTGAGGTAATAGCTTTATTGTTCCACCAGTGAATAAGTGCTCAAAAGCACCTGCTCAGGGCTTTTCTTAAATTTTTTTACTTATCTTACAATTAAGATGAATATCCTTGGAAAGTGCTCTTCAGATTTTATAATGTTTTTTTACTATGATGAAAGGTTATATTTGGTATATACGATCTCATCTCACCTAGCAGTACTAGCTCGAAAGTATGAGCTTGATATTTGTTGATTTCTACCAATTCATATTATTCTCAACTTCCTGAAAGATTTGGAAAATCTATTTGCTTTGCCCATGATATCCTTCAGTATTAGCAATAACCTAGGTCTAGATCAAAAACTTTGTTAGGATAAAAATTATTTTATTAATTTAGAAAGTGAAAAACACTTTAAATCACTAACACAAATGTATCACAAGTTTTTGAATATATTTTTTCTGGGAAGAACTATACTTATTTGAATTCAGTTCACCAGGTTTATGGTGAAATTTTAATTTTGAGTACCTTAGGGACATTTCTAATAGTTACAGAAATCCTAATTTGCCTTTCCAACTCATCTCCAATCTTATATTTTTCGCAACAATAATCCAAGTTGGCACAGTCTTCACTTAAAATGTCCGATTTTTTTTCTTCAATGGAATGTAGGTATTTTGTATACATATCACTTTTGATAGCAATAAGACTTCGCCTCTCTAATAATAAATCACAGATTTTATTTCTTTTCACATTATTTTCTAAGAAGTTCAAAACAGTATGTGACCCACAGCTTATAGTTGTAATAATGGGATGGAATAAAGGACCATCAGTATGCGGCATTATACCTTGCCCAGGCAAATACTCATTGACGAGGACCTGGTTCAGTTTCATTTCTTGAAAGATACCCAGATCCTGTACTCGATCCATATATTTTTGCAACCAATCTGGTATCTTCTCGGGAATCATTCCTCTTTTATGCGGTATTCCACCGTAATCTTGCAAACGCCTGTTTGATAAATATGTCCACTTAGGTTTGGGAGCAGCATACACATTCTTTATTAATTCATCTTCTTCTTCAGTCGAAATGAAATTCGGTATATAATACACATCAGCAGGAGCTTCTTTTACTTTGTAATAAGTGATGTCTTTAGAAATATCCATTTAATGAAAACATAAACATTGACTTACAATTATGTTGATGATATGCGAATATTTCAAATAGGTATCGAATTTGAAATCAATATCTATATATATATAACTGATTATTAATATACAGCAAATAAAGTTTGGAAAGATAAAATAACTGTATGATATTTCATTTGCTTTTTGTAAGATTAATCAAATCAAATCAAATTAATCAAATCACGACTGATGTAAACAAGAGACATAGAATACCGACCTTTCTTTTTTCGTAAATGCCCATAGGATAATTCTGCAGAAATCTCAACCAGTTAATAATTTCACAAGAAGAGAAGACTGAAGAGTATGATTAATTTTATGGGATTTCATATAAAAAACGCTGGTTTTGCTGTAAAAATTTTGATGAGGATTTCAGTGCGCAACTGCGCATGTGCATAAACACAGGGTCGGCTTCAGGATGATACTGTCATTGTTAAAGGGCCCACTAACTAAGCCCCATTTCGCACCAAGCCAGTCCAGTCCAGTCGAGTCAAGTCACTTCAGGATTGGAACTATTAACTTCGTTTAAAATCGTTTAAAACAAATGGAATGTGAAATCTAGTTTCACACTAGGGCCTAGTATGAAACTAGATTTCACATTCCATTTGTTTTAAACGAGTTAATAGTTCCAATCCTGAAGTGACTTGACTCGACTGGACTGGACTGGCTTGGTGCGAAATGGGGCTTAGAGGGAAGCGCGAAGACTTGAATGCGCGTTGTACGTGGTACAGTTAAAAGTGTGTGTGTATGGCGTAAATTTGGAATGCGCATTCATCTCCGTCGTGTGGCGTGTGCATTCTTCCCCGTACGTGGAAGAATGACCAAAAACGACCGTGTATGGGCAACAAGTCTCTGCACGTTTCATATGTTTAGCAACACAGTGTCGGGTTCGATATTTATACCTTAGAAATTTTTTCCTAAATAACAACACACGCCACTGCCATTAACATCAGATCTTTTTTCGACGTCATCTCACGCTTGTCGCACATCCAAACCAACACGCAAAAGTGTATGTGTGTGGGCAATATGAATGCACACGTTTGCGTTACAGCAAACATGCAGAGACTTAACTGCGCATTCTTCCTTCCTAGTGAGTGGGCCCCATTAGAGGAGTACTCCTTAAACACTGATTGTTTAGAAATACTAACGTTTAGAATTTACATCTTAATTGGGAAGCATAAATGATATTTTTGCAGGATTAATTGTAACGGAATGAATTAAAGCACAAATGAGATTAAATCAAAAAAGTATTTCTCTAATAAATATTTTCCATTATATGGAGGTAAAACTCTCAGACTACGTATATGTATATCTGAGAGTATGGCTATATCGCACTTTTTATAGTTTATTTCTAGATCTAGACATCTAGCTAAGATTTCAGCTTGAAAAGTTGAAAGACGCTCATACAGGAGCCTAGCGATAGTATGAGTTGGCCCGTACATATCAGCGCCACCTCCTGTAGAGGTTTTGGAACCATCTGTAGGTATACCATTTTACGGTATTTTCTTTGAGGTCGACGTATTCCCGTTCCCATTCCTCTCTTTTACTTAGCAATGTTCTGAAATTTTTCTCAGTGCTTACTTTCTTGATCATTACGTCACTAGGGAGGTCCGCAGATGCGATGCAGTTGTTCAGAGAGGACCAGACTCTCTGATTCTTTATTCTCTCATTACCAGTGCCTTCCTTAGTTATTCTGAGGATAGCCCCATGTGCTACCCTATTAATCACTAGATGTAGGGGTGTGACCTCAAGTGCCCTAGTCGGGCACGTTCTCGTAGCTCCAATGATACACACACAGGCAACCCTCTGTACTTTATCGAGCCTTTTTCTCGTACCAGGCTACTGTCCCATATGTGATTATAGGTCTCACAAGCATGACGTACGTACATCCATCTCAATATTTGGGTTATAACCCCAATTTTTGCCGCATAGACGTCTGCACGCCATTAGAGCCCTTTTAGCTCTGTCAGTAGCAGTATCAACATGCTTATTCCACAGAAGTTTACTATCCAGTGTTATTCCTAGGTATATAACTTCTGACTTCCATTCCAAGATGTCTCCGTTTGAATATAACGTTCTCATGGCTGGAAAGTTTCTCTTCCGAGTGAACGGAATTACTACAGTCCACGGTGACTTTATATCGTGCGTTCAAAAAAATTTGTGGTCAAGTAAGCTGTGGATTCTATTTGTCCTTAGAGTCTATGAGGGGAAAAATAGAATCCACAGCATACTTGACCTCGATTTTTTTTGAAAGCACGTTACAAGAGTCACTGTACTACAGTCTTATTTGGGTTGATGTTCAGCCCCACAGAGAAGCTTATTATAGTCGAATTTTGGCGATGTAACTACAGCTTACCACAGCTTACCATAGTTACATAGTTGACAGTTAATACACGTATTTTCTGTCAAATGATCACGTGATAGTTAGATAGTTACATGTAACCACAGCTCGCCAAAATTCGACTTATGTTGTTACCTCTGAGACGGTTTAGCATCGCCGGCAACGATTACAGTGGTGCAGAGAACGTCAACAGTTGTGGAATGGCGTCAGGTCGTCTTCTCTAATGAATCTCGATTCTACTTGGGTGCAGGTGATGGCAGAAGATTATACTTAGATGATGTCGGGGAGAAAAACGTGAACCTCAGTTTGATATTGCGAGCGTCATAGTACACAGGGCAGTAGCAATGCCATCTTGAAAACAGACCTTCAGACAGTTCTTTCTTCAAGATGGCTTTGGCAGTAGACGTTATGATATTGGGAGAAATAGTGCAGGAGCTAGATGTTCTACCTTGCCTTAAACGGCTCGACAATCCAATAGTTCAGAATATAATAATGCTAGAACTCATGTTGAAAGTGTTAGTTTCAACTTTTTTGAAGCGAAACATGTGAATCCATTGCCATGGCCGCCCAGATAACCCAATCATTCGCCCATAGAGCATGTTTGGGACATCATGGGTAGAAGCATAATATGTTGTCTATGGGTAGAAAGTTTGGAAATTTACTTCAGCCCCAAGGACTTAGGCGGATCTGAGACATGAACAACAGCTATTTATAGTCCGTTCACGAAAGGTTGAGCCGTCGGTTGGCCAAGGAAATTTGGCATATTCTACTGTGTATATTAAAATTTTAGGTTATGATGTTTATTTTCTTGTCAGATTGATAAGCAATCAATTGTTGTCAATATAACATCGCAAGCTCGTCGGACGAGACTGGCTACATTCGGCAACGTTGACTTTATTTTACGTTATGACAGCAAATTCTGCCAACCTCAGATAAATGAACAAACGCCTACTATGCGCTCAACCTTTCGTGAACGGGATCCCTCAGAAAAAAAATAGATTCAATCAATGTCACACCTCTTTTCTCGACTTTCTATTACAATTTTCACTATAGGAAATATCATAAACTTTTGAATAATTTTGAAAAATTATTTTACAGCATCTCTGTTGATGCTCCACGTCCAAGATAATATTCTTATCTTCGATGTGACCTATGTAAATAGTGATAACAGAATTCGATCCCAAAAATCAATCAGTATGTTTATAATCTAGTTAATAGAAGGTCGAATAAAAGTTTGTTTTTGGTGCGAAATTCAATATTTTGAGTCTTCAGGATGAAAGCTGTGGAAAGACGTGGGGTAAGTAAATATTCATATATTTTTGAATTGCTTTACGTTGAAGAAAACAATTTATTTATAGCACGCTTGTTTTTCATGAAAACAAAATTGTAATTTATTCAATATGTAACTTCTAAGCTTTGAAAGAGTTGATTTAGGCATAACTATTAAATTGAGACATTTTTAACTGGAAAATTGCGAACTTTTTCATCAAGCCATTAAAGGAAATAAACCTCATCTGTTTTTCCGCATCTATGCACGAAGTCTCCTTGATTTGACCTCCTGTCATTTGCAGCTGGAAATCTTCTAACAAAGTCATAATCATCTTATTAAACGTGATATCAAAAGTTCTAATATTCTCTAAGTGAAAATGGGTGATGTAGAGGTATAAAACTTCTATATTATTTTGGATAAATTGAAAAATATATCAAGATGTATTTTCCTATTTGAACAGAAACCGGCAAATATGTTATCTCACGATATTTTGTAATTCCTTTTTTTTTAATAAAATAGATCGAATTTCTTGGGGGTATAATTGTAGAATACTATCAATTTTAATGTTACCTAATCTATTTGATAAATTTTTTGTGAATATAAATAATAAAATAACATTTTGATAAATCAGTATAATGAATTTCGATATAAAAAGCTACAGAAATTGTTAGTTTATCAACTCTATTTTGAGTATGGTATAGATTCAATGTTAATAAACTCAGAAAAAAGTTTCAAGTAAGCAGAAAACAATATGAAAATAGTGAACAAATCAAAATATCATCTCTTTCATTTCATCTATAAAAAAATAACATTAGTTATTCAGTTAGTTCAATGAAAATATTTTTGTGATAGACAATATTGAAATAATTCTTTACTTACTTCGAAATACATATATAACGAATTTGTTTACTAAGGAAATATTGACTTATATATTACAGGTATGTAGAAAACTGTTACGTCAAACTAAAACAGAACGCTAGTGTGTTTAAGCTCTGTCCTAGGTCTAAAAATAAACGACATTGCATTGCTATTTTTAAAATATCATGTCTGGAGGAAATGTTGAAAAAAAACATCATTTATAAGGCTTCTTGTCAGCTCTTATAGAAGAAAATCAATAAAAACAATTAGTTCGATTCTCTACCATTTCTGATTAATCAAATCATTTGTATGGGAATTTTTAAATGATTTTAAAGTTTATTTTGGGAAGGGGAAAGGACAAATCAAGTACACTTTTCCTAGTCGAAAGTTATGTCACCTATACAGTCAAGTATAGTTGTCAGTTTCATTTGAGTACTTTTAAATCTCTTAGAAAAATGGTGTTTACATCAATTCATGATAATGAGGAGAACAAAGTAACAGTGTCTTCCATGTTTATTGTGTTGAATTCAACAAATTGTTTTTTAGATGCCATATACTCCAGATGTGCTTCCTCAGCAAATGCAAGCGGCTGATGCCAAAACGGAGCTGGATCATACCTGTGCTCTGGACATTTTGTCCAGAGCCTCTTATGTTAGACTAACAGGAATTATTTGTACTATAGGTAAGACCGTAAATTAACATTTTCTCTGAAAATTTTCGCCATTTCGTTCTGAAAATATGCTGTAATTTAACCTGTAACTGGTATAGTCCAGCAGACCCCAAGATTTTATTTTCCTCGATACTTTAAATAGTTGTTAATTTATGATGCCATCCTCTACAGTTCCTTTCATTTGATGTTTCTTGTATAGTTGAGTGTTACGAATCTATTCATATTACAATTCAGGACGATTCTTCTGAAAATTTTTGTTGGGTTGGGGTATACTAGACCCCACCTTACCAATAAACAAAGGCATGTCGTTTTGGATGTTGTGATATCAAGTTTTGCACAAAAGCGAATGTGAACGGATGATCCATGGTTTGAGGAATGGTAATTTCAAAACTTGGATACTCTGGAAAGCTTTACCACCCATATGAAAAGGAGAATAGAAAATAAATATCTTCCTAAGATTCTGAAACAGAACTTTCTTTCAATTCTCAGAAGCTGAAGGAATAAGATCTAATACATTAGAAAAGGGAGTCAGATGCGCTAAATGTTCACACGAGCTAGACATAAAGACTTGGTTACATGTACCGTTTCCCATTTTCTAGTATGGCACTTGTGGATGAAGCATCTGCGAAGACTGCTCAGAAGAACTCTTGTTGTTTTTTATTAAATATCACAGAAATGTTGTTATATTCAGTTGTTTATTAAGATTAGAATTTATATTTCATGTTCTGAATCTTCAGAAACACATATCATTTGAATTTTTCCAAATTATGTGAAATCCGAAACTTTGACATTTTTCAGCTCTTTCCGCATCCAGATTCATATATTTCGATTAAAACAATTATTTTCTGAGTGTTCAATTTATATCATCCACACTGTACATTCAGGAATACCTAAAAATACTTATCATACCTATAAAAAGTCATTATTTTGCTGAAAAAGTTTGTGGTCTGACTCACCCCACGTTACCTAATACATACCAGGAAACGTACCATACCACTTACTGGTTAAAAAAAAACAAACTTGACCAAAGCTAACCTGCTGGTCGTTTATATTGTTTTCTTTCTTAAACTGTGAACTAACTTGTTATTCAGTTTTTTACTTACTAGCATACTTTTCTAGGACCCGCCTCAAGAGAACCAGAGTTCTTGGAAAAAATGATGGAAACAGGAATGAATGTAGCACGTCTCAATTTTTCCCATGGATCTCACGAATACCATGCTGAAACTATAAAGAATATCCGTACTGCTGTTGAAAGTTACAGCAAAAAAATTGGCATGGCTTTTCCTCTTGCCATAGCCCTCGATACCAAAGGCCCCGAAATTCGTACAGGATTGCTCGAAGGTGTAAGTTTTCTCATTAGAGAGACCCAGAGAAATATACCTTTAAAGATACTGAAGATCAGTTGCCTATCTACCGAAGTATTCCTGTCAGTTACACTACATTTGTTTATGAATAATACTTAACTAAATAAGTGTAAAATATTCAAGGAGTTGATTCCTTATAAAAAAAAGATCTTTCATATAAAGAAACTTCACTGGAGCATCCCTTCTTAAGATACAGCCCCTCAAAGGGAGTAACAACTACAGGGATAGATCGTCATAAACTGACAGCGTTATACCAATTTAATTGTCACTATCGCTAAAAGTGTCCTACTAGATAGATTAGTTTCGCATTTATGAATATCTATCTCTGTAGTTGTTCGTAAAATAATTTTTTACTGCGAACTGGTTTATTTTGGGCAAAAAACTCGAGACATTTTTGTTTAGAACGAAACAGGCTATCGGAAATAAATTTTTAAATGGTAAACAAATAATAAGACAAAAAGTTACATTGGAAATAAACTTTAGGGGTTGCGTTTCCCACCCTTACAACCATGGGGTAAACCAAATAAATGAATGGATAAGTGTCTTTTTGCTAGTAGGAAACGTCAGACTAATTTCAAAATGTAACTTTTTTGGTGCTTGTGAAAAAATGGTTATACAAATTTTATGTACTCCCTTTGAGGGGCTGTATATTAACAAGGAATGCTCCTATGAAGTTTCTTTATATGAAAGATCCTATCTTTTTTTCGATGAGGAATCACCTCCTTAAACATTTTACACTTATTTAGTTACACCCTGTATAAGTTTATTATAAAAGTCACTCTAAAGATAATAAGTGTTTGTTAATTGGTAATGTTGGCAGTTTTGCCTATGATGTACTCGTATAATGTGTGTCATAATGGTTCCATTATATCTTTGTTCTACTGCTTCCCAATGCATTTCTGGCCTGGTCTTTAAAGTCTCTCAAGTATTCGTTTTTCACTTCATTTATTTTATATTTAAAAAAAAAATAATAATTTCAATATCATCAGAAATATACGGTCAGATCTAAAATACCTTTTTTGAAGCTATATGTAACTGCCATTTGAAAAGTTTGAAATTTTGATGCCAATTTATTACCACTATTTGATCACTACGATGTTTCTCAGAAATGTAAACGAAATTCTGTATGTCTCAAGAACCATTTGTATCAAAACCCTCGAAGTGATTAGACTAATTTCTCTTATGAACAGATTATATATAAATATAAACTTCTTTAACCAACCTCTTTATACTAGGGTGGATCAGCTGAAGTAACGCTCAAAAAAGGAGAAACCATTAAATTGACAACCGATAAAGCCTACGAAGAGAAGGGAAACGCAAGTTGCATCTACGTCGATTACGAAAACATAACCAAAGTATTGAAACCAGGAAACAAGGTCTATGTTGATGATGGACTCATGTCTCTAGTTGTTAACAGCATCCAAGGTTCTTTCTTGACATGCACAATCGAAAATGGTGGTAAACTTGGTAGCAGAAAAGGTATAAACCTTCCCGGAGTTCCGGTAGATCTGCCAGCTGTTTCGGAAAAAGACAGAGGTGATTTGCAGTTTGCCGTGGAGCAAGATTTAGACATGATCTTTGCTTCTTTCATCCGAGATGCATCTGCTTTAACTGAGATCAGAAATATCATCGGTGAGAAGGGAAAGAAAATAATGATTATCTCAAAGATCGAGAATCAGCAAGGAATGAAGAACATCGATGAAATCATAGCTGCATCTGATGGTATCATGATTGCAAGAGGAGATTTAGGTGAGATTACCTCTATAATATAATTTCATAAGTTTGTCACGCTTGTACCCTACAATTAACTTTATCTGATATTTCAAGGTATTGAAATCCCCACCGAAAAAGTCTTCCTTGCACAAAAATCCATCACCGCTAAATGCAACAAACAGGGCAAACCTGTTATATGCGCCACACAGATGCTTGAATCGATGACGTACAAGCCTAGACCAACACGAGCCGAGAGTTCAGATGTTGCAAACGCTGTCTTAGATGGCGCTGACTGTGTCATGTTATCTGGAGAAACCGCCAAAGGGGAATACCCATTGGAATGCGTAAGAACCATGGCTGACATCTGTAAAGAGGCCGAAGCAGCTATCTGGCAACGGAGACTTTTCAGCGATCTGTCCAATAAGGTAATAATTGCAGTATGATGATACGATAATTATTTAGAACTAAAAGAATTCTGTTGGAGATGTGATAAAAATTGTACTCACAAAGTTTGGGTCCCAGATTACGAAAATGATAACGAGAAGTCCACAATCCTTTTAGTTTAAAAAAAAAATTCCAATGTTTCAGTCAGGTAGGTTAGGTTATACATAGTTCTAGCCAGTTTTCCTCTATTTTCTCAATCAATACTCGTTGGAGATGATTTATTTATCAATTTCTGAGAGTATCCTGCAAAAACTTCATTTAGTCGAAATCGACGATTTTATTCATTGTTTATATTCGTTACGGCAGCCATGATAATTTGCTTTTCTGCGTATTTCGGCTGTCAATCGTAGCGATTCGTACAGCGTTGCCAATGTCTCAAATCGAATAGCTAGTTACTTTCAAATGTTAGGATGGGATTGGGGTAGCCCATTTTTGTGAACTTTCCCAATATTAGTATGAAAGGAATTATAGGATAGCTTGAGTTATGTTAGGTTTCTAGGTTAGTTAAGATAGGAACAGTGTCAAGTATTAATAAGATTGGGAATCACTCAAAAACACTTATTGTCCACTAAAAAAGAGGCTTGTATTAAGAGAAATGGCCATTGAATTATAAATGAAATTTTTTAAGTGCCATTCCTTTTAATACAAGCTAGATCTTTTTTTGGAAAATAAGTGTTTTTGAGTTATTTCGACTCTTATTAATATTAGGCACTGTTCCTATCTTAGCTAACCTAACCTAACTCAAGCTATTCTGTAATTCCTTTTATACAAACATTAATAGATATTCTTTTTCAATTTTTTCTCAATACGTCATTCTCGAAACAAAATTCGAACTATCCGCCCTAAATTTAACTACAAGTTTGAAACATTGGCAACGTGGCACAATTCGGGACTGTTGACAGCCGAACGGCAAATTATCATGGCTGCCGTAACGAATATAAACAATGAATAAAATCGTCGATTTCGACAAAATGAAGGCTTTATTTTGCAGGATACTCTCAGAAATTGACAAATAAAATATTTCCAACGAGTATTGATTGAGAAAATAGAGGAAAATTGGCTAGAACTATGTATAACCCCAACTACCTGACTGAAACTTTGGAATTTTTTTTTGAAAAAACTAAGAGGATTACAGACTTCTCGTTATCATTTTCATAATCTGGGACCCAAACTTGGTTAGTACAAGATACTTATTAACACGCACTACTTATAACATATAATTATTTGTTTAGGCTGTTCCACCAATCGATGCAGCTCACACTGTTGCCATCGCTGCTGTAGAAGCATCGGCTAAGTGTCTGGCGGCTGCCATAATTGTTATAACCACAACAGGTAGATCAGCGCATCTTCTGTCTAAATACAGACCTAGGTGCCCCATTATAGCCGTCACAAGGAATACTCTGACTGCCAGACAGTGCCACGTTTACAGGGCGATCCTGCCTATTATCTACGAAGAAGAAAGAGTTGAAGATTGGTTGAAAGATGTGGACCTTCGTGTTGGTGCAGGTATCAACTTCGGCAAGGCCAAAGGTTTCATCAAATCTGGAGATCCAATTATTATCATAACGGGATGGAAACAAGGTTCAGGTTTCACAAATACCATGAGAGTTGTGTACGTATCAGAAACAGAATGCCATTGCAAATGAATCGCATAAATTAACCCCAATACTCAGAGGAATATATAACACATTTTAGGACGTGGTGTCTTTTTTTATTTTAATGATTTAAACATTTATAATCCTTTTTGCTACTGTACTAACTTTTCGGAGATTGCTAAAGTTGTATAAAATTTGTGATGATTATCTGTCAATGATGACAGTTGATCTAAGCGATATAACCTCAAAAATTTACAAGCATGATATTCAGTGCATTTTTTATATTGATTTGAGAAAAATATATAATTAACAGATTGCATGTGAGTTCGATTTATTAATTTGAAAGCATAATTTGTAGCAAATGGGTTTACTAATGGGTGTGGTCTCATTTTTGTAAAATGTCAAGTCTTTGTGCCTGTTTTTAGATATCTTGCTTTCCTGATATGTCCATGCTTGGTATGTTGGTGATGCTTTTTTTGTTTCGAAGTATTTTTTCTTATTTTTTTCTTTATTTACAGTAACGTTTCCTAGAATCCTGGACAATATTTTCTCACTTTACTACGTTCTACCAGTAGTATCTGTAATTAGATTACAATATCGAAATAATTTATTATCAATATGAAGTATATCATCCACTATAATATGAAGTAGTATATATTTTTGTCTGAAATTCATCAACAAATTAAAAGAATAAAGGTTTTAAAATATAGCCTCTTTTCATTCATTATCATATATTATACATCATTTGGAATATTTATACTTTGAATATTTTATTGTGGTTGAACTCCTCAAATCGAAATATCTTAATCCCAGTACTTAATGAGTCCATCCCATCCTGCTGTCACCAATTTACTCGGCTCATGAGGGTGCCAAAGGGTACTAATGCAGACATTTTCGTGGGCCTTCCATTTTTTAAATACCTTCGTTGATTTCCAATCCCAAATAAAGCATTTTCCGTCAGCATCCCCAGAAACGAGGTAACTGTAAAACAAATAAAAATATGTTTTTCAGATTATACAGGTTTGGAAATTCACATCGGAAAGTTGCATAGGCTACGAGCCATTCTGACAGTTGTCTATAGGCATTTTCAGATACTTACTCAGGTTAACTCAATCCCTAACCTTCACGTTCGTTTACCTAACCCGATCATCCAACCCGTGTTCGGAAAGTACGGTGCTATTGACCCAGGTTGATCTATCGTAACCCTACACGAAAGGAGGGTTGTGAAATCACCGCATGCGCACTGCATTTCAATTTTGTATTTGAAGAAGGCGGGAATAGGTCTTCTACTCTTTTCTTAGTAATTTCATATATTCTATTCCTAAAAATTATGGAAAGAGAAGAGAATTTGGCTCAATATAAAATGTGTGGTTCCATGAGCCAAGAAAATAATGTGAAACAACTTCTTCATAACTTTGTATACAGATTTTTCTGTGCTGAGTTATAGCTTTCTTTACTTCTATAACATAGTTACTCAAAGATAACATTATTTAATGTTATCCATTAAACATGGGAGGGCACACCAGAAATTATAAGAAAGATTTCACGAAAGCTAATAAATGCAAGCAAAGCTATAGAGACAATCAGTAAATAAACTGAAACTGAAATAGTTATTTTATGTTCTCTCAGGAAGGTTTTGAACGAAACAAGACACATTAAATGGACAAAAAATTCAGGATTTCACCGAATCTTATGTGAAAGAAGAGAAATAAACAATTTTCAAAATACTGGAATACTGATAAGTGATTTAATACTTGGTATTTCCACCCCTTGCGTTAATTAAAGCTCGGCAACGACGGTTCATACTCAAAATGAGTGATCTTAAAATGTTCTGATCTAATCCTTCCCAGATTTATCTGAGTTGGATTCCTAAATCATTAAGAGTAGCTGGATGATTTTCTGATCTTCTCAGCCTTCTATTGAGATTGTCCCAAACCTGCTCAATCGGATTGAGATCTTGACTTCTTGCTGGCCATTCCATTCGAGAGACTTCAATCTCTTCAAGGTACTCCTGAACGATGCGCTCACGATGAGATTTTCAGAATGTGCGTTAATTTTTTTGCGCAGTGTAGTATAGAGGCGAATTTTGGGGAGCTGTGGTTACAGTAGAGCACTAGAAAGATAGGTATGCCAGACAGGCTGACTGGGTCCAACCATAGACTCGAAAATTACAGATGGTAATGTCAATTTCTCAGTAATTGTGCTCTATTGTTAGTTCCGTGCTTTTTTTGAAGAATAGTTAATAGAAAGTATTGAATTTTTATTCAAAACAATAAAGTTGGAGACTAGACAGGTAAGCATAAGCATTTATTCGATTACAGATTTCATTTCATTTGAATTGTTCTGTAATTTTCGAGTCTGTGGTTGGACCCAGCATGGCTGTCTGGTATACTCCTCTTTTCAGAGCCTTAGTTACAGCTTACCATAGTTACGTGAGTTGACAGAAAATATGTGCATTAACTGTCAATTACAAGTAACTATGGTAAGCTGTGTTTACATCGCCAAAATCGCCTTAGATCTGTGTGAAACTGACATATTGCAGCAAGATTTACTCTGAAAGGTTCAGCAAAATGAGATGAGATTTTACTTACCTCATATCTGGGGAAAAGTCTAAACTGCAAGCATACCCTGCAACCATATGTCCTGTGAACGTTTTCTTCCTGTTAATTTTGAACCTATTCAAAGCAGAAAATATAACGATTTTATTATCTAAACTTTGACAAGCCAGCCATTTTCCATTGGGTGCCGGTGTCACAGCTGGCATACTGTGCATGGTAGGATCTGCTATGTATTTCATATCAACAGGAATATCCCTGAAAAATCATCATCAATAAATGGAACTTGCACATTTCATATTTACTCACCATTCCCAAACTCTCAAACTTTTATCATCAGAAGTTGTAACGAATCTTCTGTTGTCATCAACGAATGTTATTGTGTTTACAGCACCCAAGTGCCTGTCGTATTCTTGTACTATGTCTCCGGATCTTGTGTCCCACTGAAAACAATTTTCTACATGTTGAGTACGTTTGAAATCTGCATGAAATTTTAATTATAGTCCGGTTGAGCCGTCGGTTAGCCATGACAATTTGACATATTCCACTGTGTATACAGGGTGTCCGGCGAATAACTGTACATACTCTTACCAGAGATAGAGTTACACTAGCTGACTACTTATTGACTATAAAAAATTAATTTCTGGGTTTCCCTAGAAAACTACAGGGTGTTTTTCCAACTTCATGGAAATACTTAGACCATAATAAAATCTAAACTTATTGACGGATATTATTGAAACTTGGGGGGTTATTGGCACATGCTAAGGTCGAATCAGAAATACATCAATTATTTCATTATTCCAGGGCCGGACTCATTAATCTTCATTTAAAGTGTTCAGGGTGAAAAGAACACTTTGTATTTCGAATTACGAATAATTAATGTACTTCTTAGAAAGAAGCTAAATCATGCTTCAATTTGTGGTATCGCTTTAAGTTGTCACATCAACAATTATTTTTTTATGAATTTTTGAATTTGGAAAAAATTCGAAAAATTGAATTTATTTACTTGAACAGGACTAAGTCACCTTGTGGAGGTCGAAAATGAATGATAAATTTTCTTTGAAAAGTCACTGAAAGTGAGAAAGACTATAATAATTTGTTGATATACTGGGTGGCCACCCTAGATGCGGATTTCATTGCGATGAAGTGAAAAACATTATATTGCGAAAATAATTTTATTGGCGATATGTATGGGGTATACATAAACATATCTCAAAATTATTCGTATGTATACCGGGTGTTCATTGGAAGAAGTGTCACTTTGATCTATATCTTTGTTGTCAAACACCCGGTATACATACGAATAATTTTGAAATATGCTTATGTAAGCCCCATACATGTGTCCAATAATTTTTTTTTCGCAATATACTGTTATTCACTTCATCGCAATGAGATCCGCGTCTAGGATGGCCACCCAGTATATCAACAAATTATTATAGTCTTTCTCACTTTCAGTGACTTTTTAAAGAAAATTTATTATTCATTTTTGACCTCCACAAGGTGACTAAGTCCTGTTCAGGTAAATAAATTCAATTTTTCGAACTTTTTCCAAATTCAAAAATTCATAAAAAAAAATTGTTGATGTGACAACTTTAAGCGATACCACAAATTGAAGCATAATTTAGCTTCTTTCTAAAAAGTGCATCAATTATTCGTAATTCGAAATACAAAGTGTTTTTTTCACCCTGAACACTTTAAATGAAGATTAATGAGTCCAGCCCTGGACTAATGAAATAATTGATGTATTTCTGACTCGACCTTAGCATGTGCCAATAACACCCCAAGTTTCAATAACATCCGTCAATAAGTTTGGATTTTATGATGGTCTAAGCATTTCCATGAAGTTGGAAAAACACCCTGTAGTTTTCTAGGGAAACCCAGAAATTAATTTTTTATAGTCAATAAGTAGTCAGCTAGTGCAACTCTATCTCTGGTAAGAGTATGTACAGTTATTCCCCGGACACCCTGTATTAAAATTTTAGGTTATGTTATTTATTTTCTTGTCAGATTGCTACGCAATATTGCATAGAGTTCTCTGAACACTCGGAAGCTTGTCAGACGTGGCCGGTGGTTAAAAAGATTGTAAGCTGCTTGTGAAGCAATTTTATAGTTGTTAGTCGCAGTAGATATTCAATGCTCAAAATATTCAATGTTACTTACGCAAATAATCTTTTTATCTGAAGTTCCAGCGACGAACAAGTGTTGTTTATTTCCATCAGGATTGAATTTAACACAGTATGGAATTTTGCGGCTTGTGAATCTCGAAATAACTTGCCCTGTTTCGGTGTCCCACAGTTTTATGTAACGATCGAAAGCTGTAATAAAAATATTGCTGAAAATTTCCATTCATCATGAATAAAATATAATGTACTACCTGCTGATAGAAAGTGTTTTCCTGAGTTGTTGAAATTGATGTCTCTGACTGCTTGACGATGTCCATAGTACGTTCTGATGCATCTACGTTCATTGTAGACCTCCCACAACTGAAGAAGAGTTAAAATATTCTCTTAGAGTATACAGGGTGTCCTGGCAAATGGATTCAGAGAATAAAAAATGAAGATGACAAATTCCCATAATTTTTTTCCTAGCTCCCTAGGAAGATACGACCTCCTAAATGACGCCACTGGAAATCCATTTTAGTGGGATAAGTTTCAAACTACTCGATATAATTTGATGAAAATTTGATATGATTAATGGTTTTAGCACTCAAATTTCAATTAGCTTGTTCAGTTTACCAGGGGCGGATTGGGTTGTACATTATAATGCTTACCTTTTTAACACCCTGTATGATAAGGTGCTAAAAAAACAAATTTGGATACCTTGAACATTAAGCTAAAGAAAAGGTACTCTTGTTCAGTGCCGATAAAATGAACCGTTTTCGAAAAAAAATAATGAAAGAAGTATGTAATTGCAATTTATTCCAATAAAATGAATTTCCAGTGGCGTCATTTAGGAGATCGTATCTTCGTAGGGAGGGCCGCTAGGAAAAAAAATTATGGGAACTTGTCATCTTATTTTTTTATGATCTATCTGAAATAGAGAGATTTCTCACATGTTCAGGGACACCCTGTAGAATGTCTATGTCAAATTTTCATTCATATAGGTTATATGAGATGTGTTTCCAATAGCGAACTTACTTTGATACGACAATCCATACTAGCAGATAACAACAAATGGGCAGATTTGGGAAACCACCGTATAGCATGAATACCCTTTGTATGACCAGTCCATGTGTGAATATGAGCTTTTGGCAAAAAACACTTGTCTGGCGGGCTGTCAGACCGTAAATTGACACCTACATCTTGTGGTGCATGTAAGAATGATCTTCCTTGATAATCCAGAGGGTCTTTAACTAAAATGGGTCAAGATTATTATGGAGTTGGCTAAAAATATATTTTAAATACGCACTGTGTAATATTGATTTTTCTTCCAATGGTTTTTCCTCAACTGGTTTACCGCGTTTGTTTCTTTTTGATATCAGTTCTTCAAGTTCAGCAGCTTCTTCTTCTGATGGCTTAGCGATTTTTTGTTCATCTACATACCCACCCCAAGGACCCAGAAAACCTTCTATATCACCAGGATCACTATTTCTTTTTCTGCAATACAATAATTGTAAGAAACAGAAATTGAATTTATTTGCTACATGTAAAATTCTATAGTCCGTTCACGAAAGTTTGAGCGCATAGTAGGCGTTTGTTTATTTATCTGAAGTTGGCAGTATTTGCTGTCATAACGTAAAATAAAGTCAACGTTACCGAATGTACCCGGCCTCGTCCAACGAGCTTCCGAGTTATCAGCGAACTCTATGCAATATTGACAACATTGTGTATCAATCTGACAGGAAAATAAACAATATAACCTTAAATTTTAATATACACAGTGGAATATGCCAAATTTTCATGGCCAACCGACAACTCAACCTTTCGTGAACGAACTATATGTATTATTCAGGCTATATTCCTTTACTGTGCTTGGCAGCAGGACCATGTACAACATAGATAAGATAGCTCAATGTTCTCTATGTTAGGTTAGGTTTCAATATTCAGGAAAAAATTGAAAGAAATATCATTATATGATTATACAGGGTGGCCGGACGATTGACGTCCAAAAGAAAAAAACAGGTCCCTCGTCCCATGGAATATTCGAATCACCCCCTTGTATGTTATGCGATTTTTCACGGTTTCCAAGTTATGAATTTTTTTATAAACTTTTGAGAATTTTCAATTTGACCATATTAAAAATGATATTAAAAAAAAAAGTACAAGAGTTTTCTGATATATTTTTTTGTAAATAAATCGCCATGAAATGTACTTTTATACATAAAATAACCAGCATCGTAAATTTGATAAAAATTATAGAAATGTTGGTCTCAAGTGAAAAAGTTACGTATTTTGGATCATGATCTAAATTTTCAAATTTAAATTAAAAATGTAAACAGGCTACTTCATGGTTTCTCAGTAGGCTTAAAAACTGCGCTGTATAATGAAATACGTGTATAATAACGAAAACACTCCATATTTCATATTTTCAATTATATACAGCAATGAAAATTTACCTTTTCCTTTTGTCCAAAGGTCTGAGTTTCGTTGACTCAAAAACTGTCTTAACATTAGAAGTACTAGCTTCTTCAATAGCTCCAATCAGTTTGTCTTGGCTTACTTCACCAACTGTTGGATCAAGAGCATAACCAAAACTATTAAATGTCCTCCTTTGATTCTCGAATTGAAAGGAACTAACATGTGCTGGTTCAACAAAGCCCGACAGCATGTTTCTATTGGCTTGATGTTGTTGTGTTTTGAATGGATTATCAGGACCTAAAGTTGGTGCAAAAAGTTCTTCGTACTTCGCATTGTACGTTATTTCTTTAGCCGTTGGATCAATATGAATAATATCTGATTGTTCTTTGCCCTAAAACAAATCTTATTAGAAGCTACTTTACTATGCTTACAATACATACCGTTGGAAGAACCAAAGGAGCAGCGCAAATCTGTAACTTATTTTTGATAGAAAATTCTTTATTTTCTTCTGGTATCGGTGCTAAATGAATCAAAGCATTATGGTCCGTGGGAACATCTGTAGAATTGTGGTCACTTTCTGCATTTTGTTCTTGGATATCTTCATCACTATCTACATATTCTTGAATGGCTAACATTTTTTAGTATTTCTTCTGATAATTGATAATTAATGAATTATTTCTACCAGTTCACTTTGAAAAGTATATCTTCTTCTTCTCAAAAACTTCCAACAACCAACAACTTCTCTCGTTGTTTTGCTATATTTGAACTACGAACAAGTTGCCTATCAGTTTTTGGACCTACTGGTTTTGTGCACGTTTGACAACTGACAGCACACCGGAGGCAGTTAAAACATGAAAAAAATTTAAATTGTCAGGTCAGAAAAATTCTTATTTTTGAAATATCTCAATAACGAAAACTCCAAATGAAAAGTTTTCTTCATCAAATTTTACACAATTAAGTGACGAGTAATCTGAGGTATCAATCATTTCAATGCAACCTCGCGGAAGTAATTGTAATAAAAACATGGAGAAAATTGAAATTTTTAGGTCCTAAAAATTCTTATTTTTGAAATAGCTCAAGGCAAGATGAAAACATTTTGCAAGACACGTTGACGTGAAGAAAAATTGCTTGCTACTAGAGACATCTGCTGTTCACCATACGCAAAAATTAAAACTCGTCCGAATTTTCAACATAGGCAACCCATCATGTTGGGTATCTTCCGGGGTGGCGCCCTCTAACGATATTCCCCAATATCCTCCAATAAAAATGAACCGGAGTAACTATCTTCTCCTTGAACAATGCTATAATTGTAAGAAATACGAACCAAAACCAAAGATTATAATGATGTTACAGACATTTTAGTAAATGATTGTACTGGAAATTAAGAATGTTAGACTTTGTCATACTGTTTATGTCATTACAATTTTTGGATATACATATTATATAACCATTGTTTAAGTAATGATATAACACTTATAATATGGATATGCATTATGAATAATTGATGCTTTTTCCCAAATTCATATTTTCCTGTCAAGAATGGCAAAGAGTAGTAAATAAGTCTATGAGTGAGAGAAGCTTGAACAACGAACATTGTGATGACAGAGTAAAGTGGTAATTAGGTAGCCATCGGACGTCTAAACAGACATATATATTTTCCAAAAATGATAATAATAAAACACAAAATACAAAAGATTTTGTTATTTATCAGTGTAAATACCCTATAAACTATAATTTCACAAATAAATTTGGATCCTTATTCTCACAGAGATAAATTAATCTTAACTCCCAAATTTGTTTTCATCATCGAACAGAGGAGCTATCTAAAAAAAAATTACAATACAAGTGTCTGTCATAAAATCTGTTTGATGCTTCATAAATCAAATAACCAAAATGTTTGAAGTTCCGAGGCTCCCTTATCAAGCAGATTGTGCTTTGGCTCTACACAAAGGGCAATCTTTTTTTAGATTAAACCATTCTGTGAGACATACTTCATGAAAAATATGGCCACAATTTAGTCTTTTTAACAGCTGTTCTCCCATTGATTCTAGACAGATAGTACAGTCCTCGCATCTGAAAAAACATTTCTTATAGTATTCCGAAAAAATATTAGCTAACCAGAATTATACATTTGGGAAAATATATTAGATTGATTGGACGGTACCTATTGAAGGGTCTAGAATATCGTCTCCTTCTCCTGTAATCATCATATGTGTATGTTTGACGAGTTTCATATTGGGATTGATATTGCTTATATGTGGTATAAACTGCTAATGCTGCTCCTCCTATTATTGTAATTGCATATAAAATAGCTTGGGGATTCATATTGCTGTAAAAATATGTATGTAAAATTGTTTATTGAAATCAACACGATAAAATTATATACAAACATCAAAATACTTCTCTGATCAGATAAAGACTACAAGAAATATCTTTTGCGCAATTGAAAAGCCAAAAGTCGTCGAGTTTTTGGCATTTGCAAAAGCAGATGATTCGATAACCTCACTTATCGCGAAAATACTTGCTTTGTTTGTTATTTGGGGTTTTCTGTGATTCCCCGATCTCTAGGCGTTTTTTGGCGAGGACCTCTTTTAAAAACTATTTTGGGAGGGGAAATTACTTCTGTGAAAGCGTTTTTTTGTAGTCGCCGGCGTCGAGCAGCATTTATTTTCTGTGATAGCATCACCACAGATCATAAAATATAAACATAACCACAAACTGACAAACTACAAACTACATAATCAAAACACGAGAACCGCAACATTTAATCAGAAAAAAAATCATAATGCAAAGAGAACGGAGGGTTAATGCCGGTAACCGATTATCGAAACTGCTAGATGAGGAAGAGGAATGTCAAGATGAGTTTTACAAAACTAGCTACGGAGGTTTTATTGATAGCGAATCTGACAGAGAATACGAGTATGCTCGGTGATCACAAGTATTTTTCCTATTTCTGAATTGTGTTTTTTCAGGGCCGAAGAAGAAGGTGAAGATATTGTAGATTCAGATTTCAGTATTGACGAAAATGATGAACCAATATCAGATAACGAAGAAGAGGGATCAAAAAAGAAAAGAAGATTAGTTACTAAGGCTTATAAAGTAAGATATATGACTTCAGGTTTTATCTTTGTTATTTTCATGAATGAAATAATTGTTTCAATTAAACGAATTTTGCTTGTAGGAACCGATTCCATCTCAAAGCAAACCAAAAATTGCCAAACCTTCATCTTCTATTAAGCCGAAAGTTTTACAACCTTCCAATGATTATTATGGTGTGTTGATGTTCCATATTTTTGTTCTGCTTTTATTGAATATATTTCAAACCAAATTTCAGAAAGAAAATCCATCAGAAAATCAACAGCTGCCAAGTCCGCTGCTACTCTTCAAAGACTCAAAGTTAGAACACTTGAATCCCAGAAAAAACCAAAGAGAACAAGAGAAGACGACTGGATTCCTACCCAAGAAGAATTATTGGAAGAAGCCAAAATAACAGAAATAGAAAATCTGAAATCACTAGGTAGGCATCACCCAAGCTTTTGATAAATTCTTTATAATTTTCATTGTAGAAAAATATCAGAAACTGGAGAGTGAAAAGAAAACAAAAAGAACGACCAAAAAAGTGACCAATGGTCCTGTTATTCAGTATAGATCTGTACGAATGCCGCTTATTGAGGAGTTGGATGCAGAAAATGGGTAAAATTATTTTGTATTGCGGTTTTTGTCTCTAATTCATTTTGAGTTTATGACCTTCAGTCTTGGTCATACAGGGTTTTCCCTGGTCTATAAGACGTTTTCAGAGAACTAGTGAATATGTCGTTCTGAAATTTTAGGTAGAGCCTTGAGAATGAAGGAACTCTTCGCCTAAAATATTTTCAAGTCGACAGTGTTGCCACATCTATCTCAAACCGATATCTAATTTCTTATTTCAAATGGAACTAACTATATTTTTATTTATGTATCGATTCAATACCAAATTCGCAGTGTAACTTACTAAAAAAAAATTTCTCTGCCATACACTGTTGCCAAGTTATGCAAACATTCTTGAAATTTTTGACATCTGTATGGCAAGTTTGGAAATGCAATAACTCAATTATTTTCTATGCGAACGGAACCAAACTCAGCAGTCTCATAGTAAAGAATCCTTGCATTAATGAGGTATATTCAGTATGTATTTGGATGCATCGTAAGGTTCTTCAAAAATTTTGATCCGAAAATGTGGAATTTAAAATTGAAATATTTCGACATTTTCAAATTGCAACCCCATATTTATTTTACAGTATTCTATTCGAAATGAAAAATTAATGGCAGTCTCCTTTCTCACTAAGTTTTTATTTTAGAAATTTTTCGAATGAGATGAAAAATACTGAAATTGTTCAGTATTCAGATCATGATGTATGGTCGTGTTTATGATGAAATAGCTCTATGATTATGAGGTAAAGTAGATTTTATGACTGAAATCATAAATAGTGTTCGATGATCATGGATGCCATAGAAAAAAGTTCACCCATGTTATTCAAACACGATTCAGGTTGTTTCAAAATTCACGGGGAATGCCAAAAAATTATTGAAAGGATCTGTAGGACCTTCTACAATCAATATTGATTGATATTTGTTGGGTTATGTTATGATCAGGTCGTCAAAATGAGCTCCGGAAATTCTAACGATTTAAAAATTTGTAAATACTGCAAAAAGAAAGTTGTAACGTCATACGATTGCATAAACTGTAGTGCTCCATTTCACTTAAGTTGTGCGGCCCAAGCTAAAGTTATTAATAATAAAGATCAAGTCATTTGTTGTGAACAGCGAGGAAAAAGTGAGGTTAAAACTGATAATGTGGAAAAAGTTATGGAAAAATTGCTTACACATCACCTGGAGCAACTCAGAAAGGAGCTGGAGAATACTTATCTTAAGGAAATAAAAGAAATCAAACAGTCTATGCAGTTTATATCCGACTGCTTCGAAGAACAGAAACAAGAACTTGCAAATGCACTTAAACTCGTGCAGATATGTGAAAGTGAGAATAAGTGCTTGAAAACTAAATTAAAGGAAATGGAAGTTAAGTTCTATAGGAATGAGCAGCACAAGAGACGCAACAATATTGTTATATCTGGGGTCGAAGAGCCAACGAAAACACCAGTTGAAATAGTGGATAACATAAAAGAATACATGAATATAACTGATATTAAGATAAAAGTAGCTAGAAAAATCAATCACAAAGTTAACTCTCCAATATTGGTAGAGTTTCATAGTTACGAAGACAAGATGAAAATCTTGGAAAAACGTAAAGACATAGGCTCCATTTCTACGAAAGATTGTCAGTTGGAAGGGAAAAATTTTTATTTTTCAATGATGACTTGATAGCTGAATATCAGGTAATGTATAAGAAGGCTCGAGAATTGAAAATGGAAAATAAATTTGCGGCTGCTTACACATTGGATGGTTTTGTTTTTGTAAAAAAATTTGAAAATAGTAAACCCAAAAAAATCCTGCATGAAGATGATCTGAATGATCAATGAATATCGATCCACTAATAATAATAGTCTCAAAAAAAAAAAAAAAAAAAAAAAAAAAAATAAAAATAAGGAAATCCAAACACTAACTATGGAACTGAATGTATTTTATATCAATATACGAAGTATTAGGAATAAGTTACAGGAATTTGAGACTATAGTGGGGATGGGTGATTATCATATAATAGCAGTTACAGAGACTTGGTTATACAGCAATGAGATTGAATATTTCAATATTCCTAACTATACTGCAGTCCATAGCTGTAGAGATAGTCGTGGAGGATCTGTAGCATTGTATATCAAACAGGGATTACATTATGAATACATGAGTTGCCCTGAACCACCTGTTGGATGTGATATAGCGGGAATTAGGATGAAAGGTAACAATTTGGTTATATATGTTGTTTATCGTTCACAAATTTGTAATGTTGACAGTTTCTTGACCTACTATGACTCATTACTTGGCAGAAATAAAGCAGAAACACTGATTGTAGGTGATATGAATATAGATTTGTTAAATACGGATGTAATTACTGAACAATATGTGGATGTAACAATCATGAATGGTTACAAAATTGAGAATATAATAGATGCAGAAAATGTAACTAGGTGTGGAATGGGTAAACAAAAAGACAGCATAATTGATCATGTTATTTCAAATAAAAAACTCACGTGCAAAATAAAAACTGAAGTAACTTGTATCTCGGATCATAATACACTTGAGATAACGGTGGATAAAAGGGTCCATAGACGAGTTTCTGAGAGGATCTCGGTGAAGTGTCTTGATACTGGTGAGTGGAGGCGTATTTTGCAGTCTGAGTTGGAGGAAAGTAGGGTAGACAAATTCGAAGACCTGATAGAGATTATACAGAGAACAAAAAACAAAGCTACAAATGAGAGATTAATCAAGGTAAGGAACAATAACTACTGGGTAACTGTGGAGTTCAAGAACAAGGTGAAAGAAAGAGATAAACTCTATAGTAAATGGAGAAAGACTGGAAGTCAGCTGTCTGAGTGTCTTTTCAAAAGAATGAAAACTGAAGTGAATAACCTTGCAAAAAAACTAAAGAAACTATGGGCTGAAAAGGAACTGAAAAAAGCAGGAAATGACAGTAGGAAAGGTTGGAGGGTAATAAATGGATTGATAAATAATACAAATATCAGGAAAGGACATGCTGTAAACCAGATTATAGATAAGGATGAAAATATTAGAGACAACAAGCAGATGGCAGAAGCCTTCAACAACTACTTCACTAATGTGGGTACGATTATTGGAGATACAATACCCAACGTCCAGTCAGAATGCGAGGAAGAGAAATGTCAGCAGGTTATGAAGTTTGTACCAGTAAGTTCATCAGAAATATTAAAAAAGTTGAAGTCTATTAAGTCAAACACATGTGGCTATGATTGTATAACGAAAAACGATGTTCATAAAATCTATGACATAATACAAGAGAAATTGACTCAACTCATTAATAAAATATTGGTCAGTGGACAATTCCCACAGGAATTAAAAACAACCTACATAATTCCTGTACATAAATCAGGGTCAAGAAATGACAAGGAAAATTACCGGCCCATTTCTATTACTAGTGTGTTCTCTAAAATAGTGGAAATGATTATGAAGGACCAAATAGTAGGGTATGTCAAACAGAACTTTGGTTTCGATGCCTCTCAGTTTGGGTTTCAGGAGGGCTCGAGTACACTTGGTGCTGCAACAGAGGTCCTGGAGTTTGTATACGATGAATTGAATAAGAATAATATAGTTGTACTGGTGTTTATTGACCTCAAAAAGGCATTCGATACAGTGGACATATCAATACTGCTGAGGAAGATGGAGCTGATGGGATTTAGAGGAGAATCTTTCAACTTGATGAGTTCTTATTTGAGGGGGAGATGTCAGTTTACGGTTGTGAATGATGTAGCTAGTGAGAGAACATATGTAAAAACAGGAGTTCCACAAGGGAGTGTTCTGGGTCCACTACTCTACCTCTTATATGTCCATAGTTTGAAATACCTAATACTGAACGCAAAGTATGTCACATTTGCTGATGACACAGTTCTGATGTTTAGCGGGCGGAGTTTGGAGGGTCTTGGTGTAAGAGTGTGCGAGAGCCTTGGAGTTTATGCTAAGTGGTTGCTCCAGAATAGATTATCCATCAATGTACACAAAACAGTATATTTAGTGATGAAAAACAAGAATAAACAAGTAGAAGACAACATCAATATACAAATAAATAAAACAGCTATAAAAAAAGTTAGTGAATACAAGTACCTTGGATTGACCATTGATGAGAAGTTGACCTGGAGCGGCCATGTAATGTCAGTAAAAAATAAACTGGTGCCATTGATAGGAGCCATAAATAGGTGCACAAAATTTCTTAACTCTAAGACTAGAAGGAGTCTCTATCATGGACTCATTGAATCTCGGTTGAGGTACATGATCCCATGCTGGGGGATTGGAGCTGCTACGTATATAAAACCACTACAGATCGTACAGAACAAAGCTATTAAGACCATCTTTGGATATAGCAGACTCACTAGCACTGAATTGATCTATAGGGAAACTGGGATAATGGACATCAATAAAATTCACTATTTGGAAGAAGCTAAACTTGTACATGGCATCATGAATGGATATTTCAGGACAACACAAGAACTTCACTATGGCGGGGAAACACATGAACATGGAACTAGGTCGCGGGAACTAATTAGGAGACCACTGAGAAGAACCAGCAAGACACAAAGTTCACCAATATATGTTGGAAGTAGAATCTTTAATCAACTACCAGAAGCAATCAAGAATGTGATAGAAAAGAGCAAATTCAGTAAGCTTGTTGTGGATCATTTGAAGCCCAGAAATTAATGTATGTGATAATAAGAGACTATTTAATTAATGAAAATATGCACTGTGATAGTACAACTGTGATATATATATATATATTTATGTGTTTTTGGAGCCTGTGATTATCTGATCGATGTATCTGTGTTAATTGTAGGCCTTGTTACCAGTTTGTAAGAACTGTTTAAAGGTCAGCTGTAAATTGTTTAATAAAATAAAATAAATAATATTCAAATTTAGCAAGAATGACAGGAAATAAATTCCGAAAACTGTTTTGCCTTCCGGTAATACTGGCCCAATGTTCATGACTTTAACTGTAGAATTCATTCCGATAATTCACTGTATAATCACACAGCATTATGTCCATAGAGCATGACGATAAATACTGAATTTCGGCATTTTTCATCTCATTAAAAAAACTATCCAGAATAAATAATAATAATAATAATAAACAATCTTTATTCCTGACCCCAAAACAGTAAAAGTACTGGCACCAGGGCCTAGTTTATAGCTTATAACGAAGTAAAAGAAAAAACAAAAAAAAACATAAAAAAATATACAAAAAAATTACATTATTTAATTCTAATATAATACTTTTCTACAACCTATAATCACAAAAGAGTATCACAGACTTGTAAATAAAGTTTCAGTTTATGGCACATTTTGTTTATTGAGGTAGCACTTAGTGAATCTATCGGTAATTGATTATATGAGGAAATGCTGCTAGCAATGGGGGAATTTAAGGCTTTTGTGGTTCTGGCGAAGATATTTCTAAGGTTTTCTTTTTTCCTAGTTCCATAGTTAAGACAATCATCATTTTGGAGTAGTACAGTGTTGGTTTTTAATAGTTTTCTCTCATTTCAAGAATGTTTGCATAACTTGGCAACAGCGCATGGCAGAGAAATTTTTTTAGTAGGTTATACAGCGAATTTGGTATTGAATCGATACAAAAATAAAAATATAGGTAGTTCCATTTGAAATAAGAAAGTATATATGCTTTTGAGATAGACGTGGCAACACTGTCGACTTGAAAATATTTTAGGTGAAGAGTTCCCTTATCCTTAAGGCTCCACCTAAAATTTCAGAATGAAATATTCATTAGCTCTCCAAAAGCGTCTAACAGTCCAACTTTAAAGGAAAACCCTGTATGTTCAATTTATTTTATTTTTAAATCATTTGAGTGGTGGTTGTTGGTAACTTTTTTTTTTACTTGATGAACTTAATAACATTCATATTTTTAGAGAGGTTAAACAGGAAAAACAAAATGGAGAATCATACTGTGAACGATCATTTTTGACATTCTTGAACGATCCCAACGATGATGTTTTCAAAAAATACTTCAAGGTCAGAAAACCCTTGAAGAGGCTCAAAAATATCAGATGCACAGTAACAGGGTAAGTATCTAAAGTGCATAATTTTATTTTTAGTAGTATCAGTAGTTTATCTCACCTTTTCTTTTATTACAGTCAAACCGCCAAATATATAGATCCAGTTACTTGTGTTCCATACTCTAATGCGGCTAGTTTCAAATTGATTAGAGCAGCATATTATCAACAACTTGAAGCACACGGTGATAAGAACAATGAAATAGTGGCAAATTGGCTAAAATGGTACATGAAGAATAAAGAAAGTATCAAATATGATTTAATGAAGAAGGTTAGGAAATAGTTGTAGATATGTTCTAGTTATTTTATATTATGATTATCTATTTAATATTTCGATTATAAACAAATTTATTTTTATAAGATTGATTTTAATTAATCTTTTATTCTGAATTACTTCAAAAAAATAAATTCGCAATTGAAAATAAAAAAACAAGTTTATTTCATGTTTCATTTGACATTTTTTGTCATACTTTCAGCATTGTTGATGTTGAGAACTTTTTCTCAAACCATTGTTTGAGGAGAACTTTTCCTTACACATTAGTGTGAAGATATCCACACATTTCCAGCCACAGTTTTTGACGTAGAGACTGTTCAATTAGGTATAGGGTGAAATTCGTAGGCAACGTTGCCAAACTTCACACGAATTTCAGGATATAATTAATTTTACTTTTCAAGATCAGTTGATGAAATAATTTAAATTTTGGTAATATATTCAGAAGATTCATACCTTAGGTCAGGAAGTAGTGGGTGGTTATTGAATATTTTCATTATGAATTCAGTACGAAAAAGGGAAGTTGATATTTGTGGCAACAGGAGTGAAAAGACTGTCACAGAGTGTAGAATTTTCTGTGTTTTTTTAAATGCCTATTATTTCAAAATCATGCAACTTAGATTTTTTTTTGTATCTTTCTGACAACCAGCAATACTTGCCCTTTCACCCGGTTCCGGGTTGACTTCGAGTTTTGGGACATCCTGTATGTATCTTATGAACATGTTGTGTTGAACCGAAAAAAATTGACAATAAATAAGAAAAAAATTATAACTTGTTTTCGATAATACCGCTTCTAAACATTTTAGCTCTTGTTATGAGCTACAGTTTTCTTCAAAATTTCTGGTCGGTCTCGTATCGCTTCACATGCAGCTTGAATACGATTAATCAGATGCTCCCTGTCTATGCTTACTTCTGAGAAAACTTCATTTTTCAAGTGTCCCCAGAGAAAATAATCCATTCATGTAAGATCTGGGGTCCCTTTCTACCAAACCAAAATCTCGTATAAACTGCATTCAAATGCGCTACAATTGCACGGGTGAAATGCATAATTCATGTTGGAAATACATTACTCTTGGAACATTGCTTCCATCATTCAAGAGCCCTGGCAAAGCCTATAGTCTGTTCAAATGTAAGAAGGAGCAATAACAAGTTTGGCGCAAAGGTAGGAGGGCCTTCGGATAGGTAATTTCTGTCCAGAGTCGAATCGAGGAGATTTCTTACAATCGTTCAGTTATAACTGACTATTATTATACGAATGCCATTCTTACAGCACATCTAAGTGAAATATACAGGGTGTTTCATCATAAACTGAACAAACATATATTTTCGTGTAGAGGACATCGGGAGAATCATTTTTGCCTTATACAATATATCCCGTTTTCGAAGTATAAGCAAGATACAGGGTGTCAAACGTCATTTTTGAGCAAGATTCTTATGAGTGTGGTCAGTTATGTATAACACTTAAAGTAACGGTTTTTGGTCAAATCTCAGTATTTTTGGGTCCCCTATCCAGAAAAGTTGACGAACTCCGAAAAAAATTTACAAAATGGCGGAAGACCTGCAATGTTCCAAATTTTTTTTAGTGGTTCTCAAATTGACTTTTATTTTCTGAATGAACACAATTTTCTGAGAATTTTGGTGAAAACATTTTTTGAAAAATCGAACACAAATTTTTTTTACATGTCTACAGCGATGAAAAAATTTCACTCGAAATGAATGAAATTTTGTACAATTGTACGTCTTGAATTATCAATCACGAATATGAAAACAGAATTGTAAAATATCGAACGGTTTCGTTACTACAGTCATTCAAATGATTCGTTCAGACCTCTGAAATAATGAAAAAAAAATTGTTTTGAGTTCTAGAGTCAAAATAATTAAATTACTGACATGTCCAAACATTCTAGACGAATGTATACAAAAAAAAATCAGTGAAACTTAGTTGGGACTCGAACCGACGTAAACCAGACGATTCTGTTTGTTTACAAAGCTCCTTCTTATATTTGAACGGGCTATAGACTAAAAATTGTAAAAATGTCACTCTATTCAGCCGGTGTGGAAGAATATATGGTCAGATTGAGCGATTATTGTAAATTCCACAGCAAATATTTACTGAAAAACGATGTTGATAATTGCGTTTCCTAGTCACTTTAGGATTTTCTCTGGACCAAATATGTGAATTGCAGAAATTCAATATGGCATTCAAAAGTTATGCCGAAGTATGCGGTACCTTTTGGTCGCTTATTTAAATTAAAACGCAGATGAAAACTAATCTTTTACTTCATAGTCACATACCCACGGGTAATTAATTTAATAATTATTCTCCAGCTTATTGATGATACCGTGGAATCTTATCTTTCACACAAAATTCCTAGTAATGAATATGTAAATATACAGGTTGAAACATGATATAAAGGAAGAAAACAAAGATATAATACAATTAAAGTTTAATTTGTGCGATTTAAGAATACATAATCTCAATACAATCAGATCTACCCGATAACGGATAATAATTCGATATCAACAATTAATCCTTCAATAACATTAATATTATTAATATGACACAATAATATATATCTACAAAACGATTATTACTATAATTGATTCGAGATTTTAAGCTACCTCATTGATACCTTTTAAATCAAAAGATTATTTGAAATTACATTGGGCAATCAGTTCTAAATTATGGTAAAAAAGTAACAAAAGAAATTAAAATATGTTGTTATAAATTAGATTCTAAGTACAACAGGAATTAAACTTTTCATAATAAAAACATTTACTATACGAAGGAAGCGATTGCACAATTCAAATTTTCCATTGCACTTTTAGAGTAATTCAAAAGTTGGGAAACGTATTTACTTCAAACTACTGGAAATCTTCAACAGCAAGAAATAATCGAGTTTTTCAACTTCTAAACCAGTCTTTTTTACTTATAGTTACTTTTCAAGGCACTTTCCGAGTGAAAATTTTATTGTAAACGACTTTTAAATTATTTCATGACAAACTGTAAAGATTTTTCTATTCAGTTGAAATAAAGCACGCGCTTAGTACCTAATATCAATTAAAAATCCTATATAAACTCATTTTGCAAACAAACTAAAATTACCATATAATTTTACTTGAGAATATATTGAGTAGCTGAACGAAAATTTCCATTCAATGTATATTATTGCTTTAAGTATTGCAAATTTACCTTAGGGACGGAGAAATTTTTTTACTCTCTAATATACTGAAAATAATTAAATGGCATATTCAAGCAGTTTCCTAGGTATAAAATTTTGAATTTATTCTCATACTGATGCACAAAATTTCAAACCAATTGGAAATTAAATTTTCAGGCACTTCTTAAGTATAAGCAACACAATGGGAGTACAAAAAAAATTGAATCTGAAAAAGCTCAAATTTGGATAATAATTAAATAAATTAGATTATTGTACTCCCCAGATAATTTACATTTTGAGTATGATTTTTAAGTCACATGAACGTACCTACCTTAAAAATCTTCCTTCTTGTTACTTTGATCGATAAACTTATTTTATAAGTACTAACTCGCGGTGCTTCAAAAAGAAGCATATATTGTAATACTAATTGTCGAATCTTTAAAGGGCTATTATTGGTTTGATTGATTTCTTACAAGATAAAGAGGCTGGCTAGAAACGCGACATCTATTGGTACAACCTACATATTTTGCAATTAAGAATTTTCATTATATTTTACTTTACCAGCATGACTATCATGAACTATCAACTTAACGAAAATAAAATAATATAATTTAAATTGTTTAATTGAGATGATCGCACTGTTTGAGTTGCATTCTCACCCCCTATATATTTTTAATGAATTAATTTTTAGTGAAACAAATGCTCGTTTTCATATCTAATAGCCCGATAATGAAAAAATTGTTCAATATCTCAATTTCAAGAATTACAGTTTTTATTTCATACAGTGTGATGAAGGCAGAAGTAATAATTTATCCTAATAAAAAAACTATTTACATTCCAGTAATTTAGAAACTTAAAAATCACTCTGTATAAAATAGTATTGGCACTTTCAAAGTAGTTTGTACTTTTATCAACAAATATCATTGAATCATTTTGTTAAATCAAGACCAATTAAATATTTTCGACAGTACATCAATTTGAATATTTAACAATTTCAAAGTGCCATTTCGAAGATTAAATTTTTAGTTGGTTGAATAGAATTTTCTATAATGTATATAAATCTCGAACATGGCGTATTTGACAACAGAATTGTTGATCGATATCATGGAAAAATCCATAATAACACCTCAAGCTCAGATCTAATAAAGTTGTGAAAAATATCTATAACTATACAAAATCAGGGTCATATTTGAGATTTCTACAGTTTGAATTTTGAGATTTCAATAAATACTGATTTAAAATGGCAATCAAGATAATTCAAGTTATTCAAAAATTTTATCATAATCCAAATATTTTAGTGATTATTTTATCAATTCATCAGAAATTCGTTTCTAGAAACCTTAACAAATATCTGCGAGTAATCTACAAAATAATACAAATCTACGGGTACATTTCAAATCAGTATAGTGGCACTACTGAAAATCCACAGAACTATCTACCCCTCTGTTCTGTGAGGTTGGACAATGACTGGAAAATTTTTGAATCACGACATATATGCTGTGTGTTAGTGATGTAATTTCACAGAAAAGATGATTTGATTCTGTGGTTATGTTAGACATACCGCTACCTCGATGGTCCGGTGTATGTTCCGTTAGTTGGAGAGCCGCGGCAGGTGTCAAGTTAGCACTCCAAGCCTACAGGCCGGCAACCAGGTTAACAAGAAAAGAAAAGAAAAACAGATTGTTAGTATTTTATCAATATAGCTGTTCCAATGGCGCACATTGGTAAAAGTACATTTCTCTGCTAAAAAATTCCTGTCGACTTTACCACGAAATGTGGTTGGTTATAGAAAAATGTATTACTACCAATGGTTTTTGGTGACATTTTTTCCATTTGTGTGCCTTTGTTATTTTCTTAATCAAGCAATGTTAATGAATGATGGTAAAAATTAATTATCTGTGAAATTTCTACGTTTTCCCTTCATGTTAGAAAATACCCTGGCTATTTACCACAGATTGATGTGATGACTATTAATTAATTAGAAGAGAAAAATACAAGCATATAACATTGTCTTAACATGTTATGAGGCATGCTAAGTCTCGTTGTTGAAAAAAGTGTCACCAAAATGGCCAATTACACATAAGAGATATAATCAACATGGAATGTCTGTTGTTCGTCATAGACTATATTAAAATAATATCAACTAACAATTAATTCCGTGAGGAGAAAACTAGAAATTGAAGGAAAAGTGCGATTTTAATATAGTGCTATCTGATCAACATTTCAACTGTAGGAAAAAGAACTATAAAAATAAAAATCTTCAATGAAAATAAACATGAAATATTCTTTTTCCTAAGTTTTCCTTCCACCGAAACATACATACACTTTTAGTTCACTTGGCCATGTGGAATTAGATAGTTATGAAAATTTAAAGGTTAATGCAATATTATTAATATAGTTAATAAATTATGAATATACATGAATATCAAGTGGCTAATATCGATAATTTCAGCTACTGACAAAGCAACGTTTAATGTGCTATATATCAAGTTATATTTTATACAGGGTTTTTGTTAATATTAATTTTCAGTTTGCATTTTTATTATTATTTATTATTTTCATTTTCTGCATGCTATTAATATCTTTCGACGAAGTTTTTTCGGTTGTTATACCAGACTAAGTTGTGAATTATTTCTGAGAAGAATTGCTGAAGCAATAATACCTACCATTCATGATGAAAATTAAAGTCGTCTTCCATCTGGTTTTATCGAGTTTTCCTATGAAGCATCTCACTTGATTCAAATTTGGAAAAAATACCATTTCATCAATGATTAGTGATGCTTGTTTTCCAGATACTTGAATTATTTCATTAATTACTTAGTACCTTGCTGACCGTGTTTTAAACGCCTTTTAAAAAAATGTAACCCTGCATAAGATATAAATTCTTTTCCGTGGGATGTAAAAACATTGAAAACATTATCATGTATTTTGTATAAATATATTTTGTTCCACATTGGCGCAAGTCAACAACATACAAAAAATATAATAGTATATACCATATAAATGTATATAAAACTACGAAATATTTAAAAATACAAACACTAGGGCTTAATTTAAAGCATGAGGACATGTTCGAAGACGATATTCATAAAATAAAGGAGGACACGAAAATGCAGAATTCGGATAAATAAAGGACTTAATTTCAGGGATTTTGAAGAACGGAAAATGGATATTTCATACTGGCACTCAAATATCTCTCTTCTTAGATCGAATCGATGGAAATATATGGCGATTATCAATAGACACAACCCGTTAAAAAAAATACTGACAAACTGGAGAAACGTGTAAGATGACTCATTGAAAAATGATAATCAAGACTGAGATATAGTAAAGCTGCGTTGTTTATTTGATCAAGATTCGGAAAAAAAACAGAAGATAAAAATGGAAATGTGACTAAGACATTTTTGTCAATACAGACAAATTATTGAAATAGGAAGGAGAAGAGCAAACATTTACTCTTCAAGGGATGAAAAATTCTTTGAGGTGACTACCTAACTGAAATTTTGAACACTATAAAAAGACAAAACTAACCTTCTTAGATCTATCTAAGATAGAGCACCAGCCCTTTGGTAGGGGTGTTCCCTCATTTGTCCCAAGTGCCTTCGTTGCTTAGCAGCTGCTGCTGCGGCCGCCGCACCTATACACAGATTGGTCATTAAAACATTCAACTTTCAAAGAGAAGACTCCCTTACACAGAAGTGTTCAGTTCGGCAAATCTTGATTTCATGAAAAACTTCTGATTCAATGGAAAAGTTCATGCAATCAATAATCAAACATAAATCAAGTTGAATACCAACAGTTTATCAGTGTTTGCTTTTCTATGCTTTTAAACAATATTCTGTATGAAGTTGTACGAAAAGTGTATAAAACACTGGTGGTGGGACCTTGTATGTTAAATCATCCGAGTACATGTTTTGGAGTACACTATTTTCAAACGAAAGATTGGTTTTAAGGTTCCATTGCCATATGGTAAAACTTCAATTAAAATATATAAAAGTTCACAAAAGTGAAAAAGAACGATCAAAAATACAAACAGTCAATAAGACATAATATGAATGAAGATTCTGAGATGTTATTCGTGAGTACGATAGGGGCGTTCGGATCGATCTGAACTGTTCGTTTATTACATCCGGATTAAGGGGAGTACACATCTGGACCGTTCGGCATAAAAATCTAAGCAATCGGATGTCGATCTTTTCAATCGGTCTATTTCGACGGATCAAAGCAATTTTATCCATAGAATTTTGTTTTTTATATATTTTTTTGTTTTATGTTGAGTTTCCTGATCCGGCAACCGATAGATTGAAAAATTCTAATATTTATGAACACTTTTATTCTTCAATTAACCGAAGAGTAGTATTATGTTCTTAACCTTTAAAAAAAATTCCACTCAACTTGATATATGGTACTCACAAATAACAATTTTTCACAATCTTTATTCATGTTATACTTTTTCAACCGTTTGCATTCTTGAACAGGTCAATGATTCATTAGAAAATTCAGAGAAATTTATCTACTTTTTTAAAATCAAGTGGATGTTTATGATTGATTTTTGGCTCACCCTATAGTACGTCATGAAAATTGTTAAAACTTTTCCATTGCTCAAAATCACAAGTTTAATACAATTTGGACGAGAATTCCACATAAAAATGATTAAATCTGAAATTAATCTAAAAGAGAACAATTCAGAAAAAAATTCAGGTAGTCAGCAATATACATAACTTACTGAATTGCGAAAATACATAATTTTTTTCTACTTGACAATAAACAAACACTGGGATCAGATTCAACTGCTCACATGTAATACTACCAGATAAACCATTATGTCAAGAGAATACACGTAGTTTTACCGCATAGTTGCCAAATTTTCGACATGATTTTACATTCGAGAATGTAACGAACGTGTATATAAACTAAACGAAATAAATATCTTAAGGTAACGTACTGTAAATGCATATAATGAAATATGTTCTTTAAAATATATCCATATAAAATTAAAAAAATATTTACATAAAAATGTGATGTAACAATCAATAAAATCTATACAGATCTAAAGAGTCAATAATATAATATCATATTTGTGCTAAACAAATCGGTCCAGAGTTTTCGAGTATAAATAAAATAGAAATGATTGTGATTTCCAAATAAAACTAATAAAAAACAGTTGGACCGATTTTACAAGGGCCAACCAATAAATACGAATGTTAAAAAACAGATAGAGAAGTTGACATCAGTTTGAACCGGCAAACTCATTCACGGTATACTTCCTCTGAGAAATTGCCGAAGAACGTCTGTATTAACCTGATTTATTTCTCTTTGTTTTTTCTGTTTGCCAAATTGAAATTGCGCTCGAGTGTAACATAAACACTTATTAATTGACCCCCATATAAGCTGTAGAGGGCGCTGAATAAAAACTGACTATTGCAAAATGACTAGACGACATATACAGGATACAAATATATGAAAACTCAAACATTTAGACTAAGATGGCACTCATCTCATATTCATCTAAGAACAATGATAAAAATGGCTTGCTTGCTCAAATTTTCATGGATCTGGGTTATTTTAAATTTTATTCTAACAATCCTGTATATGAAAGCCTTGAGTATATTTGTATAAATAAACGATGAGTATTTCTATGAGAATTAAATAAACTTTTTGATTTGTGTAAGTTTTACACTTGTAACAATTTGTTTGAGTGCAATTGAGGGTTAAGTATCACAGAAATATATACTAAATAATAAAAATAAAAAAAAACAAATTCTGACTAAAACACCATCAGTAATAATATGCCTGAAGAAAAAAGTTCTGAAAATTGTGTAGCGCATAAAAATACTGAAGTGAAATACATAAGTAAATATTTTAAAGTGTGATTTTGTGGGAATACTTTCAAATGAACTAAGTTAAACAGATATCAGTTCAATCGATTTTTTTCATTTTCTCAAATGACCATATTAAAACTACGTTACTGAAATTAAAACATAATAAGTATATCACATAAATGAACTCTGGGAAACAATTACAATCCTTGTAAAATCAATAACATCAAGGAAATGTTTCAGAATTGATCTAATTCAGGATTAGTTCAACACAATATTAATACTCTGTGCGACATTCAACACGATTGTGTTAAATTCGTAAACATGTCAACTCAACATAGAACGCATGGGTTCTGTTAAAATAACTTCTTTGACTCCTGTCGTTACACAACCAATTTTTATGATTTCAGTCTCCAATTGTACCACACAATCTTCAGAACATAGAAAATACCGACGGTTGATGTATATAATAAAATAAATCTAAAATGAATATCTTAAGTATAAAGAGCGTAACTAAGTAACCTGGTTATAAAGGCTAACTATTAACGTGCAAATAACCCACCAGAATGATCTGCTGTTGCATATTCAGTCAGAAGAGGTGAATGGGCTAGGGCTGCGTAGTTTGCGTATTCTGGGTATGTGGCGTAGATGAGCCCATGAGGATCTCCAGGAGACAGAAGGGAACCTGTAGTGTGGCATAGTGAATATTCAACTCCTGTATGGGGAAAATTCAAAATGCATTGGTTAATAATGGTGAGTATGCTTCAGTGTTACCAACCTCTCCACATGGTGTCAAGTTTTGAAGGTTAGATATTAGAACGTAATGACAGATGTGCATATTATCTATGAATCAGCTTGAACATTGAATTCGTTTAATTAATGCTACATAACATAAAATCACAAATATGTAAATGATATTCTATTATCTGTACTAAGTGAAATTTGCCATAAAGCCCAAAATGATATTTTGATTCAGAATACCCAAAATAAATTTCATTTTCCGATTCAGAATACCCAAAATGAATTTCATTTTCCGATTCAGAAGAATTTTAAGGCGTGGACCCTCTAATCTAATTAAGATGTCTAAAATTATGGTGTAATCACCAGTCACTTCTTGAAAGTGATCACATTCGACAAAATTTGCGAAATCGGAACTGTTTGGTTGGCAGCGCCGCTAGGTGACGCAAGGTCATAATTGTCAATTTTATATTTAATTTTTGCTTCTAAATCCTTTATAATTACTTGGTGTTATCAAGAATTCCCTCAATTCAAATCTATGGGAGTTTTAAACTACAAAAATACAAATTTTGAATGAAGTTTCATTCATTATTATAATTTGCAGCTAACGAATTAGTCAAAAAAGTAATGCAAGCAAGGAGAAGAATAATACCTATAGTTCGTTCACGAAAGTTTGAGCGCATAATAGGCGTTTGTTTATTTATCTGAAGTTGGCAGTATTTGCTGTCATAACGTAAAATAAAGTCAACGTTGACGAATGTACCCGGCCTCGTCCGACGAGCTTGCGAGTTATCAAAGAACTCTATACAATATTGCGCATTAATCTGACAAGAAAATAAACAACAAAACCTAAAATTTTAATTTACACAGTGGAATATGCCAAATTTCCATGGCCAACCGACGGCTCAAACTTTCGTTGCCAAGCAGTATGTGTTAAGCGGGCCCTATAATGTAAAAATCGGAACTGTTCCCGTATCGCAAAATTTGGAGAAACAAAATCTAATCAGTGCTTACACTATCTTTTTAGACATCTTACCTCTAATAAACGTTTTTACTAAAAACATAAAAAGTTTCGAAATAAACTACTCAAAAGTATAAATTCAACCGCGTTGGAAAGTTACGTTTCAACATCTTTTTTTTAAAATTTCACGAATAAAAAATATAGTGGATTCAGTGGTTAATTCGAATTAATAGTTTATGTTCTGGAATATTTTTTTAGACTGTTAATGAGTGAAATATTTCTTTAGTCGTTTTTAGTATTGTGGTACCTACAGAACATCCATCTGTTACCGCCTATCACACATCTTCCATTTAAATCAAAGGCTTCTGTGTGGAATTCTGCAATTTATTATTTTTGAGTAGTTTATTACTTTTCTATTAATTAGCGGTTAGTGGCACAAAAACGTGGTGAGGTTGGACAAAAACCGAATGAAATACAAATGTGGATCCACCATGGTATAAAATAATCAACCATGTTGTTCAAAATATCAACAAGCTCATAGAGTAAAATATTACCAAATACCATAGACATACAGTCCTTTTAAGTTGGCCTATTCGACGTTTTTAGAGAACTAGTGAATATTTTCTTCTGAAATTTTAGGTGGAGCATTGAGGATGAAGGAGAACTCTTCAGTATTTTTCATCTCATTCGAAAATCATCCAGAATAAATCATTGGCATAAAAGGAGACTCTCATTCATTTTTTATTTAGAATCGAATTCTATGAAATAAATATGGGGTTGCCATTTGAAAATATCGAAATATTTCAATTTTAAGTTCCACATTTTCGGATCAAAATTTTTTTTTCTAAGAACCATACGATGTATCAATATACTGCTTATACCACATGAACGTATGGATTTTTTACTATGAGACTGCTGAGTTTGGTTCCGTTCGCATAGAAAATAATCGAGATATTGCATTTCCAAACTTGCAATGCAGATGTCAAAAATTTCCAGAATGTGTGCATAACTTGGCAACAGTGCATGGCAGAGAATTTTTTTTAGTAAATTATACTGCGAATTTGGTATTGAATCGATACATAAATAAAAATATAGTTAGTTCCATTTGAAATAAGAAAGTAGATATGCGTTTGAGATAGTAAGCAAAACTGTCGACTTGAAAATATTTTAGGCGAAGAGTTCCTTCATCCTTAAGGCTCCACCTGAAATTTCAGAACGAAATATTTACTAGTTCTCCAAAAACGTCTAATAGGCCAACTTAAAAAGAAAAACCCTGCATAAGTCTATGCCTAATACATATAATTTCATATCGTGTTGAATTGATAAGTTAACGTATACATTTCTATGATACCTGTTGAATAAACCGGTGTTTAACGCATAGACGTCACACGATTTTCATTCGGTTTCTGTATTTTATTGTAACTGAAACGAAGTTAGAACCACATATTACGAAAATTCTGTGTTCGTACCTGGTGGTGCAGAACCGTTTAATATTGACGCAGCTGTTGTAGGTACAGACATACGTGGTGACAGGATGAGTGGTGCTCCTAGTGGTGTGGTTGGCGTCCTCAGAGGTGTTGCTAGACCAGGTATACCTGGTGACAACAGTCTTTGAGCATCGGCAGCAGATGCTGCTAATCTTCTCCATTCTTCATCACATGCTGCAAAGAAAAATCATCTTGTTAAATACAAATTTCGGTAAACCATCGGTTAAGGCATGTAAGATGGCGGCGATTTGTTGACAACGGAATAACGCATGCGCAGGGAGAGTCTTTTTGGTTGCCAGATTGTGCAAAAGCTATATCTTTGGAATAGAATGTTGACTTGTAAATAGGATTTACGAAATTATTTTAAAAAGAAATTATAAAATAAGTTTTAACAAATATCGTCTATTCAGATGATCTGCGCAATTAGTACTGAAGGGGAGCTTTAAGAAGGAAATAAACACGACCAGCTGTATCCAAAACTTAATAAATTACGCTATTACTCAGAACTCATTTTCAGTGAGTTCTGAATTTTTTTCTCTTTTTACAACCTGATTACAAATAATCTTAAATTGAAATATAATCAAGACACACTTTGAAATATAATGTATAATTGCACTATTCAATTGATTTATTTAAAAGTTGCTTAGTTCGAAGTGCTAAGGAAGGAAACAATTGAGCAAGGAAAACATACATTCACGCAATTATTTAAAAAAATATATATTATCACATTTCTGTTCGACAAAAGTTGAAGCAATCCATTTCATTAGAATTGACTTAGTAAAAATTAATTTGAATTGTATAGTGGAACTTCGATATAATAAATCAAAAGGGAATTCAATCGATTCTTCAAATACAAGAATAATTATTGCACGTGCATCGTTGCTGTCACTTGGCGGACCGCCGCCATCTTACATGCCTAAACCGATGGATTACTCAAATTTCGATACGAACAGAAAGTCAAACGGCTTGAAGATCCAATATGGTTATTTCTATGAATGATCTTGTGGAAAAAAAGTGTACCAACCTGTTGCGGCGGCAGCTTTCGTACTCGAATCTCTATAGGTTCCATTTATGATGGCCAATTCCATGAGTTGCCTTTTCTTTAATTCATCTTCACCTTCGGCTTGCTGAAAGTTGATGAAAACAATAGAAAAAAGAACATTCTAGCATGACAAGAGTGAGTATTTTCCGTTTTAACCTTAACGCAGTCGCAGAGATACCAATAGTTCCGATCAAAGATTATCTATACTCAATAATTTTTGGTTCCGACGTTGAATTTCATGACTATAGTCCGTTCACGAAAGTTTGAGCGCATAGTAGGCGTGTGTTTATTTATCTGAAGTTGGCAGTATTGGCTGTCATAACGTACAATAAAGTCAACGTTGCCGAATGTACCCGGACTCGTCCGACCAGCTTGCTAGTTGTCAGAGAACTTTATGCAATATTGACAACATTGCATATCAATCTGACAAGAAAATAAACAACATAACCTAAAATTTTAATATACACAGTGGAATATGCCAAATTTCTATGTCCAACCGACGGCTCAAACTTTCGTGAACGGACTATATATGATTGAAATATAATCTGGGAGGATTATGCATTTCTAAAAAAGCTTTATAGTTTTTTTACTCCCAATCTCTGAAACAGAAATAATTAAAAAATGACTAGGAGTGAAAACCTCTTTAGAAATCATATCACTATCGTAGAAAAATCCGTAGTGAATAAATTTCGAAAAATATCAGATTGCATAATAATCACTGAAAACCTGAGATCTTTGTTAATCATTTTATTGATCTATGATTATGTGCGACTCAAGTCGAAACTTCTGTTGAATCTTTTATGTTCAGAACCATTGACTTAACCATTTTCTTCAAATGGAATGGAATATTTTATTCCATACCTACAGAACTTCGATCATAAAATATATCTTTTTCAGGACGGTAACTTGTGTAGAAAATAAACCGTAAGAACAAAAGAGCAGAGTCGACAGACGCTCACCACAATTTCGCAATTGACTGGAAAATATCTATCTGGGTCAGCTACTGTACGTAAATCGCAAATTTTACATAACAAGGAGTCCGGATACAAACGAAACATACATTTAGCATTTCTTGTTGCCATTTTCGTCCTACAGAAATGTGCAATTAGCAACTTTATGGGGATAAAGAATATATTGTTGCTTGTTTATCCTACTAATGAACGTTATCGAAAGAAACGCACAGAAAGATGTGGAATTACGTAACTCAAACGCTTGCATGTTGAAGTTTGAAGTATCAACCCAAGAGCGATAATAGTACATACATATATTCCTCAGAGTAAGAAATAAAAATAGAGATGCCCTTACGCGTGAATAGTACTGCATTGCAATCAACCAAGCATCAGAGTGAGATGGAAAGCATTTCACTGCCGCACTGGGGTGATGTAAGTAATAGTTGAGATTTTCATTTCAACAATTCCTTAATACAGGGTGCCCCATTACTCGACGTCAACCCGGAACCGGGTGAAAAGGCAAGTAATGCTGGTTGTCAGAAAAATATTAAAAAAATCTAAGTTGCATCATTTTAAAATAATGCGCATTTAAAAAAACACGCAAAATTCCACACCCTGTGACAATCTTTTCGCTCCTGTTGCCACAAATATCAACTTTTTCCAACTTTTTTCTTTGCTGTGTAACCTTGAATAATGCTTGTCTAAACTGTAATCAAAATTTGGATACCAGCTGCTCTAGGTTTCATAAAAATAGGGCTCACTTCTCAGAAAAAAAATGTACTACGTAGGTTTGGCATGTTTTTTCAAAAGTTAGCGCATTTAGTAAGGATTCCAAAATGGTATAATACTTGTTTAATTGTAGCTGCCGTAGTTCAAATTTATTTTCGATTGCCTTTGAATACACTTTTTCGTTAACTGCTTCCCAGTAATAAAGTCCAATGGATTCAAGTCCGGTGAACGGGCCGGCCACGTGATTGGACCAGAACGTCCGATCCAACTTCCGGGAAGAAATGTTACCAGAAAAAAAAATTTCAGAGGAATTTCTCCGGAAAAATTTTTTCTGGAAAAATTATTTTCTCTGGAAATTTTTTTTCTGATAACATTTTTTCCCGGAAGATGGATCAGACGTTCTGGTCCTATCTCGTGGCCGGCCCGTTCACCGGACTTGAATCCATTGGACTTTTTTACTGGGAAGCAGTTAACGAAAAAGTGTATTCAAAGGCAATCGAAAATAAATTTGAACTACGGCAGCTACAATTAAACAAGTATTATACCATTTTGGAATCCTTACTAAATGCGCCAACTTTTGACAAAACATGCATTTTTTTCAATACAGTCAGTTGAAACTAGGCAATTGTTTATTTTGAATTTTTTTTGAGAAGCAAGCCCAATTTTTATGAAACCTAGCTGATGGTATCCAACTTTTGACTAAACATGCCAAACTTGCGTAGTACATTTTTTTTCAATACAGTCAGTTGAAACTAGGCAATTGTTTATTTTGAATTTCTTTTCTGAGAAGTACCTAAGCCTTATTTTCATGAAACCTAGAGCAGCTGGTATCCAAATTTTGATTACAGTTTAGACAAGGTTACACAGCAAAAAAAAAGTTGATATTTGTGGCAACAGGATCGAAAAGACTGTCACAGGGAGTGGAATTTGGCGTGTTTTTTTAAATGCCTATGATTTTAAAATCATGCAACTTAGATTTTTTTTATATTTTTCTGACAACCAGTATTACTTGCCTTTTCACCCGGTTCCGGGTTGACGTCGAGTTTTGGGACACCCTGTATGTATATTAAATACCAAGCGAGAAAACTGGCTGTCTCACCCAAAATGGGATGCACTGTACATACAAAAAAGATTACACAGCCACAATAATTTTAATAAATTCGAGTAAATGACTTTCTCCTTGCCAACGGTGCATAATGTGACTTGAACGTTAGCCAACATAATTTCATATGTCCGAGCTTTCGCGAAATTGAAAAAAAAATTCGATAAGCAAGAAGCGTACAAAGTCTCAGCGTGTAGCACTGTTCTTTATTGCGGAACTGAGTTGAAAGCTGTTGTTTCTGCTGTTTTATGAGACTATAAAAGCAATAATCGCCATTGGTCAACGTGACTCCTGAATTCCCGCATTTTACGATTCATAAAAGTAATATCTTCACAATCTGCATCATAATAATATCTGAAAGCGCCTCTTTGGGAAATACGTTCTTGTTCTATGAATACAAAATATTAAAAATTTAAGGCAAGCCCTGAGCCAGAGAATGAGATTTGAGCGCCCATTCATTGGTGGAGAATGAAGACTATTACCTCAGAATTTTATATGAAACTTCGTATTGATACCAAATATATAAATGCAGAATCGCGCCATAATCTGAATTATATTCTGGAAATTATTCAGAAAATCAACTACGTTAAAAATGAATAATTAAAAAAGATTGAATTATATGGTTCTGACGATACGATCCTCGTGTGATTTTGCATAAACATTCAGTATTTCAGTCTTCATTCACAAAATAAATTTCACTCGAATCGGGTATCCTGTTATGTAAACATATATTATTTTCAATATTCCAGTTGAATTTTTTATGGTTCTGTCAACACTCTGGCCTCAAAACTTCATTCACGAAATAAATTTTATTCGAATCGGATAACTTTTTATGGAAGTACGAAGTTTATTCTTTTCCATCATTTCCATTGAATTTTCTATGGTTCTTTGTGCACTATGGCCAAGAAATTCTGCATGAGGCTCATTATGAGCATCTTGCATGTGGCTGCAACATTTCATTTCGATTGGTTTCGTTTTTTTTGTGATATTGAGGAACAAAAATTTTGAATGGTCATATTTTATGGAACACCCTGTACGATTTGACTGGTCAAATAACTTAACCGAGGCATTTGGGACCCTAACTCACTCTGAAAATCTCAAGTCTCTAGGACAATTCCTTCGAAAGTTATCGTCCTAAAGGCCGGACGGACTGCCGGCCGGCCTCACGGATAGTATTGAGTTTGACCACGGATTCTTCATCAGGGAGTCGAATCCTTTGATTTGAGGCTATTTTCGGCTCAACATTCGAAATTTATAGACATTTGGCAAAACTATAACTAGAGCACTTACTATAACTAGAGCCTTACTATAACTATAGCCATAGACAAACTAAAATATAATAGATGAGCCACTCGTATATGTCGCGCCACCTGTCGGAGGAGGGTACTAATACACGAAAAAATTATTCTCAATTTGATAGTTAGATGTCGTTGATGCATTCATGGAAATCCTATCGAGAAAATAGTAAGTATTTAAGTATATATTTATATGTAAAATCGTTATTATCAAAAAACCTTTGAATTGTCAACTGACACAAGGAGTGGTTTGACACGTTCTTTTTGAAATATCATGAATTTCGATATGCCTGCAAGAGTGAAGATGTGTTGTGTTATTGGATGTGAAAACCGAGATGCAAAAAGGTAATTTCAAAATATATACTATACAGGGTGATTTTTTTAAGTGTTTCATTAGACGTTTTCGAAGAAGGAATTGTAATACAGATTCAAGATTTTGGAGCTTCGTTTTAGAGTACATGAACTTTAATTGTAAAATATTTTCAAGAGGAATCTACTTCCGGTTTCACCGGAAACGAATGTAACTTCGTTATTTCAAATGCAACACCCTGTATATTTATACATATTCGAATTCTTCGTTCAATTCTACACTGATTTGATGTATGATATGTGCAACCACCCAAGCGGTTCTTGAATTATAGCCTGATTATCAAATTTTTTGAAAAAAAGGTTGTCACAAATTAGTGTCCATATCTTCAAGATCCCTCATTACAAGAATTTCTTTTTGCGAAAATGGAACCAAAGAAAGTACGCTGATACTGTTTCTTGTATAACTTATGAGGAAATATTATACAGGCTGTCTGAAAAAGGGCCCCAAAGTGAGCCTCATTAAAACTATAAAATCTCACTTTTTTCAAATGGCAACCCTATAATTTTGTAATTCCAATCGATGGCTCGTCAGAAACCAGTTAGGGTGTCCCGAACATTTCATGCCTCTAAAATCAGTAGTTTTGACGTTATTGAATAAAATTCGAATTTCAGGATTGACTCAAGGTTTCTTAGTCTAAAGATAGATTTATTAGGATAGAAGTTTTCAAGAAGGCTATGTCTGTTGATTTATAATGCATTCTAAAGAACTGTCATTTATACTTTTTTGATTAATAGGGAACTATGCAAGTAACAGTGATGTATTGAATATGTTCTTCATTTATGGTTAATGTAACAAAATATTAGAAAGGGCAGTCAGAACTTTTAACGAAAGAAATCCACATTTCCACCTTTAACAAAATCGAAGTATCAAAACAATTTTCTCTGTACTGGAAGCATTAACCTAAAACGAAATCTATTGAATAGAGTAACAGATAATGAAGAAAATCAAATAAATATTCTAGGACATATTCACGCAAATCCAAGAGGTTCCATCAGACAGGTTGCACAGGAATTTCGATTTTGATTTCGTTAAAGTCAGTAAATGTGAATTTCGTTCACGTTACCTTTTCTAGGAATTTGTTACATTTGCCGCAAATAAAGAACATACCCTTGATATATCATTCCAGTGAAATTATTATTGCATTTTTTGCTTAGTGCTTGATCTGTAAGAAAAAGTAAGAATGACAGTTTCTAACATAGCCTACTTCAAAAATGCAAGCTTACAAACTGTGCGAAACCTGTCTTTAATCGTGAAATTCGAATTTTATTGAATAACGGCAAAAATACTGATTTTAGAGGCATGAAATGTTCGGGACACCATAACTGGTTTTTGACGAGCAATCGATTGGTATTACAAAATTATAGGGTTGCCATTTGAAAAAAGTGAGATTTCATAGTTTTATTGAGGCTCACTTTGGGGCCCTTTTTCAGACACCCTGTATAATATTTCCTCATAAGTTATACAAGAAACAGTATCAGCGTACTTTCTTTGGTTCCATTTTCGCAAAAAGAAATTCTTGTAATGAGGGATTTTGAAGATATGGACACTAATTTGTGACAACCTTTTTTTCGAAAAATTTGATAATCAGGCTATAATTCAAGAACCGCTTGAGTGGTTGCACATATCATACATCAAATCAGTGTAGAATTGAACGAAGAATTCGAATATGTATAAACATACAGGGTGTTGCATTTGAAATAACGAAGTTACATTCGTTTCCGGTGAAACCGGAAGTAGATTCCTCTTGATAATATTTTACAATTAAAGTTCATGTACTCTAAAACGAAAATCCAAAATCTTGAATCTGTATTACAATTCCTTCGTCGAAAACGTCTAATGAAACACTTAAAAAAATCACCCTGTATATATTCTGTTACCTATAAGAATTAAGATAGTTTTCAAAAAAGTTTTTCATGTATTGAATAAGTTTATTAGGTAAATACTCATATTTTGTATTATTGAATTCATTATTGTTAGTTTTTGAGAATAATTTCAATGCAATTATTAGTTTATTGATTAGATATTTATGAAATGAATCTGTATTTTCAATTGGTGATATCTATTTCAGTTAATAAATTTTTATTCTATCCAGAATTTGATTATTGATCCTCACTTCTCGATTCCAAAAGAAAATCAGATGAAAGTTCGTTGCAGGTATTATTTTCATGAAAATAAAATTCCTCACTCATCGATAACTTGCACGAATCCATTTCTGATTTCCTTTTGGAAATTGAATTTCAAAAAACTTTTTGCCTCTTGTATATGGGTGTACCTACCTATTCAAAAGGTGCACTACAGAATTCTTTTTGAGGCAGCTTTACGATACAGATTCCTTTTTCAATTGAGCTTTTTTCACGAATTAGTAATGTTGTACAAAAAAAGATGGCGTTGAAGCTTGTTCTACTAGTGTCTCATCTATTCTCCGTTTAGTTAGTCTATGACCCTAACTCACTCTGAAAATCTCAAGTCTCTAGGACAATTCCTTCGAAAGTTATCGTCCTAAAGGCCGGACGGACGGCCGGCCTCACGGATAGTATTGAGTTTGACCACAGATTCTTTATCAGGGAGTCGAATCCTTTGATTTGAGGCCATTTTCGGCTCAAAATTCGAAATTTATAGACATTTGGCAAAACTAACTATAACACTCAAAAATGACAAGCAACTATTCATGCGTCTCTATGCACTACCTTACTTCTAACATAGATTTATAATACTAACTAGATGGTGAACCTTTCAAAAAATTTGAGGCAAACGGCGGCCATTTGCAGTTTGGAGTGAACCACAAATATTTTGAGAGATGTCACTTTTTCTATGAATTTAAATATTAGAATTACCCATATTCCTTTATTTATTTTATTTCAACGAATCAAAATGATATGATTACAAATATTGTTTAATAACTAATCACAAGAATCGAAAATATTTATAATTTTAATAGACCGAAATGTCAGAGTTCACAGAACACTAATAAAAAGAGTTCGTTTTTCATCACTTCTTTCAAAGGAACGTCTATGTTTCAATCAAAATTCGAGCACAGATGGCATAAAACATCAAAATATTTGTGGTTCACTCCAAACTGCAAATGGCGGCCATTTGCCTCACTTTTTTCTACGTGACAGTAAGGAAGTTCGACGTCCAGTTAGTATTATAGGTCCATGACTTCTAGCCTTGTTTACATAAACAAGGCTTCTAGTAAGGTATTGCTCTATGAGGGAAAAAATATTCTCGTTCTATGAATACGATATACCAGAGAAAACTATAATCTGAACATAGATACAGCATCACAAATGCCATTTAAAAATGTCTTGTCAATCAATAATATGGATACTCACAGGTACTAATAGTTTTTTCACTTCTTCTACGGCTCTTTCTAACTTAATGTGTGCTCTGTTTTCTGTGTCTTCTACTGTGAGTAAAACGTGGAGTTCGTCTGATAAGTGTTCCCAATTTGGTTTACCCTATTTTGGTCCTCCTGGAAGGGAAATTTTATATAACACTTACAACTGGAAATATTAAACTCCGAGCAGTATCACTACAACGAAAGTTTTTGATTAGGGAATGAATCTCAGAGCAAGAAATAAACACTTACTTTTTACTCTGAGGTATGAATACAATAATAGTCGTTTATCATTTTTTCCATCGACCTCAAAATAAAAGGGGATTATAATGTGTACCAGAATTGTACATTAATGACTCATTTCAATGTTCAATTTATGCTATTTTAATGTGCAATCCTCATGGCAAGCGTACACAAAGTATTCAGAAGCACTACGAGAGATGTCAAAACTCTAATGGAACATAGAAATTGTATTATGTCAAATGTGTGTCTTGTGCAAAGTGAGAATGTATTTCAATAAAGGATTGCACATTAAAATAGAAAAAAAATTGAGCATGAAAATGGGTCATTAATGTTCAATTTCGTACACATTGAAATCACGTTTTATTTCGAGGTCGGCGGATAACGTTTTTTTAGATGGCGCTATACTGAAAATAACGAGAAGAAAAAATCGAGTCAAATGAAACAGTTGGCCAGCTTTACACCTTTAGACTTTTACATTACATAGTTAACATTGATTTGGAGACCTAGTGATTCTTACCTTGAACCTTCAGAACATAGCATGAAAAAGAAAAATGCTATCATTTCAGAATTTCAGATATTAAAATATAGAACCGAATTAGTTAATGCAATTCAAAGAAGCAATCAAATATTGGGACTGCATTTGAAACCTTACATTCGGTATTTGTTTATGTACTGAAACTATAACAAATAATCCAAGTATTCTTTATTCGAGAACATTACAAGTCCCAAAGTAGCCCCAAAGCCCTCCCCCTAGCTGCGCCAGTGATTTCCCATATTTTTTTTCCTAGCGGCCCTCCCTACGAAGATATGGCCTCCTAACTCCTGAATGACGCCACCGGAAATTCATTTTAGTGGAATAAATTTCAATTAATTACTTCTTTTTCTATTTTTTTCGAAAACGGTTCATTTTATCGACACTGAACAAGAGTATCTTTTCTTTAGCTTAATGTTCGAGGTATCCAAATGTTTTTTGGCACCTTATTATACAGGGTGTTAAACGTGTAAGCATTAAAATGTACAACCCAATCCGCCCTGGTAATCTGAACAAGCTAATTGAAATTTGAGTGCGTTGATTTAAGAGATCCTTAATACTATTAATCATATCAAATTTACATCAAATTATATCGAGTAGTTTGAAACTTATTCCACTGAAATGGATTTCCAGTGGCGTCATTTAGGAGTTCGCATATTCGTAGGGAGGGCCGCTAGGAAAAAAATTATGGGAACTTGTCATCTTCATTTATAATGTTCTATCTGAATCCGAGAGATTTCCCACATTTTCCGGGACACCCTGTTGGTTTCTTGCTGAATTTATCACCTGTCAGATCTTACAGTTTTTCACCAATAAGTGATTTCACCATTTCATCACATCTCAGATATGCATACAGGGTGTTTCCTAAACATGCGGCAAAAATTCAGGGAATTGTTCCTTGGACTATTCTTCCTTGGAATATTTTGTCCTTTGATGATTTTTGAAAAACCTCTTTGTTTCGAAGATACAGGGAAAACAAAATTTTAGATAATAACATTTTATTATGAAAAATTACATGAAAATTTAACTTAACCTACAAAAACTGTTGAAAATGACTACCTCTAGCCAAAAAAACGAATTCAAATGAAAACCGTGTTTAATCTGTATTCCTTTACCATCTGAACTTATCAATTTTAAGTCAAAAAACTGGCCGTTTTTAGTGATTGGAATGTTGTTAAACAAATTTAAAAACTTAGTAAACACAGTGCGGTACGCATTTTTATTTAAACTATAATTAATTTTAAAAATATGAAAAATGTTGTTCGCCCTGTATCTTCGAAGCAAAGAGGTTTTTCAAAAATCATCAAAGGACAAAACATGCTTAAAATAGTCCAAGGAACAACCCCCTGAATTTTTTCCGCATGTTTAGGAAACACCCTGTATATTATATTATACTAACGACTTACTTGGATACATAGATTTATTAAACCTGAATGTAGGACGCTCAGTTGAAATCGAAAATACAGTATTATTCGATGACAGAAGCAATAATGATGAAATCGTTTCAAGAATGACAGATATTTATCACTTTCGACATCAAATAACTAGCAATTTATTTTTGTTATATCAATTGTTCGGGTGTGATACTAAACGATGTTACTTTGCGCCATCAAAAGGCAATCTATCAAAAACAACAATCGCTGTCAGATGTGATCACATTCGACGACAACATGAAGTAGTTGGTTCATAGAGTATTTCAAAGAACATAAATCAAATAGGCCGTAATATCTGCTTCCATCAATGAAACATTACGGTCGAAGAATACAAAAGAATTGTTTCGAATGATCTTATGGAACACACCTTCTTTTTGTCCCTCATGGAGCCCTTCCCTCGGACCATTATTTTGCAGCCTGTTTCTTGTTCTAACTGTTTCGCCGTCATACCTCTCGGACCAAGGATCCTCCCGACGAAATTGAACTGCAATTAGAGAAAATAATCGTGATTAGCAACGATAAAGATATAAACAATTACCTACTAATGAGGCCATATTAAATAGATGATTAATTTATAACATTTGAAAGGAGCACAGAACATTATTTACAATCATGTGACAAGGTATGGTTCGTTCACAAAAGTTTGAGTCGTCGGTTGGCCATGGAAATTTGGCTTATTCCACTGTGTATATTAAAGTTTGAGGTTATGTTATTTATTTTCTTGTCAGATTGCTACGCAATGTTGTCAATATTGCATAGAGTTCTCTGATAACTCGGAAGCTCGTCGGATGAAGCCAGGTACATTCGGCAACGTTGACTTCATTTTACGTTTTGATAGCAAATACTGCCAACTTCAGATAAATAAACAAACGCCTACTATGCGCTCAAACTTTCGTGAACGGACTATACAGGGTGTCCCAAAACTCGACGTCAACCCGGAACCGGGTGAAAAGCCAAGTAATGCTGGTTGTCAGAAAAATATAAAAAAAAATCTAAGTTGCATGATTTTAAAATAATGGGCATTTAAAATAACACGCAAAATTCCACACCCTGTGACAGTTTTTTCGCCCCTGTTGCCACAAATATCAACTTTTTCCAACTTTTTTTTTGCTGTGTAACCTTGAATAATGCTTGTCTAAACTGTAATCAAAATTTGGATACCAGCTGCTCTAGGTTTCATAAAAATAGGGCTTGCTTCTCAGAAACAAAATTCAAAATAAACAATTGCCTAGTTTCAAATGACTGTATTGAAAAAAAAATGTACTACGAAAGTTTGGCATGTTTTGTCAAAAGTTGGCGCATTTAGTAAGGATTCCAAAATGGTATAATACTTGTTGAACTGTAGCTGCCGTAGTTCAAATTTATTTTCGATTGCCTTTGAATACACTTTTTCTTAAACTGCTTCCCAGTAAAGAAGTCCAATGGATTCAAGTCCGGTGAACGGGCCGGCCACCAGATTGGACCAGAAAGTCCGATACATCTTCCGGGAAAAAATGTTACCAAAAAAAAAAATTTCCAGAAAAAATAATTTTTCCAGAAAAAAATTTTCCTGAGAAATTTCTTTGGAATTTTTTTTTCTGGTAACATTTTTTCCCGGAAGATTTATCGGACGTTCTGGTCCAATCTGGTGGCCGGCCCGTTCACCGGACTTGAATCCATTGGACTTTTTTACTGGGAAGCAGTTTGAGAAAAAGTGTATTCAAAGGCAATCGAAAATAAATTGAACTACGGCAGCTACAGTTTAACAAGTATTATACCATTTCGGAATCCTTACTAAATGCGCCAACTTTTGACAAAACATGCCAAACATGCGTAGTACATTTTTTTTCGATACATTCTGTTGAAACTAGGCAATTGTTATGAACATAAACATCAGTTAATTTTACACCAAAAAGGTACTCCTGAAAAATCTCGATGGTTTTTAAATATTTTGATTTGAAAATTATGAAGTCATATCCGATGCATGTATGAAATAATGATAAAATAAATGTAATAATTAAGCAAGATGAAAAATAAAATTAGAGGTAATAACACAAAACAGAATTCGATCATAACAGATGTTCAAAATAACCTCTTTTTTCATCGGGTATTAGGTTCAAAATTTTCAAATCAGAATATTTCGAAAATAGTACATATTATCGAGTTTTTTCAAGAGTACCTTTTTGTTAAAATCAAAATAGTATCAATTTTTGTTCACTAGAAATTTCTCAATAAAGTCAGACATAAAAACAAATTCATTGGATCTGTTTGTTTTTACGGATGGTGCTCCGAAAATTTTTTACTGAACAAACCCCGTTTTCTACCTATCCTTGAAAAGGGATCACCTTTTTCTAAAACACCTTGTATACATCACTGTTAAATCTTAAGCAGGAAATAACTACAACTAACGAGACTTGAAGTCTAGTATTTGTATTTATACGGCGTTTTCTGATAGCCGTACACAATGAAATAAACTCGTGAAGTTACATGTATGTCCTCACCTTAAAATGTAAATCTTTGTCATAACCCAACAGCCAAGTCATCGACATTAAGAATTCCCAGAACATGTTCTTAGTAACCGAATATAGTCCTAGAATTTCAATGAGTTTGTTGTTACAAGTAGTATTAGCATGACACCATCACTCATTTTTATCGGTCACTTAAAAGCCCTAAACGACAACAGATCTGGAACAATAGCATGTTTCGACCGCTGAGACTCGAAATCAAGGTTCCGCGGAAATTTTCATGCCTAATTTCGATTCTAGTCATTGGTAAGGGGTGAGGTATTTTATGACTCAGGCATGAACATCGGAAAGAGCATAGAAAATAATTTCTTGGAACACACGAGTTTTCAATTAAACCCCACCTCTATATTCGATCATCAGTGTTAACCTCAGAGTAAAAAGTAGAGATAGAGTTCCTTCGCGCATTTGTTATGCACCAAGTGAAGGGTTTTCCAATTAGAGGTGTTATTTTGAATATTTCGGTAGATATCTCGTTTGAAGCTGTCATTTTTTGACATTTGACAAGTAGAAACTACGCCAATAATAAAAGTGGAACGATACACGCTTCAAGAACGTATTGAAATTATTGAAATTTACTATAAAAATGGTGAAAATTTGGCAGGGACGGTTCGTAAAACTCGAACATTTTTGGGTCTTCGTGAAGCACCTTGTCGGACCGCAATAAATAAATTGGTGGAAAAATTCGAGCTGTTGGGACAAGTTAATGAAGTGAACAATAAAACCCGTGCACGTCGCTCAAGAACAGCCGAGAATATTGCTGCTGGAGCCGAAAGTTTTGAAGAAAACCCAGGTTTGTCCATTCCTCGTCGTTTTTTGGAATTAGGCATTCCACAAACGTCATTACACCGTATTTTGATCTGGACAACGTTTACTGTGGCGCTACGTGCCACACAAGCAACGAAACCATTGATCCTTTGCGTAAAAGTTTCCGGACCGTGTTATCTTTCGAAGGGGTGATCACAATTGGCCACCGAAATTTTGTGATTTGACACCTTGCGACTTCTTCCTTTGAGGCCACGTGAAAGAGATAGTCTACGCTAATAGCCCAGCGTCGATTCAAGGCCTCAAAGACGGAATTCGTGAAGCTGTCGAGGACATAGGGCAGCCACTTTGCGATTTGGTTATGGAAAATTTCGTTAAAAGGATATGGTCCTGTGAGCGTGGTCGTGGTGGTCATTTGCCTGATGTTATTTTCCACTATTAACGGCATAGCTTCTTCTTTATAATTAAATGAACATCCGATAATTTATATCGAAAAATGGCATTTTTCTTTGAAAAACCCCTTCAGAATCTGTTTTTGCACGCGAACAATATTCCGAAAGTTACTGAAACTTCTGTTAGTTTGGCAACATCTTCTGTTAGTGTTTAGTTTCTCGATGCGATGTGTTATTTCCATTTCCTTCATAAACTGAATTATTTTCTGATTAGGTTGCAATTTATTGATGCTTAAGGCTATTCCGGTAATTATAGCTAAGGCAAAATGACGAAAATGTTGTATTATATTCGGGAATTGTAGAAATGAAAATCTAACCTATTGGTTACTTCACTCCAGTGTCTCAGTGAAATGCTTTCCATCCTCAGATCAATAGAATTCATAGATAGGCCTTTTCAAAAGTAAACAAATACAAAAATGAGGACAAGATCTCTAGTTTATATTCCCCCCTGCTGTTTATAAACATTAACCTTTAGTTATTTTCATGATTTCCGAGATATTCGGGCCGACTTTCATGATCCTACATTTTAATATGCCTTGCGTTGATATTGAAATTCATTTACTTCAGAAAAAATCCGAAATACTGTAAGTATTATTTTCAAGACTTGTGAAAAACACGATTGTTTACGAAAAGCAAGATTCCAGAATTGAGTACATGTACTCAATTCTGCAGTATCGTGGGCAGATTATAGGTAGTAAGTATTAAAATAATTATATTTCTTTTATAGTGTGAACCTATAATAAGCTAAATGATGTACCGCTACTAATAACCATAAGGTGGATGCGTTTTAATATTGAAAAAAATATATCAACCCCTTTTCAGTACCTACCCCTAAAAAAGCACGACTCTGCCTTTGGACTGTCAAATTTCAAAACAAAAACAAACATTTGCTTTGTATATATTGTCCTCAAATTCATTCTATTGATATCACGCTTGGGGTCTATCTAGGTTATTTTGTTGATCTGAGTTTCCATCTCACTCTAATGCTTCGTTAATTACAATGCGGTACTATTCACGCGTAGAGGCATCTCTATGTTTATTTCTTACTCTGAGGTATTACCAATCGATTCGTTCCAAAAAATAAACATAACAAAGATTTTATTTATTCTATGTCGAAAAATGAAAGTGTCATATAAATCTGTGTCTATGAATAAAAATGACTCACGGAGTACGTATAAAATTAATATTTCATATATCGAAATTTCGAATAACTGGTTATCTTATTGGCTTCTCCCGAAAGAGAAAACTGTATGAATCATGTCATGTTTTATAGATAAGATTGAATCATAGTAGTTGTAGATTGGATAGATATACAATCATAAACTTCCAATAAGAACAACTTCAGTCAGCCGCCAATCGCGTCCTACCGATATCTAGTGTGCTCACCTATTACGGATGACAAGATAAATATGTGTTACGAAAATTGACTACACCTACGTAACGCCTACTGAGAATGCAGTCATCATGATGCCTTTGTTCGACATTGATTAGCTATTGATCATTATCTACAAGCTTATGGTCTTGAAAGAACATTTTTCAGATAATCTGCTATTTATTTTTCACGGGGACAATTTTGATATTCAAAGAAAAATGCCATATTTGAATAATCGGATGTTTATTTCTTATAAAGATGAAGCTATGACGTTAATAGTGGAAAATAACATCAGCCAAATGACTACTACGACCTACAGTGACTTTATACAAGACAGTGACGACAAGGAGCCGAAATCCGCCATTAAAAGGCTAATGTCAGATTATTGGAGTACATCTTAGATACTAACCATAGAAAATTCTCATTTTCTCTATGATACTAACCTAACAAGTTCCAATTTCTATGGTTCTGTGCACAGACCACTAATTCTTCTGTTCTGTGCTTCCAAAAGAAAACCAACACAATTAGCCTCTTGCCCTCTTAATGGCGTAAATCACTACGTGACATCTAACTACCAGATAAATTAAGACATGAGCGTGTCACCACTGTCTTGTATGAAGTCACTGTACTACGACCACGTCTACAGCACCATATCCTTTTAATGAAATTTTTCATAACCAAATCGCAAAGTGGCTGCCCTATGTCCTCGATAGCCTCAGGAATTCCATCTTTAAGGTCTTGAATCGACTCTGGGCTATTGGCGTAGACCTTCTCTTTCACGTGGCCCCAAAGGAAGAAGTCGCAAGGTGTTAAATCACAAGATCTCGGTGGCCAATTGTGATCACCTCTTCGGTCCGGAAACTTTTCCCGTAAAAGATCAATTGTTTCGTTGCTTGTGTGGTATGTAGCGCCGTCTTGTTGAAAGTAAACGATGTTCAATATCAATACTCTTCCATTTTGGCCATTAATCAGTAATCATCTCTCGATAGCGTAATCCATTCACCGTAACTGTTCTTCAACACTTTCAGCTACAGCAGTAATATTCTCGGCTGTTTTTGAGCGACGTGCACGGGTTTTGTTCTTCACATCACCTACTTGTCCCAACAGCTCGAATTTTTCCACCAATTTCTTTATTGCGGTCCGACAAGGTGCTTCACAACGACCCAAAAATGTTCGAGTTTTACGAACCGTCCCTGCCAAATTTTCACCATTTTTATAGTGAATTTCAATAATTTCAATACGTTCTTGAAGCGTGCATCGTTCCATTTTTATTATTGGCGTAGTTTCTACTTGTCAAATGTCAAAAAACGACCGCTTCAGACGTGACATCAACCGAAATGGCGGGGTATTCAAAATAACACCTCTTTTTGGAAAACCCTTTATAGATCATCCAAGGATGATTGACATCACAGGCGGCTTTGAAAAATCGAAATGAAGTTGGTAATAGCTCATTCTGTAAAAATGTCGTTAGGATTTTGCCAAATAACCGGTATTCATCGAGAAATAAGCAACATAATACAATTCTAGGTTATATTCAATATCTATGATTGAAACCACAGAAAATTTTCGTTTCTTCTATGAAACCAGAAATAAAGCTGCGCCTAGACGTTAAGGGCCTACTCCGATATCAATCATTCTTGGGTGGACTAAAGAAAGTGCATTTTAATTTCAGAGAAATTGTGATAGACCAAGCAATAGAGCTATCGAAAGGTCGATTTCGTGACAAAAATACTACCTGAAATCTGACTGTGCAGTAATGCAATAGGTAGTTTCTACATTTTTTTCATGATAAATTCCACTCCTGAATCGTCTTAGGTTTTTTTTGAGAAGCGAAAAATAGCCAAAAAAATCCAAAATTTTGCTTTTTCGCTTATAAAACGTGAAGTATTGATCTGATCGAAAAGCTGTTTAGGCTCTTTTTGTAGAGAATTCAAAAACAAAAAAAATGAGAGGTGACACGTCTCAAGCGGATAATTAGTTTCCGAGAAAAGTTCAAAAAACTGGAAAAAAACATCAATTTTGCGAAAATTCATAACTTGGTCAATTTCTGAGATGAAGCGTAGTTGCTCTGAATTTAAGTAGTTATTAACATATACTTTATTGGTGCACAATTACAAAGCTGTCGGATAAATAGTTTTTGCACAATCGCAGTTTTCCGAATTCGACGTACTTTCTTCAAGAAGGTCGTGATACTCGGCTACTTGTCGGATTTGAATTTTACAAAAAGAATTTTAAAGAAGAAATAACATTCTTCAAATCGTTTATTATCTCGATACCGACCGATAATGTTTAGTGGGTGAAAAACGGCGTCAAACAGGAGCAAAAAGGCTCGAATGCATCAAACTATGTCTATGCGGGCGACCATATCTATGCGGGCGACCATATCTATGCGGGCGACTGCCACTCCGCGACTAGTTTGATGCATTCGAGCCTTTTTGCTCCTGTTTGACGCCGTTTTTCACCCACTAAACATTATCGGTCGGTATCGAGATAATAAACGATTTGAAGAATGTTATTTCTTCTTTAAAATGCTTTTTGTAAAATTCAAATCCGACAAGTAGCCGAGTATCACGACCTTCTTGAAGAAAGTACGTCGAATTCGGAAAACTGCGATTGTGCAAAAACTATTTATCCGACAGCTTTGTAATTGTGCACCAATAAAGTATATGTTAATAACTACTTAAATTCAGAGCAACTACGCTTCATCTCAGAAATTGACCAAGTTATGAATTTTCGAAAAATTGATGTTTTTTTCCAGTTTTTTGAACTTTTCTCGGAAACTAATTATCCGCTTGAGACGTGTCACCTCTCATTTTTTTGTTTTTGAATTCTCTACAAAAAGTGCCTTAACAGCTTTTCGATCAGATCAATACTTCACGTTTTATAAGCGAAAAAGCAAAATTTTGGATTTTTTGGCTATTTTTCGCTTCTCAAAAAAAACCTAAGACGATTCAGGAGTGGAATTTATCATGAAAAAAATGTAGAAACTACCTATTGCATGACTGCACAGTCAGATTTCAGGTAGTATTTTTGTCACGTAAAAAACCTCTATTGCTTGGCCTATGATTGAAATGATAAATGTCAACTAGATTATAAGCATCTGTGATCCTGTGAAACATTTTTTCCGGACTGCTGAGTTTCATGCTAAAATAAATATTTCCATGAAAGAAGAACAGTCGAAGTTGATCACAGTTATCCGTTGTATTTTCAAGGGAAGTCACACTGTCTGCACTCCTGCGTTGCGAGAGAGAAAAACAGAACGAAATGGAATGAAAATATTGAAAATTCTACTTACATCTGGATGTTCTTTTACTGGTACGTATACTTTTTCTGTGAGTGTGGTGGGTTGACCTTCAGGTTCTGGTAATATGAGGGGCTCCTTCTTAACTCCATTTATTTGAAATAAACTGGCTCTTACTCTTGCTATTTCTGGAAAATAAGGAAAAAGGTTAGATGTTATTTGAACGTGAGACTAAGAAAGTAATTAAATTGTTATAAAAAAATAATAATTAAGAAAGCCCTGAGTAGGTGCTTTTGAGCGCTTGTTCATTGGTGGACCAATGAAGCTATTACCTCAGAATTTTATATAGGACTTGAGATTGATACAGATATACAGGGTGTCCCGTAAATACCACGCGAAAGTGACACTGGAGATAGATTGACATTAGGTCTTTCAGATAGCATCAACATGACCTCAGTAAAACTCCGCTGGTTTTCGAGATATCACCACTTTTGCAAACAAAAAATGAAAGGAAAAGTGAGATAAAAGAGAAAGAAGAGCAAAAATAATGGTTGTTTGAAACGGTAGCGAGGAAAGAATATCAAGCAACATGTAATTTGGCAACAGGTGACACTTGTCCATTTTTCTTAATTTTTAATTATTTCGGAATAAACACATCCCTCGCGACAAAATTATAATTTCTAAGGTTTTGACATAAAAAAATTGGTAGTGTTGTATCATTTTGAAAAGTGCTGGAAATGGACCAGTTTTTACGATTATTTGTCAATTCAGTCTGATTTTTTTTCACATCAGTCAGTCAAACTTAAGTTAACGTTTTAACTTCGTCATAAAATACAACAAGTTAGACATTTTTTTTAAAGGATTTTGTTCTAGTTCTCGGTGAAGTTATTACTTCATTGTTTAAAGCAACTATTCAGGGTAGCCTAGGTAAAAAAAAACATGAGTTTGAAAACCGAAAATTGGAGATTTTTAAAAAAACACAAAAGTGGTTATATCTCGAAAACCAGCGGACTTTTACTGAGGTCATGTTGATGCTATCTGAAAGACCTAATGTCAATCTATCTCCAGTGTCACTTTCGCGTGGTATTTACGGGACACCCTGTATAAATGCAAAATCTTAGCACGATCGGAATAATATTCTGGAAATTATTCGAAAACCGAAATAAGTAGAAATTTGACAATAGAAATATTAAATTCTATGTTTCTGATAATGCGATCCTTTTGAAATTTTGCATGAACATTAAGAATACAGGTTTCGAAATTCACATCTGAAACATACGATATACAATGCATCAGACAGATAATTCTCCCGTCCAGTTGCACAGATGAATAGTCGATATAATGACGTGCTGTAACACACTGAATTCCGTTGTCTTATTGCGATATTCTAGTCTTGTCTCTCTCTTATCGTTGAGAGAAGCGTAAATCATTCAGTATGGCATGAACAGTAAATACTTGAATCGAGTATATGCGATAAGAAAGAGACAAGACTAGATTATTGCAATAAGACAACGGAATTCATTCAGTTAAACCACTATATTATCTCGACTATTCATCTGTGCAACTGGAGGGAAGAATTATCTGTCTGATGCATTGTATATCGGATGTTTTTGATGTGAATTTCCAAATCTGTATAAAAATTCAAACGCTCATTTCACTCAAATCGGTTATCTCGTTTTGAAAATAGATAGATTCTTGTTTTCGATATTCCAATTGAATTTTTTATGATCATGATATTGTGATCTTCTTGAAATTTCACATGAACATTCAGTATATCAATCTTCATTCACAAAATAACATTAATTTCAATCAGATGTCTCGTAATGGAAATATGAAGTTCCTTCTTTTCAATATTCCAATTAAATTTTCTATGGTTCTGTTAATACTATGGTCACAAAATTCTGCATGAGACTCACTATAAGTATCTTGCATGTGGCCGCATAATTTCATTTCGATTAGTTCCGTTTTGTCTGTGATATTGGGGAACCAGAATTTTGAATGGCCATATTTTATGGAACACCCTGTACGATATAGCTGGTTAACGAACTCAACCGAGGCATTTGGGAACGGAACTCAGTCTATTCCTCCGAAAGTTATCGTGCTAACGCCCCCACGGACAGAATGGAATTTCATCTCGTAGCGTCATCAGGGAGTCGAACCCTATCGTTTGAGATCTTTTTCGGCTGATTATTCTAAACTTACAGACATTTGGGCAAAACGATATAGCACTATATAGTTTAAGTAGAACGAGCGTTCAAAAATTAGATTTCATTATACACATGGAGTAAACCACGATTTCCAAACCATAGAGTTGAAATAGACACCAATAAATAAGTAGATGGCGCCATTATACTAAACATATGTGTTTCAGTGAGGAATCCATACGGATCCTTTCGAGATGCTATTGCTGTGTTATTTTCGGAATCATAAGGAAGTTCTACTGGGAAGAAACTGGCCATTCATCCAGTTGAAGTTGAAATGTTATATTTCGGGTGAATGAAATGCGGAGCTAATTAGCTGATTGGTGGAACAGGAAACGAAGCAAGGCAATAATAATTTAATGAATTCGTAGCAGTTGCTCTGCAACATCTGAGGTGCACGGACGTATGGTGATAAGAAGTATCATACCTAGTTTTGCAAAGTGGAAAACGCGAGATCATATAACGCGGAAGAGTTTGAGGCATTTATTACAGAAATGTCTCAAAATAGTGGAACATCAACAATTAATTCCTCCGAGGAATCGGAAAACAACGATCCAGAATTTACATTGGTGAATAGTAAAAAGAGAAAAAAACGAGGTAAACCTAAAAAAAACCCGCCAAAAAAATTCGACGATAAGAAGTCCCCGGAGATAAGAATGAACGAACCACAGCTGACAACCATAGAAAAACCAACACTTCCACAAATGTCAAAGCCGTCAACGTCAACACAGAATTCGCAAGAATTAATGGGAGGGAACACAGAAGACAAAAATGACAGCCCACATAACCTTCAAACACTACAAACAAAAACACCAACAACACAAATATTCTCATATAAAACATTCAAAAATTTATTCCACATTACAACTAAACCCAACACAACAAGGTTACATATTGTTAACCAATGGATGAAAATATTTCCGAACACAAGAGATATAATTTTCCAAACCCAACAAGGGTTCATCATTAAATCGAACAACTCAGAAGAAAATGTTGTTAAAGCACTTAACCACCTGAAGGAGATGAACGAAATTCTCAGCTTTTTGGAAACTTCAATGTCAGATACAACGCCGAGACCTAAAAGACATCTTGAATCATTTTCAGCTGTCATTTCACAAGTGGAAATGGAAATAAAAGAGGAAGAGATGAGTAGCTTTCTGATCAGTAATAATATAACACACCGTTACTGCAAAAGAATCATATCAAGAAAAACGGATAAACCATCATTGTTTATAAGAATAATCACAAGTGAAATACATTCATACGAAAAACTAATTAATGAGGGAGTTTTCTATAAGTGTAGACATTACACAGTTAAACCGAGCCATCCCCCAGATCCAATACCAGTACCTTGTATGAGATGCTCTCAATTCACACATACAACAGAAAAATGCAATTCAGCAATAACATGTACCAAATGCGGCCAACAACACAAAGAGTCAGAGTGTACCACTAGCCTACCACCAAAATGCTCGGCATGCCAATCAACAGACCATGTAGCATGGTCACTCAAGTGCCCAAAAAGACCTGTGAAACCAATAGAAGGTATACCAAACATTAAAATACGTTCAATCAACAAGAAAACTAGCGAAATAGATGTCAAGAAAACAAAGGACAGCCGAATGCACAAACCCATCACAATACACGATCACATCATAGAGACATATCTGAATAAAATAAACAATCCAAAAAATACGGATAGACAACAGTTAATACAAAAACTTCAAAGGAGATTTATCGATACTTTCAATATAAGCACGATACCCACATTTGTCGGCAACAGGTTGTATATACTGATGATTGATTTGGAGAAGGAAGAAAAACCAATGGACACAGAGCCTACTGAAGGAACACAATTATTCAGGAGCATTCAAGCTTAAATTTCTTTATTCAAACATTAACAGTTTGAATAACAAAAAAGAACTGATACGTCATTATATAGAAAAAAATAAAGTAAACTGCGCAATGTTTGTAGAAACCAAAACGGATGAGAAAAACACTTTCGGCTACAAGGACTGGAGAACAATATGCAAACATGGAACTATACTAAACCAGAATATCCGTGGGGGAACAATGGTACTGGCCGAGAGAATAGTCCAAATTGGAAAAAGCAACCCACCACATTTTAATAACCAGTGGAATGACGTCCTTCACTTCACTATCCCCTTCAAAAATGATAAACTCCACATATTTCTTGTATACATTCATCACTCTAGCAGACTGATTGAGGAAAATTTATTTGTCAAAGCTTCACAGTACAAATATTGCATTATTTTGGGAGATTTCAACATGAACACTCCAAGAAGAAACCAACTCCACAACTTCCTGAGGTACTCTGATTTCAGCAAAATCGACACCCCTCCAACATTCATAATGGGAAAAAACCCAGACTCTACACCTGATATCATTTTATGTACGAGAAATATAAGGAACAACATCCAAAACATAAACCTTAACCCTGATCTAGGATCCAACCACCTTGCAATCGAATTCACTATAAATACCAACAGAAACCCAGTAAGATACCCACAAGAAACAAGGTACATATTTGAAAAATGCAACATCGAGGAAGTAGATAAACAAATGTTGGAAATAATAGACCCAGAAATCGAAATCACCACAGAATACATAACATTCTTCCAAAATACTCTCTCAAATATAATAATTAAGCAAACACCCACCTCAAAGAAAAAATATTATAGCCAAACACTACCTCCATATATCCTCAAGTTAATACGGACGAAAAAACAATTATATCGCGAATTTCAAATTAATAACGACAGCAATTTGAAAATAAAATACAACAACCTCAATAAGGACATCCACAAACTCATTTTAACCTACAGGTCCCATAAGTATTTAGAAGCATGCAAAGAAATAGAGGAACAGAAGGGACGAACATACTGGAGGACAATCAAGAAATTAAGCAAATACACATCACATAATCTCACAGATCCAATACAGGTCAACGGTAAAACACTTATAAATGATAAAGAGATCACTAATGCATTTGCTAAACATTATCAAGAAATCTACAAAAAAACTACCAACGCAGACTTTGACAATGAACAGCATGATAGGATAGAATACTGGTATCGGTACACCTTCCCCCAAATACAAGCAGAAACAAACATGGAACCAATCACGGAAGAAGAATATTACAAAGCCCTACATCACGGAAAAAATACAACACCTGGATATGACAATATTCCCAGAAAAATACTGAGGAAACTGGACCCCCTTATACACAACCATATAAACAAAATATATAATTTCTGCATCACCAACTATTATTTCCCCAATGAATGGAAAAAGGGAACACTTATAACGATACCAAAAGCCAATACAAATCATTCAAAAATAGAAAATTACAGACCAATAACGTTACTCCCAGTGTTGGGAAAAAATTTTGAAAAAATTCTTACAGAAAGGATCCGTAAAGCAGTAGGAGAATGTATTCCCTTATACCAGTTTGGATTCAAAAGCCAAACCTCCACCACACACCCTCTTACAATTCTAACATCCAATATTCAGTGTAATAAGAAAAATGGAAAAAAGTCGGCAGCCCTATTTATTGACATACAAAAAGCTTTCGACAGTGTCTGGCACAGCGGACTTCTATTCAAATTATACCAACTACAATGCCCAACATACCTCCTGAAGATCATTTCCAAGTTTCTATCGGGAAGAACTCTTCAAGTTAAAGTGAAAACTGAAACTTCAGAACCATTTGTGCCAATGCAAGGACTTCCACAAGGTTCCCCACTCTCTCCAATGTTATACAATTTATACTGTCACGATATATACAACCACAATGAAGAACCAGAACACCATATTAACAAACAAACATATATGCTGCAGTTTGCGGATGATACAACCCTTATTGCACATGGTACCACTATTAACAGCTGTATGGAAAAACTACAAAGACTAACAGATGTCACTGTGGCATGGATGAGACGCTGGAGAATTCAAGCAAACCCTACAAAAACAAGACTTCTGATTTTTCACCACAAAATCAAACCCAACTCCAAAACGATCCTAATTGGAAACTGCACAATTACACCCACCAACATGTGTAAATATCTTGGCATCAAAGTGGATCACAAATTAAATTTCAAATCCCACATAAAAACACAAAAGAAAGCAGCTATCACTCGAGCAGGACATTTTAGATCGCTCACATATAAGAAACTAGGAATCAGTATCAAAACAGCGACCACTATATACAAGATGATATGCAGGCCCTTATTGGAATATGGACACACAGTATTCTCGAATGCGCCAAAGTCAACAACAAAAGACATAGAAGTTGCAGAGAGAACATGCCTTAGAAAGGTCACAAAACTGAGACACCCAAACAATCCACTCCACAACCCTTCTAATCAACTACTCTACGAGACTACAGAAATGAAACCGATACTAGAAAGACTTGAACACCTCAACAGAAAATTCATCACCAACCAGAATAACATAAATATTATTAACCCACTTATTCACAGTTATCAAAGTACAACACCACCAAAAGCAAAACTACCAGCACTCCCAGTTTTTGAATACTTAAAATCACTACAATAAAAACAGAGATCTTTGTAAATGAAAGTGTATTTAACTGGCAGGAAGACTTAGGTCGATAGCCCTTTGATTGTACTTATGATCAATAAAGTTTATATCTCTCTCTCTCTCTCTGAATTCGTAGGAAATATTCGTTACGCAATTCAAGTAACCACAAATAACAAATAACCACAGTTCACAAGTACATTTGATAAATAAATATTGGTATGAAAGTAGGTTAAGATCAGAAGTGATTATCGAATAGATATTTGGATGAGGAACACGAAAATAAAAGAAGACTGGGTAGTTGGGCACATCTCATATGACATTTGTCAAAATTGAAATATTCTCATGATAGCCGTGCCCCGTTATCGCCGGAATATCAATGCATCGGACATGTTTGATTACGCATCGTCTTTTTCCTTTGCTTCAAATAGACACTTGTATTTTCCGATATATTTTATCACTGAATGTCACTCTACGGTACGTCCGTCACTGAAATGTTGTGAATCTACATTTAAAATGCAATCTCCTTTTCTGGACATGGAAAAAAATACTTTAAATAGATAAAGTCGGCTGGGATCGAATAGAAATGTATACTTAGTCTGTTCACGAAAGTTTGAGCGCAAAGGAGGCGTTTGTTTGTTTATCTGGCAGTAGTCTCAACGTAAAATAAAGTCAACGTTGCCGAATGTACCCGGCCTCGTCCAACGAGCTTGCGAATTATCAGAAAACTCTATGCTTTATTGCGTATTAGTCTGACAAGAAAATAAACAACATAACCTAAAATTTTAATATACATATACAGTGAAATATGCCAAATTGTCATGGCCAACCGACGGCTAAAACTTTCGTGAACGAACTATCCAGGTTTGGAAATTCACATCTGAAACATACAATATACAATACATCAGACATAGAATTCTTCCGTCCAGTTGCACAGATGAATAGTCGAGACAATGAAGTACTCTGACACACTGAATTCCGTTGTTTTATTGCAATGTTTCAGTCTTGTCTCTCTCTTATCGTTGAGGGGAGCGTAATGCATTCAGTATGGTAGGCAACAGTAAATACTGGAATCGAGTATCACGGGCAGCCTGACAAATTAAATAATTCTATACGTGTACTGCAGGTTCCCTACTATACTGCGATAAGAGAGAGACAAGACTAGATTATTGCAATAAGACAACGGAATTCATTCAGTTACAGCACTTGATTATCTCGACTATTCATCTGTGCAACTGAAGGGAAGAATTCTCGGTCTGATGCATTGTATATCCTATGTTTTCGATGTGAATTTTCAAATCTGTTACTATGCATATTTAACGATGATCACAGAAAAACATTATTTATTTTCTTCATTCTCTGGGCATGGTTGCCAATTCATAGAACGCGAAAAACGGTTTTAACAAGAACAATATTCCATTTATTCTTCAATTAAAATGATCGATTTAAGTTATTAAACTCACATAAGAAATGTTCCATTTAAGGCACTAATAAATCCACGAGAACACTCATTAATATACCAGCTACCATAAATGGTCATAATTATATTTGCATGAGCGGTGAAACCAACAGTGTGCATTTCAGCTGCAGCTGAAACTCGATTGAGTAACCGGATCAAGAATTAGAGAAGAAAATCTCAAATCATAGTGCTCGTTCGAGTGATTTTCTAAAGTCAGTATACTCCGTTCGGATATAATTGAGCACCAAGTAGTTTATGGGAAATTGGCATATTCCACTATGAAACGCAATTTTGTCAATATAACGAGAAAAATTGCATAAATCGCGGATTTCTCACAATGTCAATTTACATATGAAAATCTGGAGTAATAAATGGTGGATGCTTTAGTTGAAGTGATTGCTACTCACATTTTCATGAAATCTTCTAGAAAATCAGTAATTATTATGATTGTTGATAATGTGTAAATATTGACTCGAGAATATCTTATCGATAAAAAGCTTGAAAGCATTAATTTGTGTTAGTTCATCCTCCTGAAATAATCTTCGGCATTTTCAGAATTCTAGTTGTGGTAGAATATTTTAGGCTCTTTCTATTTGACGCTGCATCACTTACAAACTGATGCAAAATCAGTTGATGTCTATTTGACAATGTTGTGATTTTTGAACTGATGCGCATCACTTCCAACTGATGTTGCTTTCTGAAAAAATCAACATCACTTCCAACTGATGTTGCTTTCGGACAAAATCAGTTTAATTTCCACAATCATTTCGGTACATTTTGGTAAAAGTTTAGAATTTACTTCTTAACATAACAGAAAGTGAATTATTATGCTCAGTTTTCATTGCTAGTAATGAATAACTCATAATACTTTTAGAATTTGCTTCCGAACTTTTGCCGATTTGGTACTCCGTTTCGTTGATTGTCATCCGGAAAAGTCATGTTCTATTTGTCAAAATCACTCTACTTTTAACTGAAGTGATTTCGGAAATTATTCAGGCAAATAGAAAGCTAGGTTTATAAGAATTTAAAATATAAACAATAGTATAACCTCAATTTTTTTCTGCTAGCCAGAGTTCTCTGATCTCGAAAGCTCGTCGCACGAGGCCCGGGTGTCAATTCTCGGAATAACTCGTTCGGCGAACGTATATGTTCATTATGTTCGTGATATTTTGAGAGTAGATTTTTGGAAATTGTAATAATTATATCCGATATTCTCGGGTATATCTCCAACAACTGGTTTCGACGAAAGTGTACATTGATTTCGAACGGATATAATGATTTCATTTTCAAACAATCTACGCTCAAAATATCACGAACCTAAACGTTCGTCGAATGAGTAATCCCTAGAATTGACACCCGGATACATTCGTCAACGTTGACTTTATTTTACGTTATGACAGTAAATACTGCCAACCTCAGATAAATAAACAAGGGCCTACTTTGTGCTCAACAATATCAGACGGAGTATATTACGAAACAATTTTTCCAGCAATTGGACACACTGGAAATCTCGAGTCACCGAAAAGGTCACGTCGACCACAAAGAATTATCCGGTTTGCGTTCGCCCACAGAAAGTTATTCGATTCGGTGCGTGTACCTATTCACATAAGATGAGAAACACATCGGCCTACGTCAAAAGTGGGCGTAAGGAGAGTTTCCGACAACACCGGGTAGCTAAACGTCAAAAAACTGTCCATAGAAACTGGATCTCGTCCGTCTGAATCTATCCTTTATCCCTTAACGAGCTAAAGGGCCGTTCAGACGACGAGAAGTAGCGATCCGCGAGCGAAAATGGAAATAAATCGCGATAAAAGCGTCAGGTGGTGTCAGACAGAGAGGAGAGAGCAGAATCGGCGTGTTCCTGCATGGAAGTGAAGCAATGAGGCTATCTCTGCGTGTTCAGATATTGTGTTTTATGTTTTATTTCCCAGCGTGTACCGTATGAAAGTGTATAAACCGACTTTCTGTTGTCTGTATTCACTGGGTCGACGCAGGAGATTATGTAACCAGAATTCTCGAGTTACGCTGCTACTCTGATGGTCAGATATGGGACGACGAAATCTCAATGTAGAGTTATTAGGATCGATGTATTGAATATTAATGAGAAAATCGCCCTAAATTATTTTTAAACTTGCGGTTGGTTCTTTGAAGACATAGACATAAAATAGAGAGGAGAAGCTAGGACATAAAATTTAGTGAGAAAAAATAGTACCACTGGGCGGGGCTAAGTCAGGGACCAATATGGTGGAAAGTTCAGAATCGAATTAAGTCAACTTTCAATCAGATAATCTGATTTATACAAGAAACACGAAGTGTTGGGTATTAAGGAAACCAGTGGAAATAAGATAAATTGAATATTAAATAAACAGCTTTTCTTCAAGCGACAATATACACATATGAAGAGATATCAGATTACTGAGGGGGACATAAATCACAATTTGATTTGAAAAAGGCACAATTCTCACAAAAAATTCAACGAATTTCAAATTTTACGTAGAGGTGGTAGTAATATGGCGGATCTGATACCACGTTTATTGTTCATTTCAATGATGGCAACTCTATACTATTCTGTATCTATGTTATGAAATATTATGAAAATATTGCTTCATTTATATTAATCCAGTCGAATTGTGCTTTTAGCAGCATTTCATTGTTTATGTTTTTTGGGGTGCTGAATCCGAATCTGAGGTTTTCTAACAACATTTCGTGACAGAACAAAAAAAAATACAAAAAAAGAATAAAAATCTCATTCTTGGTCAATGTTTGCTTATTACTCGGAAAACTATCAAGTTTTCGTGAAAAACCTTTCTATACGAAATGAAAGTACATAAAATTTCCTACGAATTGTACCCCTACAGCTTTTTCTGCGACAATCGTTCTGGCTCAAATTATAGTTGAAAATGAGGCATTATTATTATTATTTTCTATGGCCCAATAAATGAAAAAAAATGTAATTATATGGTTCCGATGATGCGATCTTCTTGAAATATTGCATGAACGTTCAGTATATCAGTCTCGATTCAAAACAAAAATTTCACTCGAATCGGATATCTTGTTATGGAAATATACAGATTCTTATTTTCAATATTCCAATTGAATTTGGTGGTCACACGATTTTGCATAAGGCAATATTATCTCAGACAAAACGAAACCAATCGAAATGAAATGTTGCGGCCAAATGCAAGATGCTCATAATAAACATATGCAAAATTGTGTGACCATAGTGTGAACAGAACTATAGAAAATTCAATTGGAATATTGAAAAGAAGAATCTTTATATTTCCATAACAAGATATCCTATTCGAGTGATTTTTTTAAATCGAGACTGATATACTGAATGTTCATGCAAAATTTCGAGAGGATCGTATATAATTACAGTTTTTTCATTTACTGAGCCATAGAAAATACCTAATTTCAACTATAATTTGAGCCAGAACAGGTTGCAGCAGAACAAGCTGTGGTAGTTCAATTTTTAGGAAATTTTATGTACTTTCATTTCGAATAGAAAGGTTTTTCACGAAAAGTTGATAGTTTCCGAGTAATAAGCAAAAAACTGACCAAGAATGAGATTTTAAATTTTTTTTGTATTATTTTCTATGTTCCGTCACGAAATTGTGTTAGCAAACCTCAGGTTCGGATTCAGCACCCCAAAAAATATAAAAAATTAAATCCTGCTAAAAGCACAATTCGACTGGATTAATATAAAAGAAGCAATATTTTCATCTTCTCAGTTTTCCCTCGGGACACAGAGCAAAAGCGATAATTCAACGCGTAACTCGATCTTTACACTGTATCAACACAGCCCACAGAGAATAATCGACAATAGGACGAGTGTTCATCTGTTTGTTTTTGGCAACGGACCAAAAAATAAATAATATTGATTTGTTTTCACAGCGGGATGAAGTGTTACAGTTAATTGGTCGTAGAGTTCGTGTCTCAGCCTATTAGTTCCAATTAAAATATCGTATCATTGAACTTATAACGTTATACAAAACCTATTTATCTCTATCGAGACGTTAGGCTCACGACTTGACACTTTTGCGAATCTCTGTGGGCACGACCACGTGGGAAATACCGAAGGTTCCTTCCATTCTATGACTTACTTTTGATGCAAATTGTAGGAACATACATATTTATGTAGTTCTAATATATTAATATCATAATAGGGATGTTGACTACTTTTTGGAATTTATTTTATTTTAAAGATGAATCCTATACAAACACGACAAAATTACTTTTTCCTTAAAAATATAGTAATTGCCAATAAAAATGAGTAAATGAAAAGACAATTCAAAATTCCCGCGGAAATGCTCAATTTTGTCACATTCTGATGATTACGTCATAATCCAGTGAACATACTTTGACTTTTGTCAAAGCGAACTGATTTAGCCCGATCCCTTGTGGAAAAGTTCAATCTAAGCCTTCAAAATGAATAGGTCGGTCTGTAAATGCTGAATGAGGTGCTTCTTTTATTTGTAATAATAAATATGAGTTAAAAGTCTGCTACTTACAAAGACAATTTCACGTTTTTAAGCTCCGCTGCACAAAAATCCTTGTTTTCAGCAAAGAAACTTGCGACCATAAGGGAATTTATCTTCGGTAAGTTACTACTATTACCCTTGATGAATCTCCATTATAAAGAAAATTGTAGATTATCGTTCTTGTAACGAACTAGGTATTCTGTTCTCTTTCAGCTTTCAACTTCGTAAGTTCGAATCAAACATATAGTCCGTTCACGAAAGGTTGAGCACATAGTAGGCGTTTTTTTATTTATCTGAAATTGGCAGTATTTGCTGTCATAACGTAAAATAAAGTCAACGTTGCCGAATGTAACCGGCCTCGTTCGACGAGATTGCGAGTTATCAGACAACTCTATGCAATATTGACAACATTGCGTATCAATCTGACAAGAACATAACCTAAATTTTAATATACACAGTGGAATATGCCAAATTTCCATGGCCAACCGACGGCTCAACCTTTCGTGAACGGACTATATGATATATTATATATTTACTATGGTTCAAGTCACAGAACCGTGGGTTTCACAAAGCTTGATTGGCAATCAAATCGTTTGAAGTAAGTCGATGGTTTATGTCAAAAATGAACTGAAAATTGCAGAAAAATGATGACATTTCAATAATCAAGGTAATTGGAGTTTTGTGGAAGCCGGCCTATGAATGTACAGGGTCTTTATAAATGATTGTAACAGCGCAGTTGGCTTTGGATTGCAGAATACCAATCTCTAACCAATCAGGGCATAGCATGATCACAAAATTCTGTGGTTTGCATAATCCTAAGCCAACTGTGCTGTTACAATCATTTATAGAGACTCTGTATTTTGTTGATCTGAGCACCGAACATTCGAATTTGCAATGACAATACGGATAGTTTGACGTCACAATCCGTATTACCTCAGATTGGCGTTCGCAGTCACGTGATAGTTGATAATAAATAACATAATTTTAATCAGCTTTATTTAATTCAACGAGAATAATAAGATCACTAAAATGTTTTTTTAGGATTGCAAAAATTTCCTTCTATGAGGAAAACTTCAATTTATATGAATTCGTAACATGAGTCAACATCCCTATTATGTGCGCATGATTGCAATATGTGATCAATTAGATATTGGATACAATAATCAGTTGTGAATAAACACCCCACAGAAAGTATTGGTAGTTTTACGCTATTTATTGAACCGGGTTCAATAAATGTGATTCTAAGATAATGACTCAGAGTTGGGAATCATATGGTCATACAGGTTGTCTGTAAACAAATGCGAGGGACTTTGGGAGATGATTCCTGGATGGAAATAAGCAGGGGTAGTTCATATAAATTTTTTCCTTACAAGATACAGCCTTTTGGAAAGCGATAACGTGTTGACAGTTTTTAATTTTTTTAGGAGTCCTTAAAAACACTGAGTCATAAAACTATACATAATATGATTCATCAGTAGATGTTACTCACACAATTTTTTTTATTCCATAACTTTACTATTAGGGGTTGAAAATAACAACCCCTTATGATTTTCCTTCAAAAATCGTTTTCGTTGGAAAGATTTTCGAAAGATAAAATTCTCTTACGGTTTCTCATTCAATTCTGTAGAAAAAAAGTCTCTTGCAAATTTCCAAACACTCCATCTTTTCTCGGAAAAAATGAAAACTCGCAAGCAGTTATGATCACTGTTCATTCCATTTCATCGTAAGTTTCATAGAATGAATATTCTAACATATTGTTTATGCTGCAAATTGATTTTGACAAAAAAAAAATAATTTCTATGATTCTTTTTACAATTTTCAGTTTCAGAAGAGTTCGATTTTCTTAACAAATACTTTGCAGTAATAAAAAAATACTCAGTTATGAAAATGGTAGTTTATTCGAATTTTGCATTTGATAGATATGCACTTTTGCTTCAATCTCATGTCATAGACATACGATATCTTAGAATATCAATTCTATGGAACATACGATGAAATGGAATGAACAGTGATCATAACGGCTTGTAAGTTTTTATTTTTTCCGACTGTATCGAAATTTTGCAAGATACTTTTTTCTCCAGAATTGAAAGGAAAACCATAAGGGAATTTTATTTTTCCAAAATCTATCCTACGAAAAAAAAATTTGAACGAAAATCGAAGGGGGTTGTCATTTTTAAGTTATGAGATCTAATATATTTGTGTGAGTAACATCTACTTAGGGCTTCATATTATGTATAGTTTTATGACTCAGTGTTTTTAAGAAGCCGTAAAAAAATTTAAAACTGTCAAGTCGTCATCGCCTTCCAGAGGCTGTATCTTGGAAGGGGGGTCAATTTCGAAAAAAATTATATGAACTACCCCTGCTTATTTTCATCAAGGAATCATCTCCCAAAGTGCCCCGCATTTGTTTCCTGAAACCGTGTATCGCGAATCGAAATGTGGGTTAGTAAAAAACTGGATGAATAACAAATAAGACTCCAGAGAAAATCAAATAACATGAACAATAGAATCCGGAAAATGTGCCGTTTCAAATAAATTCATTTCTATGCTCAACCATTAAGTACCTTTTTTATCCATTGAATAAAGAAGAAAAGAAGTATTCTTTATTCAATGTTTTTATCGATGTTCTTTCACTGATAGTTTATTACCTTGATTCAAATCTATGCTTGCTAGGTCAGTTTTATTTTCCTTGTTCACCAATAAATGCGAATGAAACAAAATCGTATGCAAATTGCGATATTACATCGAAAGTTCAGGATGTTGAGAGTGTAAAGGTCTTCTTTCTAAACTTAGCTAACTCCCTCATCTAGCACATTCGCCATCATCTCTACCTCAACCTTGATGGAATAAATTAATCGAAAGGTGAGGTATAGCACGATCACAACAACTGCCGACATTGCTCGGTATAAATCAACGGTTATTATGCCATTAGGACGGACAGGAATTCCTGCACCGACACGTTTTGAACTATTATTTATTAGTTCATTCATTGCAAAGTTCTGTGTTCGTGATGACGTTTGTGGGTCAAAGAAATTGAGTGCTGCCAATTGTTGCTATTGGAAAAAAACAGTTCTTGAGCGCTCGTTCTACTTAAATGAGTGCTATATCGTTTTGCCCAAATTTCTATAATCTTCGAATTTTGAGCCGAAAATGGTCTCACACGATAGGGTTAGACTCCCTGATGACGAATTCGTGGTCAAATTAAATTTTGTCCGTGGGGCCGCCCGTCCGTCCGTTAGTACAATAACTTTCAAAGGGATTGTCCTAGAGACTTCAAATTTTCAGGATGAGTTCGGGTCCCAAATGGCTCGGTTAAGTTTGTTAACCAGCCAAATCGTACAGGGCGTTCCATAAAATATGGTCATGCAAAATAATTGTTCCTAAAAATCTCAGAAAATACGAAACCAATCGGAAAGTAAGGTAACGGCCAAATGCAAGATGCTGATAACAAGCCTAATGCAAAATTTTGTGACCATAGTGTGAACAGAACCATGGACAATTTTATTAGAATATTGAAAAAAAAAATTTTTTCATCAAAGGAGATTGAAATTCTGAATGTTCATCCAAATTTGACCATAGTTTCAACAGAACCAGAAAATTCAATTGAAATATCGAAGAGAAAAATCTTTATATAACAGGATATCCGATTCGAGTGAAAAATAGTTATTTATTATACAAGGGAAGAAAGTATTAGATCCCTACGCGAAGCGGAGGGAGACAAAAAGCCGAGAGCTAAAATCTAATATTTTCTTCCCTATTTTTTCTTTGACAGGAAAAACGACCATTTAATAGTGAAAAAAGTGAGTACTTTTTTCCCGGATACATAGAGAATCATTTTTTCGACAGGGAAAAAAGTAATTTCCTAAAAAGTCATATTTTGTGACCTGTCAAGAGATATAAAATGTCACATTTTTTTATTTTTGTAACGTGCGTTCAAAAAAATTCGTGGTCAAGTAAGCTGTGGATTCTAAGTTTCCTAAGAGTACTTATATGAGGGGAAAATAGAATCCACAGCTTACTTGACCACGAATTTTTTTGAACGCACGATATTAAGTGCGTAAAATGGGTGTTTTTTTCATGGCACATTAGTGTGTAAATTTTTGGTCGGGACTGCAGGTTGAGGCCAAAAATTCACTCAAATATGCCATAAAACAAGAATTTTATAAGCACGAAATAAAAAAATTTTTTTTTTCTCCAACGACAAAAAAAATGTTGACATTTTTGTACTTTTTTCAGGTGCAAAAGTCATAAATTCCCTTACCGTACAAAAATTTGCTCGTTGCTTAGCAACACTTTTGATCCTAGGATTAAAAACGCTACTTTTAATCATTGGATTAAAAGTAATTGCATTTGACGTCTACTTGACAATCAATATTCACCAACAATACCAGATATCCCTGACAACCAAGTTGCTATCGCCAAATTTATTTTAATTTTGGCTTGGTTGGAGAAAAAATAGTATACAGGGTGTTTCCTAAACATGCGGCAAAAATTCAGGGGATTGTTCCTTGGACTATTCTAAGAAAATTTTGTCCTTTGATGATTTTTGAAAAACCTCTTTGTTTCGAAGATACAGGGGAAACAAAATTTTAGATAATGATATTTTATTATGAAAAATCACATGAAAATTTAACTTAACCTACAAAAACTGTTGAAAATGACCACCTCTAGCCAAAAAAACGAATTCAAATGAAAACCGTGTTTAATCTGTATTCCTTTACCATCTGAACTTATCAATTTTAAGTCAAAAAACTGGCCGTTTCTAGTAATTGGAATGTTGTTAAACAAATTTAAAAATAAATTGTACCTACTTAGTAAACACAGTGCGGTACGCATTTTTATTTAAACTATTATTAATTTTAAAAATATGAAAAATGTTGTTCGCCCTGTATCTTCGAAACAAAGAGGTTTTTCAAAAATCATCAAAGGACAAAACATGCTTAAAATAGTCCAAGGAACAACCCCCTGAATTTTTGCCGCATGTTTAGGAAACACCCTGTATATTATACGGACTTAAAGTGCCTATTTTTACTCGTAAAAAAATATGCACTTTTAATCCTTATAATATAATATACTATTGTACAACTGTGAATTTACTTCGTCTCAAATATAATTATTGAAGATAATGCTTCAAATACAATATTTCTATGCATCCAGTGCATCTTTCTGTGTCGTTACTAAAGAAATTGACTTTTTTCAACGGTGAAAAAATGACTATTTTTAACGGTGAAAAAGAAGTGATCATTTTCGCATCCATAGTGATGAAGAAAAGTCAAGTTTTTTTGACAGTTGTACAAAAAATATATCTTGAATTGACAACATTTGAGAATGATATTTATTTTCACGTTATCTTATTTATATGACAAATTTTCATCTCATTTGGAGCCTTTCATATGCCGCGATTGTTATTAAAAAACATAACCACAGAATTGGCGTTAGTTATTAGGAGATTTTCTTCATTTCCACTTCAATCTAATGGTCTAAACCTATTTCCTATAATGCTCAATATCTTGAATTAAAACACCCACACAAGCAGAGCAGCCCACCGGTCATAGGTATATCGACGATCATAATAATAACATTATGCGATAACAGTGTAAAAGGCAGAAGCATGAAACAGATCTTCAGACTGAACTCAAGAAGATTATAATCAGTTGAACACGGCTGCTGGAGGCTCATTCAATTACTGCCTGAAATGTTCACATTATTATCGATATCTCAGACCGAATTATGAATTTTACGGTTCGTGCACAATCAGTGTCAAATTGCGTGATATTCTGTGATTATATGAAGTTTTTACGTGATCGAAATCACGATAAAGGCCATCATACACGAAACCATAGAGTTGAGATTCTTTGTTCTGCCATCTAAAGGGTTTTCCAATAAGAGGAGTTATTTTGAATAGCCCGCCATTTCGGTAGATGTCACGTTTGAAGCTGTCATTTTTTGACATTTGACAGGTAGAAACTACGCCATTAATAGAAATGGAACGATACACGCTTCAAGAACGCATTGAAATTCACTATAAAAATGGTGCAAATTTGGCAGAGACGGTTCGTAAACTCGAACATTTTTGGGTCGTCGTGAAGCACCTTGTCGGACCGCAATAAAGAAATTGGTGGAAAAAACTCAAGCCGGCCGATCATCAAAAACGCCGTGTCTTTGCTGATTGGGTCGTTTATATGCATGAAAATGATCCGGACCGTGTTATCTCTCGAGGAGGTGATCACAATTGGCCACCGAGATCTTGTGATTTAACACCTTGCGACTTCTTCCTTTGGGGCCACGTGAATAAGAAGGTCTACTCCAATAGCCCATCGTCGATTCAAGACCTCAAAGATGGATTTCGTGAGGCTATCGAGGACATAGGGCGACCACTTTGCGATTTGGTTATGAAAAATTTCATTAAAAGGATATGGTCCTATAAGCGTGGTCGTGGTGGTCATTTGCCTGATGTTATTTTCCACTATTAACGGCATAGCTTCTTCTTTATAATGACAATAAACATCGGATCATTTATATTGAAAAATGACATTTTCTTCGAATATCAAAATTACACCCCCTATTGGAAAACCCTTTATCAGCAAATATACATCTGTGGTTTGCCTTCAGATCAATAAAATCATTGTTTACTATTGATCTGTGTCTTTGCCGATAGCAGAAAGGTTAAAATAATCGATAAATGCAGAGAACATAGACGACATACAGATATATTAAATTAGCCGAAGAGTTCATTGGATTTTGAATATTTCCAAACATATTTTAATACGGAATCAAATATCTGATTCATTGATTCGTTAAAGATTTAAGCCGTGATCATCCTTGTCAATGATGTTATTAATTTCGATTAATCAAAAAATATTCTAATAAACACTAAAAGATAAATATACTATGTTACTGATGTTATTTTCCACTATTAACGGCATAGCTTCTTCTTTATAATGAAATAATTATTGGAAAACCTTTCATGATATCTGGCGCATCACTTCCTAAAGTAGCAGTGATCATTTGAGCGGAAAAACAAACTCAACTTATCGTTTAAAGGGAGCAGTAGTCCTACTTACATGCGATACACGATTACTTCGACTTATGGCAGAGGGACAGAACCAGTCTAATTGCATCTACAATCGCTTTTTACTCGGGCTTCTGTTACATTAATCAAATACAAGTGCTGTGAAACGCATTATGGAAGACTGCTAAGTCGATTCTCGACTTGGACGTCGATGAAAACGATGGTGTCATTGCCATTTTAATGGACGATAGTGCGTGTAATTGGATTTATCGCTTTCGTTCACAAGAATAACAGTCCCGAATCAGGGTCAAACGGTATGATGAAAAGATTTAACAGACGAGATTTGACAGAACCGAAATTGTTTATTTTTGAGCGGTTGGTCTACTTAAACGTGTGCCATATCGTTTAGTAGGGATGGGGCGTTATTCTCTAACCTGTTATTGAACAACCGTTATTTATCGATAACGATAACTAACCGTTATTAATCTTGAACAATAACAGGTTGCGCAGTAACGGTTGCGCGGAATATCGTCAACCGTATTCCAAAAACAGTTGTCGCTTCAATAACAGTCGTCGTTCGAATCATGTTCGAATAAGCGTTGAAATAACCAAATATCGTTGTTTGGAACCAAATATCGTTGTTTAGAACCAGATATCGTTGTTTGGAACCAGATATCGTTATTTGGTTATTTCAACGCTTATTCGAACGACGACTGTTATTGAAGCGACAACTGTTTTTGGAACGACGACTATTATTTGGTTATGTGCGTTGAAATAACCAAATATCGTTGTTTGGAACCAGATATCGTTATTTGGTTATTTCAACGCTTACTGTTATTGTTAGATATTCTTGTAAAATATCTTTAGGTTATAACATAGATAAATAAACTATTTATCTATGGGTTATAACCTGACAACTGATGACAACGTCTTTGGCTTTGTCATAGTTATAGTTTAGTTTGGATTAAGATTATCGACAAGTCGAATGCGGTATGAGGTTCTCGGTACTGTACCGTACATTAACGTTAAACGTGCTGATACTGCAGGGGTTAGGTTAGGTTAGTATTCGAAAAGTTTGATTATAATTAATAGATTTTGATTGTTTTCTGTACTATGGATATAGGATACCGATATTCAATAATTGTTCATCAATTAAATGAGTTTTTTTATGACCGATTCGATATCAAATTTGGAATTTCATCTGAATAAATGGGAAAAGGATGTTTTTTCAACACTCGAAGGAAATAATTAATTTAAAACGATAGTTTTTATATGTTATTTTTGGTCGAATCAGAAACACAATAAGGTAAGCTGAAAAAAAATTCAACAAAGAAATCATTCACTCAAATACTAGAATACCTCATACCAAAATCTGCCGGCTGTAATTCATATATCAGTTTAACCAAATAACGTATTCAACTGTTATTTACAACCGTTATTTGAAAATAACCATAACAGTTGATAACCGTTATTGAGAAATAACGTTATTGCCCATCACTATCGTTTAGTCCAAATGTGTTTAGTGGCAATATCAAACAGAGCACCCATAGATAGCTATTTCGCCCTATTTGGGGCTCTTCAGTATGGAGGAGCTCCGTCTGAAAGGCATTCTAGGTTCCCTTAATTGAAGAAATGTCGCCTAGCTCTGAGTATAACAGAACCAAGACGCCATCTCTTGGGATCCTTACGAACACCTACCTCCGATGCATGAACTCCGAACGAAGTGCGAGATGTTTATCCGTTTTCATACAAACTGGTGGTAGACCAACTATGTGGACTCAACCTTCAGTCGATGAAGTGGAAACGCTCGTTTCTTCGTCGTAAACCAGACGTGGTGATAATTGATTAATTATTTTATATATTATACAGGGTGTCCCAAAAATACCACGCGAAAGTGACACTAGAGATAGATTGGTATTAGGTCTATCAGATAGCATCAACATGACCTCAGAAAAAGTCCGCTGGTTTTCGAGATATCACCACTTTTGTGTAATTTTTAAAAATCTCCAGTTTTCGGTCTTTTATAGCCTAGCATTGCTAGAAATTACTTCAAACTCATGTTTTTTTCTACCTAGGCTATCCTGAATAGTTGCTTTGAACAATGAAGTAATAACTTCACCGAGAACCAAAACAGAATCCTTCAAAAACGTCTTATTTGTTGTATTTTATGCCGAAGTTAAAACGTTAACTTGAGTTTGACTAACTGCTGTGAAAAAAAATTATATCAGACTGAATTGACGAATAATTTTAAAAACTTGTTCATTTTATGCCATTTTTAAAATGATACAACACTAACAATTTTTTTAACCGAAAACTAGAGATTTTCAAAAAATACACAAAAGTGGTGATATCTCGAAAACCAGCGGACTTTTACTGAGGTCATGTTGATGCTATCTGATAGACCTGATGCCAATCTATCTCCAGTGTCACTTTCGCGTGGTATTTTTGGGACACCCTGTATATTTACACATATAACACTATGGTAAGGAATGCTAATAATAAATATACTATCTATTAGTATTGCCAATAGTTTTCATTATTTAAATTATTCTGACTGGTGCAAATATAAGTACATTCGTAAATAACTTTTACGAGATGAACCGAAATGAAACTGCATCACACATCCAAAATATTCTCAAAAGATTGAAATTCATAATGATTCTCCAACCATGTGCCAAACCCAAACTGGTGCCAAGAAAAATAAAGATATAATTTCGTGATGACTTATACAGGTGTTAATTTAATATACTTGGAAGGGAGATAAATCAAACTCATCATTACAATTGGAATAATCTCTTACAAGGTTAATAGATCTTGCGAGCGAGTTAGTTCGTTCAACCATAGAAAACTAACACTTCCGCAACTACTTCGACCTCTTCTGCTTGACCAATATGAAAAGGAAAACATAGCTTTCTATGGAAACCAGTTTTCAACATCCGACTCTTCCCTGTCACCGTGCTTCGAATCTCCGATGTCGCAGTCCCAATGACATTTATCGATGGCTCATGTTTACCAACCTAACCAAATGAAACGTCTTATGTTTACGGTCATAGACAAACTAATAAAATAGATGAGCCACTCGTATATTCCGCGACATCTGTCGGAGGAGGAGACTAATACACGAAAAAATTATTTTCAATTTGACAGTTAGATGTCGTTGCATTCATGGAAATCCTATCGAGAAAATAGTAAGTATGTAAAATCATTATTATCAAAAAACCTTTGAATTGTCAACTGACACAAGGAGTGGTCTGACACGTTCTTTTTGAAATATAATAAATTTCGATATGCCTGCAAGAGTGAAGACGTGCTGTGTTATTGGATGTGAAAATCGAGATGCAAGAAGGTAATTATAAAATTTACATGTATATTCTGTTAACTATAAGAATTAAGATACTCGTAGTTTTCAAAAGAGTTTTTCATGTATTGAATAAGTTTAGTCGGTAAATACTCATATTTTGTATTATTGAATTCATTATTTTTAGTTTTTGATAATGTTTTCAATGCAATTATTAGTTTATTGATTAGATATTTATGAAATAAATCTGTATTTTCAATTGGTGATATCTATTTCAGTTAATAAATTTTTATTCTATCCAGAATTTGATTATTGATCCTCATTTCCCGATTCCAAAAGAAAATAAGATGAATGTTCGTTGCAGGTATTATTTTCATGAAAATAAATTTCCTCACTCATCGATAACTTGCACGAATCCATTTCTGATTTCCTTTTGGAAATTTAATTTCAAAAAACTTTTTGCCTCTTGTATATGGGTGTAGCTACCTATTCAAAAGGTGCACTACAGAATTCTTTTTGAGCTTTACGATACAGATTCCTTTTTCAATTGAGCTTTTTTCACGAATTAGTAATGTTGTACAAAAAAAGATGGCGTTGAAGCTTGTTCTACTAGTGTCTCATCTATTTTCCGTTTAGTTAGTCTATGTTTACGGTTGTCTCGCTAGGGTGAGAAATGGTGCCAACATAATACCTGGGTATGTAGAACGACCGGTAGAAGACATTTTATCCGAAATTATATCTCGGTATTTTTAAAACTAGAGGGCATCAGCCTCTGAACAACTCAGATCACTCTACAGAAGAGTTAAAAATAATCGGTTAGTTGCAATGTGCGTCCAATATTGTCAAAGAATAGTGGATGTTGTAGATCTATTCTCATGTAGGCTTATCTAGAAGGAAGGTATGGTAATGAAAGTGACTATTTTGGTTCTGTGCTCACAAATAGTGGATATGGGAAAAGACGCCTTAGGACTTTATACCTTGCACGTGGCCTGTTCAACAATCGATTAATGAAGAGAGAGAAAATAAATTACTCGCAGAAGGTTGATGCAGGCAACGAAGAATCACATTTTTTGATATATTGTGACATAAATGTTCATTAATTGAGAAAATCGAATAACATTACAATTTCAATCGATTTTAAGTTTATATTATTATCATTATATTATATTTTTCTGCCCTTCTAATTTAAATTAATAGTTATTTAATCAACTAGGTTATTAAAGACAGCGACTAATGGTCAAGATATTTTAAAGCGTGAGCGGAGCGAACGCTTTAATAGTTCGAGACCATTAGTCGCTCGATTAATAACCGAGTTAATTACAAGATTTTTCCGACGATCTTAATATGATTTGTGTATGAATTCTTGATTGAAATACATTTTCGTTTTGCACAAGACATACATTTGTCATAATGAAATTTCTATGTATCTATGTTCCAGTAGAGTTTTGACATTTCTCATAGTGTTTCTGAATACGTTGCCATGAGGATTGCACATTAAAATAGCCAAAAAATTGTGCAATAAAATGGGTCATTAATGATCAATTTCGTACACATTAAAATCACCTTTTATTTCGAGGTCGGCGGAAAAGAGGTTTTTAAATAGACAAAATGGACGACATATGGTTCCAGCAGGATGGTCCTACGTGTCATACAGCAGACATTCTGTTGTATTTGACGCAGAAGAGGAGTGAATTCACTATCAATTTGTACGATATCATTTCATGAAAAGTTTCAGAGTGAATTGCGTGTCGATTTGATAGTACATTGCAGATTTCCATAAAATTAAAATCAGTTAATCAAGTTTTAAAGATTTCTAATGATATTTCATGCAGGGATAGGTTTATTCATCGAAAGATTTTTTAAAAAATCAGAAAAGCCCTGAGCAGGAGTTTCAGAGTGGTAGTTCATTGGTGGAGCAATAAAACTATTACCTCAAATTTTTATATGGGAGATTGATACCAAATATATAAATGCAGAATCTCAGCACAATCGGAATTATATTCTGGAAATAATTCAAAAAATAAAATATGTTAAAAATAAATAATAAAAAAAATTGAATTGTATGGTTATGATGATGCGATCCTCTTGAAATTTTGCATGAACATTCAGTATATCAGTTTTAATCCATAAAACGAATTTCAATCGAATCGGATATATTTCAATTGAATTTCCTATGGTTCTGTTAATGCTATGACCACAAAATTTTCCATCAATATTCATCATATCAGTCTTCTTCACAAAAGAAATTTCACTAGAATCGGCTATCCTGTTATGGAAATATAAAGATACTTTTTTTCAATAATCCAATTGAATTTTCTATGGCTCTTTTAACACTATGGCTACAAAATTTTGCATGAATATTCAGTAAAGCAAGCTTCATTTACAAAATGAATTTCATTCGAATCGAAGTATATATTTTTATGGAAATTTGAAATATCTTCTTTTCAATATTTCAATTGAATTTTCTATGGTACTGTGTACACTATGGTCACGAAATTTTGCATGAGGCTCATTCTGAGCATCTTGAAGGTGAATGTAACGTTTCATTTCGATTGGTATATTTTTTCTGAGATATTGAGGAACACAAATTTTGAATGGCCATATTTTATGGACAGAATTGAGTTTGATCACAGAATCTTCATCAGGGAGTCGAACCCTAGCGTTTGAGACCATTTTCGGCTCAAAATTCGAAAATTATAGAAACGATATAGCACACGTTCAGGTATAACGAGCGCTCAAAAATTGAGAAATCAACTTCATTACAGTGGCGCAGCCAGGATTTTGTTATGGGGGCTGAGCTGAACAATTCTTGATGATACAGCAAATACGAAAGTTGCAAAAAAAAGAAAGAAAAACGAAGAAATTAATTTTTGGGGGGCTGCCGCCCTAAAGCCCCCCCTAGCTGCGCCAGTGCTTCATTATCTTATGAGGACAAAAAATCCAGTGCTACCAATCGTGAATTGTTCATTCACTGATCATAAATTCATTAGAATTAGGCTTGATTTCTCGGAGCAGCACCATTGCATTAGGATTAAGTCTCCATACATCAACGACAAAAATTTTCGAACTATCGGCCGTAATATTTCTTTGTCACTCTGGGCGAGACACGTACTGATAATTGCCGTGACTTTCTAATAATACCTGCGGGTTTTTATAGGCGTCAGGCGAAGGAACAGCACAAATCCTGTTAGGTTTTATGTTCGACTATAAACAAACGGGTTAGTTCAGAATTATGGCGTGAAAGTGATGATTCCTCTATGAAAACGTTTATATTTCATTTGCATCGTGTCTATGATATTCAAATCGGACCTCCCAGACGGATTCTATGGACGGGCAGCAATGCGGAAGCTTGTTGCCCCGCTTAGAGGTGGCCATCTTTCTTCATTAGGATCTTTTTCTGTGGTTCTCGTGAATGAGAGTGAGGTTATCTTCAGCTAACCTCCGTGAAACTCACCTTTTCAGCAATATGATTTTAATTTATGTATTCAGAACTTATCGATTTCAAAATTAACTGAAGATATTATGGAGATTTGAACGCTTGTTCATTGGTGCAATAAGACTATTACCTCAAAATTTTATATGGGTCTTGAGATTGATACCGAATATATAAATGCAGAATCTCAGCACAATCGGAATAAAATAAATAATTTAAAAGAATAAATTCTATGGTCCTGATGATGCGATCCTTTTGAAATTTCGCATGAACCTTCAGTATGTCAGTCTTCATTCACTCGAATCGGATATCCTGTTATGAAAATATAAAGATTTTTCTTTTCAATATTCCAATTGAATTTTCTATGGTTCTGTTAACACTATGGCCATAAAATTCAGCACGAACATTCAGTATATTAATATTCATTCACAAAATAAATTTCACTCGAATCGGATAACATTTTATAGAAATATGAAGTTTCTTCTTTTCAATATTCCAATTTTCTATAGTTCTCTGTACACTTCTATGGCCACATGCATCAGTCTTATTGTGAGCATCTTGCATGTGGTCGCAACATTTCATTCCGATTGGTTTCGTTTTGTCTGAGATAAAGAAACAAAAATTTTGAATGGCCATATTTTTTATGGAACATCCTGTACTATTCGGCTGGTTAACGAACTTAACCGAGGCATTCAGAAACCGAACCTACCCTGAAAATCTCAAGTCTCAAAAATTGAAGACTATAGTCCGTTCACGAAACCTTGAGCTGTCGGTTAGCCACATAGAGATAGAATAGAGAAGAGACGCTATAACATACAATTGTGTAAGGAAAAATGGAACCACTGGGCGGGGCTTATATATTACCAATATGGCTGAAAGTTCAGGGTTGAATTGAGTTGCCAGTTTTTTCTGTTTACGAATTTCACCCAAAAAATACGACGTGTTGGGTCTTTAGGAATCCTGTTCAAATAAGGTCAATTGAATATCAAATAAACAATTTTTCTTCAGGCGATAATATGCACATATAAAAAGATATCAGATTACCAAGACATACTAGCAAAACTTTCGAATGCGGATCTGGTCAGTACTCATCCCTACCTGTGATATGTTTTTCCTCTAATTTTCTTATCTGTCCCTTCTCTGCTTGAAGTAAGCCATACAGCACACGATACCATTTTATTATTGTTTATTAAGCACAAGAAATCTCAATTTAACTTGAAAAATGTACAAAAATCACTATTTTTAGAAAAAATTCAATGATTGTCAAAATTTGACGTATATCAGTAATATGGCGGATCTGATACCACTTTCATTTTATTGATAGCAACTCTATACTATTCTATCTCTATGGTTAGCCATGACAATTTGGCATATTCATTATGTATATTAAAATTTTAGGTTATGTTGTTTATTTTCTTGCCAGATTGATACACAATGCTGCCAATATTACATAGAGTTCTCTGATAACTTCCAAACAGATTGAGGCAGTTTTCTCTCACAAATTGCATATCCAAATACAATTACCTACTCTACTATCGTTTACAATCAAAATCTCGCATTTCAATTTGTTTCTAAGGAATAACATGAAAATCTACTTGCACAAAAGAATTTAAACACCAGTTTTGACAGGATGTGTTTAATATACATAGACTGTTCTGAATTTGCCTCTTGCTTTTTCATGATTTGCATCATTTCAATTGTGATGAACTAAATCACTAAAATTTATTCTTGAGTGTTTCTAATTATATTCTGTTTTATGAAATTGTCTAGGAACACTTAAGACTAGTTTCTTCTGGTCATCTGATAGGGAAATGACTACGAACTTCAAAAATTTCGTTCTGAACAACGTGTCGAAATTCTATGACCAATCGACTGATTTTTCGAAAGCGAATAGATCATAGAAAAAAATCTTGCAATTCTTGAAAAAAATTATCTAGAGAAAGGTAAAAGGGAATGGTACAGATATCAACACATTCTACGATTCATTTATGTGATTGCATCGAGATCCAAATAAACGAGAAACGAAGATTTCACTGATAAATGTTCATTAAACGCAGAGAAAGTTGCAGAATGAATGAATTCTCAATAAATTCCACATATTTTTATACGGATTTCTCGAGGGATAATCCCAGCAAAAATATGAAACAGGTATCGCAGCGAGTCGAACCAGTTTATTAAAATAACTGGAAATAAACCCATTCGTTACGGGATAAAATAAAATGTATAACCTCAAAATTATAAAGGAGCATAGAACACAATGTGAATCTCGAGTTCTGATTCATTCTAAAGCATATTATCTTGTTTAAGTTTAAATTTATGAAGAATATTCGATAGTCTACATCTAGGAAATACGATAAGTGGAATGAAAACTAGGTCAGGGCCGGTGTTTCTGTACAAAATTGATTTGCATATACAGTGTGTTTGGTCATGACTTAGCGATAATTTAAGGGCATCAAATTTACCTAATTATATCGCCAAAAACACCCACATTGGAAAGTTTACACCCTCAGTTTTGGAGTGGCCCCCATTTGGAATTTACTTTTTTATTTTAGTTGAACCTTCCAAATAATATTGATTTCTCTGGACATAAAGGTCCTACAGATGTGAAAAAAATATTTTTTGAAAGATGATACTACCATCTTTTATTAAAGTGGGACAATATGAAAACATTTAACTTAGAAATGCCATAAAAAAATTCTTTAAAAAAATTTGGTAAAAAAATGAACTGATTTTTTTATTGAATCCGCAATAGTACAAGAACTGGCACATTGAAGTATATTTTTTTTCAATGTGCCAACACGCAAGAATATTAGCTACAAAACGATACCAACATGATTTCTGTGAGTTGCATAATTAAAAAGTAATTGCTGTTCGAACATGACCAACATGAAAATTGATTAAAAAAAAACCTCACTACTGTACTTTCGATAATTTTCAATGATCAAACAAGCAAATTAATCATAAAAATTGCTCAAAACGACCGCCCCTGCTTTGTAGACAGGCAATGGCACTCATGACGACCTGTAGCAAAAAAAAAAATTTGGGGCGCTCGCGTAGTTGTCATGTTCGAACAGCAATAACTCTCAAATTAATATAACTTACATCAGAAATGATGTAGGTGTTGTTATGTAGTAATATCCTTGCGTGTTGATTCATTGAAAAAAAAATGACATTTCTAAGTAAAATATTTTCATATTGTCCCACTTTAATAAAAGGTGGTAGTATCATCTTTCAAAACATATTTTTTTTACATCTGTAGGACCTTTATGTCCAAAGAAATCGATATTATTTGGAAGGGTCAACGAAAATGAAAAAGTAAATTTAAAATGGGGGCTACTTCAAAACTAAGGGGGTTAACTTCCCAATGTGGTGTTTTTGTTGATAATATTAGGTATATTTGATGCTCTTAAATTATCGCTGAGTCATGATCAAACACACTGTATGTTGAAAGAGACATGATCTGATAACCTAAGAATAATGACTTTTTACAGCTTCATTATCGGTTAACGGTTGTTCACTGAACATCAAACGATCTCTCTGCCAGTGATGACTCAAAGCGAGGACCGATCCTGGTGTAATTTTGGCGATGCATCTGTTTTGTGGGTGACTTATTTTGAAACTTGTATGTTTGCCAGTACCTGTACGACTGCTCCTAATGCTCTCACCTTCCCGAATGCTGACACCTGTCCTATTTATCACATTTAGCTGATTTTGCAATTTTGAGGAGGAACTGAACATACCCATTTTACCGAACACAGAATAATCTATATCAATAAAACAGGATCTATGGTTACCGTCAAAATGCAGTATTTTTCAAATTGGATAATTCTTTTTTTGTTTTGTTCATAATTGCTAGGGCAAGGTTTATACAACAAAATATTTCCAAAAAAAATTGTTCAGAAAAATATAAAAGGCTTTCCTTTTTCTTACGACCAATCAACCAGTCATATAATACATATTTACAGGTTATAATGATTTTGACATTTGGACAAAAAGTTAAGTTACATCGAGTGAATCGAAAATTTAAAACTCTAATCAGCAATGTATGAACTAACATATTATACAGCAATTTTTTACAAATTTTAAGCCTATGATGTATGAATGTATTTTGGATTGCCTGATGCCCGTATGTTTATGATCACAAATCAGATCAACAGATGACGCTGTAGTCTTTATCTAGGTTATTAATCTATTCTGCAACTAAACGGCTGGATCGAATTGAATGAATTTTTGTGTAAGCAATGCAGAACAACGTCTGTTGGGCCCGCTAGTTCGATATATTATCACAGAAGATATTCATTTTCATAACAAACTTTTGTCCAAACCTTCGAATTCTATGAATCATAATGATGTATGAATTGTCAAATTGTGTGATTCGCCTTGAAAAATATCGATGACTTTGAATATCTTATGAGTATAATAATAATAATTTTTAGATCTTGATTCACGAAAAGAATAATAATATATTGAAGACGAATAATGTAGGAAAAGGTTATCTTGCCAATAGCACCCAAAAAGTGCGATTTGGCTCTTAAACGATGTTTTTTACGACTTTGTGTAACGGCACCATAAATATTTCACTCGTCCAAGGTCGAGATTTACTGTATGCATGATTTGAAGGATACGAGCTATTTGCAGTTAACTGTTTTCTATGGAGGATCATATGACTTTTATATATCAAGTTATTCTGTATCAGAATCGATGGTAGTTTATCATTTCGAACTATAGAACTCAATTCTATGAACATAATATGTTGAACTACTACAACCATTTCCAAGTGTATTTCAGAAAGCGTCAATTGTATTTCAGAAAGCGTCAATTGTATTTCAGAATAGTCAATTGTATTTCAGAAAGCGTCAATTGTATTTCAGAATAGTCAATTGTATTTCAGAAAGCGTCAATTGTATTTCAGATTAGTCAATTGTATATCAGAAATCGTCAATTGTATTTCAGAAAACATCACTGAATTACAAATGACGGGTTCTGAAATACATATGATATAATCTGAAATACAATTGACGCTTTCTGAAATACAATTGACTAATCTGAAATACAAGTGACGCTTTCTGAAATACAATTGACTAATCTGAAATACAATTGACGCTTTCTGAAATACACTTGGAAATGGTGTAGAGCTTAGTTTCACAGAATTCCGATTGATTCATATGATCCACTGAGGAAGCCATAGAACATTATTATTTCTACTAATATGTATAGTCCGTTCACGAAAGGTTGAGCACATAGTAGGCGTTTCTTTATTTATCTGAAGTTGGCAGTATTTACTGTCATAAAGTAAAATAAAGTCAACGTTGCCGAATGTATCCGGCCTCGTCCGACGAGCTTGCGAGTTATCAGACAACTCTATGCAATATTGACAACATTGCGTATCAATCTGACAAGAAAATAAAGAACATAACCTAAAATTTCAATATACACAGTGGAATATGCCAAATTTCCATGGCCAACGGAAGGCTCAACCTTTTGTGAATGGACCGTTGGCGATGACAATTTGGCATATTCCACTGTGAATATCAAAATTTTAGGTTATGTTATTTATTTTCTTGTCAGATTGATACGCAATGTTGTCAATATAACATAGAGTTCTCTGATAACTCAGAAGCTCGTCGGAAGAGGCCCGGGTGTCAATTCTCGGGATCACTCGCTCACGAACGTATACGTTCGTGAGTGAGTAAAATCGAAGAAATAGTTCGAAACAAGTTAATTCCCGAGCATATCGTCAACTAATTCTTCTGACAAAAGTGTACATTCATTTTGAACTGATAAAATCATTACAATTTCAAGAAATCTACTCTCAAAATGTCACGAACGTATCGTTCGTCGAACGAGTGATCCCGAGAATTGACACCCGGATACATTCAGCAACGTTGACTTTATTTTACTTTATGACTGCAAATACTGTCAACTTCAGGAAAATAAACGAACGCCTACTATGCGCTCAAACTTTCGTGAACGGACTATACTTCATATTCTTCATAGACCAATGTTAAATTGGTCTAATCGCTGAGCACGAAATGTTACGAAATCTTCAAACAAAATTCAGCGCTTAGGTTAATTAAAATTTCGGTAACATATTTTAAGATGTTGGTGAATTAGAATAAATGATCTATGTCTGACATGTCAAAAAATATCTATGCAGCTGATCTTATTCAAGCCGATTTTATGAATTAAAGCTTTCCACGGATGCCAAGGAGAAATATTGTAGGTGGATAAAATCTTATGGACTATACTATGTAGCCTATTGTGGGTCTATCTATAGTATCAGAGCAAAACGAACGGAAATTAGTTCAATTTGACAGTGTTGCTGCGCTTTACATAGGTTAAACCGGAAAAACTTGAATGTAGTTCATTGGCTCATTTATTTGGTTGTCCTCTTATGACTTCACTCATTAAAGTGAGCAGTTGATTAAAAAATGTGGTGACGATTAATTCTCTGATTTATCAATAATGATATAAAGAATGTAGATGCAAAGAATTATTTCATTCATCATAAAATAAACGAATACCGAACATGTTGAAGCCTCTAAATGTATAAGGCAGCATACCATTCAATCGGATAATTATAGATGAATCATTCATTTTCTGTAAACACAACTCATTTACATTCGCAACGATTAAAATCTATAAAACGGTTTCCGGCATCAAAGCAGCGTTTCTGTGCTCTTTTTTATGCGCTTCGCAGAGAAACAGAGACACTCTCGTTATTTCTATGACCGAAGGCAATCGAAAACCATAATTATTTCGAATTTGAACGCAATTGAAAGAGTAACAAAGAAAACGTTCTATGTCGGTATTTGTGACGATTGCATGTCATTTTATTATCGGGCGAGCAGCGTACCAATGAAGCTTATTGTCAGTTGGTAAGCATGTGTGACTGATTAATTTTTTATTCGCGCTCTAATGGTTTAATTGATGCAACATTCCTCGCTTAATGTTATGTTAATGCTCCTATATTTCAAACCAGCATCTCAATCAATTATTATATTGATTCAGTGTACTCGGCGGTTTTTCTACCGTGAAGCTCGACCATAGAACTCCACCATTCAACTCATTGATCGAAAGTTGCTTCAGATACTGGTCTCCTCCTTAATCATTAGAGACCGGATTATATGCATTTGTACTATTTCATTAATGGGACGGCAGAAGTTTTTTGAGGGAGAATATAGCACCAAGGTTCAAGTTCTCCCCAGTTACATCTATTGATGTCTAGCGAACCTTTTCCACATACAAAAATATTCAAAATTTAACAATTGATCATTTGGAACAATATTTAATTGTTACCGTTTACAAAAACATTGAATTGAATTTTAGTACCATATTATTAAAAGTAAATTGATATTTTTATTTCGGCATGAAAATTACAGTGGAACTTCCCTATAACGAACGTCTGTATAACGAAATTCTCTGGATAACGAAATTCGTACAAGACATTACACCTTGAATCCAAATTCCATGTTAAAAATACCCTCTAAAACGAAGCAATTTCTCTCTATAACGAAATATTCAAAGAACATCACTTTTTGAATAGGTATTGGTAAGAAGGTATAAGGGTGGGTTTTTTTCGAAAATTTTCCGGACGTACGTAATAAATTCCGACCTTAAACTAAATCATTACGTCGGGCAGGGAGAAATCCTTCTGAAACAAACCCCTGGCTGTTTGGTTTCAATCTGATCATTACGCTAGTGTGAAAGTTGTTGAAGTTGAAAAGGAAGTGCTTAAGTTTGAATGATAAACTAAAATTCATCAGTGAAATCGACGAGCGACATTGCCAACTATAGAAACACATTTTCTGTATAACGAAATTTCTTTAAAACGTTTCTATGTTGCATATAATCCGGTCTCTAATCATTCATGAACGATGGGTCGTTAATGTGAATGGAACGTTTTCTCGTGATTTGAGGACATATTTATATTCTTTGTTAAAAGATCAAACAATGACGACACTTCAACCTCTGAAGACCGCAGAGAAGACAAACAACTTTTCTGTAAACAAGAAATACCGTGGTTCAAGTAGGCATAGCCAATCGATCCCAAGTGTGTGCTTTAATGGTTGACAAACAGGATTAATAAACGCAAAAGTAATCAAGGAGAACCTGTATACCATTCAAATGAGCGTGATAATCTACATATTAGATAGAAAGCGTATGGTGAACCAGCGATGATATGAAATTTAATGCTAATTATGCTACTCATTGATGCTGTCCTAGGACATTACCGAGTACACCTTCTTTCGTTTATTAAACATACTGGACAACTCTGTTTGCTACGAATAAGGTCACGTTTATTTAATTTAACACGTTGAGCGCCACGTGCACACCGGTGGACATTTTGAATTTTCAAAGCAGGACCAAGTGTTCACCGGTGGTTTTTGTTGATTTTCATCTATCGGACAGCATGACCACCCGTGGTCACATTATGTATTTTATTTGGGGACCGCGTGCTCATCGGAGGCTACGTTTTCTTTCATTATAACATTAGGAATGTAAGGTTTGGTCCCAGGGTGTGAGCATATTTCACTTGGACTTTGTAGTTTGGTCCAGCAATGTGTACTAATTACTGGATATGTGACCACGGGTGGTCATGCTGTCCGATCGATGAAAATCAACAATGACCACCAGTGAACACTTGGTCCTGCTTTGAAAATTCAAAATGTCCACCGGTGTGCACGTGGCGCTCAACGTGTTAAGGAGGGTATGGTGATTTTCAATCGGTCACAGCCGCGGAAGTTTTCAAATCAGCTGCTGCTGAGCGTTCCAACGGAAATAATTAAAAATATGGCGATGCTGCACGATTTGTAGATGATGAATCACAGTTCCTTATAGATCATCAGCCGAAACTACCTTGAATATTTATACTATGCTCCTTCGAGCACCCCAAGTGGTTTGAAATAACAGATTCTCATCAATACGCCTTGGTGTCGTGGAATAATTGTAGAATTATTGAGAAATAAAATAGGTCGACAACAAACCTATCAAACGATAACAATAAAGAGAAAATCTATAAGTATCATAGATATATCTGGATTAGATAATCCAACAATCTGTCAAAATAGAAACAAAAGTAAGCAATGTACATGCTTGGGTCTACCAATAGAGATAGGATAGTATAGAGTTGCCATCATTGAAATAAACGTAGTAGGTATCAGATCCGCCATATTACTACCACCTAACGTCAAATTTGACAATCGTTGAATTTTCTGGAGGAATTGTGACTCTTGCCCCTTTTTCTAGTTAAATTGTGATTTTTTCTGTTTAATAATATATTTAATGAAATGGTATCGTGTGATGTAAGGATTTCTTCAAGCAGAGAAGAGACAGATGAGAAGAAAATTAGAGGAAAAACATATCATAGGTAGGGTCTGTCTTGGTAACCTGATATCTTTTTTTATGTGTATATTATCGCCAGAAGGAAAATTGTTTATTTGATATTCAATTGACCTTATTTGAACAGGTTTCCAAACGACCCATCACGTCCTATTTTTTGGGTTAAATTTATGAACAGGAAACACTGGCAACTCATTTCAACCCTGAACTTTCCGCCATATTGGTCTCCGACTTAGCCCCGCCCAGTGATACTATTTTTTCTTACTTAATTGTATGTCATAGCGTCTCCTCTCTATTATATCTCGATGGTTGTACCCATAGAATTTACTGATAAGTGAATTTTAAAAAAGAAGGCGATTGGCACAATGAATTGTTTATATGAATAGTATTTTATCATCTCTACGTGTTGAATGTTTAATAAACCATAGCATATTTTGATAATTGTTTGAAACTGTTCAGTAACCGTTTCAAAAATGAAAACCGTGTTCATGTATAAAAAACCACTTGCAAGGGAACAGCCGAATTCATAAAGATATGACTTTCATCGAGCAGTTCAATATGTTATATATATGATGGGAAGAAATCCAATAAAAAAAACATTTTTGGTCCGTTTTGACCATGAAGTATAAACAAATCAACAGTGTAAATAAAAGAGAAAGAAGCGTTTCAATTTTTGAGCGCTCCCTCTAAAAACGGGTGCTATATCGGTCTCAAACGATAGGGTTCGACTCCCTGATGACGAATCCGTGGTCAAATTCAATTCTGTCCGTGGGGCCGGCTGTTAGCACGATAAATTTCGAAAGGATTGTCCAAGAGACTTGAAATTTTCTGGGTGAGTTCGGTTCCCAAATGCCTCGGTTAATTTCGTTAACCAGCCAAATCGTACAGGGTGTTCCATAAAATATGGTAATTCAAAATTATTTTTCCTAGATATCTCAGACAAAACGAACAAATCGAAATGAAATGTTGCGACCACATGCAAGATTCTTATAACAAGCCTCATGCAATATTTTGTGGTCATAGTATACACAGAACCATAGAAAATTCAATTGGAATATTAAAAAGAAGAAACTTTATATTTCCATAAAAGGATATCCGATTCGAGTGAAATTTATTTTGTTAATGAAGATTGATATACTGAATGTTCATTCAAAATTTTGTAGCCATAGTGCTTAAAGAACCATAGAAAATTCAATTGGAATATTGAAAAGAAGAATCTCTATATTTCCATAACAGGATATCCGATTCGAGTGAAATTTATTTCGTGAATTTAGACTGATATACTGAATGTTCATGCAATATTTCAATAGCATCGCAACATTAGAACCATGTACATAATTTATTTTTACCTATTTATTTTTACCATATTTCATTTTTTGAAAAATTTCCAGAATATATTTGCTATTGTGCTGGGATTTTGCCTTCATATATTTGATATCAATCTCAAGTCCCATATAAAACCTTGATATTAGCAATCATATCAATCTCACGCTTTATTTCTGATTCATGGATGAATCAAGCGAAGCGAGGATTTTTATTCAACATTCCTTTGGCATCAAGCCCAAATGCTCTACGCATTATGAATTCAGGTGAAAAATTTGACAACTCAGAAATAGTAGTGAAATTTATTAGTTCTGTTTGCATTTTATGATAATTCAAAATTTTATAGTGTACTTCAATTCACTATAAATTTTTCATTAACGGTAAAGTATATTCAATAACAATTAATATTCACTGCCTGCAGTTATGGTTATTTATCAGTGAACGAACGGAAGTGGTGGTCAGGAACTCTCTGGTGTAGAATCTTTTATACCAGGAACTGATAGGTGAGATATCATTCAACAACACCGGGGTCTTTTAACAAAATACAATTGTATAAACAAATTCCGCAAAAAAACCCGTGACCTGTGTTGCGTTCATCGAAAATACTCAATGATAATGTTGAATTGAAACATAAAAAAAATTAATAAAAGCCCTGAGCAGGAGCTTTTGTGCGCTCGTTTTTTGGTGGAGCAATAACACTATTACTTCAAAATGTTGAATGTGATTTGAGATTGATACCAAATATATAAATGCAGAATCTCAGCACAATTGGAATTATATTCTGGAAATTATTAAAAAATGATATATGTAAAAAATAGATAATTGAAAAAAATAAATTCTATGGTTCTGATGATGCAATCCACTTGAAGCGAACTCAACCGAACAATTTGGGAACCGAACTCACCCTGAAAATTTCAAGCTTCTAGGACAATCCCTTCGGAAGTTATTGTGCTAACGGACGGACGGACGGCCCCACGGACAGAATTGAATTTGACCACGAATTCGTCATTTTATTTCAATTGATTTCGTTTTGTCTCAGATATTAAGGAACAAAATGACTGGCCATATTTTATTGAACACTCTGTGAGATTTGCCTGGTTAACGAACTTAATCGAGTCATTTGGGAACCGAACTAGTTCTGAAAATCTCAAGTCTCTAGGATAATCCCTTCGAAAGTTATCGTGCTCACGGACAGAATTGAATTTGACCATTTTCAGCTCGAAATTCGAAAATAACAGACATTTGGGCAAATAGATATAGCACTAGTTTAAGTAGAACGTTTACCTTATGTACCCCAGTATTCGGTGATTTATCGTTTGCTACCAACTATCAATAAACAAGCCTAACAAAGGAATATCGCAGATAAGAGCGTAGACATTGAGTTATGTTTATATAATATCAGATTATATTCTGAACGGCATCGATATTTCATTAAATATTGACAGGAAAAATATAAATACATATAAATAATTATATAAAAATTTCATTGGTGGAGCAATGAGGCTATTACCCCAAAATTTTGTATCGGACTTGAGATTGAAACTTAATAAATAAAACCAAAATCCCATAGCACGATCGGAATAATATTGTGGAAATTATTCAAAAACTGAAATATATAAAAACTTGATAATTGAAAAAATTTAATTCTATGGTTCTGATGATGCGATCCTCTTGAAATTTCGGATGAACATTCAGTATATAATTCTTCATTCACAAAATGAATATCACTAGAATCGAATATCTTGTTATGGAAATATGAAGTTTTTTCTTTTCAATAATATCCCAATTGAATTTTCTATTGTTCTGTTTACGCCATGGTCACAAATTTTACAGGAGGCTTATTCCTTATTTTGAGCATCTTGCAAGTCGTCGTAAAATTTCATTTCGATTGATTTCGTTTTGTCTGAGATATTGAGGAAGATAAATTTTGAAGGGCCATATTTTATGGAACACCCTGTACGATTTGGCTGGTCAACGAACTTATCCGAGGCATTTGGTATCGAAATCACTCTGAAAATCTCAAGTATCTAGGACAATCCCTTCGAAAGTTATCATGCTAACGGCCGGCCCCACAGACTGAATTGAATTTGACCACGAATTTGTCATCAAAGAGTCGAATCGACCATTTCTGGCACAAAATTCGAAAATTACAGACATTTGGGCAAAACGATATAGCACTCGTTCAACTTTAACGAGCGTTAAAATAAAGTTCCGAAAGTATTAAAATATTTTTGCTGCGGTTGGGAACACTTCCTGATCACGACCATAGATTTTCGACGTGTAATTCTAGAAAACGTTCTATGTACTTAACGATTCTTTGGATCGTTAGTAGGTATAATACGACCATATAGTAGTTCGATATCAGGATATACAAAAACAGTTCGAAAATAAGGAACAGATAGACCATTGAATTTACTTAAAATAGTGAATAATTCCGAAGATCAGTCAGCATCAAGAAGAGCAAGAGTTCCCCTAGGTGGATTTTACTCAGGTAGATGGTGAACGATAAGAATAGAAATACTGATGTTTTTATTAAACCCTTATGGTGCAAGAATTTTATAGTAACTTTTTTTTTATGGAATTCATTCACCACGGCTTAAAAACGAAGATGTTTTTATATATCACAACAGATTTGTTTTATGTATTTTTCTCAAATTCTAGCAATGAGTGTACTTAAAATCTATAAATGTGTGCAGCATACATCTTGATAACATGTAAACGTTCATATTTTTGTGACAAATTATATCTAGAATGAAATAAAGACCAAATGAAGAAGATTTGGATATAGAATCGCTAGAAACATTGTTGTGGATTTAAGTTTATTTTCCCTTCTTAACTGGTGATCTCTTCGAAACAAAAACAATTCGTATATCGATAGATACAGAGTCTATCGTTGCAGTGTTCCCTGTTTCTGTTCTAATTTTAGTTTGTAGGAGAGTTATGGCTTGACTGTCAAACGGTTAAACCCAAACCATCCGGCTGGAACAATAAAATTATATTTAGATGGTGGAATGTCGGTAATTTATAATGACGATCAGAAATATATCGATGTTAGACGGCGATTGTGTTCGTTACAGCCTATTGGGGAGTAATTGGTCATCAATTGAGCACGAGTATTTAATTAAATTGGATTAAGTTCCTACCGTTGGCAAGAATGACGGTCACACTCTATGTCATCGGATTTATTAGTTTGAGAGATGCAGGCGCGTAAGCACTAGATCTGTATTCGTTTCAACATACAGTGGAACTAAGGCTCTGAAAAGGGGAGTATACCAGACAGCCATGCTGGGTCCAACCACAGACTCGAAAATTACAGAACAATTCGAATGAAATGAAATCTGTAATCGAATAAATGCTTATGCTTACCTGTCTAGCCTCCAACTTTATTGTTTTGAATAAAAAATCAATACTTTCTATTAACTATTCTTCAAAAAAAGCACGCAACTAACAACAGAGCACAATAACTGAGAAATTGACATTACCATCTGTAATTTTCGAGTCTATGGTTGGACCCAGTCAGCCTGTCTTTCTAGTGCTCTAGTGGAACTTCCCTATAGCGAACGTCTGTATAACGAATTTTGTTCAAGACATTGCACCTTGAATCCAAACTCGTTGAAAACACCCTCTAAAACGAAGCAAATTCTTTCTACAACGAAATATTCCAAGAACAAGAACATCACTCTTTGAACGGGTATTGGTTAAAAGGTATAAGAGTGGGTTTTTTCCAAAATTATGCCGGACGTAGGAAATAAATCCCGACCATAAACTAAACCATTACGGCGGGCGGATAGATCCTTCCGAAACGTTGGATTCAGCTGCAAATGTTAAAAATGACGGTTGCTTCAAATGATTTCTTTGATGTCGATGTAAATTTTGAAACAAATTAAATTCCAAATGAAAAGGACATGTTAAACATGATAAGAGGTGTTACTTTGAATAGCCCGCTATTTCGGTAGATGTCACGTATGAAGCTGTAATTTTTTAACATTTGACAAGTAGAAACTACGCCATTAATAGAAATGGAACAATGCACGCTTCAAGAACGCATTGACATTATCAAAATTCACTATAAAAATGGTGCAAAATTGGCAGAGACGGTTCGTAAAACTCGAACATTTTTAAGTCGTTGTGAAGCACCTTGTCGGACCGCAATAAAGAAATTGGTGGAAAAATTCGAGCTGTTGGGACAAAGTTAGTGATGGGAAAAATAAATCCCGTGAACGTCGCCCAAGAACAGCCGAGAATATTGCTGCTGAAGCCGAAAGTGTTTGAGAAAAACCAGGTTTGTCCATTCCTCGTCGTTCTTTGGAATTAGGCATTCCACAAACGTCATTACACCGTATTTTGCATAAAGATTTGGGTCTTAAGGCTTATAAAGTTCAATAATAATAATAATAATAATAATAATGTTTATTCATCTCTTTAGACATTTACATGTATGAGACAAGTCAAGAAAAAGAAACAAAACAATTTTATTCAGTATTACCTATACCATATTATAAAGAGTCATTGAAGTATTCACTCAAACTATAATAACCCTTTTCACACAACATAGATTTAGTTTTCCTTTTAAAACTGACATAATTCATATTTTTAAAACATTCTGGTAATTTATTGTATAGCTTAATCCCCTGGTAGGTTGGTGAATGTTCAAATTTAGCAGTTCTATGCTTGGGGAGTGACAAAATTTCCGCATTTCTTGTTACATAAGAGTGATTAACACAAGAACTCAAGCCGGCCGATCATCAACAACGAAACCATTGATCTTTTGCGGGAAAAGTTTCCGGACCATGTTATCTCTCGAAGAGGTGATCACAATTGGCCACCGAGATCTTGTGATTTAACACCTTGCGACTTCTTCCTTTGGGGCCACGTGAAAGAGAAGGTCTACGCCAATAGCTCAGCGTCGATTCAAGACCTCAAAGATGGAATTCGTGAGGTAATCGAGGACATAGGGCAGCCACTTTGCGATTTGGTTATGGAAATTTTCATTAAATAATATGGTCCTGTAAGCGTGGTCGTGGTGGTCATTTGCCTGATGTTATATCCAACTATTAACGGCAAAGCTTCTTCTTTATAATGAAATAAACATCCGATCATTTATATTGAAAGATGGCATTTTTCTTTGAATGTCAGAATAACACCTCTTATTGGAAAACCCTATAGAAATAAGGGAAGTTGTTTTGCGAGATTCGAAGAAATTAGGGTTTAGTCAACTCCAGAGTTTCAAATCATTAGTAAAGCTGAAGATCTGCTGAAAATTTCTATGATATTCTTGCCAATGTTATTCTCAAATAAACCATGGCAGTATATGGGACCCCTTCTTAAACTGAAAACTTAGCTCAAGATAACCATATCAAAAAATATTAGACACCAAACATAGATTAGCATTTTATAGCGGAAACCATGTTTTTGAAGTGGATCAATTAAGTGCACGTGTGATTATGTAATTAGCTCGTTCAGTTCAGCTATCTAAGAACAGAAACACCACAGGGACAACTGATTTATAAATGCCGTCAAAGTAAACAGTTAGCCAGATGAAAAGCAGTAAATCCTTTGAGAAATATGTACCAAGGTAAGAAGGATGTTCTCTGATAGCAATCAAAATTCTGGACGACTTAATGGTTTTTGAAGTGATTTATGCCTCGTGGAGATTTCCAAATTAATATTATAACTCATGCTCGACTTCAGAAAGTAATGCTCTCTCGGCCTTTTGCATTTCCTAATTCACTTTGACACAATTACGAAAAATATCCAATCAAAATTCTAATGAATATCAGGTACCGGGTTTTTCACTATAATTTGACCCCCTTTAACTTTGTTACTAAAAGAGATACAAAAAAATGTTTCGTATAAAAGTTTCACGAAATCAACTGAGGTTTTTTGATATGAATCCAGAAACTGAAATATATACAGGGTGGCCAACATATTGATGGCAACTTCATTTTTTCAAATGGAACACCCTGTATATTTTTTCATGTTTGGCTAGCTCTTTTTTCCCCGATTTCGAATATGTAACAAATGTTGGTCTATCTCTTTTATTCTGAGAATCACAGAGTTTCAAATTGTTTCCCTTTTTGTATTCGATGTTCAGTTGAAATGAAAGATTGATAAAATAGATATTTCTTGACTTTTTTGACTAGCTGCAAATTATAATAATAAATCAAAGAAAGTAATTCAATGAGTTTCACTCACCTTTCTTGTGTTTGGAAATCTATATTATACAGGTTTGGAAATTCACATCTGAAATATACGATATACAATGCATCAGACAGAGAATTCTTCCCTCCAGTTGCACAGATGAATAGTCGAGACAATTACGTGCTGTAACACACTGAATTCCGTTGTCTTACTTCAATATTCTAGTCTTGTCTCTCTCTTATCGTTTAGAGGAGCGTAATTCTTTAGTATGGTAGGCAACAGTAAATACTTGAATCGAGTATTACGGGCAGTCCGACAAATTAAAAATTCTGTATGTGTAGTGCAGGTTCCCTACCATACTGTGATAAGAGAGAGAAAAGACTAGATTATTGCAGTAAGACAGTTGAATTCATTCAGTTATCGCACTTGATTATCTCGCCTATTCATCTGTGCAACTGGAGGGAAGAATTCTCTGTCTGATGCATTGTATATCGTATGTTTTCGATGTGAATTTCCAAATCTGTATAAGGAAATCTGGGAAACATCATTCAAAATTTGAATTTTTGAAGTTTAAAACTCCCATAGATTTAAATTTTAGTGGGAAATCTTGATAACACCAAGTACGAGGCCGAGTACATTCGGCAACGTTGACTTTGTTCATCGTTATGACAGCAAATACTGCCAATCTCAGTTAAATAAACAAACGCCTACTTTGCGCTCAATAATATATGAATGGAGTATAATATAGGCCGTTACCGAAAGTATGAGCGCATAGTTGGCGTTTGTTTATTTATCTGAAGTTGGCAGTATCTGCTGTCATAACGTAAAATAAAGTCAACGTTGCCGCCTCCGAAACAGTTCCGGTATCGCAAATTTTGTCTAATGTCATCACATTAAAAAAGTAACAAGTGATTAAGTAAAGTTCTAATCCCGACGAGGACATGGATGTTTGTGTACGTCCAACGTTCAGTTCTAAAAAAAATAGAGATTAGATCAAATAGTCTAGCAGGCTGTCCCAGATTTTCAAAAATTCACCATTATTTTAGACATGTTAATAATAACATGTTGATATCTCTGTGGTTTCAGAACTGAAAACTCGATGTATTTTCTATGGTTGTTCATCACCTTCTGGTTTTCGTATTTAGACCAACCGAATGACTCCTCTATTAACCGATATTGATTGGTTAATTTTTTTTCAAATCGAATTAACTACTCACGGCACTCGAGTTAGGAAATAGCCTCATCAACCTATCAAGATAACACATCGTAAATAGGCCATAAAATTCGACAATTAAATCGGTCGGGAGCTTGCTGCTTTAATTGCGGCTATTTTCGAATTGTGGCGGTGGAAGAGATGGCTCTACTGATTGGGAGGTTTATAAGATCATAAAGTCATGAGAAAGTCGGTAATAACGAGTCATATTTAATGCCAAACATCTTTGAACGTCACACTGACGAAATGATGTACACATCGTCTATGATCAATCAGATCGTAACGGTCGGGTTCTATGATTCTTGGACCCGTTCTGAAAAAAAATTATCACTTGTCACTTTTTGAACGAGATATCATATACTTATAAGATATATACTGTGAATGTGATAAAAAGTTTGAAGACAACATAGTAGACTTTCGCGCTACTTGACCCGGAGGGATAGTCCAAACTGCGCATGACTCAGATCATTACAATCACGTGAGAAAGAAATGCACCAAACTACCAAACCAAATCGAAGGTTATGTTGCTGTCAAATAATTAAATATTGAACTTTAAGATTTTGTGCTTGCGCAGTAGAGCTCATCCCCCCGGGGGGTTATTCGCAGAATAACCAAAAAATTTCTGCTATGCACTGTTGCCAAGTTATGCACAAATTTCTTTCCAGTCTTCCTAGCTAAATGTGGATAACGAGTGTTGAAGGTTCTACAGGTCCTTTCAATAATTATTTGGTATTTCCCGTGATTTGTGAAACAACCCGAATCGTGTTTTAATGATATGGGTAAACTTTTTTCTATGATATCTATTATCATCGAACACTTTTTATGATTTCTACCATAGAATCTACTTCAATAATTTACCCCATAATCATAGAGCCATTTGATCGTAAACACGATCATAGATCACGACTCTAAATACTGAAGAATTTCCGTATTTTTCATTTCATTCGAAAACTATCCAAAATAAATAATTAGTGTAAGAGGGGACTGAAACTCATTTTTTATTTCTAATCGAATGCTGTGAAATGAATATGATTGTCATTTGAAATTCTCGAGAAATATGTCAATTTTAAGTTCCATATTTTCGGAGCAATATCTTCGAAAAACATTACGATGTATCAAAATACTGAATGTCTAATATACAGGGTGTTTCCTAAACATGAGGCAAAAATTCAGGGGGTTGTTCCTTCGACTATTTTAAGCATGTTTTGTCCTTTGATGATTTTTGAAAAACCTCTTTGTTTCGAAGATACAGGGCGAACAACATTTTTCATATTTTTAAAATTAATAATAGTTTGAATAAAAATGCGTACCGCACTGTGTTTACTAAGTAGGTAAAATTTATTTTTAAATTTGTTTAACAACATTCCAATTACTAAAAACGGCCAGTTTTTTGACTTAAAATTGATAAGTTCAGATGGTAAAGGAATACAGATTGAATACGGTTTTCATTTGAATTCGTTTTGTGATGTATTAGCAATTAACATTTTATCTTTGACTATTATGGAACGCTATACAAACAGTTTTTGTAGGTTAAGTTAAATTTTCATGTAATTTTTCATAATAAAATGTTATTATCTAAAATTTTGTTTCCCCTGTATCTTCGAAACAAAGAGGTTTTTCAAAAATCATCAAGGGACAAAATATTCTTAGAATAGTCCAAGGAACAATCCCCTGAATTTTTGCCGCATGTTTAGGAAACACTCTGTATATATGGTTGCCAAGCAATATGTGTTTAGGGCCCTTTTTAGTGGAAAAATCGAAGTTGTTCCCGTATCCCCAAATTTGGCGAAACAAAATCTAGTCAGTGCTTACACTATCTTTTTAGACATCTTAGTTTCGTTTATAAATTTTGACATTACATGAAGAGATTCATAAAAGTATGGAATCCCTGGAGGAAGTATATCAGTTTAATGAAACATGAAAGCTACTCATTCATTAATATCGATAAAATTCAATATAGATATGTACGTCCTGCCTCAGGCGAATTGCAACGTCAAAACTTCTCCCGTGGTCATCGAGCGTGTTCCGATTGAACGATCTGTGTCATCAGATATAGGTGCACAGAGAACCGTAGCATCGTGCTGACCTGGTTCCGGCTAAGGATGGTCCTCATGAACGTAAGATTGATTGTTTAAAAGGATACAAGAGGAAATGCCGTCATGAAATTCTTTTGGCCGTGATATTAAAAGCGATTCTCTAACCTCCGGAAGTATAGCGGTTTTTCTTCGGTAAAGAAGTCATAGTTTTGACATTTCAGCAGTTTAAACTATACTCACCGGCAAAACAATCGATCCACTCGAAACATTGATGGAGTTTGTTAATTCATAAATATCAAAGATTATATAGTATAAAGATCGGAAACGACACGACTACAGTGTATGAGCGCCATCTCTGGGTCAAATGTGAACTAATGTCACTATAGAAGGGTTAAAATCCTGGTTCTATGATTATAAGTTTCGAAATCAATATACATGGGAAATGTCATTGATATAAAAAAGTGCCAATCAATTCGTTTGCACAAATATTATTTCACTTCGAACGGCTTTTGCCGTTAGTGTCGTCACGAAAAAAGTGGAAAAAAGATTAGTTTGTACCCTTCAGTAATGCAAATTACGAACGAGATAGTGAAACTGGATGATCAACTGGTGTTTTATGGATGTATGCAGGTAAAGCTATATCTTGGCTTGATCAACGTCAAACATCTGTTGCTATTTCCACGATAGAGGCAGAAATAGTGGCTGATAGTGAAGCTGCACGGAAAATGAAATGGTTAAAAAAGACTATTCAGGAAAAGTTTTCCGTCAATTCAAACAGTGATGGTGGACAACGAAGCTGCAATTGAACTGAGCCAGAAACTGGAATTCCACAGACGCACTAAGTATATTCATATTCAATCCATGTATAAATCTTACAATAATACCCTAATATTTCTGTAAATCTTCTACAAATATTACACATGAAATACTGAATTTTATTGAAAATTATGGATTTAAAATATAAAAATGAAACATCCTGAAGGGCATACGAATTCCGCATCAATTCCTATTACAGTTTTCTTTATATGATTTCTAATCCAAATTACAGATTTTATATAAAAATTGATCTTCAGTGCCATCTCTGGGTCAAATGGGAACTAAAAAATGTGGTCGTTTTTTAGTACTACGAATGTAGGGCCGTTTCCTATCTTTCTATACTCTATAATCTATGATAAATATGTTATTTCAAGTCCAATTTGATTGAGTTTTTTTTCTATTGGTGGTAGGTTCATACGAAATCAATCACTACTTTTGAATTTCAAGCAAACTTGGCTTACTTCATTTTATAAAGGGTGAAACAAAATCCGTTTTTCATCCTAATATTAAAACCACACGTGGTGTGTTCCAGTTGTTCCACCGTGTAATTTCTTATTTATCATCAAGGCACATCTTCTCTTAACAATTTCATTCTTCATTTGTAACAATATTATTTGTTAAATATACAGGGTTTTCTGAGCAATTACAACAAAAGTACTTTCACAGATTTACCTCACATCCGGACGTAATGACAATAAACTGAAAGTTAAGTAAAAACATGAAACAAGAGAAGTTTTAGCGCCATATGTTGTTCCTTATGCACCGTTTATTGGAGTCGATGTGCTAATGCATGATAATGCCCAATCTAGGCTAGGATTGACAGGGAGTATTTAGCAGAGTTCAATTGAACTGTTCTGAGCCCAGATTTGAACCTAATTTTTTTTATACGCATCTCTCGGGAAAAGACTGAGCTTATAACGCTCTTTCAAGCGCCCCGAGATGAATTTAGAAGAAATCGGTTTGTGCGTGTCTTAAACTGCTGTAAGTTGTAACCAAGGGGGAATATATCTTGAGGTAGGGCATTCCATAGCCTTGCAGTTCGGTAAAGAAAAGCCTTCTGATACACCGATGACCTAGCTGTAGAAAGATGTACGGCATGTTTGGATGCTTTTGGGAGGAAAATTTGATCTAGCGTTGCAACTCCTGAAAATTTGCTGCAGCTCAGTTGATTCAAAACCTTATTGAAGGCACGCCAAAACGAATTGCACCTGTTATCCGCGCCTGGGCGGAAAACACATTATGTTTTTCATTAGGTCAGTATTTCAAGTTGAATTTGTTGAAGTGCTGTTATTGCCTGAGCGAAATTTAATGTTTTACTGAAAACCCCTTATCATTAATAAAAAATAAGCTATTGTTGAAAATGAAGAACAAAATGGTGAGGAACAACAATACTGGAGCACACCACAGGTAGTTTCAAAGTTAGAGTTAAAAAACTTTGTTTAATCCAGCATAAAATGACGAAAGCCTAATTTTCTTAAAATTTGAATCTCTGGATTGATTTCTAATGAACTTACCTACAATCGAAAAAAAATTCAATCAAATCGGACTTATTTATGAATTTCATCGATTTTTTGAGTGGATCGATTATTTTGTCGGTATTTTCGAAATGTTTTTTTTTATTGTGGGTTAAAGGTTATGTTTTCCATCCTATAATACTAATTGGACGTCGAACTTCCTATCTGTCAACGTAGAAAAAAGGGAGGAATGGCCGCCATTGGCAGTTTGTGATGAATCTGGAATATTTTGATCATAGACATATATATCTATGATTTTGATGTTCTATGCCATCTCTGCTCGAATTCATGGACCTATAATACTAACTGGACGTCGAAATTCCTATCTGTCAACGTAGAAAAAAGTGAGGCATGTGCCGCCGTTTGCAGTTTGGGATGAATAGTTTGATGTTCTATGCCATCTATGCTCGATTTTTTTTCGTTGAAAAATTGACACCCCTCAAGTCCAACCCAAACTGCAAATGGCCGCTGTTTGCCTCAAAATTTTTGGAAGATTCGCCATCTAGTTAGTATTATAAATCTATGCTCGAATTTGGTTGAAACATAGACGTTCCTTTGAAAGAAGTGATGAAAACCGAACTCTGTATATTAGTGTTCTGCGTACTCTGACATTTCGGTCTATATCAAATAATAAATATTTCCGATTCGTGTGATTAGTTATTAAAAAATATACAAAAATTATAAATATTCAACAAAACACGGTGTAATGTCCGTAATTCTAATATTTCAATTCGTTAAAAAAATTGACACCTCTCAAATCCAACCCAAACTGCAAATGGCCGCCGTTTGCCTGGAAATTTTCGACAGGTTCGCCATCTAGTAAGTATTAAAAATCTATGATTTTTTCATAATAATGATCACTCGAAAGGCATGTTATGTTATTGAGTACAGTTAGTTCCTGTAAGGAAGATATTGGTGACATTCGTACATTTTTGCTAGTTGAATATCTGATTTTCTTGAAATAAATTTAGAATTTCAACATTTCACAGAAATCCTATGAATGGTTTCAATGAGATCGTTTCTTCTGTTGCGCATCATCTAAAAAGGGATGGAAATTATATCTATGATCTAATCTGAAGTAATTATCAATAATCTCTAAAAATCTTCGAAACCGGTCAACCGTTACCTAGCAAAAGCAACTAATTCTTTGCCCAAGGTAATTTGACCCATTATAACTGTCCCACACATCTGTTTACAAATCGCATTAGCACAGTGTTGGTAGGTATTGACTACCATGAACAATAGACACAAAAATAAACTTTTCGTAATTATACAACGACATATCCCACGGGTACCAATAGAAAACCCGTGTAATTGGAAATGGTTATTTCATTAGTACCATCTTAAAAATACAAATGATTTATGTACTCACGTCTGTCCACCAAGATAATCTCTTATTACTTAATTGCTCACCTGAAATTGAAAAATACAAATGTCACTAAAGGATTGAATCATTTCTATGGTTTAACAACCCACGTTTGTCTTTTTCGCTAACTCTATAAGGATTGTAAACCAGAAATTATGGAATATTATACCAGTTACTAAGACAAACTACTTTAGCCTTAATTTTCTCAGAGGAATTTAGTGATATAGAATATAATTGCTCTATTCGCTACAATTGAATTTATAATCCATATTCGAATTTGACATAATGAATTATCGTGGTTACGTACTCTGTGATTCTAATACTATTATTAATTATTCTGTGATAATTTATAATAGTGGAGAAGTCTGTATTGGATCACAGATTATGAAGCCAATAAAAAGCACAGAGCGTGACACTGGTTTCTGAATATTATTCCATTAATAACTCAGTTTCTCTTATTCGAATCAACGTATTTTTCCACTAAATTAAACGCGTCCCACCTTATTTCACCTGACGAATGTCATTCATTCATTGGCCAACCTTGAAAGCCATTTTCATCGATATTATCTCACATTTCAAATTATTCATGAAGAAGAAAATCGTCCCAAGGTATCGTTTGCATTGACAGAAATACGTTGTTACGCCTGCATGAAATTCAGTCTGTGAACACTCATAGAGTTCAGGTCGAGACATGTGGCTCTCCGTGAAAATAACCTCTGCGTGATGCTAAGAATAAATGTGTTTATCTTCGAAATAACTTAGTCACGGTGGTATAGGGGGCACAGAGATGTTAGACTCCTGCACCCACGTAACCTAGCCCGGTAGATAACAGGAAGCTGACTTTTTTTCGAGTGAATCAGAGGGCTTAGGAAATGGCATGCCTTCATCAGATTTCGGATGAGTTTGGGAAGGATGCCATGATTTCACAAAATGAACACAGAGCAACATAAAAGATAAATAATAATATATACACTCATATTATAACAATAAGGATTAAAATAAAACCTGGGAGGATTCTGCATTTCTAGAAAACTTTTTAGGTTTGCACACCCAGCCTCTGAAACAGAAATAATTAAAAATTTTTAAATAAGATGTTTTTTTGCAGTCTAATTGACTGCAATTTTTCAAAACCAATTTGTTCCTGACAAATCAGTTCAAAGATTTGCAGGAGCATTTCATCTTATTCAATTTTTTTAAATTATTTCTGTTTTAAAGACTGGGAGTGAAAACCTAAAAAGTTTTAGAGAAATTATAACAATAGTTATACTCACATATTATTGAGCGAAAAGTAGGCGTTTGTTTATTTATCTGAGATTGGCAGTATTTGCTGTTAAAACGATGAACAGAGTCAACGTTGCCGAATGTATCCGGCCTCGTCCGACGAGCTTCTGAGTTATCAGAGAACTCAATGTTATATTAACAACATCGCGTATCAATCTGACAAAAAAATAAACAACACAACCTAAAATTTCAATATACACAGTGGAATATGCTAAATCGTCATGGCCAACCGACAGCTCAAAGTTTCGTGGACGGACTATATTTAATCAACTAGGTTATTAGAGACAGCGACTAATGGACAATGCCGCTCACGCGTTAATAGTTGGGGACCATTAGTCGCTAGATTAATAACCGAGTTGATTACAAGATCTTTCCGACGATCTCAATATGAATTGTGTATAAATTCTTAATTGAAATACATTCTCATTTTGTACAAGACATAATGAAATTTCTATGTTTCTATGTTCCAGTTGAATTTTGATATTTCTCGTAGTGCTTCTGAATACTTTGTGTACGGTTGCCATGATGATTGCACATTGCAGTAGCATAAATTGAACATTAAAATGGATCATTAATGTTCAAATTCGTACACATTAAAATCACCTTTTATTTCGAGATCGACGGAAATAGTGTTTTATGCAAAGAGCGTATAATGATTGCTATTATTTACATTTACAAGATGAATTTTAAGCAAGAACCGCAGGCGAGTTGCCTAAATCACCGGGTAAATAATAGCCATTATACGAGAGTAAAATACCATACATTATCCACGACTACTGAATATTTTTCTCGAAGTTTTCAACATTTGGCGGCCCTTATATGGCCATATTTTATGAAACACCTTGTATGAGTGGGCTCGTTAACGAATGAGGCATTTGGGAACCGAACTAGCCCTGAAAATCTCTAGGACATTTCGTCGAAAGATATCGTGCTCACGGCCGGCCGGAAGGACGGCCTCACGGACAGAATTGAATTTGACCACGGATTCTTCATCATGAAGTCGAACCCTATCGTTTGAGGCCATTTTCGGCTAAAAATTCGAAAATTACAGACATTTGACAAAACGATATAGCAATCGTTTAAGTAAATGGACTCTATAAATTATTATAACATCGCAGTTGACGTTGGACTATTATGCATATTTATATTCTGTTGGAAATTTCAATTCCGAAAGAAATTGATTAATGTCACTGGAATTACAAATTTGTAGAGAATTTGTGAAAAAAGATAAGATAAAAAATTTCTGAAGCAACCTACGATGTTAAAATCATTCATAAAGATTCCGTAGAACGAGCGCTCAAAAACCTGCTGTCCCACTATTTTATTCCGAACAAAATAATAGGATAGAAGACAAACGGAAAACGATATTTACGACGGAAGAAATAAGGAAAGATTTACTGGATCACATTGAATACAAATTATGACGGAAAAATCGTGATGAAACACGCCAATGGAATGTCAGGTTTCAGCGAGAACATTTTCTATTTTTAAATCGTCTGTTTTCGGTGGATTTAATTTTCACCGAGTTTTTTTTATGAAATAGGGTTTCAGTTCAACAATGATGAAAACCCCTCATTCTAAATTTCAGGTTGGCAACCTTGGGAATCGTACATTTTCATATTTTTATTCTATGCTCATTGTTAACATTATCGCCTAGAATAAATAATGATCCAAATTAGCTTCGAAAGAATTGTCTAAGAAAAATTTAGGAAAAGCCCTGAACAGGAGCTACCACGCGCACGTTCATTGGTGTAGCCATAAGACTATTACCTCAAAATTTTATATAGGACTCGAGATAGTCCTTGGGCCAGCGCCTATTTTTCATAATAATTACTAACAATCTGAATTTTTGTGAGTGGCTTCATTTTGTTGAAGCGCCCAACTTTTTCCTCTGCGAAAATTCTCGATAGTGAGGGCTAATACAGTATGGAGGCGTCAAAAGTGTTAAATGGGTGAATGTTCAAATTTTATTACTAACAGCTACTTCATAAATTAAATCTTGAAATAATTTCATTTCAAATGGAAAACAATAATTGTTCTACAAAAATGATGATTCTATCAAAGTGTCCCCCACTCCCAACATATATCAACAACTTGGTCTAAAACAAATTATTACTAACCGGCTGATTTCTTCACTGTTGCTTAGCAAATATTTTCTTTATGAACTGGTCACATTGTCCTATAATTGAGTGGTACGTTTTTCCAGTCCTACGCTCCGAAATTTAAAATTTTTAGTAATCATTTTTAATTGTGGGTTCTGCAGTACAATTTCTGAGAAACGTACCACTCAATGTGTAGAACAATGTGACCAGTTTTCAATATTCCAATTAACATCATTGTGAATGACCAATAATGGTCTTGAACTATAAAAGCGTTCGCTCCGCTCACGCGTTAGAATCGACCATAAGTCGCTAGATTGATTGCAATATTTTTCCGTCGACCTCATTGTGAATTGAGAATGAATTTTTGATTGGAATACATTCTCATTTTGTAAAAGACATATATTTGACATAATAAAATTTCTATGTTCCAGTAAAGTTTTGACATTACTCGTATTTCTTCTAAACGCTTTGTGTTCGGTTGCCTATGACAACTGCACATTAAAATAGGTCATTAATGTTTAATTTCTTACATATTAAACTCACCTTCCATTTTGAAGTCAACGGAAAAAAGTATTAGATACATCATTATTGAATTCTCAATCAAATCTGGAGAAATTTACAACAATCAATTCTATTATAAATCAGCTCTATGATGTGTTATGTGTATTATTCATGATTTTCTTTTCCGTAGAAGGACAATTGGGACTCTTAAAAATAAAAATGCTCGTATAGAACCTGAAGCTATAGCCAAATTTAGCATGTTATTAATCTCATTCATCATAGATTTATTTCCAGCTATGATTTATATTTTTCTCGAGGATGTTGAGACATTGAACCAATTAGTGTCAGTTTAAAATGAGTGATCACATAGACGTCTGTTAATTCTACTGTATCTATGGTGGTATCTTCATTTATTTCAGTATTGGTTAAACTGGCCCCATAAACATGCAACAATCTGATTTGAACTAATTGTCAAATTGTGTCCAGACAGCTTAAAAAAAATCCAATAAAAAAATTGATTAGCTACAACAAGGTAATTAGATGAAGAAAAGCCAAGAAGTTAAACACTTTCATCTAGTCGAGGACAATTCAAACAGGTATAAAACCAAGAAGAGCAAAGAAAACAAAGAATAATATAATTGTGGAAGATCAAACAATTGAATAGATTGTAGCATAAAAGTGGGATCATTAAATTGTAATCAGAGCTCTATTCTGTCTGCAGCAATAGCTTATAAACAATGTGGATATCCTAACCTTGATTTTCTTGCGCACTGCAGCGTGACAGTGATTACCACAAGGATACCCAAACAAGAACTCTTAAATTACATTACATCAATTCTTTGAAACGAACTAGAGATGATCCAAGTAAATGAAGGGTTTTCCAATAGGAGGAGTTATTTCGAATAACACGCTTCAAAAACGCATTGAAATTATTAAATTTCACTATAAAAATGATTAAGGTTTGGCAAAGACGGTTCGTAAAACATTTTTGGGTCGTCGTGAAGCCACTTGTCGGACAGCAATAAAGAAATCGGTTGAAAAATTCGAGCTGTTTGGACAAGTTAGTGATGTGAAGAATAAAACCCGTGTACGTCGCTCAAGAACCGCCGAGAAAATTGCTGCTGTAGCCCGAAGTGTTGAAGAAAATTAAGGTTTGTCCATTTCCCGTCGTTCTTTGGAATTTGGCATTCCACAAACGTCATTACACCGTATTTCGCATAAAGATTTGGGTCTTGAGGCTTATAAAGTTCTTTTAGCACAAAAACTCAAGCCGGCCGATCATCAACAACGACATGTCTTTTCTAATTGGGTCGTTTAAATGCATGAAAATGATCCTCTCGAAGAGGTGATTGGTCAACCGAGATCTTGCGACTTCTTCCTTTGGGGCCACGTGAAAAAGAAGGTCTACGCCAATTAATAGCCCAGCGTCGATTCAAGACCTCAAAGATGGAATTCGTGAGGCTATCGAGGACATAGGGCAGCCACTTTGCGATTTGGTAATGGAAATTTTTATTGAATAATATGGTCCTGTAAGCGTGGTCGTGGTGGTCATTTGCCTGATGTTATTTTCCAATATTGACGGCATAGCATCTTCTTTAAAATGAAAGAAACATCCGACCATTTATCTTGAAAAATGGCATTTTTCTTTGAATATCAAAATAACACCTCTTATTGGAAAACCCTTTATCGGCAAATATACATCTGTGGTTTGCCCTCAGATCAACAAAATCATTGTTTACTATTGATCTGAGTGTTTGCCGATATCAGAAAGGTTAAAATAATTGATAAATGCAGAAAACTCAGACGACATACAAATATATTAAATTAGCCGAAAAGTTCATTGGATTTTGAATATTTTTAAACATATTGCAATTTCGGAAATAAATATCTGATTCGTTGATTCGTAAAAGATTCAAGCAGTGCTCATCCTTGTCAATGATGTTATTTACGTATATTAATCAGAAATTTTCGCATAAACACTGAAAGATAAATATACTATGTTACGAAATTGGAGATTTATTATGCCGGCTTTTAACTGATTAATTAAAACACGAAGCCTAAATGAGGAATTACTACTAGTTGAAATTATGTTGATATAAGCGAAGGCTATGAGCGATCAGATTTTTATAACAATATCCAGATGTGAACTGGTCAAATTGGATTTAATTTTTTGTTCATATATTTCATAAACGCATTCAGCACCTGCCACAGAACATAAAAAATTTGAGAAAAACCCTGAGCGGGAGCTTTTAAGCGCTCGTTCTTTGGTGGAACAATAAGACTATTACCTCAATCTTTATATGGGATTTGAGATTGATACCAAACATATAAATGCACAATCGGAATTATATTCTGAAAATTATTCAGAAAATGTAATATGTAAAAAATATAAATTAAATTCCATGGTTCTGATGATGCGATCCTCCTGAAATTTTGCATGAACTTTCAGTATATAAGTATCCATTCTCAAAATAAATTTCACTCGAATCGGATATTCTGTTATGGAAAAATAGAGATTCTTCTTTCAATATTCCAATTGAATTTTCTATGGTTCTCTTTACACTATAGCCACAAAATTCGCATGAAGATTCAGTATATCAATCTTTATTTACAGAAAAAATTTCACTCCAATCGGATATCTTTTTATGGAAATATGAAGTTTCTTTTTTTAAATATTCAAATTGAATTTTCTATGGTTCTGTTCACACAATGGCCACAAAATTTCGCATGAGGCTTGTTATCAGCATCTTGCATTTGGCCGTTACATTTCATCCCGATTGGTTTCGTATTTTCTGAGATATTAGGAACAAAAATTTTGGCGATATTTTATGGAACACCCTGTACTATTTGGCATGCATTCGGGACCAGAACTCATCCTGAAAATTTCAAGTCTCTTAGGACATTCCCTTCGAAAGTTATTGTGCTAACGACCGGGTGGACGGTCCCACGGACAGAATTGAATTTGACTACGAATTTGTCATCAGGGAGTTTAACCCTATAGTTTGAAACCATTTTCGGCTCGAAATTCGAACATTACAGACATTTAGGCAAAACGATATAGCACTCGTTATAAGTAGAACGAGCGCTAAAATACATAATACATAATTTTAACGAATATAATACATACTTTTTAAGAACTCTTCATTGCTCGAGAAAACGCTTTATTGAGTTTGTCAGCTTTGTGAGCACAAAAGAAGTTTATTAAATCGATACTTGTGAAATTAAAAATTAAACTGACAACTTTTATTTATAATGACATCCAGTATCAAGTTTCTGGCATATAGTCCATTCACGAAAGGTTGAGCCGTGGGTTGGTCATGGAAATTTGGCATATTCCACTGTGTATATTAAAATTTTAGGTTATGTTGTTTATTTTCTTGTCAGATTGATACGCAATGTAGTCAATATTGCATATTATGAGTTCTCTGATAACTCGCAAGCTTGTCGGACGAGGCCGGGTACATTCGGCAACGTTGAGTTTATTTCACGTTATGTCAGCAAATACTGCCAACTTCAGATAAATAAAGAAACGCCTACTATGCGCTCCACCTTTCGTGAACGGACTATAGATTTATAATACTAACTGGATGACGCACCTGTCAAAAATTTTGCAGTTTGGGTTGCACTTGAGAAGTGTCAATTTTTCAACGAAAAAATTCGAGCACAGATGGAATAGAACACAGATCATGAACAGGGAACGTCAAAATCTACGGGTTTCATCCCAAACTGCAAATGGCGGCCCTTGCCTCACTTTTTCTACGTTGACAGAAAGGAAGTTCGACGTCCAGTTAGTACATAATATAAGGCTCTAAAAAGGGGAGTATACCAGACAGCCATGCTGGGTCCAACCACAGACTCGAAAATTACAGAACAATTCGAATGAAATGAAATCTGTAATCGAATAAATGAAATCTGTAATCAAATGAGGTTTTAATCCTGTAATTTATTGTTTATGTTGGTGCATAACCCCGATAGATGGCGATGAAAATTTGCGAGTGATCTGTAATTTTCGAGTCTATGGTTGGACCCAGTCAGCCTGTCTGGCATACCTATCTTTCTAGTGCTCTAGTACATATTATAGGTCCATGGTTTCTGGTAGTTTGGTCATAGGATATGAATGAAATTTGAAAATTTATGCATTGGTATGAAATGATTTTGAGTATAACCGGAAGTACCAGAGTTTCCTGACGTTGTACAGTCTGGTTAACACATAGACATAGGGAATGGACTGAGCAATGCCTATATTCAGTTTCATAGAAAATATGACTCAAAAATGGGAAAGAGATTAAATATTTGTCTTTTTTCATGTCACCACAGGTCCGCAAAAAAGAGACAGGTAATGGCCGCGATATCTCATCCCCTCTTTTTTTGATTAGTAACACTTTCAGGCGGTTATTGCTCAGTCCATTCTTTTTGTCTATGGGTTAACAATTTTATTATTATACACAATACATCAAGACAAATATACTCATGAAGCAACAACTACTCCTTTGTGAATCTCGAATAGACACGATTTCATTCAAACTCCTAAGAGTTCATCCTATCAAGGTTCTGAGAAAGAAAACGGGTTATTCGAGTATAATTCCATCGGTTAATATCTGTAGAAACAGTAGAACGATGTACTCACCCACAATTAATCAAAACAAAACTCGAATTCTGATCAACCTCTAATAGGTACATATTCTCCAGATTTATTGCTTTAATTATTTACGGTAATTTATTGACCAATCAATTAGTAACCTAATGATAATAATATTCGATGGTTCAATGGAACATTTTTCTTCTTCTTCTTCTTCTCAGCAAAACAGCTTCCTCCTAGGCAACACCCCTAGTTGAGGTTGCTGAATGGAACATTTTTCATGAATGAAGACACTGCCGCAGTTCAAAATTAGATGGTGATAAGATAAGCGAAATGTAATGATAAGCCTCGGTTAAGCGGCTTTATTAAACTCGTTCGTGCGAGAAAAATCGACGAAACGTAACATTGGATGAGCATCTTGCTAGATGGGATTCTTTTCATTCTTCGGTTAGTTGTCAGGTGACATTCTTCTGTGTTCCACTGTTCCACACTAGGGATACTTTCAATGTTGCCAATGCATCAATTGAAACCAATTCTTGGAATTCTATATTATCTGTTTTCATTGAATAATACAATTATTTCAATGAAACTTCAGAATATCCATTTTTCGATGTTTTCAATACAGATTTGAAATGACATACGGGGTGTTACATAATATGTATGTATGTCACAACTTAAGGGGATGAATCTGATTATAATTTCAAGAAAAAAAAAAGTCTATATAAACATGGGTCCGCAAAAGCTTCGTTACGGAGCTACAGGGTGTTGAAATTACAGAAAAAAATTGTTTTTTCTTCATAACTCCGGCTGTTTTTGAGATATTCAGTCCAAATATGAAATACGAGATTTTTTCAACATTCTCCATTTTTGCACGTCCTGAATCTTAACTAGAATCCACAGAGTGTTTTCTTTCCCGGAGCCATGTCTGCTATTTCCCTCTCAATTTTTTTGCGGTAAGCCACTGATCAGCGTCAAATCAATTTCTGATATCTTCGTTCGATTTAGAAACATTTTTGGCTCCTGTAATTTTTTCGTATCTCTAACCTAACCTAACCGTTTTCGACTAAAAATTATAGAACGATTGTATGTTATTCGCTAAATAAAAAAAATAATAGAAATACTCGATAGGTATGCCCAAAATTTGCTTTTATTTTGAAAGCTCGTCATTTGAGACTCAACTTAAGCTTATTCAATATCAACATACAATAATATTTTAAACGAATACGATTAGAGATACGAAAAAATAACAGATTAAACCAATTTTTGGAGTAGACACGAAATCTTTCATTTATTCGGAAAAATAACAAGAGTCGAAAAGGTTCAAATTGAACGAAGATATGAAAAACTGATTTTACGCTGATCAGTGGCGTACCGAAAAAAATTTGAGAGGGAAAAAGGAGACATAGCTCTGGAGAAGAAAACATCCTGTAGATTCTAGTTAAGATTCAAGACGTGCAATAGTGGAGACTTGAAAATAGCTCGCATTCAAAATTTGGACTGAATATCTCAAAAACTGCAGGAGGTATGAAGAAAAAACCAATTTTTTTTTGTAAATTTCAACACCTTGTAGCTCCGCAACGTAGCTTTTACCCATGTCTATATAAACTTTTTTTCTTAAAATTACATGTAGATTCACCCCCTCATGCATTCAACATTTATTACTCCAAATATATCGTGATTCGTTCTGAGCATACAATTTTTTTGTTCGTCACATGTTTGCTTCAGAACTTTTTCTTCGTTTGACTCGATTCTGTTCATTCGCACTTCTATTGATTAATGAAAATGATAATTCTCAAATACATTCACAATACCATTTATTTCCATTGTTCAAACAATGATATTTTTATTCTATTCAAGTAGTAAAACTGTAATGTTAAATTTCGATCTTCTGTCGTTAGGTATTGAGAACTGTCTGAATTGCTTTATCAATATGTCCATTTACAGATGTAAATTGACATTATGAGAAATCCGCGATTTGTACAACTTTTTCGTCATATTGACAACATTGCGTATCAACCTGAGAAAATAAAAAACATAACCTAAAATTTTGATATACACAGTGGAATATGCCAAATTTCCATGGACTACTTTGTGATCAATAATATGCGAACGGAGTATACTAATGTGATGTTGGTTCATATTTCCTTCTACCGTGATATTACAATCACAGAAAATTATAGATGTTTCAAAACTAGAGACAAATTGAATGATTATATGTACCATAGAATATCGATGAAATCGAATAGGGAATGTTTAGATTTTGTGTCGATGTTTTAATGATCTTTCTTTTCCATATTCACCTGTGTCTGTACCTGAGCTACGGCCCATCCACCCTTTATTATACCAAATCAAAGCAGTGTTTGGTCAACACTTGTTGCGTTCCCTCGCACCTTTTATTTGAGCTGGGGTCGACAACACCATCGACATCCGTCTAGTAGGTATATCCCACGATGATATGCATCGAAATGGTCACGGTGCTTAGAGCGTTACTCATTTGTTATGTCATTAACTTATCACAGTTTCGGGCAATCTTGAATTTTTATGAAGTAGGTCATTACCGAACTTGCATTATTCAAATCTGAGTATAATCATGGGAATCCGTACCAAATCACAAGATTGGACTGACGAAATACAACGAGCATAGAATGGAAACGTATTCGATTTCAGATCAAAAAAACACATAAATAGGTCCCAAGCGTGATATCAATAGAATGAATTTGGTCCGTTCACGAAAGTTTGAGCGCATAGTAGGCGTTTGTTTATTTATCTGAAGTTGGCAGTATTTGCTGTTATAACGTAAAATAAAGTCAGCGTTGCCGAATGTACCTGGCCTCGTCCATAGATTTATAAAAGTACTAGCTACCCGCCCCGGCTTCGCACGGACATCACATTAGAAACCTCAAAAATAACAGTACTTATCCACTATTTAATGGATGTTATTATACATATAAACCTTCCTCTTGAATCACACTATCTATTAAAAAAACGTATCAAAATCCGTTGCGTAGTTTCAAATATTTAAGCATACAAAGGGACATAGGGACAGAGAAAGCGACTTTGTTTTATACTATGTAGTTTATAAAAGAATGGACAGTGCGTCAGGTGACTTTCACACTAAGTTTTGTGCCCCCAACATAAGAGAGAGAGAGAGAGAGAGACAGAGAGAGAGAGAGAGAGAGAGAGAGAGAGAGAGATATTGTGACGGATGGAGTAATATTAGTGTAGAGCATAGACTAAACTAAACTAATATCACTCCATCCTTCACTCTCTTGATGTTGGAAAAATCACAGAACATAAAAATATCTAATGCGTAGATATCTACGATCCAATGTTTTTATATGTTCTGTGCTTCGCACTAATATATCCTTGCCTGAAGTCAATATTCTCTCTCACACGTCCTGTACATTCTATGGCCTCGTCCGACGAGCTTGCGAGTTATCAGAGAACTCTATAACCTATTGACAACATTGCGAACCAATCTGACAAGAAAATAAACAACATAACCTAAAATTTCAATATACACAGTGAAATATGCCAAATTTCCATGGACAACCGACGGCTCAAACTTTCGTGACCGGACTATACAAGACAAATGTTTGTTTTTGTTTTGAAATTTTTAGGGGTACTGAAAAGGGATAAATATGATATCTTCATAAACTGAGATCAATATAGTAATAAAAAGCATCCACTTATGGTTATTAGCAGCGGTATATCATGTAGCTAATTATCGGTTTACAGAATAAAAGAAACATAATTATTTTAATACCTACTATCCATAATAAACTCATGCTACTCTGGAATGTTGTTTTTCGTAAACAATAGGGATGTTGACTCATGTTACGAATTCATATAAATTGAGGTTTTCCTCATAGAAGGAAATTTTTGCAATCCTAAAAAACCATTTTAGTGATCTTAATATTCTCGTTGAATTAAATAAAGCTGATTTAAATTATGTTATTTATTATCAACTATCACGTGACTGCGAACGCCAATCAGAGGTAATCCGTATAGTGACGTCAAACTATTCGTATTGTCATTGCAAATTCGAATGTTCGGTGCTCAGATCAACAAAATACATTCATAGGCCGGGTTCCACAAAACTCCAATCACCTTGATTATTGAAATGTCATCATTTCTCTGCAATTTTCAGTTCATTTTTGACATAAACCATCGACTTACTTCAATATAAACGATTTGATTGCCAATCAAGCTTTGTGAAACCCACGGTTCTGTGACTTGAACCATAGTAAATATTTAATATATCATATCTATGATTCGAACTTACGAAGTTGAAAGCTGAACAGAATACCTAGTTCGTTACAAGAACGATAATCTACAATTTTCTTTATAATGGAGATAGGATTCATCAAGGGTAATAGTAGTAACTTAACGAAGATTGATTCCCTGATGGTCGCAAGTTTCTTCGCTGAAAACAAAGATTTTTGTGCAGTGGACCTTAAAAACGTAGAATTGTCTCTGTAAGTAGCAAACTTTTTACTCATATTTATTATTATAAATAAAAGAAACACCTCATTCAGCTTATATAGACCGACATATTCATTTTGAAGGCTTAAATTGAACTTTTCCACAAGGAATCAAGCAAAATCAGTTCGATTTGACAGAAGTCGAAGTATGTTTCACAGAACATAAAATATAATGTTTACCATAGACAAACTGACAAACCAAAAATTTAGTTAGTCTATGATGTCTACCGACTATTGACGTAATCATCATAACGTGGCGTTTCCGCGGGAAAATCAATTCTCTTTTCTTCAACGTATTTTTTATTGGCAAATACTATATTTTTAAGAAAAAAGTAATATTTTCGTGTTTGTATATGGTTTATCTACAAAATGAAATGAATTCCAAAAAATAGTCAACATCCCTATTGTGTTTTTTATGTCTTGCAAATAATACAGTACTACGGATTTTTTCTGAAGTAAATGAACTTCAATATCACTGCAAAGCATATTAAAATGTAGAATCACGATAGCCAGAGGACTCTCTATTCAATTCACCGCGTGAGAAAAAAGGCCCAATCAAATAATCACCAATTATTCCAATTCATACATCAATACAAGAGAATGTGTATCGAAAATATTCTTGAAAAACAAATTTTCTTAAAATTTTAACACAATGTATCTCAGAAACAATGCGTCAGGGAACCATAGTCCATAGGAACTTTATGGCATAAAATCCTCCGAGTATTAATTTAATATTAATATCAATATTAATTACCCGAATTTACCGTACCTTATTCTTACACACCCTGTATAATAAATTAATTCAACTTCTGTTTTTCGAATATGATACCCATTTGACATCTAAATAACAGTGAAAATATCAATTTTTAATGCTGAATCCTGTTATTATTGATAAAAAATCACTTCGAGTTACTTTAAGATTAGTACTGGAATGAATGATCGATCTGAATATTCTTAATTTGATTGGTTCATTCAATTGTAAACTTTATCCTCGATTTTATCACTTCTTAGGGAATGTCCTAGAAAAAAATAAATTCCAACGCTTCGTTCGAATGTAAGGTAGGGTCGAAGTTACAGGTAAGTATGCCCCCCTCATGCGTTCGTCCATTTTACCTGTTGACTGTCTAACAACAAGGGTTGCTTGGATCCACAGGTGCCACGAGTCGGTGAATCACCTAATAATATACAGACGGTTTCAGGAGTTTCGGAATGTCTGTGATGACCCTTCTGGGAAAGACGAATTACTGACGTAATAGCAAAAGATCGTTAATTTACCAATAGTCAAAATTTGTTTGATTCCACTTCTATGACATTAATTTCATGAACCATAGAATTCGACCGAGACAAATAATTTAAATGATACTCACAGAATCCCATATTAACTTTTGAAACATTTTAAGTCGTTCAAAATAAAACCATGAAATCTTAGCTTATTGATAACACCCAAATTGATTCCAAGGTATTATCGATTCAAAGATACTCTTTGCCACATTTATTATTCCTTACATCATTCGTAAACCCTTACGGGCTTATCAAACAATTAACATTATGGTTTGGCCACCCCTAACAATAAACAATGAAGCAAGTCATAGAAAAACCACAAATCAAATTCTCAAATACCGCTTGAAGCATTTTTATGTGAATCGAATGGTTCTCAATGTAAGTAACAAGAGCCGCATTGTAATTTGTCATACACAGTATCCATCATTATAATATCCATGATGTCATTCTGGCCAAGAGCAATTCACCGCCTTTGACTCATTTGACTTGAATACTTTGTACTTGAATTATTAAACAACAGCACTTGATGAACCAAACTATGGAAAACAGGACCGGGGTAAAAGCGTAAAATTAGTTTTCAAATGAAATTAGAGATGAGCATCGCATGTCAATTCACGATCACAGATTGCGGACAACTGTCATGAGATCAATTAAATACTTTATCAATCCGATTTATTTCCAAGGAATTAATGCTTTTTTATTAACACAGTTTCACAGAAAAGTGGTTTATCATTAGAGTCGGCAACTAAAATAGAATAACGATTAGAAATAATGAAATATGATGTCAAAATCAGAGGGTTGACCACAGATTGCAAATGAATTTTGTGACCATAGAATTTGTAATTCAAACATTTGAAGGTTATATTAAATCCATTGGATTCTTAAGAAAGGAATGTTTTTATATATTAACAACTTGCAATAACGTTATACACAGAAATAATAAATGTGAAACTGGTGAAACGAGTGCAAATATTCAGTACATAGGATTCCTGGAAATATTCTGCATATTTACGAGCTTGTCTGCGATATCATGAGAGGAAAGAATAACAAACGATGTACGAAACCAGTTTTTTTCATGTTATGTTGTTGACAAGTAGGTATCTAACCTCAGGCGTCTAGATATATTTTCAACGAACGAGATTTACGGAATACTCTCTCAGATTAGTACTTTTTTGCTAAATTGATATCGATGAAAGTTACACAAGTTTTCGTTGAGTTTAAGGCGACTTGGAAGTTAGTGTAACATCACAGATGGTCACACTGGAAGTTAATAAAGGAATTCGATCAGATTGAATATCAAACTTTCTATACCGTTTGTTTCGCTTCTTTAGTATTCAACATCAACAATCGTCGCGGTTAATTGTTGCAACAAGAGTGTTCATACGTCACGACGTATCACATGTTAGTAAAATCGCCTCTATCTCGACTAAAAAAAATCTCGAACATCCCAATTATCCCAACATCGTCTAGAAGACATCGTAAAAGACAAACCGTTCTAAAAATAATCTACCTACCTTCGTCAAGAAGACGTTCAACATGTATAAACACATTCGGAAAAGCGGCCAGTTGTTTTCTGTCTTTCAATAACTGTGCCAAGTAGTCCGCTATACTTTGCGTAGAAGCCGTCGTATTATCGCACATTATGTCGGATTTTTCTTAACCGAATACGCCCGTTTTGAACTGATTTTCAAATGTCGAATTCACAAAATTTGCAGCGCGGACTTACTCAACACACCGCCGAATAAAACTGAAGTATTTGAAGCGACGAAGTCGGACCCCCATGTTGTTACGATTTACGCGCATGCTTCGCGTGAAAGCCGACTCTGCGCACTCGGTCCTATTTGCCTTATATGGACACCGTTGGAATGCTGGGTGAATTTCATCCTTCCTTCTGTTTTCTTCATTAAAACGTATGGTAATTGGGTCTTTAGATGAGACCCGCATATGGGTCCTTCTGCTATCGATACCAATTGAACTTAACCCCCTGTTTGGCGAATTAAGTCAACATAAGGGACACGTGCTTAAGTTTAGGGTGTGGATTTTAGGATGTTGTGAAACACGGGTACCGTTCGTTTAGAAACTACGATTTGGGTTTTCAAAAATGGGCATAATTGAATAATAATATCACGTGGGATGGTTAGAAAAGTTGACCACATTTCTCCCACACGATTTATTTGTATTTTTAACGAGTTTATACTTATTGTGATTAGGTTTCGTTACATTCGTATCGTGTAGGACCATATGACAATATTTTCATCTTTTAAAGCATTTAATTGTGTGTTTAAGTGAAGAAATCGATTAAAACAAAGTTTGGCTAAGCTAAAAAATGGTTTTAGATAAAATCCAAACAATTTCGAGAGGAAATTGCATCAGCAATAGTCATTCTTCTACACGTATTTTTCGAATTCAAATATTCTCAAGAAATAAGAACGCTAAACAAAGATTAATTAGATCAGAAAATAGATAACACTAGCAAATCGATTAAATAGGATCATAAAATGAATAGAAATCCATCAAAATAATACAAGATGGGCTAGAGAAACTCACTAAATTATAAATTCAATAAAACATAAACTTATGAAGATATCTATTCAATTATTTTTCCTTAATTAAATACAACATAAGAAGAATATGCTAAGACAGTTTTGAAGATGGTATCTGCCAAATGGTGACCATTACACAGTGTTTCATTAGAAGTTTTCAAGGAAAGAATTTAAGATTTTGTATTTTTGTATTAGTTTTCTCATGAACTCAAATTGTAGAATATTTTCAAGCGGAAGCTATTTCTACCGAAAACGAATGTACACTCAGGGCCGGAGCTAAAGATGAATTTAAGGTAGGGCAATGGATTTAACGGATAGGGCAGAAGTAAAAAAAATTTACTCGATGTGAATTATTACTATTTTTTAAGGTAGGGCATTGGAAATTAAAGGTAGGGCATTGCCCCATTTTGCCCCCCCCCTAGCTACGGCCCTGTAGTACACTTCGTTATTTCAAATGAAACACCCTGTATATTTTTGCATATTTGAATTCTTCGTTCTATTCCGCAATGATTTCATGCATGTTGTAAGCAACCACTTCAAGCGGTTTTTGAGTTATATCCTGATTACCAAATTTTTTGAAAGAAAGATTGTCACAAAGAGTTTACATTTTTGAAATCCATTACTTAACATTTTTTTTTTCGCAACAGTGGAACAGAAAACTAATACTGTATAAATTATGAGGAAATATTATACAGGGTGCCTGAAACAGAGCTTCAAAGTGAGCATCAATAAAACTATAAAATCTCATTTTTTTCAAATGGTAACCAAATAATTTTGTAATTCCGATCGGTTGCAACGAATTTGATTGAGCGAAACCTGTCTTTAGTCCTGAAATTATAATTTGATTCAATAACGCCAAAACTACTGATTTTAAAGACATGACATGTTTGGACACTTGAACTGGTTTTTGACGAGCAATCGATCGGAATTGAAAAATTATATGGTTAACTTTTGAAAAAAAATAGGTTTCATAGTTTTATTGAGGCTCACTTTGAATCTCTGTTTCAGTTTCAGGCACTCTGTATAATAGACGTAGGAATAAAATGATGTACAAATGCCTTTTTAATTGGTGAAAGTTATTTGCAGTCAGTAATAAAAAGTTTCACCAATAAAAAGGCATTTGTACATCATCTTATTCCTATCTCTATATAATGGTGGACCCTACTGAGTTCAGAGATACTCTGTATAATATTTCCTTATAATTTATAAAGAAGCAGTATCAGTGTACTTTCTTTTGTTCCAGTGTTGCAAAAAAAATTACCATTGTGGATTTTGAATACATATAAACACTAATTTGTGTTCAAAAACCGCTTGAAGTGGTTGCGCACATCATATGCATAAATATACAGGGAGTTACATTCGAAATTAAATACATTTCTAGGTACTTCCACGAATGCTGGACAGAATTGTCCAACTTTTCCGAAATCAACTAACGCAGTGTATTGACAATAATAAACACTATTTGCCAGATACCATCTTAAAAACTGTGTAAACATAAACTTTAAATGTTGTACTTAAGGGCCGAATTCATAGTCGTCCCTCAAGCTGAGGGTCCGAGTGCTACTCCGATAAGGGCCACTCAGCACTCACCCTTAGCGCCTTTTCATAAAGCGTACTCCGAGTATACTTACGTGAGTGAAGGTCTTGTTGAAAAATAGACTTGGCAACGCCGATAAATGACGAATATGGTCGAATATTTGTTTGGTCCTCGTGAATGTTTGACAGGTGGGGGTACAACAACCTCACTTTTCCTATGTAAATATAACAAAACCACGAGAGATTTTGGTATTTCCCAAGTGTTTGAGTTGATTTATTTGATCTTTGGACTGAAGAATCGTGAAAATGGACCTTTCAAATTATTTATTCAGTTCTGATCATATTCATCGAGGACCATATGTAGAAAAATATCAGTTTTGGGAATTTACCCTTGTCAACTGTAAAAGGAAGATATTTATCCATCTTACCTGGCTCATTTCAAAGATAAAATGTATCCTGATATTACCAATTATTAAGTGGGAACAATGAATGCTGCTGCATCAAGTCAAATGATATTTATTATATTTATTCTTCAATATATCGAAATGAAAAATATGATGTGTTTATAGAAAGGAAAGCTCTTGAAATCCATAATGGATTTCTTAAAAATATGACTACGAAAATGAATAATTGAATTCCACTTATTCACAACGTAAAAAAAACTTCATTATCTATTGTGACATGATAATTAATTTAATAATAAAAAGTGAGAAATGAGTAGGTATGTTTATGCTATTTTCTCCAAAATAGTGAAGATATCCATTATACGTTAGCTTTTACTCGTTTCATATAAAAACAAAAGATATACTGCAAATTGAAAGAAGTCCAGATAAGTTTTAGTTGAGTGATATCATTTCAGGGATATATGTATTTATTAAAACTTGTGGTATCACAACAATTTTGTCAGTTGACGAGTAAATGAAGATTACTCGTCTTTTCTCTAACAGATGAATTAGAAGGTACATCCAATAAAATTTTATATTTCCTTCTCATAAGTCCAAATATTAGGTTTGACACTGGCTAATCTCTTTGTCTTCACAGTTTTGTTTTGAGCGTACTCAACATCTCAACTGCTTCCTCTGGTGCAATAAACTGGTGGTCAAGTAATGAAATATTATTGTATCATAACCACCATCCTATCAAATGGTAACCTGTAAAAGATTTTCAATGTTTTATTCACCTGAATAAAAATGTCTGGAGCATACTTCACCATACCTTGTTAATAAGAACTTCTCGTCCAATGATAATTTTTTTCCTTTCCATATATTCAAGAATAAATATCATTCCATTCATTGTACCAGCACTCATATTTTCTACTAAATGATGGATAATAATATCAGGATACATTTTATCTTCGGAATAAGCCATATTAGATAGATAAATCTTCTGCAGTTGATAAGGGTGAATGCCAAAAACCCATATTTATCGTCCTCGATGAATATGATCTGAACATAATAAATAATTTGATAGGCCCATTCTTCAGTTTAAAGAACAAATAAATCAACTCAAACACTTGAGAAACACCAAAATCTCTCGTGAGTTTGTTATATTTACATAGGAAAAGTGAGGTTATTGTACCCCCAAAGTCAAACGTGTACGAAGTAACGAAACACGCATGCCCATAGGTGCCCGGGAATTTTAAATATTCAAAGTTAAAGAGGGGTATTCACAAAAACATCATTGTTCCAACTTATAATGGATTATCTTTCTGTTATTTCCTAAAGGATGTATTCCTAGGAGATGAAACCTCATATTGAAGGGTAATAGGTATATGAATTTACATTTTGCATTTACTTATTTGGGCATTTCACTTCAGCAGATATAATTATATGTGTGTTCAGTTGAGAAAAAGTAGTGAATTGCTAGAGGATTCTCCATATCTTGAATGCAGCTTTTTCGTATACGGTTGTTCACGACTCTGATTTTCACTGTCAGATTCGAAAATATGATCAAAATCCTACATTTTATAACGAAACTTCAATATTCATTACACTTTTCGCTACGATGTGAACAAAATTTAACCAAAAAATATCCGGAACGGCAGAAGAGAACCTGTCAAAATGACCGAAAACTCATCTCAAGGGTTCTATCGCCGTCCCTCAAGTTGAGTCTGGAAAAACTCACACTCCACTCACTGAGTATGATTTATGAAACAGAAACAGCTACTCACACTCGATCTCAGACTCACACTCGCCCTCAAGGGTGAACTATGAATTCGGCCGTAAGGTTATTAAAGACAGCGACTAATGGTCAAGATATTTCGCTCCGCTCACGCGTTAATAGTTCAAGACCATTAGTCGCTAGATTAATAATCGAGTTGATTACAAGATTTTTTCGACGATCTCAATATGAATTGTGTATGAATTCTTGATTGAAATATATTCTCATTTTGCACAAGACTTACATTTGACAAAATAAAATTTCTATGTATCTATGTTTCAGTAGAGTTTTGACATTTCTCTTAGTGCTTTTGAATACTTTGTGAACGGTTGATATGAGGATTGCACATTGAAATAGCATAAATTGAGTATTAAAATGAGTAATTAATGATCAATTTTCTAGATATTATAAAATCACTTTTTATTTTTAGATCGAAGGAATAGTTATTTAATCAACTAGAACTAGGTTATTGAAGACAGCGACTAATGGTCAAGATATTTTAATGCGTGAGCAGAGCGAACGCGTTAATAGTTCGAAACCATTTCGCTCGATTAATAACCGAGTTGATTACAAGATTTTTCCGACGATTTCAATATGATTTGTGTATGAATACTTGACTGAAATACATTCCCATCCTGCACAAGACTTATATTTGACATAATGAAATTTCTATGTGTCTATGTTCCAGTAAAGTTTTAACATTTCTCGTAGTGCTTCCGAATAATTCGTGAACGGTTGCCATGAGGATTGCACATTGAAATAGCCAAAAAATTGAGCATTAAAATGGGTCATTAATGATCAATTTTGTACACATTAAAATCATCTTGTTTTGAGAACGATCGAAAATAATTAAATCCATACTTGCATAAGGTTTTGTTGAGTTTAATTTCTAAAACAGCAAGTCCAATAGTCTGAATAAAACTTTGTTTTGTTCCACATGAAAGTCCGAATAATTTATTGTTCCCTCATTTTCGACAATATAACCATATCATCATCAATTAAAATTTAATAACCCTGTTTTCAACTGGCCAGTTTCCAAAATTGGTCCCTTGGACTAAACAACCCACCAACTAAGAACATGAAAACAGGCAGAAAAGATCTCTGCCATATTTCTCAATACGGCAACAAGAAAAAGAAACGACATTGATCCCAGCCCACTGATCGACCGTAATCTAGCTTTGTGTTCCATCAAGTGGGCGCCGTTTTCACTTTTTTAATAAGTTGCCGACCTGCTGTTTACGCCTTTACACCGTGGACAAACCTTAAGGTCCTCAGTGAACCAACCACAGAGCAAAATTTAATTCGTACAGTGAACAAAACAGAAATCCGAAAAACTACGACATTCTATGACTGGAAGTCATAGAAAAAAATGAAAATACGGTGAATTCACAGATGTGTCGAACTTGTATAAAGTAGTGAATGGAAATAATGAATGGTTGATCCTTGAATTCGAATGCATTAATGGTTGTGGGAGTTGAATTTACATGAACATAAAACGAAAGAAAATCATAGTAGGCGTTGGGGTCCTCACGCCGATCAGTGCTAAACTTGGAAATATCAAATGCACTTTTGATATACATATATTACTGACTTTTAACACGAGTCTATTTGAATGTAGGCGTAAAATAAAATTGAATGAATGCGACCAGCAAATGTATAAAAAAACACCTGTTTTAGCAGTATGGTTCCCTTTGAACTTTGAAGGTACCTAATAATAATGTAGGTACGGTTGTTTCTTCCGAAAATTGATGAGTAATACGAAGCTACTCAGAATTTTGTGAGTTACGAAAGAATGAAGCTGATAAATTCAAGAAAGTCCTGAGCAGGTACTTTTGAGCTCTCGTTCATTGGTGGAGCTATAAGGCTATTACCTCAAAACTTTGTATAGGACTTCAAATTGATACTGAATATATGAATGCAAAATCTCAGCACGATTGGAATAATATTCTGGAAATTATTCAAAAACTAAAATATGTAAAGGCTTGACAATTCAAAAAATTAAATTCTATGGTTCTGACGATGTGATCTTGAAATTTTGTGTGAACTTTGAGTTACGTCGCTCAAGAACAGCCGAGAACATTGCTGCTATAGCCGAGAGTGTTGGAGAAAACCCAGGTTTGTCCATTCGTTATCGTTCTTTGGAATTAGGCATTCCACAAACGTTATTACACCGTATTTTCATAAAGATTTGGGTCTTGATGCTTATAAAGTTCAGTTAACACAAGAATTCAAGCCGTCCGATCATCAACAACATCGTGTCTTTGCTGATTGGGTCGTTGAAATGCATGAAATGATCCGAAATTGTATCGAAAAATCATCTTGAGTTATGAGGTCCATTTCCACCTCGGTGGCTTCGTCAACAAGCAAAATTGTCGCATTTAGGAAAACCCAAGAGTTATTGTTGAAAAGCCTCTCTATCCTCAACGTGTGACTGTTTGGTGCGGTTTATGGTTCAGAGGAGTCATTGGACCTTACATTTTCGAAAATGATTTTCGAGAGATGATTAATGATTTTTTTATGGCCGAAATTGGATAGTATTGATGTGGACAATGTTTACTTCCAACAAGACGGTGCTACGTGCTACACAAGCAACGAAACCATTAATATTTTGCGTGAAAAGTTTCCGGACCGTGTAATCTCTCGAAGAGGTGACCACAATTGGCCAGCGAGATCTTGTGATTTAACACCTTCCGACTTCTTCCTTTGGGTCAACGTGAAAGATAAGGTTTACGCCAATTAATAGCCCAGCGCCGATTCAAGACCTCGAAGATGGAATTCGTGAAGCTGACGAGGACATAGGGCAGCCACTTTGCGATTTGGTTATGGAAAATTTCATTAGAAGGATATTTTTTATGCTCCTGTAAGCGTGGTCGTGGTGGTCATTCGAATGATGTTATTTTCCACTATTAACGGCATACCTTCTTCTCTATGATGAAATAAACATCCGATCATTTATATTGAAAAATGGCATGTTTCTTCGAATATCAAAATAACACCTCTTATTGGAAAACCTAGGCAGACATTTTGCTTCTGAATGCCAACACTCAGGTGTGCAAGCCAAAATTGTCTTTGCCAAACTGGCATTGCCAACAGCCAATCGCGGGATAGTGTAAGTATAGAGTAAGAAGTAAACTTCTTACTCTGAGGTGTGGACGCATCTTATAGGGGCACAATGGAGCTTGAGGTCGCAGTAAACTGTAACCCATTTCATAACTATAATATACCTACTATTTTTGCCGACTGCTGCCATAAGAACGCATTCGAAAACTGCCCTAATGATCCAGTCTTAGAACGAATTTGATTCGTTGAGAGTTTTCGATAAATTGAAAAGACTTTTGCTATAATGAAATCGATATTCTGAATGTGGGTGATTCAAGTGGGTACAAAGAATCCAGTAAACAAAACGAAAGTATAAAAGAAGAAGGGAACATACTTTTCAACTTTGTAGGAAGTCAATGATTTTATGACGTCACGAGTGGGCGCTTGTCTGTCCAAAAAATCAGCCTACAGAAGCGGTCTCCTGTGTTTTCTTATATTATTATACACCTTTCCTAGCAACGCGTTGGTTGTTTGTTGAACGATCTTTTGCATGGTAACCCTATATAGAAACTTACATCATATAACTTGATGGCTCTGTGAAAACGCTATTAGAAAATTACTTTTATATTTTTTAATTAATATTGGGTTGTCAATCCATGAAATATTGTATGGAAAAGCTGAATCATCCATTCAAAACCTACGCAGTGTCGCCTTAGAAAGATGATCAGTTCGTATATGCCAAAAAGTATTTGAATTTTGATCAGAAACTTTTGCAAGAATTATTTGTTTTTCTTTGTCCACAACATGCTGGAATATTCAAACCAATTATGCGATCAAACACATCATTACAATTGAAATTGATTTCTATATCACGAAATAAGCATTTTCTACATCAACTCTTCTGTTTATTGGATAGATATTTTCATACGTCCTATGACATATCAAATGGAGATTCAAATTTGGTGATGCAGCAGTTATCTATAATATACTATATTATTTAATAAAGGGTTTTCCTAAGATGTAATTATTAAAATTCACTATAAAAATTGTGAAAATTTGGCAGAGACGGTTCGTAAAACTCGAACATTTTTGGATCGTCGTGAAGCACCTTGTCGGGCCGCAATAAAGAAAGGAAGTTAGTGACGTGAAGAATAAAACCCGTGCACGTCGCTAAAGAACAACCGAGAATATTGCTACTGTAGCCGAAAGTGGAGCAACAGTTACGGTGAATGGATTGCGCTATCCAGAGATGACAATGATTTTTTATGGCCGAAATTGGATAGTATTGATCTGGACAACATTTACTTTCAACAAGACGGCGCTACGTACCTACTAGTGATGTAACGAATGTCATATTTTATACATTCGCGAATGCGAATACGAATGCAAATGTCTGCTTCTGACATTCGCGAATGCAAATGCGAATGTAGAAGTGTTCAATAAGATGAATAATTGTTATTTTTTGAGAAAGAAGTATGTATTATGTTGGAGAGTTTATACATTTCTTGTTTGTTTAGATTATACAGTGTGTTTGGTCATGAGTTAGCGATAATTCAAGATCATCAAATATACCTAATATTATAGACAAAAACATCCAAACTTGAAAGTTTACCCCCTTAGTTTTGGACTTTAAATTTACTTTTTTATTTTCGTTGACCCTTCCAAATAATACCGATTTCTTTGGTCATAAAAGTCCTACAGATGTGAAAAAATGGTTTTTGAAAGATGATACTACCACTTTTCATTGAAGTATAACAATATAAAAACATTCAACATGAAAAATTCTTTAAAAAAGTTCGTAGTGAAAATATTGTACTGATTTTCTCAGTAAATCCGCAATAGTACAAGAACTAGCATATTGAAGTATAATTTTTTTTCAAAGATTTAACACGCAAGGATATTAGCTACAAAACAACACTCACATCATTTCTGTAAGTTACATAATTTGAGAAATATTGCTGTTCGAACATGACCCTTATCAAATTTGATAAAATAAAAAAACCTCAGTACTTACTGTACTTTCGTTAATTTTCAATGATAAAACAAACTAATTAATCATAAAAATTGCTCAAAATGGCCGCCTCTGCTCTGTAGACAGGCAGTGGCCTTCATGACGACCTGTCTTGTGTCTTTTGCTCTCAAATTAGGTAACTTACAGATATGATGTGGGTGTTGTTTTGTAGCTAATAACCTTGCGTGTTAAATCATTGAAAAAAAAACTATACTTCAATGTGCTAGTTTTTGTACTATGGCGGATTTACTGGGAAAATCAGTACATATTTTCACTATCAACTTTATTAAAGAATTTTTTAATGGCGATTTCAAGTTGAATGTTTTCATATTGTTATACTTCAATGAAAGGTGGTAGTATCATCTTTAAAAAAAAATTTTTTGACATCTATAGGACCTTTATGTCCAAAGAAATCGATATTATTTGGAAGGGTCAACGAAAATAAAAAAGTAAATTTTAAATGGGGGCTACTCCAAATCTATTATCTAAGGGAGTAAACTTCCAAGTTTCGGTATTTTTGTCGATAATATACTCGTAAGATATATTTGATGCCCTTAAATTATCGCTAACTCATGACCAAACACACTGAATTTATAATTTAATGTAGAAGAATATAGTTTTTGATTATTTATCATATTTTTGAGTTTTATTCAAGATGATGATTATTTAAACATTTAAAAGTTATATAAAGAAATACTTATAAAAGTTTCATAGATTTGTTTTTGTTAGTTCCAATTGCACTCAATTTTTGTGTTGTAAGTTTATTCTGATATTCATATTCGCAAAACATTCGCAAATTTTGCGGATGCGAATGCAAATACGAATATTCAAAAATATGCGAATATATGCGAATGCGAATATTCGTTACAACTCTAGTACCTACTACACAAGCCACGAAACCATTGATGTTTTGCGGGAAAAATTTCCGGGCCGTGTTATCTCTCGAAGAGGTGATCACAATTGGTCACCGAGATCTTGTGATTTAACACCTTGCGACTTCTTCCTTTGGACCACGTGAGAGAGAAGGTCTACGGCAATAGCCCAGCCTCGATTCAAGACCTGAAAGATGGAATTCGTGAGGCTATCGAGGACATAGGGCAGCCACTTTGCAATTTGATTATGGAAAATTTCGTTAAAAGGATATGGTCCTGTAAGCGTGGTCGTGGTGGTCATTTGCCTGATGTTATTTTCCACTATCAAAGGCATAGCTTTTTCTTTATAATGAAATAAACATCCGATCATTTATATTGAAAAATGGCATTTTTCTTTGAATATCAAAATAACACCTCTCATTGGAAAACCCTTTATTTCTACGATCACTTCCGACAAAATCACATAATTATATGTAAATACAGTTGAAATTTGTGCTTGGTACGAAAACATGAATCGAATGAATTTATATTTTATGATCACTGTAATAAGCATAGAGATAGGATAGTATAGAGTTGCCATCATTGAAATAAGCGTGGTATCAGATGCGCCATATTACTACCACTCAACAAATTTGACAATCGTTGTTAACTTGTGATTTTTTCTGCTTTATAATATACAATTAAATGTTATCGTGCACTGTCAGGCATTTTTCAAGCAGAGAAGAGACAGATAAGAAGAAAATTAGATAAAAAAAACATATCACAGGTAGGGATGAGTACTGAACAGATCCGCATTCGAAATTTTTGCTAGTCTGTCTCGATAATTTGATATATTTTTATATGTGTATATTATCGCCTGAAGAAAAATTGTTTATTTGATATACAATTGACCTTATTTAAACAAGATTCCTAGAGACCCAAACGTCGTATTTTTTTGGTGAAACTGGTAAACAGAAAAAATTGGCAACTTAATTCAACCCTGAACTTTTCGCCATATTGGTCCCCGACTTAGCTCCGCCCAGTGGTACTATTTTTTTTACTCAATTCCAATTGTATGTCGTAGCGTCTCTTCTCTATTATATCTCGATGGTAATAAGTAATAAGCAATGAATCAATTTACGTTGTTTCATCCATAGAATGAAAAAGTTCTTTACAGACAGTCCCCGTAAAATATTGAAGCAGGTCGAACTCACGTAGGCAGGTACCTGAGATCCTTACCATAACTGCCCGGTTGACTCACGTTCTAGTTTAAGTCCTATAAAAGGAAATTGTTGGATTGCTCGCACCGTAACCTGTTAGTTTTCTTTTCATCAATATGGTTGGAAGACGGAAACGTATGTAGCTTCGGATATCAACGTATTTATATGGAGATCGATGGTTTCGATCAAGTGCTTTTGCTTCTAGGAAGACTTGACGTTTTTATTTCTCCAAAAGTATTTACCATTCGAATAAGAAGTCGATAACAAGCAAGAGCTAAATCAATGGTTATGTTGAATTCATACTGAAAATTAATTACGCTTGTGGGGATTTAAAGAATCAGTTGTGGTCAATGTTGACCGTCTTAATGTGTCCTTATGCCACCTCAGGCCCAGCACGGCTAATGCTCTTTTTCTCGTCCGGGATCGAACTTGGAAACTTTCGAATACTAGTCCGCCACTCTAACACAGCACTGCTCGACTGTATTTATAACTCCGTAGAATTATTAGTTTTTCCATATAGAGGGTGTATCCTGTTGAACTGTACATACTTCACACAGAGATAGAGGACACTTTGCTGGTTTCAAAAAGACCCCACATGAAAGGTCTCAAACGGTTCGTTTGAATTATACAGGGTGATTTCCAGTTTCGGGTCATATTTTCAAAATGCTCTATTTGACGAACGAATAATCACAAATTCATCAAATTTGGTACGTAGGAGGACTATATCAATCTCCATACAGCTGAGATAACAGATTATCAGTTTCCAGGACCGGACTCTATTTTTCTGATGTTATCGGAATTTATGAAAAAAAAACACCCTGTAGATGAAAAAGTCAATAAACCTGTCATGACAGTTCAAATTTCACTTAATACTCTTCAATAAAGAGTAATAAAAATAATAAAATCACTTGACACACCTACAGATTCAGAGAAAAAAAATTGAATATGGGTACTCAGAGATAATTTTTTTTTGTACGGCCTAATTCACAAAAAAAAATACCCAAATGTATCAAAAGTTGAATATTAATGGTTAAGATCTTCTACGCATTCAAGTATTCCAATATTCAGGGACGGACTCCCATTTCAGATTGGGTTTATCAATAGATGATAGGTCGAAAAATTCGCCCTGAATATGGAACACCCCAAAAAACTGTTACGGGAGACAGAACAACATTAAATGACCTACAAGAAATTTTCATGAAATCACGAGACACAAATGGATTTAAAAAAATTGAATAATCGTACTCAAAGATAATTTTTTGGGCGGCTGAAGTTTAGTAGGAGAACTATACCGAAATCCAGGGAATACTTTCATGGGGAGTGGATATAAACTGATAATATTCGACTTTTCATGCATTTCGGTATAGTTCTTCTACTAAACTTCAGCCGCCCAAAAAAATTATCTCTGAGTACGATTATTCAATTTTTTTTAATCTATTTGTGTCTCGCGATTTCATGAAAATTTCTTGTAGGTTATTCAATGTTGTTCCGTCTCCCGTAACAGTTTTTTGGGGTGTTCCATATTCAGGGCGAATCTTTCGACCTATCATCTATTGATAAACCCAATCTGAAATGGGAGTCCGTCCCTGAATATTGGAATACTTGAATGCGTAGAAGATCTTAACTATTAATATTCAACTTTTGATACATTTGGGTATGTTTTTGTTGTGAATTAGGCCGTACAAAAAAAAATTATCTCCGAGTACCCATATTCAATTTTTTTTTCTCTGAATCTGTAGGTGTGTCACGTGATTTTATTACTCTTTATTGAAGAGTATTTAGTGAAATTTGAACTGCCATGACAGGTTTATTGACTTTTTCATCTACAGGGTGATTTCCTTTATAAATTCCGATAATATCAGAAAAATAGAGTCCGGTCCTGGAAACTGTCGAAAATTACCTGAATATTGGAATATTTGAATATCGAGAGGATTTAAACTGATAATATTCTCCTGTCTTCAACTTTTGATACATTTGGGTATGGTTTTCCATGTGAATTAGGCCGTCCAAAAAATTTATCTCCGAGTACGTATATTCAATATTTTTTTTCTCTAAATTTGTAGGTGTGCCACGTGATTTTATTAATCTTCATTGAAGAGTTTTCAGTGTAGTTTGAACTGTCATGACAGGTTTATTGACTTTTTCATCTACATCAGGGTGTTTTTTTCCATAAATTCCGATAATATCAGAAAAATAGAGTTCGGTCCTGGAAACTGATAATCTGTTAACTCAGCTGTATGAAGATTGATATAGTCCTCCTACGTACCAAATTTGATGAATTTGTGATTATTCGTTCGTCCAATAAAGCATTTTGAAAATATGACCCAAAACTGGAAATCACCCTGTATAATTCAAACGAATCGTTTGAGACCTTTCATGTGGGGTCTTTTTGAAACCAGCAAAGTGTCCTCTATCTCTGTGCGAAGTATGTACAGTTCAACAGGATTCACCATGTATATTGTTACACATTACAAATCGGCCCAAATTAAAAGGTTTTCCAATAAGAGGTGTTATTTTGATATTCAAAGAAAAATGCCATTTTTCAATATAAATGATCGGATGTTTATTTCATTATAAAGAAGAAGCTATGCCGTTAATAGTGGGAAATAACATCAGGCAAATGACCACCACGACTACGCTTACAGGACCATATCCTTTTAATGAAATTTTCCATAACCAAATCGCAAAGTGGCTGCCCTATGCAAGGGCGCAGCCAGGGGGGGCCCCTTGTATTTCTTAAAGGAAGCAGTTTCCAACATATATTCATAGGACTTTTTTTCATATTTATGGCCCTCTATTGCGTGACACTATGCATGATACTTTTTTCCTTGACACCCTGTTATTGGAAAGGCATTTTAGAAAATAAATGATCACCAGATTTCAGAAAAGATAATGTGAATTTGTCATTTTTTATCAACCAGACAGAGAAAGATAGAAATAACAGTATTTTTTTTTTTTTTTTCTCCCTGAATATTTGCATCGGGCCCCCCCGAACGAAAATTTTGGCTGCGCCACTGGCCCTATGTCCTCGATAGCCTCACGAATTCCATCTCTGAGGTCTTGAATCGACGCTGGGCTATTGGCGTAGACCTTATCTTTCACGTTGACCCAAAGGAAGAAGTCGCAAGGTGTTAAATCACAAGATCTTGGTGCCAATTGTGATCACCTCTTCGCGAGATAACACGGTCTGGAAAATTTTCCCGCAAAAGATCAATGGTTTCGTTGCTCGTGTGGCACGTAGCGCCGTCTTGTCGAAAGTAAATGTTGTCCAGATCAATACTATCCAATTCCGGCCATAAAAAATCATTAGTCATCTCTCGCTAGCGCAATCCATTCACCGTAACTGTTGCTCCAGCCTCATTTTCGAAAAAGTAAGGTCCAATAACTTCGCCGGACCATAAACCGCACCAAACAGTCACGTTGAGGATAGAGAGGATTTTCAACAACAACTTTTGGGTTTTCCGAGCCCCAGATGCGACAATTTTTGCTTGTTGAGATGTAAATGGGAGTCATCGCTCAAGATGATTTTTCGATGGAATTCCGGATCATTTTCATGTATTTCAACGACCCAATATTCTCGGCTATTCTTGAGCGACTTGCAAGGACCTTATTATTCACATCACTAACTTGTCCCAACAGCTCGAATTTTTCCACCAATTTCTTTATTGCGATCCGACAAGGAGCTTCACGACGACCCAAAAATGTTTAGTTTTACGAACCGTTTCTGCCACATTTTCACCATTTTATATTGAATTTCAATAATTTCAATGCGTCCTTGAAGCGTGTATCGTTCCATTTTTATTAATGGCGTAGTTTCTACTTGTCGAATGTCAAAAAATGACAATTTCAAACGTGAAATCTACTGAAATAGCGGGCTATTCAAAATAACACCTCTTATTGGGAAACCCTTTAGATATTTAAGAGACAGTTCAATTGATTCAAACTATCTGTGACAATTATTTTGAATCATGGACAATATCCAAATCAGTTTCTATTGAAATCAACCTTATTCAAGTCATAAGTTCTGTGAGCTTTTTCATATTGGAAAAAAGATCATTAAAATATACTGAGAGTTTTTACTTTATTCTATTTTTACTATTTTATTTATTCATTTACTTCTTGAATATTTATTTCTGACCCTTAAACACTGGTATCAGAGTCTGAGTTTAACAGTAATATAAATTACTAGCTGATCCGGCAACCGTTTCTTGCCTTATAAATTATAAATAACCTAGATTGTTTTGACAGGCCATATAATACTTTAATGGCAAGTATTTATACATGTAATTTTTGTAACATGTATGAATAAATATAATAATAATAATAATAAAGATACCGACTGCAGCGCCACCTGTCGGGCTGATTTGTGAATCTAAACCATTCTCGAATCTCCACGAACACACACAAAAAATTTCATCAAAATTGGTCCAGTCGTTTAGGAGTTCAGTCACATACACACGCACACAAGAAATATATATATTAAGATATAACAATTCTTAACTTTCCTGTTCAAATCTGAAACCTACTTGAAAATTTCCAATTTTGATGTTGTTCCTTTCGGAAGTTATCGTCTTTACGGTCGTCCTACTGCCTACAAACACTGGGCAAAACTATGACACGCGCATAATAGTATATTATTCAACGAGTGTATAATGATAGCTATTATTCACGCCTACGGATTGTAGTCTAAATCACCGAGCGAATAACAGCCATTATACGCGAGTAGCATACTATACTTTATCCACGACTATTGAATATACTTCTTGAAGATTTTAACAAGTGTGGAAAAAGTAAAGTTGATACATCAGAAATTTTTGGAGAATATATTTTGTGATGAAAATTGCTTTAATTGAAGTATTAAAAGTAGATTTGGTCCTTGATTGAGAAAGTATACCCATGTTTGTTAGATGAAGTACTTAAGAATACTGGAGAAATATAATTTTAAAGAATATAAAGAATATTATATTAGAGCCAAATCTATGAAGCATCTGACAGCAGTGAATAATAACTCATTATTCACTTGTGATTAATGGGTATTGTTATGGACGAGCAAACAGACGTATAATGGGTGGATTATATAATTGTCGTGTATAACAGTATATATTATTCAACGAGCGAATAATAGTACCTATTATTCACGTAGGCAAGTGACCTAAATCACCGAGTGAATAACAGCCATTATAAGCGAGTAGAATAATATACTTTATCCACAACTGCATATATTTCTTGAAGTTTTTTCGGCCAACCTGACAGGACCCCTTCTATTCAAGTCAAGCTGACATTATGAGAAATTTTTGGAGAACTTGTCATTGTATATTTTGTAATAAAAGTAAATTTGGCCCTGGTATACCCATATTTATTATTTTGGGAACTTTAGAACACTGACGAATATCAGTTGGTCCCGAAATTGGCTTTATTTTTATGATATAGAACTTGAAAGAGTAAAGAATTCTGTGAAAAATTCAAAAGCAAACAATTATTCAATTGAATTCTCTTCATCATCTTTATTATAATTGTAAATACACTTCAAATTATACCATCAAGCTCAGATACAACGTTCCAGCAATAGCCAAAATAAAAACTAACCAACCACTTATCATGACCGACTTATTTGTTAGTATCATACCAAAATCCCACAGTAAATGTCTTGTACCGTCCACTGCATGATAAACTATGGGCCATGCAATCAAACACTTGCAGGCAGATATAATATTGGAGTCTATATTCCACGAATTTATTTTATCAACATAATAAGTTACCGATTCAGGTAACACCAATGCAGCTATAGCAAATGTAGCGATTTGTACTGTCCATATGACTCCTGAAAAGATTTTATATAAAGGAGATAACTTGGCCCACTTTATGTGAAGCACCTCTGATTTAACAAACAACCAACCAAAACAATGCAAATTATACCTGCAATACGATTATGTATTGATTGTACACCTTGAAGTTGAGTTGCATAAATCGATATGTATGGGGCTAGAGGCCTGCATTTTTCCATGTTCTTCTCATCATAATAATCAACTGACTCTGATTTACGCTCCAACTTAGCAGGTTCTGGTTTTATGCGAACCCTACATTGGGATATTTGAAGTATTGTTGGTATTCTTAGCAGGGGTGAATGTTGTGAGCGATATAATGATCTAGAATTATGTTTTTTTCATTTGAATTTTTAAAATTACTAGTGTCTTTACCTTAGGAGGGACATGTTTAGATATTGTAAGTTATCTTGACACAAATCATACAAATTCTGTCAGAAGAAATAGCCAACTAAATATACAAATAATATGTTCATATTTTTCCATTTTGTTTATGATAAAAAGTGTAGATCTCCTTAATTACCGAGTGTTGAATGTCCAAAGATAATTACCTCAATATACTCATAATATTTCTACTTCACATTCTTTGTTTGTAGTCACGAAGGGAATCATATTTCCTTAGCAGAATCTTCATCAATCCTGTAAGAAAACTTAATTGTAGTAACAATATAAACAAGAACCACATACAAGAATATAATTTTCAGGTTGTCAGTATTTTCATATTGTATTCATTACAAGGGCTCAACTCGAAGTAAACACGAGGAACTCTCATATTCGCCTTATACTCATCATTCAAATTTATATATAATAAATATTTTTTTAAATATTTCAATTCAAACACTCACCATTGTTGTTGAACTCACATTTTCAAAAAGGCGGAAACCAGTGAAACCACAGAAAATAAAACCGGTCATATTTTTTGTTTTATGAAGCATAGAGAAAACTATTCATTCAAGTTCTGCTCTTTCTTTCTTTTTTTGCGACAGTGACGATCAAGAGAAGATGTAATGTTTATACCAACGATATAGAGAGAGATAATTTAGTTTAAATGGGTACTAATTTTTTGTTAGATTGATCCAAAAATTATAAAAAACTATTTTCATTTATTAATTTTTTTGATTCAATCTCAGTACAAGTCATGTCATCTGCTGGTGAATATTTTAAACTCAAATAAAAGAGGAAGGACTCTGTAAAACCATTGTTCGAGGAGAGTGGCCACCATAGAGTATTTTGTTTCCATCATAGAAAAGTGACTTCTCTCTATTTTCTTTTCGATGTGGGGTTTCATGGAATATCGCTAAAAAAATTTTGGTTTAACGATTTTGTTGATATATTTTTTTGGAATTCAACATTCTCTCTCACTATTTTATTGAAAATTCAAATTTGCAATGAAATTTCATTTCATTTATTCATTTCTCCTTCCGATTTATTCCATTATTCCATTTTTTCCTCATTCAAGGGTTCGTAGGGGTTGAAAGTTGTGCATGAACAAAACTTTAATGGTCGACTTTCATTCGGTGACAAATTTCATCAGGTATCATCGTCTCAAAGAAAATGAGCCATGACAAAGTGAAAGTGCTCATATAAGTACTGAACACCTCTTTGAACTTACTAATTTTCAAAAAAATAAATTTTCTTAAAAATTTCTGCATGCCCGTAAAAGAAGATACGGAGACTTTGTCAAAAAAGTACCACATGACCCACTTTCCCTATACAAAAAATTCAGAGGGTTGATGCAGATGGCACAAAGTTCAACAAAAATCTCTCAAAAATGCATAAAAATTTGGTAAAAGTGGAACAAAAATTGACCTGTTTTAGGTTCTAGTTGCCGAATATTTTTCTGCTGAGAAAATAAATTTATTCCATACACAGGGTCTTTATAAACGATTGTAACACAGCGCAGTTGGCTTTGGATTACTCTTTGTCGCTGCAGAATACCAATCTCTAAAGCCTCAATTATTACACCATTGTTAAACCTTAAACAATGATTACACTCAGCTGCTGCTATACTGCTGCTCGCGTTGTCGGCAATAATTACCGAAATACTTCTGCAGCAGTGTCTTAGGGGTCGTTTATACTGGCCCGTAACTTTAACTTTTCCCTTACCCTAAGAATTGAAACATAGAAATTTCATGCTATGGTTTATACTCGAACTTTAACTTATTCCCTTACCTAGAAGTTTTTCATTCATAATTTAAGGGCATAAGTTACGGGCCAGTATAAACGACCCCTAAGGCAGTGAGCATTTACACTCTGCCGCAACATTTCCCTCGCAACTAAGTGTCGTCAACGATGGATAAAGAAATTCCACAGCAACCCAGTTAAATTCAATCACTTACAGCTGTTCACGCTACCGGTCCTTTGACTTCCGTAGGAAAAACCGCCAATTCAGGGAGCGTAGAGCAGCACGAGTGGCAATATGAGGCAGCAGGGAAGTGTAATGATTACATTCTCGCGCTGCCTACTTCCCTGCTCCCTGCCGTGGAAGTGAGCTGAGTGTAATCTCGGGGTGTAACCAATCAGAGCATAGCATGATCACAGAATTTTGCATAGGAAGCGACAAAATGAGAATAATCCAAAGCCTACTGCGCTGTTATAATCATTTATAGAGACTCTGTATAATTTTGACGCGCACTTTTATATCAAATATGTTTCTTTCAATATGAACTGAGATGATGGTAAAAGAAGCATAGCAAAAGATTTAGATAGAATTTCCACATATTATTTCAGCATAATAATAATAATGTGAATATACAATATACAGGGTGTCCCATTACTCGACGTCAACCCGGAACCGGGTGAAAAGGCAAGTAATGCCGGTTGTCAGAAAAATATAAAAAAATCTAAGTTGCATGGTTTTAAAATAATGGGCATTTAAAAAAACACGCAAAATTCCACACCCTGTGTGACAGTCTTTTCGCTCCTGTTGCCACAAATATCATCTTTTTCCAACTTTTTTTTTGCTGTGTAACCTTGAATAATGCTTGTTTAAACTGCAATCAAAATTTGGATACCAGCTGCTCTAGGTTTCATAAAAATAGGGCTTGCTTCTCAGAAAAAAAAAATTCAAAATAAACAATTGCCTAGTTTCAACTGACTGTATTGAAAAAAAATTAACTACGCAAGTTTGGCATGCTTTGCCAAAAGTTGGCGCATTTAGTAAGGATTCCAAAATGGTATAATACTTGTTAAACTGTAGCTGCCGTAGTTCAAATTTATTTTCCATTGCCTTTGAATACACTTTTCCTTAAACTGCTTCCCAGTAAAAAAGTTCAATAGATTCAAGTCCGGTGAACGGGCCGGCCACCAGATTGGACCAGAAAGTCCGATCCATCTTCCGGGAAAGAATGTTACCAGAAAAAAAAATTTCCAGAGAAAATAATTTTTCCAGAAAAAAATTTTCCGCAGAAATTTCTCTGGAAATTTTTTTTCTGGTAACATTTTTTTCCGGAAGATGGATCGGACGTTCTGGTCCAATCTCGTGGCCGTCCCGTTCACCGGACTTGAATCCATTGGACTTTTTTACTGGGAAGCAGTTTAAGAAAAAGTGTATTCAAAGGCAATCGAAAATAAATTTGAACTACGGCAGCTACAGTTTAACAAGTATTATACCATTTTGGAATCCTTACTAAATGCTCCAACTTTTGACAAAACATGCCAAAAACTTGCGTAGTTCATTTTTTTTTCAATATACAGTCAGTTGAAACTAGGCAATTGTTTGTTTTGAATTTTTTTCTGAGAAGCAAGCCCTATTTTTATGAAACCTAGAGCAGCTGGTATCCAAATTTTGATTACAGTTTAGACAAGCATTATTCAAGGTTACACAGCAAAAAAAAAAGTTGGAAAATGTTGATATTTGTGGCAACAGGAGCGAAAAGACTGTCACAGGGTGTGGAATTTTGCGTGTTTTTTTAAATGCCCATTATTTTAAAATCATGCAACTTAGATTTTTTTTTATATTTTTCTGACAACCAGCATTACTTGCCTTTTCACCCAGTTTCGGATTGACGTCGAGTATGTTACCAGAGTTCAAGAGCATTTCCCACACCTAAAATCGAATGATAATGATTAGAATTAAAATCCTACGTTTTTTTAACTTGAATTTTACATTTTCTTGTGTTTTTTCTGTATAAGCTTTTTCAAATACATATATTAATATTGATTAATTATTATTCACGAAAAAATTAGTCATTTTCCATTTTAATAGGATTTGAACTTGTAATATCATGGAAATTATACCATTGTCATACTTTTTTCTCAATAGAATGTTTTGTTAATTTGGATTTCTTTGATCATTATAATAGTTCATGTTGGCAGAGGTATGGTTACTAAAAAACAATTACAATTTGTTTTTACTAATTCCTTTTCGGTGTTTAAGCCAATAAAGGTCAATTGGACGAGCCATTTTAAATAGTTATAATTGATCAACATCTACTCAATTAATTTCTTTCAATTGACTCAACAGATTGATGGATATATAAATTTCTTCTTAATTTTTTAACCTTTGTAGGTACAAAAAAAAACACTTTTTCACCAACATTAAGCTGTGGCACTCAAATTTCAAAAAAATTATCTTTTCATTTATGGATGAAAAGTTGAGTAGTTGTAATTTGAGTATAACTATTTATTCTATGAACATTCCCTTAATTACATCTAATTATTTATGCCTCTATTAAGAAAGAATAATTTTTTTTATGTTTGACTTATTTTTTGCCGTCCATAAAATAAAAAAAATAATTAGTGAGCATTCTTATGCAGTGGTTCAGAGTAATTGATTTCGGTTTTAATTATTGTTTGAAATATAGCCACTAATTTGTGTCAATTTACAGGTGATAATTCTGTTGTCTAAAAATAAAACGAATCAGTATTTCTTACATGTATTTGCACAAAATACAAATAAAACAATTTGGGAAATTACATAAAATATGGATAACTTAATATGTACATAAAAAAGTTAGACACGAGCACCTACTTAGGCAAGAACTTAAAAATAATACTACTTCATCACTAAAGTATACACGAAAAAGATCGAAAACAATATGATTCAAAGCAGACTTATATCTGTATGACTCTAAAATATTCAATAATGATCTATATAAATTATTGATAAACTTAAATAATAATCACAGTTACCATAGAGTTCTTAATAACAAATTTTAACCACATTAGATATGATTGAGCTTCTTACACTTTGCGATAAAAATTATACAATAGAGCAACAAACTCTAACCAAGATTGTATGAAAACTAGGAACCTGGCTTGATGTAATTCAGTATACAGAAATAATTATAAAATTTCCTTGAAATTTTCCTAAGTATTGTTTTACATTTTTTTATCCATAACCACTGGGTACCAAAACACCGAATAGTTCGAGAAAAACAAGAATGTTTTTGTTCGATTACTCACAAATACATGTATTTTAGTGACTAATTGAATTCATTTCTATTCATGCACCGGATTTTCGAATATCACAGAGAAAGCATAATAAAACAAATTTGTCTCAACTATTACTGCAGAATAATAAATTCAATTTTCAACTACTCAATAATAAATTAGATAAATAAGAAAAATTCATTCACAACTACAACTACTATAATTCTTTGGGCAGAAACTCTCAACTTTGAGCCTGATACAATTAAACATTGAATATTTAAATATATGCTTCGGTATATCTTTAAAAATTGATATACACTTAGTACATTTTTTTGGCAACAACCATAGAAGAAAATCTTATCCAAAAAAGCTATATATAAGAGAGATATTCAAGATCTGCGTGGTTTGAAATTCTCCGCTAGAATACTTTTTGGTAAAAATTTGGACTCTCATAATAAACTAATAAGGAAGGTCGTTTGTGTTGGCACTGGTTAGGGGATGTTGAGCTTCTTCCCCAACGGTACTAAGATATGGTCTTGTTGGCTGAAATTTGCCTTTCTCTAACGAAAATTGATCTTCCGTAGTTTTTCGATAAACCGGATTATCGAAATTCATGGACGTTATATTCCTATCTGCGTAATGTTTGTATACGCAGTACAAAATGACACCGAGGACAGTCAGAGCTACCAACGTGATAGCTATCATGATTCCGGCAATAACGCCGGAGTTATCAGGTACTTCGGTGTGTTCTTTAGTCTTGTTAGTGTTCTTTGGAATATAATTCTTCGGTTGAATTGTTTTGTTGGTAACTTTCTCGTGATCTGTTGTGGTTGATATTTCGTCTTGAACGCAGGTTAAACTGTCCGGTAACATCCTCAATCCTTCTGGACATGAGCAGGATATTTTCGGTGAGTGTTTGTTTATTTGAGGAGCAGGTAAGCACAGGTGAGAACAATGACCGTTTACAGCTTGACAATGATTTTCACCGTCTGGTTGGCGATATGGGTGATATACGTGTATCACCATGGGATTTTGTACCTGAAGTGACGATGTCACTGACTGAACTTCTTGTCCAGTGAATTTGTTCGCTTTGAAGACAGCTGCTTTGTCCCAGTCGGTCCAATAAACCCAATCTTCAAATGTTGTGATTGAAAATGGATGTCGCAGATATTCAGCGGTATTCAGAATAATCCTTCTGTTACTTCCATTGTAATCACATGATGATATGAGGTTCAGTTTGGCATCTACCCAATATATCCGTTTCTTCATCAGATCCAAAGTTAAACCATTTGGCCATTTAACATCGTAAGACACTATGGTTTGACGGTGAGATCCATCCATTCCAGCCCTTTCGATCTTCGGTTTAGCCCCCCAATCGGTCCAATACATCCAGCCGTCCACTGGGTTTAAAGCAATGGCTCTGGGTTCGTCCAAGTCGTCTTGAATCAGTACTTTTCTCATTTTACCGTCGAAATTGGCTAGTTCGATGCTATTTTTCCCTGTGTCCGTCCAGTAAAGATGATCGTAAATCCAATCAACGGCCAAACCATCGCAGGTCGTTATGTCATCAGTTATAACAGCTGATCTATCATTTCCTTCATCGATTGGTGCTTTATATATTTTTTTATCCGTTACATCGCTCCAGAATATCATTCCTGTTCGAAACACGAAATCTAAAGCTGTCGCTGAGTTTGTATCGTCCACAATACTTGTCATTTCATGATGATCTAGGGATATTTTACGTATGTCTCTTCGTCTGGCAAAAAGTAAGGAAGCATGACCTTCGATGGCTTTGCATTTTGTCAGATTCCTTGGATCTCTCAGATAGCCTTTTTCGCAGTCGCACTTGAAACCACCGTTTTCGTTTATACAAATTTGCGAACAGCTGCCGGGTATTTCACATTCGTTAATGTCTCTGCAAGTTGAGTTATCGACTAATTTATAGCCTGGTTTACAATCGCAATGGTATCCTATGGGCAGATCTACACAAATTTGGGAGCAGCCTCCTTTGTTAATTAAACACTCGTTCACACCACATTTGTCGGTGGGTTCATCTTCCCAGTTTGGACAATCCTGCTGGCTGTTACATACCTGAGACAAAGTGATACAGCTTCCACCTCCGCAGTCAAAATGGGTCTTAGGATTACATTTAGAAACCATCAAACCGCAATCTAATTCATCACTACCGTCTGCGCAATCTGGATGACCGGAGCAATGAAGATGCCCGTTTATGCAAGTTTTATCGGTACATTGAAACTGATCAGCTCGACAAGTGATATTTGGACACATAATAGCAGATTCGTCCGCACCGTCTTCACAATCTCTTTTACCATCACACAACCATTTCTTTTTGATACAAGTTACCTTATCGCTACACTGAAATTCATCAGGGCCACAAATAGGTAATGAATTATCGTTGGTACAATTCATTTCGTCTCTACCATCGATGCAGTCTTTTTCGCCATCACACCTCCATTTCAAATGGATGCAATAGCTTTCGTTACATTGGAATTCAGTTGCTGGATCGCAGGTTCTTGTCGGACAATCTTTCTCATCAGATCCATCACCACAATCGTCTACAGAATCGCATATCCATTTCTTTTGTATACAATCACCATTGGCACAAGTGAATTCATCAGATCTACAAGTTTCGTTGCAGGTCCATTCATCGCTTCCATCATTACAGTCCTTGTGCCCATCGCACATCCATATTAAAGGAACACATTCACCGGAAGTTGAGCGACAGGTAAATTGATCAGGACCACAGCTTCTATTTTGGCAGACTTGTTCGTCTTCATCGCTACCATCACTACAGTCTTTATCACCATCACATTGCCAGTGGTTCGGAATACAAGTACCGTTGATTACACATTTGAATTCATCCTCTGCGCAAGTAGAGTTTTTTGAGTTTGAGCAAGCGACTGGATCTTCATCTGAACCGTCATCACAGTCTTTTTCACCGTCACAGAAAAACGAGATGGCTATACAATTATTACTACTCGCACAAGTAAACTGTCTTAGAGAACATGGCATTAAATTAGGTGTAGCAGATTCGGTTGTTGAATCTGCAGTTCCATTCACCGAACATATCATGTAACACAGCACAAACACGAAAATTCCTTTCATGCCCATTGTATTCAACATGATAATTGAGAACTTCTGAATTTGTTGAAAAACTTTATCCTTTTTTTGTCCCCTCCATGAATACCTCCATTAAAATGAAACTTGTTTCTCAAGTTCAGGAACTTCCTCATGCAAATTTTAGCAATCCATTTATCATTCCATTTGAATACTGTAAACAAAACCATTAATAATTATTGCGAATTTAATTAGAAAACAACATATTCTTACATCATACTGAGATTCTTAACAATTGTTAGGTCTTGAAAATTAAGGATTCTTATTAGATTTTCGGTGAAACAATTCACGAAGATCGTAGTGTGCCGCGATATTTACCAGCAAGGACAAAACCTTGGACACCAATAATTAAATATCATCATCTACAACGTCAATCAGGTGATGTGAATTCTTGCCTGAGCTCAGCCTATTGGGAATGCTGTTGTTAATAGATATCTGTCAATCTGGTTTAGCCAAGTCAACCTTATTTCAATATTGGGTCTTATTACTCATTGAATATACAATTCCAGTTTTTTTGTTTGATTTTCCCTTATCCAAGATATTCGCGACAAATTCGAGGAAAACTAGTTTTTTTGTTCAATAACATTCTATGTACTGTTTATGAAAATGAAACATAGAACTGAAAATCAGTCACACCCATACTGAAATAAGGATTTATCATTTTTGATTAGAAATATCCGAAATATAATAGAAAGAATACGTTTATCGCACTGACTTCTCAAAATGAAATATGTTTTTCCTAACCGCTATTTCTGCACAATAAAAAGTTTTTAGTTTTGAGCTTATTTTGTGGACTCCTAATGGAATATCAGATCATTCGGATCTACATACATTTTTTGCTGTTTAGAATTCCAAGAAATCTCTCATCGTGGTTTGGGTAAACTGAATTCTTGAAAATCGGAAATTCCATCACATGTTTATTTTATTAGATTAGAACGCAACGGTTGGCAACCTTGCCAGTAATTTTTTACTGATTGTACATAACCAATTTTCATTTATTATTGATAATCATTTAAATCTGGGTTTAGATATATTTCCTAGATAAATTTGTGCGTAGTTTAAATATTTACCTAACTATAATCAGCGGATAATCAAAGAGCAGAAATGTTCAAATTAGGAAATGGTGAAAAACCCGACTTGATTGTCTTTGATTTGGGTGAGAAACAATTACGCATTTATACAATGAGTGGTTAAACTTGTATGTATTTGCATAATTAATTTGGTACCTAAATTAGAGATGAAAAAATTAATGAATCCTTCAAAACTCTCGTTTGGAGGTATATCAACTTACTGAGGCACTATATAATTTTTCATATTGTCTATTTTTCTACAGATTACACCTTGTGGCCATTCTGGGTTGATACTCATTATGATCCCCCCTTTGTTAAGAGGTATTTCATATGTTAATTAATTGATTTTCAACTTGTTCAACTGTATATTTCAGAGCTGATGGTACTGTAGTCGATGCTAGAGGGCAGAATATAAAACCATATTCTCATTCGACAGAAATCTTGAAAAGTCTCCAGTCTGATGGAATAAAATTAGGAGTTGCCTCCAGAACGAGTGAAATCAAGGGAGCCCAACAGCTTATCGTTTTTTTCGGCTGGACCGAGTACTTTTCCTTTGTGGAGATATTTCCTGATTGTAAAACAGTTCATTTTAAAAGGTAAATATAATAATTTTGTGATAATTACAATCATTACGATCATTGATGATGAATATAAATAATGGATTCAAATACTTGCAATTAGAAAAAAAGTTGTACTGCAAATTTTTTCAGTGAAAGAGAATCATTCTTCTATAGATATTTTTTGAGTTCTAAATGAATTTTTTCTGGAACATGCGTTGTTTTCTCAGATCAATAGAAAACCTAGATAGGCCCTTAGCGCGATATAACTGGAATGGATTTGAGGACAAGATTTACAAAGCAAATGTTTGTTTATGTTTTGGAATTAAACAGTCTAAAGGTAGAGTCGTGTTTTTTAGGGGTACTTCATAAACTGAGATCAATAGTTTTATTTTTAAGTAATAAGATGCATCCACTTTTTTGTACGCTACAGTACTCAACTCTGGATTGTTGCTTGTTGTAAACAATCCTGTTTTTTACATGTCTTGCAAATAATACGGTATTTTGGATTTTTTTTTCTGGAGTAAATGAACTCTAATATCACTGCAAGGCATATAAAAATGTATAATCACAAAAGCTGGCGCAAATATCTCGAAAATTATGCATGTAACCAAAGTTAGATTTATGTTTATAAACGGCAGGGGGGGAATATAAACATAATGCATTTTCGGAAACTTAAGGCGAATTTTGGCGATGTAACTACAGCTTCCCATAGTTACATGTTGACAGTTAATACACGTATGTTCTTTCAAATAATCACGTGATCGTTACTCAGGGTTACTAACTCGATCCATTGGGTCACGTGACGGATCTACTCGGATCGCGGACTCGGGTTCTCAGTTTACGAACACATTAGGCTTAGGATTTGAAGTGACAGTCGTATCAATAACATAATCGAATATTTTATGGATTCATTTTTTCAGTCCCAGTTTATTTTCGGATTGTCTCTAGCTTTTCTTGCATTTATTGGCTTTGGTAAAATCTATATTAATAAAACAGGATCTATGGTTACCGTCAAAATGCAATATCTTTCAAACGGCTGCATCAAATTGGATAATTCTTTTTTTGTTGTGTTCATAATTGCTAGGGCAAGGTTTATACAATAAAATATTTCCAAAAAAATGGTTCAGAAAAAAATAAAAGGCTTTCCTTTTTCTTACAACCAATCAAGCAGTCATAGAATACATATGTGGGATTCGTACTTTTTATTATATTCTATGTTGTTGTGATATTATAGATAAAGTAGGCGAGAAATAAAAAAAGAGTTAGTTGTCAATCAGATTGAGAATCAGATTTAGACGTGTTTGTTAAGAAGCTGTATTTCCTCCCGATTTTCGCTGTTGTTTCGTTAATAAACTTTTATTAAAATCTCGTGGTAGTTTTACATTAACCCTAGACAACGTAAAAAAGCCTACATTTTGGGGGCTCGTCCGGGATAACGAAACAAATTGTCGATTTGGATGAACAGGAGATCTGAACTATTGTGAGTTTGGATCATTGACGAAGAAGAAGACGAAGTAGACGAAGATCTGAAGGAAGAAGACGAAGTAGTGCTGCAAGGCGAGGTGTACCCTTTTCACTAGAGGACGAAGACGAAGTGAGGAAGCTCACGGCGAGAACTTTCAGACGGAAAGCTGGGGCTTGGGTTCCGAACGACAGGTGGAATTGGTATTGGTATTGAGTTTTGCAGTATCAAGGTAGGAGACGTACTGACTGAGGAAGGCTTTTCGAAAGGAATTTATCTACATTTCTATTTTTTAGATTGTCAATTGTGTCATTAAGATTTTTCATTTTGTAAACGAGTACAGCCACTCAACAAACAATACTCAAGTTCTCAATTGTGATCAGTTGATTACCTTTCATTTTAGGTTTATAGTTCATCGAACTCTTTTCCGTCATCTCGAAATACTTGAAGAATTCTTCATATTTTTAGAATTAGTTCTTCTTCTTCTTCTCTGTGCGGTGCCTTACCGGCCGAACTGAGGCCTAGTGGCCCATTGTTCACCCGCATCATTCTACAGAGACTCAGCTCCTCAGACACGAAGACAGAAATGTCGCGAGCCTGCCAGGAGTGGTTCCTCTCACCATAGGAATAGAAGGTGTTGGATTTCCTAGGTGTGTTGACCTTAACTCAGTAAGGTTTTCACAGTTGAACAAAATATGCTCAACCGTTTCATCAGTACTCCTGCACCACCGGCATAGGGAGCAGCTCGTCAATCCCATTCTCTTCAAATGCTTGTTAAACAGGTGACCAGTCAATGCACCAGTCACCAGACTGAGTTGTTTCCTCTCCAGCAGCAGAAGCCTATTGACCTCAGATCGCGAGGACGGTCTCTCAATGAGAATCCTCGACCACCTCAGGCCCACCCCTGCGCTCCATGCCGAGGAAAATTCCCTGTTCAGCCAGTTCCTGAAGAAACTTCTGACAGATGTGCGACAGATTGGCAGCGAAGGCTCCGGACCAACAAATGCTAATCCGGCTCCCCGCCTAGCCAGTTCATCTGCCTTGACGTTACCAGGTATATCCGCATGAGCCGGACACCAGACCACTTTCAAAAAGTTATCAGAGCCCAGCCCACGCAGAGCTTTCCTGCATTCTTCTACCAGAAGAGAGTCAACTCTAACATCAGATAGAGATTTCAGAGTTCCCTGGCTGTCGCAACATATATAAATGTGCTGGCCAGAGTATCCCCTGCGAATGTTTTCCAGTGCGCATGCAAGAACCGCAAATAGCTCAGCCTGCACAATGGAACAGTCCTTCCCCAGAGGGATAGCCTGATTAAAGTGAGGACCCACGATTCCGGCCCCAGACCCTGTTGCTGTGACAGAGCCATCAGTGAACCAGGTGGGACCTTCTGGACTAAGAAGCCTGTTTGATGAAGACCATAGGTCTCTGTCGGGAACAATTACCCTGTAGGGTTCGTCGAAGCAGAACCTAGTGCCCGCGCGGTCACCTCTCTGGAGAAGGGGAGCGTGAGCATCCTTGACCATTTTGAGGGCCCTCGCGTGCCCAATGAAGAGTCCTCCATCGCGCCATTGTCCCCGTTCCCAGATTCCTAGAGCTGTCTTCATAGCCACCTCCTTCACAACTAAGTGCAAAGGAGGGAGACCCAGCAGACATTCCATCGCTGCTGTAGGGGTAGACCTCAGAGCGCCTGTAATACTTAAACAAGCTTTCCTCTGGCATTTAGTCATAATGTTCTGGTTGACGGCCCTCTCCATAGAAGGCCACCACACCACAGAGGCATAGGTCAGGATAGGCCTCACCACGGCAGTATACAACCAGTGCATAATGTGCGGTTTGAAGCCCCATCCATTACCCAGCACCCTCCGAGTGGACCAGAATATTACATTGGCTTTATTCGTTTGAGTCTCAACGTGTTTGTTCCACAAAAGTTTGCGGTCCAATATCACCCCGAGATAACGAACTTGTTCGGATAGAGTGAGCCCAACTCCAAACAGACTGGGAAGTCGTAAGTTGCTAGGCACCCTCTTTCTAGTAAAGAGAACCATCTCTGTCTTACTAGGATTTACCGAGAGCTCGTTTTTCAAGCACCATCGTTCGACCCGTCGCAGAGCATTCTGCATCAGATCCCCAATGACACTGATCACCTTACCCCTGATTAGTATAACAAGGTCGTCCGCATAGGCCACCACAACGAACCCAGCCTTCCTTAACTCCACCAGGAGCTCATCCAGGACGAGATTCCACAGTATCGGAGACAGAACACCGCCCTGCGGACATCCCCTTCCTGGCGAGCCCCCTATGGTCGAGCCGCCCAGCCGAGCCACGATGCTACGTGAACCAAGCAGAGACCCCGTCCACCGACAAAGAGTAGGCGGAACACCATGTCTGGCCAACGCAGATTGCATCACACCAAACGCAGTGTTATTGAAGGCACCTTCTATATCAAGAAATACAGCTAGGGTGTACTCCTTGTTATGTATTCCGTCCTCAATACAGTTAACCACTGAGTGAAGAGCAGAATCTACTGATTTTCCCAGCTGATACGCATGCTGGGAGGGGTGCAGTGGTATAGCCACTAAAGCATCGTCCCTGATGTATCTTTCCACCAACCTCTCCAGTGTCTTGACTAAGAACGAGGAGAGGCTAATTGGTCGAAAGTCATTCGCTTTTGTATGCGATGGTTTTCCAGGCTTGGGTATGAAAATTACCTTCACCTTTCTCCAGGACAATGGAATGTGACCTAGAGCCAGACTCGCACGGAGAACGTGAAGCAGTGGGGAGGCCAGCACTTCCAGCCCCTTGGATAGCAGAGCCGGAACAATGCCATCCTCACCAGCTGCTTTATAAGACTCGAAACCGTTGATCGCCCAACGGAGTCGAGAATGTGTGACTACACGTGCAGCCAGCTTCCAGTCCTCGTATGAGGCCCGTCGATGGCATACACCCTGTGTGTCTACATTCTCAGAGAAGCCAGGAAAATGCGTCTCTAAGAGATGTCTTAAGCTTTCTTCCTCTGAGCCCGTCTTTTGCCCACTAGGAAGATTTAAGTAGTCAATCCTCGGAGGGCCCCCGGCAGAGAGGACCCGCCTGAGCCTGTTAGCTTCAGGCGCACCCTCAATATCACTACAGAAGCGCCTCCAAGATTCTCGCTTAGACTTTCTTATTAGTCCTTTGTACACTCTCAGGGCCGACTTATAGTCGTCCCAGTCACTTGCAAGGCCGGATCTCATTGCCTTGTTAAAGAGATGCCTGCTGGTGCGTCTGGCATCATTAATTTCAGGAGTCCACCATTTCGTTTGACCCTTCGGTCTACGAACCTGGGGACTGCAACTGCTATGATAGGCTGAGATTATGGCCTCCTGAAGCTTTTCAGCTGCAGTGTCCAATTCTCTCGAAGTCCTAGGTTTGGGATGCACCTGTCCCAGGTTTTCAGAGAGGAATGCCAGATATCTGGACCAGTCTGTTTTTCTGGGGTTCCTGAAAGTTACCGGATCCCTTGTCGGGCTGCTTCCACTGATGGTGAAGCAGATGTGCCGGTGATCAGACAGTGAGATCACGTCCGTGGCTACACGCCAATCCATTATGCAATCAGCGATGGAGCTGCTGCACATAGTGACGTCAAGAACCTCCCTTCTACTTGACGTAATAAAGGTAGGCTCGTCACCCTTATTGAGAAGGTGTAAACTGGTTGAAAACAGAAAATCAGCTAGAGCCTCACCCCTGGGGTTCACATCAGTGCTGCCCCACAGAATGTGATGCGCATTCGCATCACATCCAATGAGCAGGGGCCAGCCTTTCTGCTCACAGAATGTCACCAGCTCCACCATCTCCTTCGATAGAAGAATTAGTTAGTTGATATTTTTTAAGATGTTGACTTTAGGAGGTATACCTAAAATTGAATATCAAATAACTCATTCAAGATTATCTGTTGTGAAAGCGTTACATATCATTTGTTACGGAGACGAGGGAGAGCCGCGTAAAGGTCGAAAAGCTTTACGGAATTTTTCAGGATTTTCTTGGAATTTAGGTACGGACCAACACTTGGCCAAAGTACGTGATATCACCAAACAGTTGACACTTTCAGACCTGATAGCGGTATGCAATATTCTTGATTTGGAGTATAATGGATCTTCAGATGAAATAGCTGAGCGCATATGTTCATTTTTGATTAAATTTGAATACGCCCAAGAATTAAATAATGATGCTGATGATGTTGATGATATTGCTGAAGATCGACAAGAATTCGAGAAAGAAGACGATCTTGAAGGTACAGAGAATAGTGAAGGTGAGATAGAAGAGCTGGAAAAATTTAAGTTCGACGCGAGAAGGAACTATAGACGAGAAGGATTTTCACTGACTTTTCGAGATGTGGAAGAAAACATACGACAATTCGATGGAAAAGATGACTATCCGATTAGAAGGTGGATAGAGGATTTTGAAGAGATTGCAGATATAACTGGTTGGAATGAGCTTCAAAAATTAATATTTGGAAAAAAATCATTGATAGGACTTGCGAAGTTGTATATACAATCGCAAAAAGGTATAAGAAGTTGGAGCGTGTTGAAGAAGAGACTACTTGATGAATTTGAAATTAAAGTTACCAGTGCACAGATCCATAAGTTGCTGATGACAAGAAAAAAGAAATTCAATGAAAGTGTTCAAGAATATGTTTTGACTATGAGGGAGATTGCTAGTCGAGGAAATATTGAAACCGAAGTAGTTATTCAATATATTATTGACGGAATACAGGATGAATCTGCAGACAAAATCATACTGTATGGTGCCAGAAACTTTCAAGAGTTCAAAGAGAAGGCTAAGCTTTACGAAACTATCTCCAAGAAGAGGAATGTACGAGGAGGTAACTCTTACGAATCCAAGAGAGAAAATGCGAAGTATCAGGTGAAGAACGAGGCTACGAAAGATGTTGAAAGCAGTACAAAAGATCAGAGGCAAAATGGGAAGCAGCAAAATTGCTATAACTGTGGAAACCGTGGACATAAATGTAATGATTGCCCAGACAAGAGTAAAGGTGTAAAATGTTTCAGCTGCAACGGATTTGGACATTTGGCATCGAAGTGTCCTGAGAAAAATTCAACTGCACAAAACTCGCATGCTTCAAACCATATGAACACAATTGAAGTAATGCAGAGCAATACTATGACATTGACTATTGAAGGTGTTAGAATATCAGCATTGTTTGACACAGGAAATAATATAAGTGTTATGAGACGAGATGTTTATGAGAAATTTTTTGTAGATGAAATGTTATCACTCGACGTCCTTATACTCAAAGGAATTGGGTCAAACAAGGTGAAAACATTGGGATCATTTAAAAAGAACATAGAAGTAAGTGGAGAACTATTTGATATGCTATTCCATGTTGTACCCAAAGAAGTAACTGACTTTGAGGTGATCATTGGAAATGATATTCTGAAAATAGCTGAAGTGTATCTGGGAGACAATGGAATTATTGTACATAAAAAGAAGAATGACAACTTTCTGATGAGGATCACTGTAGATGAAAGTAAACCAGAAAATGAGATTTGCTCAGAACACATAGAAGATGTCAGACACAGGCAAATTGTGAAAGACATGCAAGCGGCCAGTGAGAAGTTGAGGAGGGAGAGATGGATTGAGGGAAGGACTCAGAAGATCAAGGAAATGGCTATGAAGAGTATAGAGCCCGAAGTGGAGAGGATGGAAAAGAGACATCAAGAGGAATTGTCAAACCTCAGGACGATTCACAAACACGAGATTGAAAAGATGGAACTCAGAAGCTACAAGAACACTCGGAGAACCTCAGAGAGCAATTTATAGAAAATAGAGAGAAGGCTTTGGCTCATGAAAGAGATGTTATGAGGTTAAGGTACGAAAAGATGGTTGAATCCGAAGAGAGAAACTACCAGGACCAAAGACGTCGTCTCCTAGCCGACCACTCCAACCGTCTGGCCAAATGCGAAGATCGCGAGGCTCAGGCACTTGTAGAAAAGGAGAACGCCATAAAACAGGCCCAGGAAGAATTCGAGGAGAAGCTTCAGGCTGCAGCAAGAAGACACGCTAACGAGATCAGGATCTTGAAAGAGACTGCGGTCATCGAGATGGAAAACTGTAAAAATTTCTTCAGGAAGCAGCAGTCGGCCCTGCTTATGGACAAAGAGACGGCTATACGAAGGGAGTGCAAGAAGGAGAGAGATAGGGAGAAAGGAGTTGTAATTGAAAAGTTGGAGAACAAAGTGGGCACGGCCAAGTCGCAGATTGAGCAGACGGCTGAGAATTTAGTAAAGAGGCAGGAGGAAAATAGAAGTTTCAATAAAAAGAGAAAAGAAGCCAAGAAGGTGGGAGACTTACTTGCTATCAAACGAACTCAGTTTGGCTCCGGATTGAAAGTGACAAGAAAATTTCTTGGTCCTTATGAGGTCTCCAAGGAGAAACGAAACGACAGATATGATGTTATAAAAGTAGGAAACCACGAAGGACCCATCAGGACATCAACGTGTTCAGAGTATTTAAAGTCTTGGGTGCAATTCGCAACTGAATCCGAGTCGGATTCTTCATAGGATGGCCGAGTGTGGGATTCGTACTTTTTATTATATTCTATGTTGTTGTGATATTATAGATAAAGTAGGCGAGAAATAAAAAAAGAGTTAGTTGTCAATCAGATTGAGAATCAGATTTAGACGTGTTTGTTAAGAAGCTGTATTTCCTCCCGATTTTCGCTGTTGTTTCGTTAATAAACTTTTATTAAAATCTCGTGGTAGTTTTACATTAACCCTAGACAACGTAAAAAAGCCTACACATATTTATAGTAGTAGTAATAGTAAGGCTCTGAAAAGGGGAGTATACCAGACAGCCATGCTGGGTCCAACCACAGACTCGAAAATTACAGAACAATTCGAATGAAATGAAATCTGTAATCGAATAAATGCTTATGCTTACCTGTCTAGTCTCCAACTTTATTGTTTTGAATAAAAAATCAATACTTTCTATTAACTATTCTTCAAAAAAATCTGTAATTTTCGAGTCTATGGTTGGACCCAGTCAGCCTGTCTGGCATACCTATCTTTCTAGTGCTCTAGCTCTAGTAATAGTAATTTATTGATTCTCCTACAGCCATTGTACAGAGTCTCTATAAATGATTATAACAACGCAGTTGGCGTTGGACTATTATAAATATTTATATTCTGGTGTAAACTTTAATTTAAACAAACGATACTGTGAGTTTAGGTTGGTCATTCCGATAGAAATTGAATAATGTGACTGGAATTATAAATTTGTAGACTTTGCATGTCAAACGACAACATAAAAAAATTTCAATGCACACTACGATGTTACAATCATTTATAAAGACCCCGTATTACACAAAGAAGAGAAAACGGGTCAAATATAGGTTATAATGATTTTGACATTTGGACAAAAAGTTAAGTTACATCGAGAGAATCGAAAATTTAAAATTTTAATCAGAAATAACGTATGAACTAACATATTATACAACAATTCTTTGCTTATGCCATATTTTACAAATTTTAAACCTATGATGTATGAATGTATTTTGGCTTGCCTGATGCCCGTATGTTTCACAAATCAGATCAACAGATGGTGCTGTAGTCGTTATCTAGGTTATTCATCTATTCTGCATCTAAACGGCTCGATCGAATTGAATGAATTTTTGTGTATGCAGAACAACGTCTGTTGGGTCCGCTAGTTTCTTATAATTTCTGGTGTGCCCTTCCATGTTTAATGTTTTTTTTTTATGTTAAAGAATTAAAGAATTTGTGTTTTCAGTCCCAGTTTATTTTCGGATTGTCTCTAGCCTTGCTTGCATTTATTGGATTTTGCGAAATCTTTCTTATAATTTCTGGTGTGCCCTCTCATGTTTAATGTTATTTTTGATTAACTATGTTAAAGAAGTAAAGAAAGCTGTAGCTTGGCACAGAAAAATCTGTATACAAAGTTATGAAAAAGTTGTTTCACATTATTTTCTTGGCTCATGGAACCACACATTTTACACTGAGCCAAATTCTCTTCTCTTCCATAATTTTTAGGAATATAATATATGAAATTACTAGGAGAAGGGTAGAAGATCAGTTTCCGCTTTTTTCAAATACAAAATTAAACTGCAATGCGCATGCGGTGACTGTACAACCCTGCTCTCGTGTAGGGTTACGATAGATCAATGATGGAGTTAATAGCACCGTACTTTCGGAACACAAGTTAGGTAAACGAACGCGAAGGTTAGGGATCGAGTTAACCCGAGTAAGTATCCGAAAAGGCCTATAGAGATCTTGTCCTCATTTTTGCCTCTGTTTACATCTAAAAGAGCCTATCTTTGTATTTTATTGATCTGAGGGTGTATTAAAGCAATTCTCTCAAGTGCCATCTGTTGGCAAACACCAAAACTAACTGATGAAGACATATTCAGTTTCCCAATTGACCATATCCATCAGTTATCGGTGGCAGCTTTTTAAGCTTCTTTGGGTTGGTAGTAATCTGTCATCACCATAAACAGTGTTTCTCTATGATCATTATATTTATGTTCTGTGATCATTAATGTGTCAAATTTTAAATGAGCCCGCGAATTTATCAACACTTGTTTCGCACATTTTAGTTTCATATTGAGTTATTGTAATATTAGATATGGATAAGGATAAAAATAATGACAGGTATTTATTCCACATTATATACCACCATAATTAGTCTCCATTTTGATTTTATTCTAGAATTCCACTTCCGAAGGGGCCTTGGACAAGGAATCTTGATAGGTTTCCCAAGATTTTCAAGGAAGAGAGCATTCTACAATATAAAGATACTTCCAAACACCATCTTTTGGGTTACAGGCTGTTCAAAGCCAATAAAATAAGCGAAATGTTCATTCACTACAGCCAAGATGATGCAAATAAGAGTATTGTGAAATTACCATAGTAGCACTATTTTATATAATGGTGTAGTTTCTGGAGGATATTGCGAGTGCATTGGTGGTGTTTCTGGGAGATGTAAACATGTGTTTTCAATATTATGGCAGTTACTGGATTATGTCAGAGATGAACGTTCCTGCATTCCAGAAGATTTATCATGCACATCCAGACATAGGGAATGGGGAACAGGCTCAGCCACATTAGTGAAGTCGCCGCTGCATAAAATGACCTTTCAGAAACCAGAGCTATCAAAAAGAGATAAATCAGCGGAAAACAACTGGGTCAATCGCAGGGAACTCTCTGAGAAACATCAAGTAGCAGAAACGCTTACCCACGAAGTTCTGAAAGAGCATGTAGAAATTTTTAAAAGCCATGGGTTGAATGGGTTGAATGATCATCTTCCTTTATTCCTATAAAATGTAACCACTTCTTAGCAAGTGCTTCATTCTTAGGAAACCTATGGAATTTCAATTTTGGATCTTTGGCTGAGCTACGCCACACAACATGGCCAGCCACCTCCAGTATTAGGCTTGCTAAAATAAAAAAAACATACACTCAATTGAGAAATATTGTACTCCTTGACACGCTGAATATATACAATATGATATACTTACACTCTTTCAGTATCCATTTCACCGAAAATTATATGTTTTTCGAATAAAAATGATTGATATCTGTTTGAATAACTGTATCAAATTTTGAAAGAAACCTCACAATATGGATGGAATAATGTGGAAAATGTTTCTTCACTAAAATTTTGGAAAAAAGCACTTTCAGAAATTCGAAAAAATTGTAAATATAAATATTTGAAATTAATGTCAAGACAATTGATATTTGACAGATTGCTACCAACATAAAAACAATTAAAAAGCTACCACCAATACTTAATGATACTTAATGAATATGGTCGTTTAAAGGAACTCCTTAAACAATGATATGGTCAATTGAAGCAGTAGCGTAACTAGTCTGACCTGCGCCCCAATGCAAGAATTTGCCGTGCGCCCCTATTCGTAGACTCATTCAGTTTTTTGCGCCCCCCTAAGGCCCTGCGCCCCAATGCACCGCATTGGTTGCATTGGCGTTAGTTACGCCACTGAATTGAAGTAGCATGAAGACTTAGCTTTACTTCATGAGCATTTCTGATTGAATTTGTTTTAGGATCAAAGAACAGAGTGGAATAGAATACAAAAAAATGCTGTTTTTCGATGATGAAAATCGGAATATAAAGGACGTAGAGAAAATTGGCGTAGTTAGTTATCTTGTTAAGAATGGTATGGAAAAAGATGTTATACTGAAGGGAATCAAGAAATATCAAGGAGCCAAAGGTGCATGTTCATTGACGTGATAGTAGAAGAGATCGTTTTTTCTTACATCCATTTAAAATTTTATTTTTATAGATATTTATATTTGTTAAAATTCCATTGAGGAATGTGATGAAGAGTGATAATGTGATACGAAAATAAATTTTTTCACAAATAACTCTACATGGTTATTGGAAACTCGGGGCAAAAATTTAGGAACTTAATATAAAATGATAATCTTGTTGAAATCTAACCGAAATTTTGCGACCATCAAGCTCCGTTTCTGTGGTCAATCAATTTAATTCCTAGAATTTCACTAACAAAATTTAAGGAAAGGCCTGAGCATACCTATGCTTTTAAGCGCTCTTTCATTGGTGGAGCAATTAAGGCTATCACCTCAAAATTTCATAATATATAAGGTCACAAGGTTGATACTGAATATATTTAAGCGCAGAATCTCAGCACGATCGGAATTTTATTCCAAAACGAGTATGTAAAAAATCGACAATAAAATCATCAGAACACTGATTTCACAATACTTTTGAAGATTTGCACGATCATTGATTTCGCCGATTCACTCCTCAAATTCGATTTCATTTCAATCAAAAGTTACTTAATGGAAATATCAGATTTTTTTTATATAACCATTGTTTAAACCTTAAACAATGATATAACAATAGACTTTTCTATAGTTCTGTTAACACTATACACCTTATAAGGTCACACAATTTCGCATGAAGCCTATTATGAGCATCTTGCATGTGGCAGCAAAATTTCATCTCAATTAGATTTGTTTTGTCTGAGATATTGAAGAACAAAAATTTTGAATGGCCATATGGAACACCCTGATTTGGCTGGTTAACGAATTTAACCGCGGCATTTGGGAACCGAAGTCATGCTGAAAATCTCAAATCTCTAGGAGAATCCCTTCGAAAGTTATTGTACTTACGGCCGGACAGGATTGAATTTGACCACGAATTCGGGAATCTGACGAATTCGTCATCGGAGAACCCTATCTTTTGAGACCATTTTCGGCTCAAAATTAGAATATTACAGACATTCTGACAAAACGATATAGCACTCTTTCAGTACAACGAACGAGCAATATAAATTGTTCGAGTTTTTAATTACACCCTGTATCTATAGATACTTATATAATTCAATACTTGTCAAGTGTGCTCAAACTGGAAAAAACCTTTTCTATATTTTGGAAAAATGAAGGTGAAATGCTAACAGTCAAATATCAGAATTAAGAATGAATAACACATATTGCTGTAATTAACATAATTATAGAAGTTCATTAAATTCATTTTTATGAAACTTGTGAATCAATTAGTTCTGTAAAAACATCTTTATGCATCAGTTTATTGTATAGTCACCAAAAAACTTATCAAACAGAAAAAGAGAGTGGATAGTGGATTGTGAACGTTTAATGTTAGGTAACTCATCAATATTCAATTGTTTTACCACATTCAAACCAACGTGTTGAACTGAAGTTTATCATTGGCATTCTGAAAGATATATAGGAACAAACATTTTTGGATGGAACACCCTTTACGATTTGGTTGGTTAACGAACTTAACCGAGCCGTTTGAAACCGAATTTCAAGTCTCTAGGACAATCCCTTCTAAAGGTATCGTGCTAACGGACGGACGGATGGCCCCACGGACAGAATTCAACTTGACCTCGAATTCGTCATCAGGGAGTCGAACCCTATCGTTCGAGTATATTTTCGGCTCAAAATTCGAAAATTACAGGCATTCGGGCAAAACGATATAGCACTCGTTTAAGTAGAACGAGCGCTCAAAAACCGGATTTACAGTGTGTATGTTTAAAACATGAAGCGAAATAATGAATAATGAATTATCGAAGAATGATTTCAATTAATTGACAGTACATTTAATTGTTCGTTCAATAACATTTATAACATAAATATTCTCATTCAGAAGAACAATCAAATATTAGTAAGAAAGGGAAAGACATCAGTATTCTTACTGTTTGGGTCAGAGTCTCTGAGAACCACCTGGCAACCCAAAATACAGCTGTATCTTCAGCTTCAAGCAGTAGACGCTAGATGTTGCTACAAGTATTACAAACTTCGTCTGTACATTGTACCGGGGTTTTCACTATAATTTGACCCCCCCTTTAACTTTGTTACTAAAGGAGATACAAAAAAATGTTTCGTATAAAAGTTGCACGAAATCAACTGAGGTTTTTTGATATGAGTCCAGAAACTGAATTATATACAGGGTGACCAACATATTGATGGCAACTTTATTTTTTCAAATGGAACACCCTGTATATTTTTCCATGTTTGACTAGCTCTTTTTCCCCTGGTTTCGAATATGTAATATATTGTGGTCTATTTCTTTTATTCTGAGAACCACAGAGTTTCAAATTTTAAGAACCACCTGCCAAGAATCATTTTACAAGTGGCAGAGTGCGTTTACTGAAATAATTATGAGTTATTATAACGTCAATGGGAAGATATACAGGATGAACAACATTGAATGCAACTTTATTTTTTCAAATGGGACACCCTGTCCTGTATATTCTTCCTTTTTTTGATAGGCTATTTCCTCCTGATCTCGAATATAAATGCGTATGTGGATGTGTCTCTTCAATTTTCAGAGTTTCAAAGTTTTGAAATGATGACACCGAATAAAAAAATATGTGAAATACCCACGAAATTCTTTATATCCAAACAATCTACTTAAAAGTATTATTTTAGAATGAATAATTGAAAATTACTTAAACAATGAAAATGATAAACTATGGTAGTATGCAAGGGCGTAGCCAGGGGGGGGTTTGGGGGTTCATACCCCCCCGAAATGTTTCAGAGTTATTTTTTATTTAATACTTGCTACAGAAAGCGACCCTCACAATTCCCCGCACCTACAAAGTCAATTGCCAAAATGTCAAACCCCTCCCGAAATTAATTCCTGGCTACGCCCTTGGTAGTATGGTAAAAATTACATCAACTAAAGAAATTGCTCAAAATGACCACCTTCATTCAATACACATAGTTCATATAGTTGTGTCAAGTTGTTTAGACTATTTCTGATAGCATTATTATGGCTCTGATTCAAGTCAGAAATTGAAGCTTCAAAATTTGTTTCTAATCATTACAATATTATATCATTATTCTTTGTGCGTTGACGGAATTAGTTCCGAATGATGGGTTTAATATTGGTTGATTTTATATCATTAATATTACTCTCCGCTTTCATTGATCGTCATTATTGCTAAAGTAAATTTTTTCCTTCAGGAACGGCTATAAAAACGTGTCCAATGGTGTTAAATCGGCGCTAATTGGTAGCCATAAAATGTGTGCGCCATTACCAATTCAAAGATCAAATTGGCCACTTAAATTTCACTTCCGAAACGCTATGCCAGATGGCTATTGCAATTTGAAACTCTGAGGTGCTCAGAATAAGAAAGATAGACCAACATATGTTATATATTTGAAATCAGGGGAAAAAGTGCTAACGAAATATGGAAAAATATACAGGGTGTTCCATTTGAAAAAATGAAGTTGCCATCAATATGTTGATTGTTGGTCACCCTGTACATATTTCAGTTTCTCTGAATCTTTTATACGAAACATTTTTTTGTATCTTTTTCAGTAACAAAGTTAAAGGGGGGGTCAAGTTATAGTGAAAAACCCGGTACATAGCCTTGTGAGAATGAGCAGTTTATTGAACCCCAAAATACCCTAGAATCCACCTCAATCGCTTATTTTGCAGGGTATCTGAATCTGATGAGGAACATCATCAAAAAATATGCGAAAACTGCGAAAAAGCACTTCTTATTGATGATTTGGATGAACTAGGGAAAGATGGGGTTTAACAATCGAAATTATGGCAAGGAACATATTAATCTGAGAATTCCCTCAACATATTTCGAAAGTATGATGAGGAAAGCGCTGCTGATTATTGAAAAAATAATGATTACAAAATCAGAAAAGAGGGGAATTCAAAGATGTATTCTAGATAAATTGACAAAAAATAGATCCATAAGAATTGGATCTCCCAGTTCACTGCAGAATGTGAAAAACACAGGATTCATTTGTTGAGACAATTAGTAAGAGTTAAGCTGTACAGGAGACCCAAAAAAAGGAATCTTACAACAAATGAATTCCGCTGCGAATAAAGAATTGAAAGTTTTCAAAATTGCATAAAAAACTATTATTATATTATATTATATAGGTACCTGATAAATAATTGTTCCATATATAAATTTCAGGATGGCTTGAGAGCTAGGTATACATGAAATTACCGAGTCGTTTTTGAATTGGGTTGTTAATTTTGAATCGATTTAATAGAGTTATAATCATTTAATTTTTCTGTTTCTTTTTTCTGCTGACAAGATTTTCGCAGGAGCATTTCATCTCAATTAAAATTTTTTTAATTATTTCTGTTTCAGAGACTGGGAGTGAAAAACTTAAAACTGTTTTCGTCTGTTCGATGCAAGCTTCGAGGTTTTTATTTTCAATAAGTGCATTTGCGTTCCCTACGAATAAAAGTATATGGACAATTATTTGGATTAAAGTAGATATAGCTAAAGGTAGATCATTGATATATAAAAGAAAAAGAAGGGGACCTAAAATACTATCTATGTGGATTTTTCGAAAATATACCGAATATATGCAAGAAGTTCAATAACCGGTTGACTAATAGGTATATTGCGGACGTCATCTAACTCTCCTTTTTTACGGAGAGGTTTGGTCACATCAATGTTGATCAATATTTTTAATCCTTTCTGTCGCCAACAAATGCAAATATAAATTTTTTATCTAACAAGTTCAAGTCAATGTTTACGAATAAGACGATTGGTTCCCTCACACCGTCTTTATTTCTAATCTAATGGAAGCCAGTGTATCCAAATTGCTCTGTCCTCTGTCCCTACTCATTTTCGATATTCCAATTGAATATTGAAGGCATTCCGTGAACCCCCATTCACCTAGTCACGGAATGCCTTGGCATTACGAGCCTGAGGAAGGAATGCCTTGGACGAGAAACTTGTAAGAGTGAGGAACTAGCCTCGTTGAAGCCTTCACAGTTATTAGATTTCATTAGATCTCTGGAACTGGAAGGCGAGCTGTGAAGGTTTTTTTTTGGCCAGAACAGCTCTGTAAGGGGGCACAATAGACCTTAAGGTCGCAGTGAACTGTAACCCCTCTTTAAACTATGAACTATCAACTAAACTCGAAAATAATAGACATTTGGCAAAACGATATAGCACTCGTTTAAGTATATATATATATATATTTTTTTTTAATTGAGAGCTAACAAAATACAATACATGGAACAAAAAAGTCCCTAGCTGAGATTGGTGCAAAACGGGGTAACATACTAATCTGTCGTATGATACCAGAGCACAGGGAAAAACCTCAGAAAAAAAAAACCCTGTCTCGCTGTTTTTTTCAAAATTTAAACTTAAAACTATTCGAATAAATACCTTCAATATTTCGATACAAAATACTTAATTGATACTCTAAGGCCAGGAGGGTGTTGTAAACCAGGTCTGGCATTCCAAGTGATGATTTTTCGAATCTCCTGTTATTCTGAGACCGCTACAGGACCCTATTGAAGGGTAATCATCTCCCATAGTTTTAAATAGTAGTATTTCATCCTGAATATCGAATTCAATTTCGGAGTAATGATCAAAAACGCTCAAAAATTAAAAATTGTTTCGTTCATCCCTGGTCTCCCCTACCATTAATGTTGATGTTGACTCGATAATCCGGATCAATTAATGCAAGGGCTGATCCGGATTAATGAGGAATCCGGAATACCGCGTCTTACGATTAAGTAAAGATGAAATTTAAAAAACGATTGAAATAAATATAGACTTTATTATCGAAATCATAAAACAAATATATTAAATGAAATAATTAGATATTTTACGTTTTTTACGGTAAGGGAAAAAGAATGCGGAACAATAGCTTTCTCCTGTATATCTTTCAGAAGCTGAATATCAGTAATTGCCAAGAGTTATGGAATAAACAGACTGCATCGAATTGATCTATGCTCTAAATGCATTTGCTAACATTATCCCCGTCTTCGAGGATCGAAAAAATATGTGCTAAAAGGCCTTTTCGGTATTTCAGTTTTGTTAATTTAATATCATTATGATCCATATGCTGTATCAAAGCTGTATGGTTTGGAGGTAGAAACATTCCATTTCACTAATTAATCATTCTTGTCTGACTTTTTTTGTTTTATACTATTATATACCAAAAGAACGCCTGATCGTCGTCATAGAAATTGAGTTACGACAAGTTAGAACCGTAAACCACGTATGCAACGATCGGAAATTCGGATTATTGAGTCTTGCAATCCGGATTATAAGGACATAATACAATCTTGACGTCAATCCGGACTAGTAAATATCCGGATTATCGAGTCTCTACTGTATTTTCAATCCTTTCTGTCGCCAACAAATGCAAATATTAATTTTATATCTAACAAGTTCAAGTAAATGTTTACGAATAAGACGATTGGTTTCCTTACACCGTCTTTATTTCTAATCTAATCGAAGCCAATGTATCCAAATTGCTCTGTCCCTGCTCCTATTTACCCAAACTCTCATTCACCACTATCACTCGTGCCTATCAATAATGGGCATAGTTCGAATTCTATCATCGAACTCAAGAGGTTAACAAAAATCTGGGATATTACAGGCTATAAGGATCAGTTGATTGTACATAGAGGTAGTGAGTTGTCTGAGATTCAGTGCTTTTAGTGTGGAAAGATGTTTGCCAACCTAGTGGTCAAGGATTGCCATGTCTTGGGCCGTATCGGCATGAAGCTGCCAGTACAAGTTTTGGCCTTAAGGCCATCCCTCGTCAATGGTATGAGATATGTGTCGTCTACCACTGATAATAGGATGGCTTCCCTTCAGGTATGCTAGAGCTATGAGTTTGATTTTGAGAGAAACTCGTGAAAATTGATCAGTTTGAAATTTGAGAAATTATTTTGAAGATCTGCTGCATATTTGCTGTAACTTTTACAAAAAGTGTGAAGTACGACAAACTTCAGGAAGTGATTTTACATGAAAAATTTTTTTAAGATAAGCACTGAGCAGGAGCTTTTGAGCGCTCGCTCTTTGGTGGAGAAATAAGACTATCACCTCAAAATTTTATATGGGATTTGAGATTGATGCCAAATAAATGCAGAATCTCAGCAAAATCGGAATTATATTCTGAAAATCATTCAAAGAATGAAATATGTAAAAAATGAATAATTACAGTAATTAAATTCTATGGTTCTGAGGATGCCATCCCCTTGAAATTTTTCATGAACATTTCAATTTTTTATTCTCAAAATAAATTTTCTACGATTCTATTAAAACTATGGTCACAAAATTTTGCATGACAACTCAGTATATCAATCTTTATTCACAGAAGAAATTTCACTCCAATCGGATATCCTGTTATAGAAATATAAAGATTCTTCTTTTCAATATTCTAATTGAATTTTTTATGGTTCTGGCAAAACTATGGTCATGAAAATTCGGATGAACATTCAGTATATCGATCCTCAATTACAAAAAAAATTCACTCGAATTGGATATCTTTTTATGGAAATATGAAGTTTGTTCTTTTCAATATTCCAATTGAATTTTCTTTGGTTCTGTTCCCACTATGGCCACAAAAATTGCATGAGGCTCATTATGAGCATCTTGTATATGGTCGCAATATTTCAACCTGAACTCATCCTGAAAATTTCAAGTCTGTAGCACAATCCCTCCGAAAGTTATTGTGCTATAACGGACAGCCCCACGGACAGAATTGAATTTGACCACGAATTCGTCATCAGGGAGTCTAACCCTATCGTTTGAGACCATTTACGGCTCAAAATTCGAAAATTATAGACATTTGGCAAACCGATATAGCACTCGTTTAATTATAACTAGCGCTCAATAATGATATTATGCTGTATAACTTTTGTCCGAAAATGCTCCGTTTCACTCAAAAACTGACTTATTTATTTATTGCTCTGAAGCCAGTCGAAGTATGTGAATTGAATTATAGTCCGGTCTATTTAGACCAAAAAATGAGAGTGAAGTTACATAAAATCCCAACAAGCTGAATTTCAGTGAAATTGTTCAAAATATAATTATAAACAATGTCTAGAAGTTCCCCATCATTCCCCTGTAAGGAAAAAATTTAATTCAAGGTCAAAGGTCGAAAAAATGAGTTTTTCGCGATTTTCAGCAAAACGGTAAGTTTTATCATGAAAGTACCTCAGACAAAAATTGTAGATCATAAAATTATCTATAAAAAACGTATCAATACTTTTTTCTTAAGAGCCACCGTTTCTGAGATATAACGATTCAAAAAGTTATAACTACGCGCTAAGTACACTACCTCATAGGTGGCGTGGAAACGTGTGCAAATTATGACGATAACGACCTCTATAACTTTTTGAATGGTTATATCTCAGAAACGGTGGCTCATAAGAAAAAAGTATTGATACATTTTTTATAGATAATTTTATGATCTACAATTTTTGTTTGGGTTACTTTTATGATAAAACTTACCGTTTCGCTGAAAATCGCGAAAAACTAATTTTTTGACCTTTGACCTTCAATTAAATTTTTTCCTTAGAGGGAAATGATGGGGAACTTTTAGACATTGTTTATAATTATGTTTTGAACAACTTCACAGAAATTCAGCTTGTTGGGACTTTATGTAACTTCGAATGTCTAAATAGACCGGACTATAATGATATTATGCTGTATAACTTTTGTCCGAAAATGCTCCGTTTCACTCAAAAACTGACTTATTTATTCATTGCTCTGAAGCCAGTCGAAATATGTGAATTGAATTAGGTGGGTGCAAGAGGTTTTATTACACATTTTCTAACATGCACTCAAAAATTTTATTATATCATTGACGCGCATAAAGGTATGAAATGATTTAAATTTTTTTTGGGGAGAAAAACGTGCGCATCTGAGATATTTCAAACTGATATTATTTTTGAATTCTTCGTTCAGCTTGAGACAAAAACTCTCCCTTGCCTTTTTATCGTATAGGCGCTGTTTTTATGTAGAAAAAATAGGAAAAGCCCTGAGCAGGGACTTTTGAGCGCTCCTTCATTGGTGGAGCAATAATGCTATTGTCTCAAAATTTTGTATAGAAATTTAGATTCATGCTTGGTATGTGAATGCGAAAACCCAGCATGATCGGAATTATATTATGGAAATCATGCAGAAAATAAAATATGTAAACAATAAATGATTGAAAAAATATACTCTATGGTTCAGATGATGCTTTCCTCTTGGAATTTTGCATGAACATTCAGTATATCAATCTTCATTCACAAAATATATTTCACACGAATCGGATATCTTGTTATGGAAATATAGAGATTCTGCTAACACTATGGACATAAAATTTTGCAAGAGGCTTATTACGATCATCATTATCTATGGTTTTGTTAACAAGATGGCTACAAAATTCTACAAGAGTCTTGTTATGATTTGATAACCAAAGTAACCCTCAAGTCTCTAGGGCAATCCCTTCGAAAGTTATCGTGCTAACGGCCGGATGAACATAATTGAATTTGACCACGAATTCGTCATCAGGGAGTGAAACCCTATTGTTTGAAACCATTTTCGGCTCAAAATTCTAAAATATAGATTTTTGGGCAAAACGATATAGGTGTAGCACTCGTTTAAGTAGAACCAGCGCTCAAAAATATGTAATTGTTAGTTTGGAAGATCTCAGTGTGCGTACTAATTTTAGTCAGTTTTTAAATAAAACTCAACTTGGAAAGGAAAGCATTTGGGTACAAAAGTTATGTAGCATAATATGATTATTTTTTATGCGGAATCACCTCTTGAAGTTTGTCGCATTTTTTCACTAACACCCTGCATGAAACTACTATAATGATGTCAAATTTGTGTCATGAATATGAAAGATTCATACTTTGAAATAGTCATCAAGCCAAGGATTTAATAAATACGAAATACTAGTTTTCAATATATTTAACATTAGATATTTTGATATTGAAACATAAAAAAACCCTATATTTAAACATACTGGTCATGCCATTGGAACTTATCGAACTGAAAAACTCTGGAGAATTTCGTTCTTCAAAGAAAAAACCGATTCAACGATGGAAACTTTGCATGAACTAAATACAATTAACGAGGACTATCCTGAACATAAACAAAAGATTTTGTGGACTTTTCACAGAAGTTTCGTGTAAATTTTAAGCTTCCTCCATAAACGCATCAAAAGATTGGCCCTAATTTACACACCATCCTGTTTGTTTGACTACAATTTGTAGGAGAAAAGAGAAAACGAGATTCTCGATGATTTATATTTGTATTTTTTCATTACCTAACGACGTAAACTCGTAATTCTGCCTGTTTCATTTATGCTGCATCCCTTCATTTAACTTCATTGACATGGAAATTTTGCATAAAAGATGAGCTCGTATGCAAGAAAAATATTATTTACGTATCTGCTGTTTGTTTTCAACATATGGAATCATATTTTTATGTCAATAAATAGATAGGAATCGAAATTGATAGACTCTAATTCTGTTATCAGCTGTCTGAGTGATGCTTACATTTTAGAGAGGTTCAGTTATTCGTAAACATGTATACCTATTCACAAATAAACTGCTCAACCTATAAAATGAACCCTCGAAGCCACGTAAAACACATAATATAGGTAACTGATTCGACGGTTTTCCAGAACAATTCTTTCCACCTTTTTGATATTTTTGTTGTCATTGTTGTAACTCCAGGACACTCATCGTCATTACTATCTTCTCGACCTCTGAAAAGCACTTGTAGGTACCACCCAAAAATATTTTTTGAGACGAACATTTCAAGTGCCTTGGACACTTTTTGCCATTTTAATGCAAAATTTGATACAGATTCTTCGATCCATTCTTTCTAATAGCCAAAAATCGAAGAACACACAAAAACGTTACTAATCTGTTCAGTTGTAACAACTAACAACATAACAAAAAAATGGATAATCGTATGTACAGAGTGATTCACTTATCTTGCTAACCTAACTTTTCTCGAAAAGGGATGACTATTTTTTTAATTTTGTTTACGTTATTTGGTACAAGTCAATGTTGACTTGAGATGTGCAAAGAAGTCGGAGAAAATAATGGAGACTTCTTCTTCTTCTTCTTCGCGCGGTGCCTTCCGGCCAAACTGAGGCCTAGTGGCCCATTGTTCACCCGCATCGTTCTATAGAGACGCAGCTCCTCAGACACAAAGACAGAAATGTCGCGAGTCTGCCAGGAGTGGTCCCTCTCACCATAGGAATAGTAGGTGTTGGATTTCCTAGTTGTGTTGACCTTAACTCAGTTAGGTTGCCACAGTTGAACAAAATATGCTCAACCGTTTCATCAGTGGTCCTGCACCAACGGCATAGGGCGCCGCTCGTTAATCCCATTCTCATCAAATGTTTGTTAAACAGGTGACCAGTCAATGCACCAGTCACCAGACCGAGTTGTTTCCTCTCCAGCAACAGAAGTCTATTGACCTCAAGTCGCGAGGACGATCTCTCAATGAGAATCTTCGACCACCTCAGGCTCACCCCCGCGCTCCATTCCGAGGAAAATTCCCTGTTCAGCCAGCTCCTGAAGAAGCTTCTGACAGATGTGCGACAGATTGGTAGCGCAGGCCTCGGACCAACAAATGCTAATCTGGCTCCCCGCCTAGCCAGTTCATCTGCCTTGACGTTACCAGGTATATCCGCATGAGCCGGACACCAGATTACTTTCAAAAAGTTATCAGAGCCCAGCCCACGCAGAGCTTTCCTGCATTCTTCTACCAAAAGAGAGTCAACTCTAAAATCAGATAAAGATTTCAGAGTTCCCTGACTGTCGCATCATATGTAAATGTGCTGGCCAGAGTATCCCCTGCGAATATTTTCTAGTGCGCAGGCAAGAACCGCAAATAGCTCAGCCTGCACACTGGAACAGTCCTTCCCCAGAGGGATAGCCTGATTGAAGTGAGGACCCACGATAACGCACCAGACCCTGTTGTTGTGACTGAGCCATCCGTGAACCACGTGGGACCTTCAGGACTAAGAAGCCTGTTTGATGAAGACCATAGGTGTAGGGTTCGTCGAAGTAGAACTCAGTGCCCGCGCGGTCACCTCTTTGGAGACCTCTTTGGAGAAGGGGAGCGTGAGAATCCTTAACCATTTTGAGGGCCCTTGCGTGCCCAGTGAAGAGTCCTCCTTCGCGCCATTGTCCCTGTTCCCAGATTCTGAGAGCTGTCTTCATAGCTACCTCCTTCACAACGAGGTGCAAAGGTGGGAGACCTAGCAGACATTCTATCGCTGCTGTAGGGGTAGACCTCAGAGCGCCTGTAATACTTAAACAAGCTTTCCTCTGGCATTTAGTCAGACGCCAGGAACATACTTTTTTCATTGTGTCATTCGAAAGATAATTTTATTTTGAATGTTTCTTCTAAATATCATTTTTTCTCTTCCTTTTATTTCATTTATTTTTTTCTGTATTGTGACAATATGCCTTGATTTAGAGACATATATATGATTGTTTCTTCAAACAAAGAAACTTTGTAGCAAACTATTTTTCAATAATTATATTCATCAAATGTTGATTTTATAACAATAAAAAATGCAACATGTCAAATCATATGTCATTATGATCCATACATAAATAAATTATATCTTTTCCTTAGTTCATTATAATAACTTTGTTCAAGTAAACCTTAATATGTTGGCCAAAGTAACTTAGGTATAATGAAATAAGGAAAAGATATAATCTATGTATGGATTATAATGGACGGTATATAAAACATATGATTTGACATATTTCGTTTGTTATTAAAAAATGTTTATTGTTATAAAATATAATATTTGATGAATATGGAAATGGTTTGCTACTAAGTCCCTGCGATTTTAAGAAGCACAATCATATCTATGTCTCCAAATCAAGGTCACAATACAGAAAAAATAAAAGAATTAACATAAAACACGCTGTAAGTCACTGACGGTAAGGAAAAGAAAAAATGGTATTTTGAAGAAACATTCAGAATAAAATTATCTTTCGAATGATATGATAAAAAAGGTAAGTTCCTGGAGATAATTTTTTTGTTAGTGCAGCGACGCCTGATGGCGTCTTAATTATTTTTTCCAACTTATTTGCACATCTCAAGTCAATATTGACTTGTACCAAATTTCGTCAACAGAATAAGGAAATATTCATCCTTTTTCGAGATCTGTGTGTATTTTTGCACGGTTTGGTACTACAAAAGGTGGCAGAATTAATGAATTTCCCTTAGAATTAGGGAAAAATAAGAATTCAATATTATTCGACATCAATGAATCAAAATTAAACTGACGTGAAATGAAAACTTTCGTAATCATAATTAACGAACAATCTTCGTCTGAAAAGAAATTTAAAACGTCTCTGGTTGACTTTTATAATGTGAAATGATTTAGCGTTTTCACTTTGACACTGAACGTCCTGAGAATTTAATAATCTGTTTTACTTCAGGTGAATAAGTCAGAACAATTTAAAATTTAGGAAGAGACAGATGGAAAGCTTTCTTGAAACAGGGGTTGGAAGTGTTGGAACACCTTTTATTATTTTGAGGACATTCTTGAGTTCTCAGAGTTGTTGGATATTTTTGTTATTCGTTTTTTCTGGTATATATATATATATATATTCTTTCGAATTGAGAGCTAACAAAATACAATACATGAAACAAAAAGGTCCCTAGCTGAGGTTGGTGCAAAACGGGGTACCATACTATTCTGGCGTATGATACCAGAGCACAGGGAAAAACCTCAGTAGAAAAAACCCTGCCTCGCCGTTTTTACAAAATTGAAACTTATAGCTATTCGAATAAATACCTTCAATATTCAGATACAAAATACGTTTTTTCTGGTAATTTGTAAGTTCAATTGAAGTGATTGTTTCACAGGAACAACGAACCCAAAGAGCAGAAAAAAAGATGAATAATTCTTGATTTGATATAATATGTACATTTCGAGAGCCACGGAAGGTTTTGATTACAGCGTTGATTTTAAAGAACGGGGTCTGTTTAAAAGAAAAAGTGAATTTTGAATTTTTACAGATTGTGTATATTCGATTATCGATTTTTTTATGAAAGGAGAAAGTGCTCTAAAGCGCTTGAAATGTTGACTGTTGCATTCGGTGAGTCCACTTTGTCCCAAAAATGTGTTTATACGTGGTACAAGCGCTTTCTAGAAATCCGAAAAGATTATAGCGTTCTGGAGTTACAAATACGTCAAAAATGAAGAGAACATGAAAACAGTAAAGAAATTGTATTTTGGAAATCGCCGATTTACTATTAAGGAAGTTGGCGAATCAATTGGCTCATGCCATGCCATTTTCTAGAAAATTTTGGACATGAAACGTGAGGCAGCGAAAATGCCAAATAAGTTTCGGCACAAATTTTAGAGGCCAGAAAAACTAAAAATATACATTGGTTTATTTTATTGTGATAAACATCAATAAACTAAGGAACCAAATAATCATTTCAATTCAAATGAAGAGAGACATTATCTTCCACAGATCACAACTTTCTGTGAACACCTAGCTTCAGTTTCTAGAAAACTTTTTTTAGGTTTTCACTCCCAGTCTCTGAAACAGAAACAATCGATATTTTTTAATTAAGATTACGTAAATTCTTGCACTAAATTTAAACAAATTAAAAACACCCAGAGCAGGAGCTTTTGAGCGCTCGTTTTTTGATGGAGCAATGAGACTATTACCTTAAAATTTTATATAAATGATGAGTCTCAGCACAATCAGTATAATATTCTGGACATAAGTAAAAATAAATAATAAAAAAAATTGGCTCTAATGATGCGACCCTTTTGAAATCGTGCAAGAACATTCAGTATATCAGTCTTGATTCAGAAAATGAATTTCACTTGAATCGGTTTTCCTGTTATGGAAATATAGAGATCCTTTTTTTCAATATTCCAATTGATTTTTTTATGGTTCTGTTAACCATATGGCCAAGAAGTTTTGAATGAAAATTCGGTATATCAGTCTTCATTCGTAAAAAAAATTCACTCGATTCGGATACCATGTTAGGACGATATAAAGGTTCTTCATTTCAATATTCCAATTGAGATTTTTATGGTTCTTTATTATGGCAACAAAATTTTGCATGACCATGCAGTGTATCAATCTTTATTAATAAAATTAATTTCATTCGAATCGGATAGCTTCTTATTAAAATATGAAGTTGCTTCTTTTCAATATTCCATTTGAATTTTCCATGGTTCTGTTTATATTATGGCCACAAAATTTTCACGAGGCTTATAATGATCATCTAACAAGTCTCTAGGACAATCCATTTCTAAAGTTATCGTGCTTACGGACGGCCGGACGTCCCCACGGACAGAATTGAATTTGACCACGGATTCGTCATCAGGGAGTCGAACCCTTTCGTTTGAGACCATTTTCGGCTCAAAACTCGAAAATTACAGACAAGGAAATAAATGAAAAGGATAACAAAAGGAAAAAAAACAATTCCAAAGATTTTCCAAGTTTTTCTGAAGAAGCAGTCTGATATAGTCACCAAAACGTTACGTTATCCTTTTCATTTATTTCCTTTTTGAGCGCTCGTTTTACTTAAACGAGTGTGTCTAGACGATTTCGGAAGTAATCAAAGAATTTCGTGATTCATTTCGCTTGTATGTGATGTCATACGGCATATATTCCACACGAAGCAGAGGAGCCACATTATACACTGCGTAAAAAAATTAACGCACATTCTGAAAATCTCAATTTTAATGAAAGTTAACTCTACATTGACTTTATAACTTATTTTTTATATTCTCTCCGGAAGTTTTGAACGAAACAAGACACATTAAATGGAAGAAAAATTCAGGATTTCATCGAATCTTACGTGAAGAAGAGAAATAAACAATTTTCAAAATACTAGAATGCTGATAAGTGATTTAATACTTGGTTTTTCCACACCTTGCGTTAATTACAGCTCGGCAACGACGGTTCATACTCAAAATGAGTGATCTTAAAATGTTCTGATCTAATCCTTCCCAGATTTCTCTGAGTTGGATTGCTAAGTCATTAACAGTAGCTGAATGATTTTCTGAACTTCTCAGCCTTCTATTGATGTTGTCATAAACCTGCGGATTGAGATCTCTCTTCGAGAGACTTCAACCTCTTCAAGGTACTCCTGAACGATTCGCGCACGATGGGGTCTGGCATTATCGTCCATAAAAATGAAATTTTCACCAACGTATGGGGCAAATGGCAATACATGCTCTTCAAGAATGTTACTTATATACCTATCAGCATTCATAGCTCCGTTATCAACGACCACAAGGTCTGTGCGAGCAATCAAAGACATTCCACACCATATCATAATCGATCCTCCCCCAAAACCAGTAGTATTCAGGAAATTGCACTGAGTATATCTTTCCATGTAGACGTCTGTATATACAAGGGAACAATCAGCCTCTTCCCAATGGATATGCTCTATCGCAAAATCCAAACGCGCCTTTCGATGGGCTAGGGTAAGAGCTGGGCCTTAAATCATATTCTCTGAGGCGATTTCCTATTGTCTGAGTGCTAATTTGAACCCCATGAGTTTGCTCAAGCTGATTTTGAAGGAGGCAAGCGGTTGCAAACCGTTCTCTCAACGAAGAAACTCTCAAGTAACGTTCTTGAATGGCAGTTGTTAGCCGTGGTCTACCCAGTCCTGGTCTTCGGACATTCATACTTGTCTCCCTGAATCGATTCAACATTATGGGCACACTTGTATGGGAAACTCCAAACCTTTCTGCAATTATTGTGTATGTCCACCCTTCTTCTCGCAAAACTAAAGCTTGGGCACATTCCTCTTGGGTCAAATTGCGTGTTTCGCGTTGCATAGCGATCGAGTATAGAAAATAAAACCAAAGACAAACTATTGATCACTAGAATTGAGCGAGAACAACTGATTTCAGAATGGAGCCAATACATTTAAAATCTGATATCTAATCTCATCTTTTTTATTCCTGTTGGGAAAAAAACATCTGTATTGAAGAAAAATGTTGAAAGTGAATACAATATGCATGTATAATTCTGATAAAAATAATTATCATCGAGAACACCTTCAGTTGTAGAATAAATTTGAGATTTCCATAATGTGCATTAATTTTTTTGCGCAGTGTATAATCATTCATCGCGATGGTTCCTTATATCGAGTCAACTCTTCTCTATAGTTCTTCTAGCCTACATAATTCTTATATCGATCATATATCCTCGTGTTAAAAGCCATTTCGCTTGTATGTGATGTCATACGGCATATATTCCACACGAAGCATAGGAGCCACATTATATTTCGATTAACTCTGAAATTCCTAGCATTATTACGGAAGAAATACCGAATGAAACTCATTTGAATATAAAAAGCGTAGGAAAGCGAAAAAACTTAGAAATATGCTAAGATGAAAAATGATACAACATCAAAATTATTTCGCCGAATGAAATATCGAAATTTTTCCCTTATCTCCTGGAGATTGTTATTTAATCTTGTCTCTAGTAGAAGTTCTATGTTTATCCTAGTGGAATTGAATAATAAAAACAACAAAACAAGCCAGGCTTGTGCGTCAGTTAAGGTCACCAGCTGATAATTCATTTTATAGATTGGTATGTCGTAGAGCAAAATACAGAATATTTCCTGCGAAAGGTATTGTATTCTATGCATTGGCATTACTTGAAAACAGGTGTATTTGCAGTCCATTGTTCAAATCGTATAGTAGGTAGTACTTTTTATTCAGTTCGGTTTTATACCTCAAAGCTGAATTTTTTATTGACACGTGTTTTATTGATATGACCAGTGTTAATTCGGTTGGAAAAAAGGTAACCATATTTTATTTTTGTATATGGTCGACAAAAATGAAAATTTTTCATGTTTTCATTCTTGTTTCTGTTATGGTCCGAATATCTGCTTAATAACAGTAGAAACACTAGTGAAAAACTTCATGGAGATTCTCAGAAAAAAATAAAAGAATAATGTTCTCCAAAAAATGTTGATTTCAGAACACATTGATAAGCATATGTCATATGGTTGTATATAGTTACAATCATGGACTCAAAATTAAACAAAAGTAACATGAAACAATTTGGCTATCGATACACTATAGATATTTGTTACCATTTCGTATGAGAATATACATATCTATTTAAGGGTCATATTTTCCATTCGAGGAGTCAATTCAATATCTGCAAATAATATTGTTTTTTTATAGTAAAGGAAGAAATATGTATCATAACCGTGATATATTTATTTGGTGTCAAGGTCTATATGTTTAGTGATAGCGCAGTATCAGAATTGTGTGGACCTTGATTTCTTACTTTGGCTAGTCGTACGAGTATATTCGAAACAATGACGTTATAGGCTATCTCCAATATTCAATAGTGAAGATCTTGCAATTTTTCTATCATATTATTCAGAAATTTTATCTTATTGGTTTTTCTAGCCAACTATATCCTTTTCGACTATGTAATACAATATACACTACTGGAAAAAATTAAAGGATAAAAAAAAATTCCAAATTTTTCGGCAATTTTCAACATGCCGTAACTTTGAGACATGGAATGGTCGTACAAGAAATTTAAAAAAAGGAAATTGTAGCTCCAAGTGTCTAGTTTTTGGATTAGAAATTCAAAAATTTTAAGTTTCAGTGGTTTTTGAGTAATGATAGAAAAATCAGCAACAAAAAAATTCTCAAAATTTTACCAGTTTTTTTTTCTTGTCTACGAGCGTGGAAATTTTATTTTTGCATAATCGTTATAATGATAGGATACTTTGTTAATTCAGCTTTAATTTATTTTTTTATTGACCTCAATACGTCCACTTCTCGCCGAGATATCGGTCTTCAAATGGAAAAGGATCCATTTTTTATACGTTATTAAATTAATAAAAATTTTAGTTGTTAGTTTTTATTTTTCTTTTTTTGAAATTCATGTACTATCTGCAATCAAATTGTGGAAAAAGCTCGAGAAAATTCCTTTTTGCCTTTTTTGAAGATTATGAGCTTCTCAGAGCAAAAAACGTGATCCTTATTTTTTCAAAAATTCAATCGAGTCAAACAAAACGGCTCGCTGGATTGAGTTGACTCTTCGTAAGGTTTTTATCAACATATTGAACTGTGAAAGTCACACTTAACATTATTGGTCTCCTCAACATTTTCGATCCAGCGGTAGATTTTCCAAAAAACCACCAAAAGCCCTTTTTTTGTTAAATTTTTATATTGATGCGACATGAAGAAAAAAAAATTCCTATGAATAAGCAATGGTTGTTCATTAATCGGAGTTCATTTAAGGTCTTGAAACCCTCCTTCAATTTTCTGTGCGATCATTGGTTGCTGAGAAATCGATAATCAAAGACAAATGGATCCTTTTCCATTTGAAGACCGATATGTCGGCGAAAAGTGTACGTATTGAGGTCAATGAAAAAATAAATTGAAGCTGAATTAACAAAGTATCCCATCATTATGACGATTATGCAAAAATAAAAATTCCACGCTCGTAGAAAAGAAAAAAAAAGTGGTAAAATTTTGAGAATTTTTTTGTTGCTGATTTTTCTATCATTACTCGAAAACGACTGAAACTTAAAATTTTTGAAGTTCTAATCCAAAAACTAGACACTTGGAGCTACAATTTTATTTTTTTACATTCCTTGTACGACCATTCCTCTCAAAGTTACGGCATGTTGAAAATAGCCGAAAAAATTGGAATTTTTTTGATCCTTTAATTTTTTCCAGTAGTGTAGTTATAAGAGCCAAATGGAAAACAATATTTTTGTTTTTCATTCCTACAAATGAAAGAATTAGTTAGAAAAATGAGGCATTTCTCTCTATTCAATGTATTGACATAAAAAACGCTAAAAGTCGATGATTATATTATCAATGTACCTACTATAGATATTATTATAAATATTATCTGTTTGCGTTAAGGAGGAAAAATAGGAATATAAAGGGTGTCCAAACAAGAACGCAAAATTAAATTTTTAAATAAAATGCAGATATTGAAAGAAATCGCGAATTCTTTATTATATCGTAAAGTAGACAGGATGAGGTTATGTATGGAACAACACATCCCCTCACATTCATTTCTTCAATACTAGGCTTCGTAGTAAAGGAAGTCGGCATATCAATTGGCTCATGCCATGCAATTTTTTCGAAAATTTTGGACATGAAACGAGAGGCAACTAAAATGCCCCATTAAATTTGGCACAAATTTCAGAGGCCAAAAAAGTGACTAAAAATATACATTTGTTTATTGTATTGCGATACACTGTAACGTGGTTTTCTCGGTGAAACTTACCTCGAGCGCCAGCTATTCTTTTTTCTTATAAGGGAGAATAGCAAACCTACCAGGGCAGCTGCTAGTCAGAGACAGAGTTCTTCGTTATCTAAGATATTAGCGATAACAGAGAAAATCAGAAATAGAGTAATTTACACAATTTATTCAAATAGCGAAAATAGTTATACAAAAATACAGTGATATAAGACGCTATATGAAATGAATACAAAATATAAGATTGGTCAGTTTTGTCTGACCGCGAGCACTTTCATAAGAAACAAATATTTTCCCGGTACGAGTCAGCCAGAATAGAAGGTGGGTTAAAGTTAAACGGTGAATTCAAATATATGATAATATCAGGAAAACAGGGATAAAAGGGATCAGTATAAGAGTGCACAACGGTTATCTTTGTCCGATATTCTTTCAGTCCCAGAATTCACCACGTTGTCTACCACTTTGCTTGTTTCACGTCTAAACAGGTTGGGTTTGGCCAGGTGAAATTAAAGGTTTGAACAGGATATGTCGAACGTGCTACAGCATTGGTTCGTTTATGCCTTCCGGTCTGACCATGGGTATACACGCCATGAAGGACAGACTAACTACAGGCACTAAGGAGCGGGACAGAGCAGGATTGTTATTCGGTTGAACGTACTATAGCATTGGTTTGCATTAGCCTTCCGGTCTGACCATGGATATACACGTCATGAAGGACAGACTAACTACAGGCACCGGTTGTAAGGACAAACGTACTATAGCAGTGGTTCGTTTGGGCCTTCCGGTCTGACCATGGGTATACACACCATGAAGGACAGACTAACTACGGGCACCTGGACAAACTAGGAAAGGTATGTTACGGAATCTGACGGAACAGCTATTTTAGGTAGACTCAACGAGGATTAAAAATAGGACTGTAGTAAATCGGCTCGGTACTTACAATTCGGTTGCACTAGCACTCACAACAAGGTAATAAAACTCGGAATATTTGATAGCTACAGCACGGTCGCTTGGAAAAATTTAGAAGACTTTGAAAAGCGTACGTCTCAAGCAGAACTAATTAAAAAGGTATACGTCTAAAGCAGAACTAATTACCGATGGAGGGAAACCCCGCCTTTTATAATCTTCCGGAGGGGGGTGGAAAAGGTAGGCGCAGAAACGGTAAAAATTTCAGGAGAGTACCTCGGTAAAAACATCTTCAAAACTGGCTTATCGTACGTATATGCAAAAAACGGCGTTATCTGCGATCGGCGTTGTTCTTGCGGACGGTTCTACTATGCTTTCTGTTTGAAAAACAAAATCAATCGCAGAATGTTCGGTTTTTCGATTGTTGTGAATTAATTCTGAAACGGAATGAAAATTCACGAATTTAAAATGAAAACTCGGATAAATTATTTTAAAATGAAGATCAATTTCCCGGTTACGAAATTGAACTTCATTACAACACATCAAGAAACGTTTCAGAAGGAATAAAATTGTCATTTCAAATCAAATGAATAGGGCCATTATCTTCCAAAGAGCACAACTATCGGCGAACACCCAGCGTCAGGTTTTGGACGGTATTAAGATCGATTTCTAGAATCTTCCTTCGTCCACGTTCAATAGGCAATACATGAGGCAATCGTTTAGATCATTATCCGATCATCGAAGAAACTATCCTCCAACAAACTTTCAAGTACAAACCGATAACTACTTCCAAGAGCTCTCTCACCTCGACAGCTAATTCTTATAATCTCTTCTTTCGGAACTACAAAGACTTCGCTCCAGATCGGAAACTTGGGAAGGCAAATTTAATGCGACAGAAGGCCAATTAATTATCTCAAATATCTCAACTGAAGTTCGAATTGCTTCCAGAGAATTTCTTCGAATTATCCTGTAATTACGGTTCTCTGGAATATGCTTGATCGATTAATTATTTCCGATAGGACTTGGTTCGATTTTGTCACTAAAAGGACGAAGGGATCGTTTTTCATCCTTAAACGGCCATCGATAAGGCGAAACGAAGGAATGAAGGAAATCATTAGGCAAAAGTGCGTCTATCTTCTGCAAAAGAGATTCAAATGAAAGACCTAGAGGTTCCGTTTCGTGAATTTTAACTTAAAGCCTGATTTAGGGTGCGTGTTCACTTGCAACAGAACGCACCGAACGAACAAAACGCGCCGAGCACGTCGAACTGATTGCATCAACTATACAGGGTATTTCCTTGTAATGTACCCAACTAGGGTAGGTTCGGTCAATCGCCTATACCGTAGAGGGATGGTGGAATGATACACTTGGACTCATCAAAGGTGTTTAATTAATTGGACATTTCACTGAATGACCATAGTAACATGTAATCGGACTCTCCTCTAAACAATTGATACTTGTTTATTTATACAATCCAATTGTTAGTGTTTATACTTAATAATAAACATAGTCGTCAATGGTTATACATTCAAAAATTACGCTACGCGTTATTACAATAACATTTTAAGATAATGCGAGGTTGAACCGGCCTTGCCGTCTCACGTATGGTAATTATACAGCTCGTACTACATCCTAATTGAATGTCAGTATTTATTGGGGTGGTTTTTGGGCCCATTAAAAAAAAAACTTCATATGAACATATGTTCTACACCTTTTGAGTTGCAAGGTGGTAAAGTTTTTAAAAATAAATAATTTTTTATGATTATAATTTTTATAATAATCTATAATACCACTTCAGATATTTTAATGAAATTTGTCGAACATTTACTACTATGAATCAAGAGGCATTTTTTAATGTATCACTTCTTTTTAAATTCCACCAGTGGTGTTCGTACGTAATTTGACCATCCTATTTTGACAAACATTGATGGTACGACACAGATTTTTCCTGAAATAAAAATTATTTTTGAAATTGATATCTTGACTTTTTTCACTCTGATGCACGGTTTTCGCTTAAAAAATAAAAAACGTTTCTCTGTATGATCATAACAATATCGTTAATACATACATAAATATGACAATATCACCATGCAGAATACAGATTTCATTTTATTTTAAGAAGAGTTATTGGCGTGCCACTGACTGTCTAAATGATATTTGGGGCTATGTTGATTGGGTCGGCACTGGTTAACTTTAACCACCCTGTAACTCAAAAAATAAGGCGTTTGGGATATATGTTCATAAAAAGTTTTTTCTTGGGATTGGTCCAAAAATCACCCCCATATATATTGACATTCAATTAGGAAACAGTGGAAACACCCTGTACAGTGAGCGTCAAAGTTATGAAATAAATTCATTTTCTCAGAAGAAAACATTTTGCAGCAAAATCCTGAAACAGGCCAATTATTGTTTACTTTTACCTTATTTTTATACATCTTTGAAAGATTTTTGTTGCACCTTAAGTCATCCCCATTAACCCTCTAAAATTTTTGACTTGGTAAAGTGGGTGATGTGGTACGTTTTTGACTACATATTCTTTACAGGCGTGCAGAAATTTTCAAGAAAATTTTTTTTTTAATTAGTTAGTTCGAAACTTGAAGGGATTTGAGCAAAACGATATAGCACTCGTTAAGTAGAACGAGCGTTCAAAAATGGAGGGATGCAAGAAAAATATTACCTGAACTTGCTATAGAATTAAACGTTCAAGAATTTCATTATCTGCCCTAATTTCAAGCATACTACATAATCTGACTTGTCGTTAACAACAAAAATTTTCCTTACAGACGAAAACGATGATGGAAAAACGGCAGACCACATTTTCAGATCGCAGTCAGCTTAAATATGCCAGAAGACTTGTAGTCAAATTAGGGAGTGCTGTAATTACAAGGGAAGATGAACACGGATTAGCACTAGGTCGTTTAGCCTCCATCGTAGAACAAGTAAGTAATTACATTAGTAATTCAGGACAGAGTTCGGAACTTCATAAAATTCGTCAGATACTTCTCTTATAGAATTCAACACTTCAATTTTGAAGTTCATGAATAAACCTCCTTCGGAAACTGATATCTGAATGGAAATTTAAATTCGGCGGAGGTACAGAAACTTCCGGAGTGTTTTTCACCCCGGAATGAACTGAGAAACAAGACAGGAATTCATTCTTTTGATGAATAAGTCTGGTGTTATTTTGGATTCGAAATTGGACCCAATATTTGTTTAGATTGAAACAAATTTAATTAGAGTGAAAGCTATAGTGATTGACACCTTCAAACTTTCACTAAATATAGATTGAATATTCGAAGAGACACCAATTTCCTCGAAATTACATATTTGATAGTCATTGACATACTTCTATAGTAATTGACACCCAGTGATAGTCATCGACATAATTTCATCTCACTTTTGCATCAATTTTGATTATGATATCATCCTGCTTTCTCTCACTCATACATTCTCATTATATGGGTCATTGAGACATTCATACTGAAAATAATAGAGAAATGAAAAGTTCAAGACAATTTTATTCCATATAACCAAAGAAATAACAAAAAGTATTAGTGATCTTCACATATAATATATACCGATGTGATAAACTATTGGTGTTTCTAGGGTTTTTCATCTGTGTCCCTATATTTCAGAAAATGTTTTATTTCTATTTGAGTCATCAGGTTATCATTCTGAAAACGGTATCATTAGATGTTTGGCGCCAGATTTTGCAGTAGTGTCAATAATTGCGTATATTTTCCGATGTTGTTCTGTTTCATATCCGTTAGATGTTTTCTATTGGTTGGAAGGTCCAAGGAATATTTAATTGATGTAGTTAGTTAGTTTAAAGAGGGATTAAAGTTCACTGCGACCTTAAGGTCTATTGTGCCCCCTTACAGAGCTGTTCTGGCCAAACCCTTCACAGCTCCCCTTCCATTTAGTGTGTAGTGAGGCTAGTTCCTCACTCTTACAAGTTTCTCGCCCAAGGCATTCTCTCCTTAGGATCGCAATGCCAAGGCATTCCGTGACTAGGTGAATGGGGATTTCTTCCTCCTCCCCACAGAACATACACTCGTCAGTGTTCGATAATCCCATCCTCAACAGGTGCTTCCTGAGGCGACAATGTCCTGTAAGAAAGCCAGTGAGGAGGTGTAATTGCTTCTTACCAAGATCCAGATATCTTTTGGATCCCGCTGTCTCAAAGTTCAGAAGGAACTCAGTGGAATGATCCATCCCTGGGAGATTCTGCCAGAGTTTTTCCCTCTCGGCTTTCTCCTTCTCCAGAAACTCCTTTTTATAGGTACATTTACCTCTACCACAGAAGGGTTCTGGGCCAATGAGTGACATTCGTGCGCGTGTATTGACCTCTTCCTTTCCTTTGATTCCCGAGTGGCCGGAAACCAAGATTAAAAAGACCTTATTTTTCTTGTCTACCTCATTGAGTTTGTTCTGGCATTCCCAGATCATTTTAGAGTCGATGACGTAGGAATTATTGTTTTAATAGCAGCTTGACTATCTGAGTGTATGGCTATATCACACTTCTGATAGTTTCTTTCTATGATAATATTGACACAGTTTTTGACATATGGTTTAAACTTAATATATTGATCATTGAAAGGTTTACTTACATCAATCAAATATTCCTTGGAACCTACCAAACAATAGAAAACTTCTAACAAATATGATATATAAAAAATCGGAAAATATACGCAATTGTATGCAGTTGCTATCCTTGAGTAAACTCTAAAATGTACACTTATCGACACTACTGCAAAATCTCACGTCAAATATCTAATGATTCCGTTTTCAGGATGATAACCTGAGGAAATTGAACTTGATTAGGTAAAGATAAGAATGTAAATTTCAAAATAGTTACAATTACTCAAATATCGAAAAAAAATAGTTACAAATTTAGAAATATGACAACACGTATGCTGAATCCCAGTTGTAGCCATAACATCAATATGACTGCACGAAGTCTTCTCTGATCATCGCCAGAATTATTGAATTGAATACGTATAAAACAGAATTGAAATTTATGCAACAAATTCTGTAGGGAACATTATGGAAAATTTAGGGATTTTATATAAGTATAGTTACTTTTCAAAATTGAGAGAATTGAGTTGGAAAAATTACAATGACAAAAAAATCCCATGTAGAGACTTAACTTTAAAGGGAGTGTAACCTCTTGAATTACTCGCTGCCCGACCTAATTCTGGTAAGATGTAGGTAGTAAGTCCTCCTGGTTTGTACCAAAATTATCTTCAGCGAAATATTCCTGAGTTTTAGGAAACTCTTCAATGGACATCGTTGGTGTTACCATTCAGAAATGTCAAATATGAAGTGGGTAGTTATCCAAAAAATATAATGATGTCCAGAAATCATAAAAAGTAATTGAAGGCTATCTGAATTCAATCATTAAAAATTTGCCTTCACAGCCAAACTAAATTTTAAACTAAATCGAAACGACTTGGAATAACTCGGCTGCAATTTACTATTTTATACTACGTATGTCTGAACTCAAGAAGATCTTTGAGGAATAATCATTACTGAATTTCAAATTTATCGGAAAGCCAGATTTGAAAATTTGAAAAAAAGTTTGTGAATCTAAAAAAGAGTGAACAATAAGCTCAAATAATCTGAAGAAAAAGACGTCTATAAAATTGAATTTAGAATGAATGAATTGATGTATTAATAAACCAGATACGATAATTTATATAATTAAAAAATTGAACCGTAACATCCTGCGCCTCAGAGCAGGAATGTCTTGAACAAAAAAAGCTGTAGAACAGTTCCGAAAACAGCTCTGAGTGGAGGAACAATAGACATTATATCGCAGTGGAATGTGATCCCTTTAAATGAATAATATAGAGACCTGAGAAAAATAAATATATTTTGAAGTATGTACTTATTTCAAAATTATGGTATTTTTCAGGTAGCTGAATGTCAGAATGAAGGACGAGAATGTATTATGGTAACAAGTGGAGCTGTCGCTTTTGGAAAGCAGAAGCTAACTCAAGAACTGCTTATGTCCTTGTCAATGAGGGAAACATTGTCACCAACAGATCATACAAGAGAGGTGAGAATTTCTTCTTACTAACTCAAATATAAAGTTGTAAAACTATGAAATATTAAATCCGTCCGACGAGCTTTCGAGTTTGGATTGGAGAACTCTGGTTTTAGTCTAAGAGCCCGTGAACCCCAGACCTTCGTTATTTTATAAAAGCTGAAAACTTGTCTACGCATGCTCCCAACACAGGTAAGAATGATGAACCATTATGAAGTTTGGGTTACCCTGGCTTTGGCAGGTAAACGGTATTAAAGGGGTGTAAAATACTGATCTAATTTCGTCAAATTATAAAGTGTGATTTTTTGATATAACCTTCAGAATATCATTAAAATACACGTCTTTAATTGCCAGACACTTACTATAGTGGCAACCCCTTGCCAGACACCCTTAATGTTCATTAAATTACGAGTTAAATTATATGTAATTCTACTTACGTTATAGTATAAAAGCTGATTTTTATATATAATACTTGGGTAATAATTAGATAATGTTTCCTCATTTGTCAGACATTTTGATAGTGCCAACCCTTTGCCAGACAAGCTTGTAGTTTAGCTGCAGGTGCGAGCGCGAGACAGTATATATGAGTGGGTGCTAGTGAGACGGCATGATTATAATGACTTATGCAAATACATTTTTTGGTACAGATTTAATCATTTAAGTGAATCTCAAAAACATCTGAAAAAAAGACATTCGATGCTACAACTAAATAGCATTTCGTTAAAAATTTTAAATTATTCTATTAACAATTTAATTTAGTTGTAGCATCGAATGTCTTTTCTTCAGATATTTTTGAGATTCACTTAAATGATTAGTTATATAAATCTGTACCCAAAAATTCATTTGCATAAGTCAATATAATCATGCCGTCTCACTAGCACCCACTCATATATACTGTCTCGCGCTCGCACCTGCAGCTAAACTACAAGCTTGTCTGGCAAAGGGTTGGCACTATCAAAATGTCTGACAAATGAGGAAACATTATCTAATTATTACCCAAGTATTATATATAAAAATCAGCTTTTATACTATAACGTAAGTAGAATTACATATAATTTAATGAACATTAAGGGTGTCTGGCAAGGGGTTGCCACTATAGTAAGTGTCTGGCAATTGATGACGTGATTTTAAATGATATTCTGAAGATAATATCAAAAAATCACACTTTATAATTTGACGAAATTAGATCAGTATTTTACACCCCTTTAATACCGTTTACCTGCCAAAGCCAGGGTAACCCAAACTTCATAATGATCCATCGTTCTCACCTGTGTTGGGAGCATGCGTAGAAAAGTTTTCAGCTTTTATAAAATAACGAAGGTCTGGGGTTCACGGGCTCTTGCTCCATTGCGTCCTTCAAAGTTCAATTCATCAAAAACTCTTTTTCTTCATTTGACTCGATTCTGTTCATTCGCATCTCCACATTGACTAATGAAAATGATCATTCCTGAATATATTTACAATACCATTAGTTTCCATGGTTCAAACAATGATATTTTTATTCAATTCAAGTAGAAAATCTGTAATGTGAAATTTCAATCTTCTGTCGTTAGGTATTGAGAACGTCTGAATTGCGTTATCAATTCGTCAATTTTAAAATGTAAATTGACATTGTAACGAATCCGCGATTTATGCAACTTTTTCGTATCAATTTGAAATAAACAACATAACCTAAAAGTTTGATATACACAGTGGAATATGCCAAATTTCCATGGACTACTTTGTGCTCAATAATACGAACGGAGTATACGTGATACAAATGAACGGTTATCACAATAAAAAATGAAATTGTAACTGAGTGCATTGGTTGAAAATTAAACGAAGTCAGAGTGATGTCAAGTTAGTATGCGAAGTTTCCATTTAGAAATAAGATTTGATATCTGAGTCCTACTCGTTAATCCCTAGGTAGTATATTGTGCAAGTGTAAATAAAGAAAATCGAGATATAATGAATAGGTATGAGTGATGTTCTCGACTAAAGAAAAAGATGAGTGATTTTCATGCTCTTATAAAGATAAAGATAAAGTTTTTAGATAATCGACTCAAGTATTTGCAGTAGATTCCTTAGATAATTTAAACCTCATATAGCCAGATCATGATCGTAACGATGTTAGATATTAACGGATTAAAATGAATTGTTTAAGGATGAGTTCATTCTCATAATTTGAGGATTTCTGGATATTACTGCAAATGAATTACTTCCGTACAATAAAAAAATAATATAGTTCTTTGTATAGAATACTAGCAAACCAGGCGAACTCCGTTTCGCCACCACATGGCTTCGTTTTATGTGAAATTTCGTTTGTTGATTAAAAGATGAAGAAAAATTTTTTTTTCATATTTGAGAATGAAAACTTTTATTTCATTTCACAACAGTGATTAATTCATTTCGATTACAAAAATGAAGTGTTATTTAGTTGAATTTCTCTAAGTAAATGAAAGTGAATCCAAAGTAAATACTGAATTGAAGCCTTATACGTGTCCGCAAACTATCTTTTTTTTTGAAGTGCTCTTTGGTAAACCATATTTTTGTTTTTTGGTCTGACGTTAACACAAACAAAGCGGATGGTTTCCCAACTCGTGAACACTCAACGTATAACTGTCCATGTAAAAAACAATGATTTTCTAGTCAGGCCAGTAGATCTACCTTTTGAGGTAGATTTGTGAAACCGGTAGATCTACCTTTCTAAGTAGAATAATTTAACCGGTTGATCCATTGAACCGATAGATCAGATGAACAGTAGGTCATTCGAACCGTTTTGTATACGTCGATAGATTGGTTATTGATGTTTATAGATATTTGATCTATTCCTGGGTATCTGTCTGACTACACTACAAACCCTGTATATACTCAGAGCGTCTATTGAACATTTATAAGAAAAGTGATACAAATGGTCGTGTTATGAAGTAGAAAATTACAATATTTGACCTTTTTATTGAAAGACCCTGTATAAATCCAACCACCATCGATAGTAAATCATTTGAAATTCAAAAACTTCTTCGTTTCTATTGAAATGTCCCTGTAATAATGCTGAAATTCAAAATATTCGACATGTTTATAGGAGCACCCCGTATGAATCCGAAGCATACTATCTATATTTAAAATCCCACCTCCTATAACAAATCACTCGAAATTCAAAAGCTCCTTCAATTTCATTGAAAGCTTTCTGTTATAACGTAGAAATGTGAAATAATTGATAGATTTATAGAAACACCCTGTATATATCTAAAACGTACCTTTATAAAACATGCACATGAAAATTTTGAATTATTATCATCAGCTTTCTCTGAACCTGGAAACAATTTTCCTATTCAGAATAAACAGAACATGCCACGATGGGGATTCGAACCCGGTACACTACCGGGTCCACACACCTAGACGTTAGTCGTTACACCACTTGCCTTGTTACACGTGACGACTGTTTATCTCAGACTTCAACGGGTTTTATTAGGAATCAAAAGACATGTAAACATATTAGGAAATCGAAAAAAATATATTGAAATATCGATAATTATCATAATACATACAGTTTAATATCAATTCCTGGCGTATTTTTTCCTAAAATACGAATAATCCCCGAATTTTGTTCTCATTACGTTATTTGTCAGTGAAAAGGGAAATTCGGTTTAGTAGAAGCCTCAAATATCACTGCGACCTGAAATGATGCTTTTGATTGCTGAAATGTTAGGAATTCGTTGAATGAACGTTGAAGTTGATGATTTCATATGGACTTACCGATTCAAATAATGTTTTCCACTCGAAACGAACAAATGTTTACATCAGACGTACCTATGTCAAAAATATTTTTTATTTATTATTTATTTCAGAATTCCTGGAACAAATATCTTCATTAATAAACGTTATAGAACTACTCAAAAACGAAATTCGTACCTTGTTTGATTCGGATCTGTTCGTTTTCCTTCTAAAAATTGCAAATTTCCTAGAGCTTTTTTGACCTCTAAACTGAATTGACAATTTTCACGTACTTACTTCCTTATAATTTCATAGTTTCTGGAACAAATATTTTTAGTGATAAACGTTATAAAACGATTAAAAACCCATATTCATACCTTATTTCATTTGGATCTGGCTTTTTTCTTCTGAAATGAGGACATTTTTGAAAGCACTTCCCTCTCGTAAGGAGACTTGACAGTTGTCATTGAATTCGATGTCATAAATAATGAAATTTTCAGAAATGTCAGAAATTTACCAATTTCTTACGTTCTTCTCGATATCTTGAAATTTTTCCTGAATTTTCTTTGCTACAAACCTCGCGGAGCCCGAGACCTTTCCAACGAATGCAAAACCATTGAAATCGGTCCGTGCGTTCTGGAGTTATAGCGTCAGGGAGGAAAACCCGACTTATTTTTATATACTAGATGTATCAATTTTTACATTGAATAAATTGAGATTAACGGCGAAAGAAGGCGAATATTAGGTCTGAGTGACCAGCCAAATGACCCTAAACAATATTATATATTATGCCATCTTGAAAAAATGAACAATAACTTCAATTCGCAGGAAAATCGCGAAAAAAGTTGAACATGTATGCCAATACTGATAGTTTTGAAGTTCCGAGAGGAAGTTTTCAAGATTATCCACATTAGTACATCAAATCCAGTTCTCAATAATTGAACTTGATAGATATTCAGGCGAACAACAAAATTCTGAGGAAGTCTTTACTATTAAATTTTTCTATGGTTCGCACCAATTTGTTTTGTATCAACCAAATCATACAATATACAGGGTGTCCCGGGAAGAATGCGACAAAAGGATACCATGAATCAAGTACATCAGGGAGGACTCTCATCAAGAGGTTTTGATCGTTAAAACCTCTTGTTGCGAGTCCTCCTTGATGTCCTTTATGTATGGTTTCCGTTTGTCGCATTCTTCCCGGGACGCCCTTTATATTTGGTATCAATCTAATGCCCATATAAAATTTTGAGGTAATTGTCTTGTTGCTTCATCAATGAACGAGAGCTCCAAAGTCCTGCTCAGGGCTTTTCTTGAATTTTTTCAATCTGATATTGAAGATGTTCTAATTTTTTTTGTAGGATGCGCCAACCCTGTTAGAGCCGAGAGCAGCAGCTGCTGTAGGACAATCAGGTCTGATGTCTCTTTACGACGCAATGTTCGCCCAATATGGCGTTAAAATCGCACAAGTTCTAGTAACCAAACCCGATTTTTACAACGAAGAAACCAGAAGAAACCTGTTCAGTACCATTTCCGAACTGATCAGTTTGAATATCGTGCCCATCATCAACACCAATGATGCAGTTTCACCCCCACCACAAATCGACGAACCCATAGGAGGTAAAGCCGGCAAGAGAGGAATCAGTCTCAAGGACAACGACAGTTTGGCCGCCATGTTGGCTGCTGAAATTCAATCGGATCTTCTGATTCTCATGTCTGATGTGGATGGTATCTACAACAAGCCTCCATGGGAACAGGGAGCTAGATTCTTGCATACCTTTACTTCGGATTTAAGGAATACCATTGAGTTTGGACAGAAATCCAAGGTTGGTACCGGTGGTATGGATTCCAAGGTTAATGCAGCTACTTGGGCTTTAGATAGAGGTGTTTCTGTGGTTATATGTAATGGTATGTTGGAAAAATCTATCAAGACAATTCTTTCTGGGAGGAAAGTTGGTACTTTCTTCACTGAGTCATCAGCAGGAAGTTCTGTGCCTACAGAGATCGTTGCAGAAAATGGTAAGTAATATAACATTCCAATATGGCCACCTTTTAACTTCTTTATCGCTTGTGATTTTCTCAAAATGAAAAAGTTTTATTTCATACTCGGAAACAGATAGTGATCGCTAGGAATCTATTCAGGGCTATAAGCTGGGTGATTTTTAAGCGCTCGTTTTACTTAAACAAGTGAAGTATTTATCGTTTTGCCCAAATGCTTGTAGTTTTCGAATTTCGAGCCGAAAATGGTCTCAAACGATAGAGTTCGACTCCCTGATGACGAGTTCGTGAACAAATTCAATTCTGTCCGTGGGGCCGTCCGGCCAGCCGTAAGCACGAAAACTTTCGAAGGGATTGACCTTGAGACTTGAGATTTTCAGAGTGAGTTCGGTTCCCAACTGCCACGGTTAAGTGCGTTAACCAGCCAAATCGTACATAAAATATGACCATTCAAAATGTTTGTCCCTTAATATCCCAGACAAAACTAAACCAATCGAAGAGAAATTTTGCGGCCACATGCAAGATGTTCATAATAAGACTCACGTGAAATTATATGGAAATAGTGTTAATAGAACGATAGAAACTTCGATTGGAATGTTGGACAAAAGAATATTCATATTTTCATAACAAGATATCTAATTCGAGTGAAATTTATTTTATGATTTTTCTTTGTTGTTGTTTTTTTATTGATTTTATGCAAAATTTCAAGAGGATCGCGTCATCTGAACCATAGATTTCAATTTATTTTGATTATAGATTTTTTTAATAATTTCCACAAAATAATTCAGATTTTGCATTTATATAAGTACTCGCATTTAGTATCAATATCGAGTTCCATACAAAATTTTGAGGTAATAGCCTCATTGCTCCACCAATGAACTAGCGCTCAAAAGGACCGGGTCAGGCTTTTCTTGATTTTTGAGCGCTCGTTCTCCATAAACGAGTGTTATATTGTTTTGACCAAATGTTTGTAATTTCCGAATTTTGAGCCGAAAATGGTCTCAAACGATAAGGTTCTACTCCATGATAACGAATTCCTGGTCAAATTCAATTCTATCCGTTTGGCCGTCTGGCCGGCCGTTAGCACAATTACTTTCGAAGGGATTGTCTTAGAGACTTCAAATTTTCAGGGTGAGTTCGGTTCCCAAATGGCTCGGTTAAGTTCGTTAACCAGCCAAATCGTACAGAGTGTTCAATAAAATATGACCATTCAAAATTTTGTTCCTCAATATCTCAGACAAAACGAAACCCATACAAAATTTTGTGGCCATAGTGAAAACAGAACCATAGAAAATGCAATTGGACAATTGAAAAGGAGAATCTTCATATTTCCATAACATGATATTCGATTCGAGTGAAATTTATTTTGTGAATCAAGAATGACAAACTGAATATTTGTGCAAAATTTCAAGAGAATCGCATAATCAGAATCATAGAATTTAATTTTTATAATTGTTTAGTTTTTACATATTTCAGTTTTTGAATGTTTTCCAGAATATAATTCCGATTGTGCTGAGACTCTGCATTGATATACATATTTGGTATCAATTTAAAGTCTCATATAAAATTTTGAGTTAATAATCTTATTGCTCCACCAATGAACGAGCATTCAAAAGCACCTGCTCAGGGCTTTCTTGATTTTTTTGAATTGGGTTGTTAATTTTCAATTGATTTGTTAGAGTTTTAGTTTTCAGGTCCATCCAGTTGAATTAATAAAAAATGTAAGCAATCCTTCAATATTAAAAGAGATTTAAGTTTTAATTCCGTAAAAACGACGAGATTGGACACTTCCTATTGAGGTCTCTCCATCAGCTCTGGTATCATACGTGAAATACTATGATACCCCTTTATATACCTCAGCTAGGTTTTATCAATTTTCTGGTGAGCAGATATCCAAACTGAAACTAACTCTTCATCAGTATTGCGAGGAATATTTTACAGAATGGCAACACTGATAATCAGAGCCATTGCAATTTCTGGCTTGCTAGTATTCTCTCCTATCGATTTTCCACCAATTCATCTTTTTCGATTCTAAGGGGCCAATCTGCTCTAAGCCGATTGAATGGAAATAAAATCATCGTTTTTTCATTCCGAAGGGCTTCTAAATCAATTGGAAATAGAGCTAAAATGTAATGCCTGCATATGACGGAACAAATGAACATTAGCATAGATATTAAAATTCATTTTCTGGTAACGCAGAAATATGTAATATTCACAATGGAAATATAGGTTCATCCAATACGACTCACTGATGAATTTTTCATCCTGCACGAAATTGGTTATTTAACTTTTTGCATGTGCTCATATTATCTTCACTTGAGTTTTGTGATTGATTTCAAACTGATTCGTATTGCGAGCTTGTGAAATTGTTTCTCTCCTCTGAATGCCTTAATCGATTTTTTTATACAGTGTGTCTGTAGACAAATGCGAGGAACTTTGGGAAATGATTCTTCGATGAAAATAGGCAGGGGTAGTTCATATAATTTTTTTTCGAAATCGACCCCCCTTCCAAGATACAGCCTTTGAAAGGCGATGACGAGTTGACAGTTTTTAATTTTTTTACGGCTTTTAAAAAACACGGAGTCAGAAAATTATACAAAATATGAATTACTAAGTGGATGTTACTCACATAAATTTGTTAGATCTCATAACTTTATTGTTAGGGGTTGAAAATAACAACCCTCTAGGATTTTCGTTCCAAAATTGTTTTCGTGGAATAGATTTTTGAAAAATAAAATTCTCTTATGGTTTCCCATTAAATTCTGGAGGAAAAAAGTCTTCTGCAAAATTTCGATGCAGTCGATACTTTTCTCGGAAAAAATAAAAACTTACAAGCAGTTATGATCACTCTTCATCATATTTCACCGTATAAGTTTTCCATAAAATAAATATTCTGAGATATTGTATGTCTATGAAGATGTTCTATAAATCTGAAGTTTGAATTACTAATTTCCGGAAGAAAATTATATCCGTACCTAATATTTTAAATTCACAAATAGAACTTTCTTTCGATTAATAAGCATAAATGACAAAACCAATTTTGAGCATGAACAATATCTCAAAATATGCATTTTATGGAACATACGATGAAATGGAATGAACATTGATCATAACTGCTTGATGTTTTATTTTTTCCAAGAAAAGTATCTACACTATCGAAATTTTGCAGAAGACTTTTTTCTCCAGAATTGAATAGTTTACCATAAGAGAAGTTTAGTTTTCGAAAATCTATCCCACCAAAACAATTATTGAAGGAAAATCATAAATCATATTATTTTCGACCCCTAATAAAAAAATTATGGGATCGAAAAAAAAGTGTGAGTAACATCTACCTAATGAATCATATTATGTATTGTTTTACGACTCAGTGTTTTTAAGGACTCCTAAAAAAAATTAAAAACTGTCAACTCGTCATCTTTTTCCGAAGGCTGTATCTTGGAAGGGAGGCCGATTTCGAAAAAAAAATTATATGAACTAACCCTGCTTATTTTCATCGAGGAATTATCTCCCTAAGTCCCTCGCATTTGTTTACAGATATCCTGTATATTAAAAGACTCTTTGTTTTCAAGGAACGTAATCAAATTTATGTAGTTATTCTTCTATCAACGAACGAATGATGTTATTCCCTTTACATGCTGAAAATTACTAATTTATATTAGTTTTTCCTACTCTCAGTTGCTCTGCAAGCAATCGTCAATTCAAATATCAAATTAAAAATCTTCCGTACTTCCATTGTTTGTAACGTATGTAATTCTACTAACTAACGAGGAGAGCAGACATAGAAAGCTCCAAACTTTTTCAGATAACAAACAGAATTTTTTTTGTTATGGAAGTGATTTGTGATAAATATTCCACTTGACACAACCGGCTGCTATCTACTAATGATTTCTTCATAACCATTATAGTACAATTTTCCGTAGAGGAAAACTAGGGATCCATGTTTGTTAATTTATTCTGACGCAATTAAGGAATGTAGTTGAGTATTGTTCAGAGGGCCCTGAAATTGCATGCTATACCGAGCGTGAAGTCACGATGAAACTGGTATTTCTTAATTTCCCCATTCCAACATTTCTTTATTGGACCATTCATTTTCACCATGGCTAGAATGTCAGAGTTTTGTTTCTCATCCTTGCTGTGATCGTTAATTTGTTCCTAAGATTTTGCTAGCTTTCTTAATTCAACAAAAGTTGATATGTCATTCGAAAGTACACTGAATGGGGTATTTTTTACTGAAAAGAAAGCGTTTGCATAACGATTAACATTTCATAAACAAAACCATTGAAAAATAGGACTGATTTTGTTAACTTCAGAATCGTGATATTCTTCTCCTTACCACGCCTGCAATAAAAATGTTTTCTGCACAAAGACTCTCTCATCTGGTGTCAAATTTATTGCCCTTTCCGAATATGTGGTCAAATTTGATGATACTACAAGAAAAACTGAATAATTATCTTTTTAGAGAAAAAACTTGAAAATTTTCGTGAAATCAAAGAATGTTAAATTGAAGAATAACCGTCAACATTTCGACCATGTGTTATATGACACTTTTTGTTGCCAATCACTTGTATAACCACCTCTCGAAGTTTGTCCACTTCAAAAGTAGACACCCTGTATAGTGAGCCTAACTAAGAAAACGAACGATTTTTATTCAAAATTAATATTTATTATTCAACATAGTTCCTTTTTAGCGGGATACACTTAGTCTAACGATTTTTTAACATTGCGATGCCTTTTGAATAGAAAGATTTGTTACGGTCCCAAAATATGCCATTCCACCTCTTCAGCCGTTTCAAATTTCTTTCCCTGGAATCATCTCTTCAAATTTGGAAACAGATATTAATCGCTTGGGGCTGAATCTGGCGAAAACGGAGGGCGAGGAAGCAATTTATTGAAGCGTAGTTCATTGATTTTTGCATTTTTTCTTCGATAGATGTGGCCGTTTTTTTGAGATTAGATATAATTTCTCTTTCAAAGTATTCTACGCATAAAAAGCCCAAGGCGTAAGGACGGGGCTCCTCGGTGGCCATCTGACCGCATCCTCCAATCCAATGTATCGCAATATACTTATTGAATAGATCTTGACTATTATGTGCTTGGCAGCCATTCATTTGAAACCAGACATTTCATCTGTTAGACAGGTGCATTTCATCCAATATGTCTATTAAGTTCCTCTGGATTAATCTGATTAATTCTTCAGCATAAAAGTGAAGTGAACATATGTACATGTTTTCACTCTGCTCAGAGTTTCATCTGAGATTAATCTTAACCATAAAGTTTTTGGAATAGTCTTGGAACTGGTTTATGAAATTGAATTTCAATCAGTTGAACATATCGATACATTCAACAAGACTCAGTTATAAGCTCCTTACGCTAATAATAAGTTCGCCATCCATAGTTGCTCTGTTTGACACCACTTCCTTGCATTTTGTTTTGAACGAGGACGAGATTAGCTACGAAGTATGAGCTTAATATTTGTTAATTTCAGAGATTACTTTCATTATATTTGAATTCATGGCGATGATTCGCTTTAAACTCTTGTTTATTATTTACTAGCACGCTTCGGTCAATGCGACAAATGGTAAATATTTCGCTACTTCGTTCGAGGTTCATGCTATGGAAGAAGATTGTTCGTTTGGATCTAAGGATGGCCTCTTCGGTATTTTTATACTTGAAAGAATTAAGGTGTAATTTCGTTTTAAGTTCGAAGAATACCTTGTATCATTCAGAGCTATCCTGTGCTGATGAGTCCTAATAAGGACAAAATGGCCATCCATAAGTGCTCTGTTTGTTACCACTTCTCTGCATTTTGCTTTGAACGAGGTCGAGATTAGCTCCGAAGTATGAGTTTGATATTGGTTGGTTTCAATCGATTAATATTACTCTCGCCTTTCATTATTTTTGATTTCATGTCGATGATTCGCGCGAAACCTCTGTTTATTATTTACTGACGTTACCATGAGCGTTCCGCGTCGTTGACTGAAGATGTAAAATTTGCGAACTACAAGCACGCTTCGTTCAATACGACAAATGGTAAACATCTCTCTACTTCGTTCAAGGTTCATGCTATAGAATAAGGTTGTTCGCATGGATCTAGAGATGGCGTCTTCGGTATTTTTATACCTGAAGGAAGATGACATTTCCTTTTAAGTTCCAAGAATACCTTTCATCATTCAGAGCTATCCTGTGCTGATGATTCCTAATAAGGATGAAATGGCCATCCATAGGTGCTCTGTTTGATATCACTTCCTTGTAATTTGCTTTGAACGTGGTCGAGATTAGCTTAACTCCGAAGTATGAGTTTAATATTTGTTGATTTCAATCGATTAATATTGTGTTCTGCTTTCATTATTTCTGAATCCATGGCGATGTTACGGTAATAACAACTACATAATAATTCATTTTTTCAGCTCGTGCTGGAAGCAGAGTCCTGCAAGGCCTTACACCAGATCAAAGAGCTTCCTGCGTCCACACTTTAGCTGACTTGCTGATCGAGAAGCAGTCACAGATTTTAGACGCCAATGCAAAAGACTTAGATGAAGCTTCCAAAACTGGTCTTGCTAAACCTCTTCTGTCAAGACTTTCTCTCACTCCTGCCAAACTGAAGAACCTGTCTGTTGGTCTCAAGCAGATTGCTGATGATAGTCATAATAATGTAGGAAGAGTTCTAAGGAAAACAAAGCTGGCTCATGGTTTGGAATTGAAACAAATTACCGTCCCCATTGGTGTTCTTTTGGTCATCTTTGAGTCGAGACCTGACTCTTTGCCTCAAGTTGCTGCTTTGGCTATTGCATCTGGAAATGGTCTACTGCTAAAGGGTGGAAAAGAGGCTGCTCACAGTAACAAAGCTTTGATGGAGCTTGTCAAAGAAGCACTGAGGACAGTAGGAGCAGAGAATGCTGTGTCTTTGGTTAGTTGAAATTTTAACCTTGAGTTGATTCGTGAATAGGGATGTTGACTCATGTTACGAATTCATATAAATTGGGGTTTTCTTCATAGAAGGAAGTGTTTGCAATCCTAAAAAACCATTTTTAGTGATCTTATTATTCTCGTTAAATTAAATAAAGCTGATTTAAATTATGTTATTTATTATCAACTATTACGTGACTGCGAACGCCATTCAGAGGTAGTTGACGTCACTATCCAATATTTTCATTGCAAATTCGAATGTTCTGTGCTCAGATCAACAAAATACATTCATAAGGCCGCGTTTCACAAAACTCCAATCACCATGATCATTGAAATGTCATCATTTCTGTGCCATTTTCAGTTCATTTTCGACATAAACCATCGACTTAATTCAAAATCAAATTTGATTCGAACTTATGAAGTTGAAAGAGAACAGAATAGTTCAATTATTAGTTACAAGAACGATATTCGACAATTTCCTTTATAATGGAGGATTCATCAAGGGTAAAAGTAGTAAATTACTATTATTGATTCCCTTATGGTCGCAAGTTTCTTTCCTGAAACCAAGGATTTTTGTGCAGCGGATTTTAGAAACGTGAAATTGTCTTTGTAAGTATCAAACTTTTAACACATATTCATTATTACAAATAGAAGAAACACCTTATACAGCATTTATAGACCGACGTATTCATTTTGAGGGCTTAGATTGAACTTTTTCACAAAGAATCAGGTAAAATCAGTTCGCTTTGACAGAAGTCAAAGTTTGTTTACTGGATATTGACGTAATCACCATAACGTGACAAAATTGAGCATTTCTGCGGGAATTTCGAATTGTCTTTTCATTTACGTATTTTTTATTGGCAACTATTATATTTTCCAGAAAAAAGTAATTTTTTCGTGTTTGTATAAGGTTTATCTTTAAAATAAAATAAATTTCAAAAAGTAGTCAACATCCCTATTATGGTCAGGGTTTTAATGCCATTAAAATTCCTTTTGAGCGCTCGTTCTCCTCAAACGAGTGCTATATCGTTTTGCCAAATGTCTGTAATTTTCGAATTTCGAGCCGAAAATGGTCTCAAACCATAGGGTTCTACTTAATGATGACGAATTATGTCCGTGGGGCCGTCCGTTTTTTTTCGAAGGGATTTTCCTAAATACATACTTGAAATTTTCGGGGTTTTCGGTTGCCAAATGGCTCGGTTAAGTTCAGTACAGGGTGTCTCATGAAATATGGAAATTCAAAATCTTTCTCTCATGCAAAATTTTGTGGCCATGGCTGTAGCGTATATAGACAATATTTTCGGGGGGCCCGAGATGCTTACACCATAAAATTATCCAATGGTTAGATGCCATGCTTCTCGAGCCTGTATAATTTATTATAGTAGTTCAGTTTTCCTTATTCATGCAAAATTTTGTGGGCATAGTGTTAACAGAACCATAGAAAATTTAATCGAAATATTGAAAAGAATCTTTATATTTTCATAACAGTATGTATATCCGATTCAAGTGATTTTTTTGTGAATGAAGACTGTTATACTAAATCGGAAGTAAACTTTTGTGGCCATAGTGTCAACAGAACCATAGAAAATTGAATTGTCATATTGAAAAGAAGAATCCCTATATTTCCATAACAGGATAATCGATTCGAGTGAAATTTATTTTGTGAATCCAAACTGATATACTGCATGTTCATGCGAAATTTTGAGAAGATCGCATCATCAGAACCATAGAAAGTAATTTTTGTAGTTATTTATTTTTATATACCTATTTCATTTTTTGAATAATATTCAGAATATAATTCGCATTATGTTGGGATTCTGCACTTATATATTTGGTATCAATCTCAAATCCCATATAAAATTTGAGGTAATAGTCTTATTGCTTCACCAAAGAACGAGCGCTCGAAAGATCCTGCTCAGGGCTTTTCTTATATTTTAATTCAATAATTAATCAATTGTGTCTCGATTTCGAGCACTCGTTCTATTTAATATATAGCATCGTTTTACCCAAATGTCTGTAATTTTCGAATTCGTGGTCAAATTCCATTCTGTCTGTGGGGCCGTACGTCCGGCCCTTAGCACGATAACTTTCGTAGCGATTGTCCTACAGACTTCAGGTTTTCAAGGTGAGTTCGGTTCCCAAAAGCCTCGGTTGAGTTCGTTAACCAGCCAAATCATACAGGGTGTTCCATAAAATATGAACATTCAAAACTTTTGTTCCTCAATATCTCAGACAAAACGAAACCAATCGAAACCAAATTTTGCGGCCACATGTAGGATGCACATAATGAGCCTCATGCAGAATTTTGTGGCCATAATGAACCATAGAAAATTCAATTAGAATATTGAAAAGGAGAAACTTCATATTTCCACAATAGGACATCCGATTCGGAAGAAGTTTATTTTGTACTTAGATGAAGATATCCGATTGGAGTCAAATTAATTTTGTCTGTGAAGATTGATCCTCAGAACCACTGAATTTAATGGTTTTATTTGTCAAGTCATATTTCAGTTTTCGATTAATTTCCAGCCTCATTGCTCCACCAATGAACGAGCGCTCAAAAGTACTTGCTCAGGGCTTTTTTGAATTGTTAATGTCTTAATCTTGTATTACTATTTTACAGGTTTCTACTAGAGAAGAAATAGGAGATCTACTATCTATGGAACAACACATCGATCTTATCATTCCCAGAGGTTCCAACGAGTTGGTCAGAAGTATCCAAACTCAAGCTCAACACATTCCAGTTCTTGGTCATGCCGAAGGTATCTGCCACGTTTATATTGACAAAGATGCCAGCCCAGAGAAGGCTCTGAAGATTGTAAGAGATGCTAAATGTGACTACCCAGCTGCCTGTAACGCTATGGAGACCCTCTTGATCCACGAGTCTCTGATGGAAGGTTCAATGTTTACTGACATGTGCAATATGTTGAAGAAGGAAGGTGTTAAGATCTATTCTGGTCCGAAACTGAGCGAACTTTTGACCTTTGGACCACCGCAGTGTAAAACGATGAAACACGAATATGGATCTTTGGAGTGTTGTATTGAAGTTGTTAAAGATATGGACGAAGCCATCAACCATATTCATACTTATGGAAGTGGACACACTGATGTGATTGTCACAGAAAACGGTGAGTGTCATTATCCTAGGAGTGAAAAGATTGACTTTCTCGACATACCAGGTCCGGAGATTGAACTGCCCGTCTCTAAAAATTCAAAATCTCTGTTGATTTTCTATATTTATTCATTCGTACTTTTGCATATGAAAGCAGAAAGCTCTAGGTTTTTATTTTATGTGCTTTTCCAAAGGAATATGTCCGACTTTTGCCTTCACAATGAACTTGGATTTTTTTATGCACGAGACGCACGCTGCTCGAATGGCCTCCTCACTTAAACGGATCGATTATCGCGTCCGGGGCAACTTGAGCGATTCCTCATGAAGTGTGTTAGAACAAACCTAGGCCTGTAGGATAACCGAAACACAGTAATCGAGTGAGTTCAGATCTGGCGAGGACAGCGGCCACATGCCACGATCGATCAAAACTGGAACGTTCGATCTCAACAACTTTTCCATGCCATTTGCTTCATGCGAGGGAGCCAGGTCTTGTTGGAAAGTCCAACGCTACTAACCGAATGTTTTGGGTGCCTAAGATATTAACTCTCAAAATTTTGTCTCGGTAGATTTATTCGTTTATCTAGACTTCGTTGTTACCTATTGGTAGGAAAACGAGCGGAACAAGACCTTTTTCGGGGATCGCTGCCCAGACCATGACCCCCTGTTCAGTGCCGAAAGTTTTCATTTCGGAGAAGACAATGTTTGGAAGCATCTACTTTCTAATTTCAAATGCAACTACCTATATTTTTATTTATGTATCGATTCAATACGGAATCGCAGTATAACCTACTAAAAAAAATTTCTTACATGCACTGTTAAAAAGTTTTGCGCAAAATCTTGAAATTTTTCACATCTGCATTGCCAGTTTGGAAATGCAATATCTCGATTATTTTCTATGCGAAAGGAAGCAAACTCACCAGTCTCATAGTAGAGATGCCATCCATTCATGTGGTATATTCAGTATTTTGATACATCGTGAGATTCTTCGAAAATTTTGATCTGAAAATGTGGAACTTAAAATTGAAATATTTCGAGATTTTCAGATGGCTACCCCATATTTATTTTGAAGCATTCGACTCGAAATGAAAAAAATGTCTTCTTTTAGACCAATTTTTTTGGACAGTTTTCGAATGATATGAAAAATACTGAAATTCTTCAGCATTTGTAGTAATGATCATTGATCGTGTTTACGATGAAATGGCTGTATAATTATGAGGTAAATAATTGAGGTAGGTTCTATGGTTGAAACCATAAGAAGTGTTCGATGATCATGGATGTCATAGAAAAAGGTCAACCCATATTATTCAAACACGATTCAGGTTGTTCCACAATTCACGGGGAAAGCCAAAAAAATATTGATAGGACCTGTATAACCTCAAGCAATCGTTTTTCACATTAAGCAAGAATTCCGAAAACTATTTTGGCTTTCGGAAATCCTGATGGCTCAATATTCATGGCCTCAACCATAGAATTCATTCCAATAAGTCACCTTTTAAGCACAGAGGATTATTTCCATATGATGACGACTCTAAATACTGAAAAATTTCAGTATTTTTCACATCATTAGAAAACTATCCAAAATAGATAATTAGTGTAAGAGACGAATGCCATTCATTATTTATTCAGAATCGAATGCTCTAAAATAAATATGGCATTGCCATTTGAAATCTCGAAATATTTCCATTTTAATTTCCGGATCAAAATTTTCGAAGAACCTTAAGATGTATCAAAATACTGAATATACCACATGGATGCATGGCATCTCTACTATGAGACTGCTGAGTTTGGTTCCGCTGCAATGCAGTAGCGGTAGTTTTTTAGTAGGTTATACTGCGAATTGGGTTGCGTTTGAGATAGAGGTGGCAACACTGTCGACTTGAAAATATTTTAGGGGAAGAGTTCATTCATCCTCAAGGCTCTACCTCAAATTTCAGAACGAAATATTCACTAGTTCTCTTGAAACGTTCAATAGGCCAAAAACAGGAACACCCTGTATAGGTATTTCGAGCATTTCACGAGCAGCCCATTCTTGAACAGATTCTTCTTTGGCTTTAGAACAATTATAGAATTTCTGTCTTTCTGGAAAAACTAATTTCGCCGGAGCGAAGTATGTATCGAAGTACTTCAGTAAATCATTGAAGTCTTTATCTTGTGGAGTATCCGGGATACACAAACTGTTCAAAAGCTGAAAACTGCTTTCGCTGCAACAGTTTAGAAATATTGCCCTTTTTATTGCGGGATCGGTTATGTTGTTTGCTGCGAAGTAGTTCGTTAACTGCACTTTGTAGATTGTCCAGTCAGAAACACTAACATTGAACTCCCGTAAATGACCTATGCCTGCCATTTCAACTACTACCGTAAAGAAAATTTCAGTAACTTGTAAACTATCGATGACGTTATCCTCGTCGCCACTGTGGTGTCCTCGATATATTAAACCAACACACTATTTTACATATCTTTATTTCTTGACGACCAAATACATAATGAATCAAATGAACATAAAAAAAACATATATTATACCATATTTATGATAAGAACAGAAAGTGTATTTCACATTCTAAACAAATAAAAGTCACATTCTATTAATGTATATCGTTCGTATACATCACATATCTTCCCCTTAAAATTTTCGACACAGCGAAATCCTTGAAAACCCAAAAAGTTATATATTATAATCAAAATTTAAGCTCAAAAGCAAAATCTATCTGGTTTTCTCCTAATTCTCTTAGATTTAACATCATTAACCTCTTCCCTTTCTTTTAAATCAGGAGATTTAAAAAACTCATCCAATCTTAAATCCTCTATACTATATATACTATCTTTCTCTGAAACATTTACTTTTAAATTTTCTGAGATATCTTCCATAGAGATATTGCTAAAATCTAATGTTTGATTCAGATGCCGGTGCCAATATTTGTTCAGTTCTGGTATGTAAATTAAATAAGTTCGCGGTCCAATCTTCTCCTTAATTATTCCCTTGATCCATTTTGATTTAAGACCACGAAAATCTCTTGCGAGAACTATTTCATTTATACCGTATTTCCTAATTCTAGTGCCCTTATAATATTTTTTTTGTAAACTTTGCTTCTTATTTACATTAGTGGGAGGTAACAGTAAATCAAGTGAATGCCGCAATTTTCTTCCGAACAAAAGTTCAGCAGGGGATTTACCAGTGGTACAATGCGGAAAACATCTATAATCGAACAGAAAATTTTCTAAAAATGAACTTAAATTGCAGTCTCCCATTTTACCTTCTAGAGCTTTTAATAGTGACAACTTGATATTTTTAACTGAGTTTTCAGCCTGTCCATTAGTAGCAGGATGATACGGAGGTCCTTGTTTCAATTTAATTCCATTTCGATTTAAGTATTCTGTAAACTCCCGTGAAGAAAAATAGGTTGCATTATCTGATACTAATGTTAAAGGAAAACCAAATCTCGCAAATATGCTTCTAAGAAGTTTAATTGTGATGAGACTGCTTGGATGTCCTACTATAAATGACTCGACCCATTTTGAATATGAATCCACAAGAACAAATATGTTTTTACCCTGAAATGGACCCAAATAATCGACATGGACACGTTCCCATGGGCCGTTTGGACATTTCCATACCTCAAGGGATGCCTTTGGTGGGGCATTTCTATATTTTAAACATGCCTCACACGACTTTACCGAAACTTGTATATCATTATTCAATTCCGACCACCAAACATACGAACGTGCAATACCTTTTGTTTTTACCATCCCCATATGGGACTTATGCAAGACTTTTAATACCATTCCTTGTAATTTTTCTGGGACTACCACTCTATTACCGTGCATTAAACAATCGTTTACAATGTTCAAATAGTTTCTATTGACATAAAATTTTTTTAAATCCGATGTTATTTTATTCGGCCAACCGTTCTTTGTAAAAAAAATTACTTTACGTAAAAGCGCATCATCTAATGTGTGCTTCGATATTAAATTGAAGTCGATGGGTATTTCCCCATTGTTTTGGATGAAACTTATTAATAATGTGTTACTTTCATCACCATTTTCATCATCTTTAATTGACAATCGAGAGAAGCAATCAGCTAAATTTTCTTTGGACTTCGTGAATTCAATTTCATATTGAAAATTTGATAATATAAGAGCCCAGCGCTGAAGTCGATTTGCTGCATAAACTGGTATTCCTTTTTTGGGGCCAAAATTGTTACCAAAGGTTTGTGGTCAGTATGTAATATGAATTTTTTACAATAAAGGTACTGAATAAATTTTTTTACACCAAAAATTATTGCAGCAGCTTCCTTTTGAATCTGTGAATATTTCAACTCACTTTGTGATAGAGTCCTAGAAGCGTATGCTATCGGTCTAAAACTACCTTCAATAATATGCATTATGACTGCACCTAAACCATATTGAGAAGCGTCAACAAATAAATGAACAGTTTGTTGACTATTAAAGTGAACTAAAATGGTTTCTGAACCAAGAACTCTTTTGACAGTCTCAAAACTATGTACACAAGCAGTATCAAACTTCCATGAACTATTTTTCTGTAACAATTTATAAAGTGGTTTGAGTAATGATGAAGCATTTGGTATAAAACGGTTATAATAATTGACCATTCCTAAAAAGGACTTCAATTGCGTCACATTTTGAGGATATGGCACCTTCAGAATGGCATCAATTTTCTCTTTACTCTTATGCAAACCTTTTTTATCTATAATATATCCAACATAGGCGACACTAGGTTTAAAAAAATCACACTTACTTTTCTCAACTGTTGAACCACATTCGGACATCTTATGGAGAACACTTCGAACTTTATGGATGTGTTCTTTAATATCTTTACTCGAAATTATATCGTCTTGAAAACATGTCACTCCTTCAAAACCCACCAGCACTTTTTCCATAATTTTTTGAAATTTCGAAGGACCAGAATGAATGCCAAACGGTAACCTATTATAAAAAAACAAACCCCTATGAGTACTGATGGTGGTGAGTTTTTTACTTTCATCATCTAATTCGACCTGCTGAAATGCACTAGACAAATCTATTTTGGTAAAAATAGTACCACCCTGCAATTTAGTGAACAGTTCTTCTATTCTGGGCAAAGGAAATTTATCAATTTCCAAATTTGGATTTAAAGTTACACTATAGTCTCCACATATTCTAACTGACCTATTACTTTTCAACACAGGCACAATGGGAGTAGCATAATCGCTATAATCAACAGGTGTTAGTATATTTTCTTCAACCAATCTATCTATCTCCTTTTCCACTTTTTCTTTCAGAGCAAAAGCTATTGGTCTAGGCTTAAAAAATTTCGGTATAGAACCCTCTTTAAGTTTCAAATAAATTTTTCCTTTATTAAATAATCCCAATTTATTCGTGAAAACATTTGGGAATTCCCTATGAAAATTTTCGATATACATCCGGTTATCTGAAACTTCCATCTTATTTATGCCTAAAGAAAATCTCGACCTAATAGGGGTGGTCCCCCATTTTCTACGACATACAAAAACAAATTTTCCAACCCACCTCTGTATCCAATACAAACATCGATTTTTCCCAAGGGATGAATTTTCTTGCCATCATAAGTTTGAAATATTTCTGTACATGAAAGCAATGGTAAGTTTGAAAAAAAATCCGCTCTGAACCTCTCAGAAATTACAGACGCACTGGCACCGGTATCTAACTCAAATTTCACAGGAACATTATTAACAAATACATCAACAAAAATGGGGTCTACATTTGAGGTATTCAAATGAAAAAGTTGATTTTCTAGGTCGTTATCAATGTCAAAATTCATTGACTGATCATGTGATTCCGTTGTATTATCCTCCAAATTCAAAAAATGATTTTTAGCTGAATTTACTTTTGAACACTTTTTCGCCAAATGACCTTTAATTCCACATAGATTGCAAATAAAATTTCGATACCTGCACAAACCATAGTGAACTTTACCGCACACATCACATTCCGTTGTCCGTTTCTTCTCGAAAAGTTTTCTTTCATAACCATGCTTCGATTTCTTCTCAGAAATTCAGGTCCAAGTTTCGTCTTCGAATAGTACATCTCCATCTCCTCTTTCTTCACATTTCCAAAGGCCACTTCAGTCTTGCATGTAGCCTCTTTTCTGCATGCTACTTCAATTGCCATTTCAAAAGTGAGTTTTGTTTCGTCTTCTTCGAATAGCCTGTCCATTATAGGCCCCTTTTCAAACCCCATTATGAATTTATCTCTCAAAATGGTGGATAATTCGGCCGTTTTGAAATTGCATCTGGAAGCCAGTTGTCTAACACGAGCAGCCCATTCTTGAACAGATTCTTCTTTGGCTTTAGAACAATTATAGAATTTCTGTCTTTCTGGCAAAAATTAATTTCGCCGGAGCGAAGTATGTATCGAAGTACTTCAGTAAATTATTGAAGTCTTTATCTTGTGGAGTATCCGGGATACACAAACTGTTCAAAAGCTGAAAACTGCTTTCGCTGCAACAGTTTAGAAATATTGCCCTTTTTATTGCGGGATCGGTTATGTTGTTTGCTGCGAAGTAGTTCGTTAACTGCACTTTGTAGATTGTCCAGTCAGAAACACTAACATTGAACTCCCGTAAATGACCTATGCCTGCCATTTCAACTACTACCGTAAAGAAAATTTCAGTAACTTGTAAACTATCGATGACGTTATCCTCGTCGCCACTGTGATGTTCTCGATATATTAAACCAACACACTATTTTACATATCTTTATTTCTTGACGACCAAATACATAATGAATCAAATGAACATCAAAAAAAGCATATATTATACCATATTTATGATAAGAACAGAAAGTGTATTTCACATTCTAAACAAATAAAAGTCACATTCTATTAATGTATATCGTTCGTATACATCACAGATTTCCAGGGAAAATTTTTTGTTTTCGATCGAAACCAAATCTATACTGTCAAATAATTCGAGAGCGCAGATTAAGAATATCCAGACATTTTTGTACCACATCTATTTGTAAAACCTTTTTTAGTGGAAAACAAATTACACTTGGCTTCACAGCCGCCAAAAATTGGGTGTTTCCATCACTCGGAGAAACTTGCATGAAGGCCCTGATGTAGAACCACTGCTAACATCTCAAAGAGTGAAGAGGAAGTAATCAGTGCTTTCAGCATGCGATCTGTGATGATTGAACTTCTCATTTTGACACTACTCGATAGAGTCTTACAAGTGGTCTTAAATGTAGAAGTTTTTCAATAGGATGTTGTCTCTGAGGGATATGGGACACTGACGAGGCCTAATAAGGCCGAAACCGGTCTGTCTCTTCCCTCATTGACAACATCTTGAATAAATCATCCCAGTCCGCATGAAGAAGGTTCTGTGAGCCTATAAATTGAAGATTGTATTCATTTCGATGATTACTATTTTCAATTTATCTATATTTCAAAAACAAATTACATATTTATAATCTACCTCGTCTTTGACCCAGGTAGATGTAGCTTAATACAAAAAATATTTTAGAAATTATTTTTGATAAAAAAAAAATTTCATTGGGAAATCGACTTTTATTATTGATTAGATGTCGAAAATTACGAATGTAGAAGAAGAGAGCAATCCCAATCCACCTCCAGATTTTTTTCTGAGGTGGCAACTTTGAAATGTGGTAAATGAATATTTGTTTCTGTTCTGTTATCACGTCATAAAAAGCAAGTTTCGTAATCCATACTAATATTATAAATGCGTAAGTAACTCTGTCTGTCTGTTTGTCTGTTACTCTTTCACGCCTAAACGGCTGAACGGATTTTGATGAAATTTGGTATGGTGATAGATGATAACCTAGAAATGGTCATAGGCTATAAATAATCACGCCATCGTTCTTAGGGGGTAGGCAGTAGGCAGATAACTAAATTGGGTTAGTGATTTTTAGTCGTTTTTGTTAGGACTTTTGCTCTTTCACGTCTAAACGGCTGAACAGATTCTGATGAAATTTAGTAAGGTAATAGATGGTTACCTAAAAACGGATATAAAATCAAAATGATCACGTCATCGTACTTAGGGGGTAGGAAGTAGGCAGAAAACTGAATTGAGTTAGTGATTTTTTTATGGTTTTTGCTGGGAGTTTCGCTCTATAATGCCTAAACGGCTGAACAGATTTTTATGAAATTCAGTTATGTGATAGATAGTAACCTAGAAAAGGATATGGGTTATTAATATTCATGCTATCGTACTTAAGGCGTAGGCGGTAGGCAGAAAACTAATTAAGTTAGTGATTTTTAATCGTTTGTTTTAAAAGTTCACCTCATTCATGCCTTAACGTCTGAACGGATTTTCATAAGGCTTGGTTAATATAAAGATAGGATCCTAAGCACGAACACAGGCTACTTTTTACGGCGGGAAAATACCTCCTTCCAGCGGAAATCTAGCGTGATCGTGTCAAGAAGCGCATGACGCCATAGCTACTGAAATGATTTTGATTTTTTTTTAACTCAGTGTTACTAAGACTTCAACTTAGTATTTGATCATTTTTCTAACTAAAAGGGTGGGAAGGCGCCATAATTTAGGGAATTTATGATAAAATTTTGATGCAACTGTCTTTATTTAACAGTTTTACTTGGAACGAAACTTAGCGACATTCCATCACACTACTTAACTTATAGGGTAGGAAAGTACCAAAATTCAGACTACTTTTTACTTCGGGAAAATATCTCATTCCCACAGGAACCTATACACAGCTACCTATCTAAAACATCAAAACTCTGTCTAGAATTGTCACATTACGCCAAAACTATTGATCTGATTTGTATACGATTTTTTATTCAACTGACTGTTACATTACATACAGATAAAATCTAATTACCTACACCACAGAATTAATATAGTACTACATATAGTCCGTTCACGAAAGGTTGAGCCGTCGGTTGGCCATGGAAATTTGGCATATTCCACTGTGTATATTAAAATTTAGGTTATGTTCTTGTCAGATGGATACGCATTGTTGTCAATATTGCATAGAGTTGTCTGATAACTAGCAATCTCGTCGAACAAGGCCGGTTACATTCGGCAACATTGACTTTATTTTACGTTGTGACAGCAAATACTGCCAACTTCAGATAAATAAACAAATGCCTAATACGGTATGAAGGTATATCTCGATGTCTGTAACTAATACCCACTCAAAAATAAATGAAAAAAAAAACGCCTACTATGTGCTCAACCTTTCGTGAACGGACTATACCTAGCTACGCTTTAAACTTGATGAGGTAATTAGATAGACATTTATATGAACATTAAGCTCAGTAATCAATCATAGTGATAAGTTAATACTCATTTTAGACAAAGAAACGGATAGGTAATCAGTTCATCACCGAAATTATAACACCCACACTTAGTTTGTTTACTATTCAACGAGGGAAAATAATTCAATATACATTTTCTACATCAAATTTGAACCCCTTCTTGTAAGAACAAACAATCAAGGGACACACAGGTTGGATGGTGAAGATATAACGATACAAATACCTCCCTGAAGACAGCAGAGACAGTTCAGGAAGAACACATTGAACAGGCAGGTTTATTTGCCTTAGGAAGTTTATAGCTTAATCCCAGTTGTATCCAGATTACGGCATAATTTCCCAGATTGTTGAAGGTGGAAGGGCAAAAACATAATGTGAAATTGCGAACTGGGTGCTGCAATATCCTTTATGATCCCAAGGAGCATTAACACTTTGTATCTATTTGAAATTGGGGCGTGAGACAAGGATTTGTCATTCATATGAGATCGCGCACATTATGGAAATCTCAAATTTATTCTACAACTAAAGATGTTCTCAATGACAATTATTTTTATCAGAATTATGCATGCATATATAATTATTATCCACTTTCAACTTTTTTCTTCAATACAGATGTTTTTTCCCAGCAGGAATAAAAAAGATGAGATAATCAGATTTTGAATGTATTGGCTCTATTCTGAAATCAGTTGTGTGTGTTCTAGTGACCAAGGGTTTTTCTTTTGTTTGATTTTTTACACTCTATCGCTATGCAACGCGAAACACGCAATTTGACCAGAGCGGAATGTGCCCAAGCGGTAGTTTTGAGAGAAGAAGGGTGGACATACACAAGAATAGAGAGTATTAAATCACTTATCAGCATTCCAGTATTTTGAAAATTGTTTCTTTCTCTTCTTCCACATAACATTCGGTGAAATCCTGAATGTTTCTTCCATTTAATGTTTATTGTTTCGTTCAAAACCTTCCCGAGAGAACATAAAAAATCACACTGTACATCATGTGTTAACTTCAACAGTAACTCTTCGAACATCTCGAATCTGACATTCTAAAAACTATGTAATGCTTAATAATTCCGTATGATAACCGACAAAGTATTTATTAGAATATCAGAAATTCTCAGACACAGGAAAATAAACACACATACATACCGCGCTGGTGTTTGAAAATAAACATAAGACAATTAGCGAGATTCGTGTTAGAGTGTTCTGCTCCACATTACCCTAAGGCTTAATATCAAATGCAATGCAACAAAAGAGCAAATATATCAAGCAGAAATCCGGACTAGAGCAAATAATACTAATTATGTAAATAGTTGGTTGTGGTTTGCGCTCTTGCTTACTTTGGATATTACTTCAAATTTTGGAAATTCTACCCTCTTAGCAGTCACTGAGTCACTTTCAACATTATAACCTAAAGTTTTAAGCATCAGATTACGGTCTGACCTACAGCTCAATTCAATTTGGTTGAAATGACATTGTTCTGATAGAATATCTGCAATTTAATTTCTCGAGTTAGATGCCCACCTAGTGAGTGAAAAATCTCCCAAACTTAATGATTCTTTTATTTGGTTTTTGATATTCGTGATTTCTTCTAGAGTGTCTACTCAGCAAATTATATCGTCAACATAAGTATTACCTATGTATTTTGAAGTTAAGAGGAAATATTTCCTTGTGAGTGATAGCTAACCTCAACAAACGTCTTGTTGATTGAAAAGGTGAACGTTTAAGACCTTAATTAACAGTTTTTAGTCGAATGAAATTTATTGGCAATGATGGATCATTTCTCCAAATAATAAACTGGCAATTTTCATGCTTTGGGTGAACCAGAATACTTCTGAACATACGCCTTATGTCAGTTGGAAGAATGCATTTATAAGTGCGAAACAACAACAGAATATCATGAATATCTCTTTCCATTATCTTACCATTATGAAGAAATCATTCAAACAAAATTTGTGGTTTGTTTTCAAATTACCATCAAACACAACACGAAACTTTGTAGTCTTTTCATCATTTCTGATCACAGGATGATGAGCGAGAGAGAATGTTGTAGCCTCAGCTCAGACTAAGAAATAAACATAGAGATGCCCTTACGCGTGAATAGTAAAGGGTTTTCCAATAAGAAATGTTATTTTGATATTCGAAGAAAAATACATACCATTTTCAATATAAATGATCGGATGTTTATTTCATTATAAAGAAGAAGCTATGCCGTTAATAGTGGAAAATAACATCAGGCAAATGACCACCACGACCACGCTTACAAGACCATATATCCTTTTAATGCAATTTTCCATAACCAAATCGCAAAGTGGCTGCCCTATGTTCTCGATAGCCTCACGAATTCCATCTTCGAGGTCTTGAATCGACACTGGGCTATTGGCGTAGATCTTCTCTTTTACGTGGCCCCAAAGGAAGAAATCGCAAGGTGTTAAATCAGATTTCGGTGGCCAATTGTGATCACCTCTTCGAGAGATAACACGGTCCGAAAACTTTTACCGCAAAAGATCAATGGTTTCGTTGATTCTGTGGCACGTAGCGCCGTCTTGTTGGAAGTAAAAGTTCCAGATCAATACTATCCAATTTCGGCCATGAAAAATCATTAATCGTCTCTCGATAGCACAATTCATTCATGGTTACTGTTGCTTCAGCCTCATTTTCGTAAAAGTAGGGTCCAATGACTCCGCCGGAACATAAACCGCACCAAACAGTCACACGTTGAGGATAGAGAGGCTTTTCAACTATCACTCTTGGGTTTTCCGAGCCCCAGATGCGACAATTGCGCTTGTTGATGAAGCCACCGAGGTGGAAATTGACCTCATCAATCAAGATGATTTTTCGATGAAATTCCGGAGCATTTTCATTCATTTCAACGACTCAATCAGCAAAGACACGACGTTGTTGATGATTAGCCGGCTTGAGTTCCTGTGTTAACTGAACTTTATAAGCCTTGAGACCCAAATCTTTATGCAAAATACGGTGTAATGATGTTTGTGGAATGCCTAATTCCTAAGACCGATGAGGAATTGACAAACCTGGGTTTCCTTCAACACTTTCGGCTACAGCAGCAATATTCTTGGCTGTTCTTAAGCGACGTGCACGGGTTTTATTCTTCACACTAACTTGTCCCAACAACTCGAATTTTTCCACCAATTTCTTAATTGCGGTCCGACAAGGTGCTTCACGATGACCGAAAAATGATCGAGTTTTACGAACCGTCTCTGCCATATTTTCACCATTTTTATATTGAATTTTAAAAATTGCAATGCGTTCTTGAAGCATATATCGTTCCATTTTTATAAATGGCGTAGTTTCTACCTGCCAAATTTAAAAGAATGACAGCTTCAAACGTGACATCTACCGAAATAGCCTGGCTATTCAAAACAACACCTCTTATTGGAATACCCTTCACTGCATTGTAATCAACCAAGCATTAGAGTGAGATGGAAAGCATTTCACTGCCGCACTGGGGTGAAGTAAACAATAGGTGAGATTTTCAGTTCCTGAATATAATACAAAATTTTCGTTATTTTGCCTCATCTATAATTACCGGAATAGCCTTATACTTGGCTGCATAACAAATGATACCCGAAGGCAACTCTACGTTTATTTTTTACTCTAAGGTTCCAGCATCATTAACCATGATTATATTTTAGTTTTGAAATTTCTGAGTGATTTAAATTGTAGTGAAGTTAGAATAATATTTTGTCTTTTTGAAAAGTTTTTTCAAGTTATAAAATCTTTCGAGACCATATTCGTTGATCTTGGATGTAGTATCATCAATAATATCTTCAATAAAATTATGAATATGAATTTCCAGATATATGTATATCTGATAGGGGAATCTCTAATGCGAATTTCACTTGAAACTCATTTTCTATTATTAGTACGTTCTGTCTGAAAATATTCTTACAGGCTTCCTGCTCACTACTGTATTTTCCTGAACTTCGTGAATAACACAATGATTAGATAGAACAATATTAGAATATTTTCAGAATTATTTGATCATTATACGTCTTTTTGCTCGGCCATAATAATACCCATTAATCACAAGTGAATAATGAGTTATTATTCACTGCTTAATAGATTTTGCTCTAAAATTACATTCTTCATATTAATATTTCTTCAGTATTCTGAAGTACTCCAACTAATAAATATGACTATACCTTTTTTCAAAACTTTAAAGGTTTTCACTCCCAGTCTCTGAACCCCCAAAACCACCCCCCCCCTGGCTACGCCCTTGGGATAAAGTATAGTATGCTACTCGCGTATAATGACTGTTATGCACTCGTTGTTTTGGGCCACTCGCCTACGGCTCGTAGCCTAAACTTCATCTCTTGAATAATAGCTAACATTATACGTTCGTTGCATAATATATTATCGTGGCTCTAACTGTAGGATTATAGTCGGGTTTCACAAAACTCCAATCTCCTTCATTATTGAATTGCCATCATTTCTGAGCAATTTTCAGTTCATTTTTGACCTAAACCATCGATTTAATTTTAAATCAAAGATTTGATTGCCCAATCAAGCTTTGTGAAACCCACGGTAAATATCGATTCTGAATTAACTTCCACCATCTTAGATCGAGTAATTGAATGAAACCTTCGTGTAGTTCGAAGAATTATTCGTCTGACGTTTTGCCAAGCTCGTTTGGCATCCACGAATCTGAAGAGTAAAACATAATGTTATTAGCACTTTATTCATCACGCCGCTCTATGAAGTGGTTTGTTACGCTCTGCTAGTTTGGTGCTTTCGTGATTCTCCAGAGTTTATGTCGAAGACCCTGCCTGGTTGTTCTAAAATATTATCACAAGCCCGAGTTTCGTAAAGGGTTTATTAGACTTATCTGGAGCGTTTGCCTAGATTTCCTGTCGATTTATTTTTATTCAAGACTTGTTGGAAGACGTGTTTTCTCACTTTTTACTTGGTCCCGTTTCCTAGACCATAGAAAGAGGAGACATGTCATAAATACTGAAATCATCATTCGATATGTCGTAGCATATAATGCGATGTTTTGACGTTCGCTTAGTTTTCTCATATACAGGGTGTCTCGGGAGTAGCTCTGCATACTCTTATCAGAGGTAGAGTAGGACTATCGGAGTACGGTTTGAGTATGAAAAACTAATTTGCGGCTTTCCTCACAAAACTCACAGACAGGTTTCATTGAAACTCAAAACGTTATCAATACAGGCTGAGATCGTTGAATTTGTGTCAGGTGCTGTTTTTAAGTAACGTTCTACTACAGATACGCGTTAAGATATTTCATTTTCTCACATAAAAACGGCACCCCACACGAAAAAAGGCAGAGGAGATTATTTGTCACAAATTTAACGAAGATTTTAAAAATGATTCTTAGTTTTAAATATCTGAGCGGCGTACCACTTTTTTAGTCAGTTTTCAAGTAAAACTTCAACACTCTGTATCCTGGAACCAATGCACTCCGAACCTACATTTATGGGAACCTTTTTTCATGAAATGGTCCGAGGAATCACCCCTTTAATTGTTTCGGTATTATTCAGATACACCCTGTATATAATTACAAAATTATTTCTCCAATTATGTGGCAAACCAGTTCATTCTGTCATACGGCAATCGAGAATATCTCAGTTTCACTTAGAAGAGGTTCAGTTGTTGACATCCTGATAGTGATAGACACAGTACACATAATATAATTATGTCGATGTAATAAGCTATTGGTGCTATCTAAGGTTTTTTCATCTGTCTCTACCTATTTCAGAATGTTTTTTTTATTTGGGTCAAGTTCAATTTCGTCAATCGTCAGGTTATCATCCTGAAAACAGCATCAGTAAATATTTGACGTGAAATTTTGCAGTAGAGTCAAGAAGTGCATATGTTCAAGTTAACTGCATACAATTGCGTATATTTTCCGATTTTTTTATGTTTCATATTCGTTAAAATTTTTCTATTGTTTGGAAGATTCCGAGTAATATTCAATCAATGTAAGTAAACCTTTCAATAATTTATATACTTAGGTTAAACCATATGTCAATAACTGTGACAATAATATTACATCGAACAGTGATTGACATAGGGTTCAACCTTAATATATTAATCATTGAAGGGTTTACTGAAAAATATTCAATATTCCTTGGAAACTTCCAAACAATAGAGAACTTCTAACGAATATCAAACATAAAAAAATAGGAAAATATACGCACATATGTGCAGTCGCTATCCTCAAGTAAACATATACACTTATTGACACTACTGCAAAATCTCGATCCAAATATAATGATGCAGTTTTCAGAATGATAACCTGAGGACTCCAATAGTAATAAAACATCCTGAAATATGGGGAGACAGATGAAAAACCTTAGATAGCACCAATAGTTTATTACATAGGTATATATGTGAAGGTCACTCTTACTTTTTGTTATTTCCTTGTTTAGAGGGATTAACATTGTCTACACCTTCTTATTTCTCTATTATTTTAAGTATGAATGTCTCAATGATCCATATAATGAGTATGTATGAGTTAGAGAAAGCAGGATGATATAATTATCAAAATTGATGTAAAAGTGAGATAAAATTATGTCAATGGGTCAATTACTATCGAAGTATATCAATGACTATCAAATATGTTATTTCGACGAAATTGGTGTCTCCTCGAATATTCAACCGATATTTATTGAAAATTTGAAGGTAATACCAAAAAAGCAACATTCAACTATAGTTCCGTAATAATAACCAACCGAATTCGCCTACTGAAAGTATTCATGCTCTTAAGGTGTCAATCACTATAGCTTTTACCCTACGTCATACCGAGTTCTCTATCCGTACTTAAAATACCGTCAAGTTTAAAACAACTTCAAATTGAAGATATTTTTCAGTACCAAAATAAATTAGACTCAAACTTATGCCAATTTTTTTTCTACAGATGACAGAGCTAGGGAATTCCAGAAGAAAGTAGACAGTGCCTGCGTCTTCCACAACGCAAGCTCAAGGTTTGCTGATGGATTCAGGTTTGGTCTAGGTGCTGAGGTTGGTATTAGTACTGCCAGAATTCATGCCAGAGGTCCCGTTGGAGTGGAAGGTCTTCTAACCAGCAAATGGGTCTTGAACGGAGAAGACCACGCAGCTTCTGATTTCTCTGAAAATGGTGGCAGGGTTTGGCTGCATGAACATTTGCCTGTTAATTAATAATTAGATATATCGATGAATTACTCCTTGACTTGAGTAAACATGTATATACTTTGTATAATTAATTTTTGAACGAATATAGGATTAAGATTAGTAATATATACCTTTTGTTATGCACTGTTTGATTTCACATTCAATCCATTGACAGACCTGTGGATATCCAAAAATGAACCATGTATGTGATTTGATTTTTTGTAGTTTTCGAGTTATGATCTTTTGACTATTTTTCAATGTATTTCGCCAGATAGGTTTGAACAATTCATTTTTTCTATGCAGTGAGTATTTTGTAGTTTTTAATTTTTTTAACATGGTCGTCCTGAGTGTTGCTTCAATAAGAAAAATATTCGACTTCCTGAAATCACTGAAAGCTACCCAAAAAAATCTCGAAATCTGGAAATTCAGTTTTCAGAAGGAGGTACTCAAACTTTCATTTTCGATTCAGAAATGAAAAAAGTGTAAGTTTAAGAATATTGCGTAGTCCTAAGCTACCAAAGTCATAGAAAGGAAAGGGTCTTGATCGGACATTTTTGTTGTAAGCAGCCTTAGAAGGCGAATAGGCTGAAAATTTTTGAAACTCGATAAAAATTTGTTTTTCTTCTTTTTTCATTTTTATGGTAAATTAAACTTAAAACTGGGATTTTAAATTGATTTCAATTGAAATTCCGGCGAAACAAATGTAGCTGGTGTGATTTATAAAATAATTTTGTTCTCACCACTGATGGGAAATGGTGACATTCGTCAGAATGGCTAGGTGTGAAATTATCTGTTTTCGGGAAATGAAAAGCACATTGAAAATATCATGAAGCTAGTCGAATTTTCTTGTTTTATTCTTTATCCTACTTCAGGAAGCTTTTACTCAATTGTTTCGTTGTTGGTTGCCTTCGCGTATACCAGTTTTTTGTAAAATTTCCAGATTTTGGAAAATTATTGAAGTGAAAAGTAATTTTTAGTATATGCGCCTTCTGTTTTCCCAAATCCCAAATCGGGTAATTTCGCAACTGGCAATTCTGAAGAATGTTCACATTTTCCATCAGTGGCTAGACCAAAATTATTGTATAAATTACACGAGCTACATTTGTTTCACAGAAGTTGCAATTGAAATCTATTCAAAATCTCATTTTTCAGTTTAATTCACCATAAAAAAGGAAAAAAAATAAATTTTCTTGAGTTTCACTGATTTTCAGCCTATCCGTTTTCCAAGGCTGATTACCACAAAAAAGTCCGATCAAGTATCTTTTTTTCCCTATGACTTTCGTAGCTGAGGACCCCGCAATGTCTTTTAACTTAGACAAAACATAAAAAACACCTTTTTGTATTTCTGAATCGAAAATGAATGTTTGAGTATTACATCCTACTGAAAGCTGAAGTTCTAGATTTCGAGCCTTCTTTGGGTAGCTTGCAGTGATTTTGGAAAGCTGAATATTTTTTTCATTGCAACTAGCTCGCAGAATACATTGAAAAAACATTCAAAAAATCATAACTCGAGAACTACAGAAAATCGCATTACATACCTACATGGGGTATTTTTGAATAGCCTCAGGTCTAAGGAATCTAAAAATAATTTATCGACGTCAATCGCCTGAACACCCTGCATATTTTTGAAAGGAAATAAAAACGGTGATTATTTTCACGTGAATATGACTCATTGTTTTCAAAAGAAAAAACGAAATTTCATGTAATTACTCAAGAAGGAAACCCCTCAGCAAAAATTTAATTAGGCCACTGCATTCCAATCAAAAAAGTTGTCTGTAAAATGTATTGGTTTCAAGTTTAGAGCACAAACAGGAACGGATATAATGATCAAAATTGAAATCGCCGAAGTGTCAATTTTGACTCATAGCTCGAAAACAAAAGAAGATAGAGCAATAAGGTTGACGGCAAAATGAGTTTCTCAGAAAAGACTACCACAAGGTGCCCTTAATTTTTGTTTAACTCTTATGGTTAAAAAGTTGTAGTTCAGGGATCACCCTGTAAATATTGGGTTGTGGAGAGTAACGTTTATTGTAATTAAAGTGGTTTATTTCATTTGACATACCAAATTTCAATCTACTTTTTGACACAAAGTGTTGCCAACCTCATGACTGTTTTTGACAAAGCCTCGTATTGCTCTGGGTTCTTCCTGCATTCAGTGATTTCTTTTTTGAAATAAATGACTAATTTGAGGAGGTCAGTTACATATTTTTGTAGATCTTTCAATAGACCCATGGCTTCTTTGATGCTCCTTGGACTAAACGACGTCAAAGATGTTAAATTTATTTTGCACAAGATTGGAATAGGGCAGGCTGCAGTAGGCATTGTAGGAAATATAGCTTTGATCAAAGGGTATATGGCTTCATTAGCTTTAATTTGTTGCATTTTCAAGCAGTAGCCGTCTGTTTGGAACTTTTCAGTGGAAGTTTTGAAGATGCCCTTGACGTCGCTCATGCAAGACTTGGCTTCTTCTGATTTTGTTTGAGATTCCATCTGGGTCAATTTTTTTTGAGTACTTGAGTATATGGTTGCTAACATATTGGGATCCATGCCCACAGTTTGGGTTTCCAAGAACTGTTCCTCCTCTATCACCATTTTAACAAGAGGCATAGCGGTTAGTGCTGCATCGACCCAAGGAGTCAAGAAGGCTTCGATGTCTTCCTTGAATGATGCCTGAAATGAAACATTTTGTTTATAGCTAGACTAGAAGATGGTAAGTGCCATGAATAGGTAATAGTAAAATGGAAAACCTGCGTTTTCTTGAATACTACGGGCTATAGCAGCAATATTCTCAGTTGTTTTTGAGCTACGCACACGGTTTTCATTCCAAACATCACATGGTAAAGGGTATTCTTTTAGAGGTATGAAACCTTGAATTTCAATAAAACAACGATGGATTATTCGATTGACATGAATTTCATTTATCCGAAAGATAATCTTGTGGCATTACATTTTAAATATGATTTCTGGCATATGACCGCCATGGCTGGCTCGGATGTAGTCCAATCTGGACGTCCAATTTTCGATGACTTTTTCCAACATTTGTGGCCGTGTATCGGCAATTACACGGCGTGTGTTGTCTTCCAAACGGTCAAGTGTTTGTGGCTTATACGCATAGACCAATGACTTTACATAGCCCCACAGAAAGTAGTCTCGCGGTGTTAAATCACAAGATCTTGGAGGCCAATTCACATGTCCAAAACGTGAAATTAGGTGGTCACCAAACGTGCCTGTCAATAAATCGATTGTGGCATGAGCTGTGTGACATGTTGCGCCGTTTTTTTCGAACCACAGCTCCTGGACGTCATGATTGTTCAATTCAGGAATGAAAAAGTTAGTAATCATGGCTCTATATTGATCACCATTGACTATAACGTTCTGGCCATCATCGTTTTTTAAGAAAAACGGACTAATGAATTCCATCAGCCCATAAAGCGCACCAAACAGTCAGTTTTTCTGGATGTGACACTTGAGGATTAGCTTCACTCCAAATGTGGCAGTTTTGTTTGTTGACGTAGCCATTCAACCAGAAGTGCGCATCATCGCTAAACAAAATTCTCTCATGGAAATCGGGAACAATGGCAATCTCGTTTTGGTCCCATTCGACCAATCTACGCCTTGCTTGATGATCGTTTGGCTTCAATTCTTGCACGATTTGGATTTTGTAAGCACGCAAACCAAGATCCTTCCTCAAAATCTTCCATAAAGTGGATGAACACAGATTCAATTTCTGTGCTCGATGGCGGATGGACTCATTCGGGTCTTCCCCAATGCGACGATCTGCAGAAGTAATGCTTCTTCTGTACGGCGTCTCTGGGGATGCAAGTTATTATTAAGAGTAACCGTGGTGTGAAAACGTCCCATGGTTAATCGAATTAACTGCTCTGATTGACAATTTTGTCGACGATAAAATGGACGTATTCCGCACAGAACTATTATTTTCGAAATAAAATTGCACTATTTGCATTGCAAGCGTTGTTCAGGCGTGGGTCTATTCATGATGAATTGCCAAACCAAACTGAGAATAAATCACTTGACAGCTGTTAAGTCAGCGCCATCTTGAACAGTAATGCCAACTATACCTATGCCAACTATAACTCGAAAAAACCCCCTCAGAAGAAGATCAATTTTTTTCAGCAGTTTCACACTCGCAGGCCAATAACTTGCTACCCGACGACCCAAAGCTTTTTGTAGAAAAATTCACTGAATTCAGTGAATTGTGAAATCGATTATCTTTCCATTTTCAGTGACTGCGTAGTTTTGAATTGTCAAATGTCAACAATCACAGCAGTGACATTTGCCCATATAGCAGCAGGTTTTTTTTAATGGAACATATTATAATTGAATTATTTTTGTATAACAAATGTCGAAAGAACACTGGTATCGGGATATGAACAAACTGCGTCCTTGAAGTACTTTTATCCACGACTCTTGTAAAATCCATCCATTGTACGTCTCCGTGCTCGGCCACTCTACCTTACTAGAACACAATGAAACAGAATGAGCGACGTCACCATAGGTGGTCCATTCGTATTTTTTACGCCATGTCATTTCCACAAAATTATTTATCAATTTAGATTTCATTTTCCAACAGAAAAAAAATTATGTTTTTCTGAGTAGGAAGGGTCGTTGTTTATACAAGTACCAATTTCGTAGTTATTTTCGATATTTATTGAGGAAAA